>CM055119.1:285052976-285719438 GCA_029206835.1 Rana muscosa | reverse complement strand
GAAAGCTCTATTTGTGGGGAAAAAAGGACATTCATTTTGTTTGGGTACAGCGTCGCATGACCGCGCAATTGTCGGTTAAAGTAATGCACTGCCGCAGACAATGGTGGCAAGTGACACGCTGCATCTGGTGACAGGCGATGGTGGCAAGTGACACGCTGCATCTGGTGACAGGCGATGGTGGCAAGTGACACGCTGCATCTGGTGACAGGCGATAGTGGCAAGTGACACGCTGCATCTGGTGACAGGCGATGGTGGCAAGTGACACGCTGCATCTGGTGGCAGGAGATGTGGCAAGTGACATGCCCAGGCCTCCCACTGATTCTGCATTATGGTGAGTTGAACCACTTCATTATATATTATAATGTAACAATAGAAACAATGCGCTTCAATAACTCTGACACCATATCAACCATGGTGCTAGGATGACTGAAGCACCAACACTAGTGGATGCCCACAAAAAATTGCTTACCACCGACATGACCCCGCCCCCCCCCCCCCCCTCCTGGGCCTGCAAAAAGGTTGGTGACCGCTGCTTTGGGCTCTAACCCCAGATCTTTTGCAGGCCTAGCAACGCCCCTGGTCGTCATTAAGGTAAAAAACAAAAACATAAAAAGGTACGGCGCTACTAATTATCAAACCGAACAATGTAAAATAATTGTGAAAACATCAAAAACATGTGAACCAAAATATAAGTCCTTCACAGATTCTCTAATCACCATGCCTTGTGAATAATGATGACTTCTTATCCTGTCAAAGTGCTCCACCACAGTGTGAATAAAGTACACACTCACCACCTGCGAACGGACCGAAAGTTTGCATGAACTTTCGAACCCCGTTAAAGTCTATGGGGCTCGAACATGAGAAATCAAAAGTGCAAATTTTAAAGGCTAACATGCAAGTTATTGTCCTAAAAAGGGTTTGGGGACCCGGGTCCTGCCCCAGGGGACATGTATCAATGCAAAAAAAGTTTTAAAAACGGCTGTTTTTCCGGGAGCAGTGATTTTAATGATGCTTAAAGTGAAAAAATAAAACTGAAATATTCCTTTTTAAATATCGTACCTGGGGGGTGTCTATAGTATGCCTGTGAAGTGGCGCGTGTTTCCCGTCATTTTAAAATTGCTTGCAGCTTTAATGTAATGTCTGGTCCTGGCAATATGGATGAAAATCTTTGAGAAAAACGGCATGGGTACCCCCCCCAGCCCATTACCAGCCCCTTTGGGTCTTGTATGGATATTAAGGGGAACCCTGCACCCAAATTAAAAAAAGGAAAGGCGTGGGGCCCCCAGGCCCTATATACTCTGAACAGCAGTATATAGGCGGTGCAAACAAGACAGGGACTGTAGGTTTGTTCTTAAGTAGAATCTATTTGTAATTTTGAACTGGTACATTTTTAAAGTATAGCTCCAGCCAAAAAATCTATTTTAAGCTTTTTGGAAAACATAGGGAAGGGTTTTCACCCCTGTAACATTTGTTTTGCTGTCTGTGCACCTGTTCAGAAGATTTCACCTCACTTTCCGTCCCAATGACAATTGGATTTTGAAAATTTGGGGTTTTTAGGGAAACAAGGATTGGTGATAAAGCATCAGTGGAGAGGAGACACCTTTTTCAAATATTAACTCTTACAGGAGAGAATTTCCCTTCCTAGAGGTAGATTTCCTCTGACTTCCTGTTGTCTCCCTCCGTTTGTAAGTAGGAGTCGTTTGAAAGTCGGATGTTTGAAAGTAGGGGCCTGCCCTATGTACTCTGCAGAAATTTGGGCCTTAGGTGTTGGTGTTGCCACAACACTGTAAGCCCTCAAAGTTACTCTTGGTGGGTGCTGGAACGCCCTGCTGTGAACTATTATATCAAGAATTGTAATTACATGCCATTGTTGAACAGTGGCCGAAAAATTGGGCCTTAGGTGGTGGTGGTGGTGCCACAACACTGTAAGTCCTCACAGTTACTCTTGGTGGGCGCAGGAATGGGCCCTGCTGTGAAATATTAGATCAAGAATTGTAATTACATGCCCCCGTTGAACAGGGGCAGAAAAATTGGGCCTTAGGCACTGGTGCTGGTGCCACAACACTGCAACCCCTCACAGAAACTGTAGTTGGAGCGCAGGAATGAGCCCTGCTGCAAAGTATTGCATCAAAAATTGTTAAACAGGGGCAGGAAATTGGGCTTAGCCACTAGTGGCGGTGCCCAGAACCAAAAATGTTCTTACAAGCTATCAGCATGATCATTGAGGAGGAAGAGGATAGTCACTCAGCATAACAGGATAGTCACTCAGCATCAGCATAGGCAGTCTTGAAGGGATCTGACATTCAAAAAAAAAAATATTTGGTTACATCAGCATCAGGTGCTTGGTAGCTGGTGGTGATCCAAGACTGATTCATTTTTATGACGGTCAGCCGATCGACCGAGTCGGTGGACAGGCGCACCCTGTGATCGGTTACAAAGCCTCCAGCAGCACTGAATGTGCGTTCCAAAAGAATGCTGGATGCAGGACAGGCCAGTAGCTCAATTGCATACTGTGCAAGCTCTGGCCAGTGATCCATCCTCAAGACCCAGTAACCCACATGATTTTCGGTGAGAAAGGTGTCCAAGTCTGATCTTGCCCCTAGGTATTCCAGCACCATGTAAAAGAGACGCTGGCGATGGTTGCTGGAACCGATCATACCTTGGGGCTGCGGACTAAAAAATTTGTTGAACGCATCGGTCAGATGGCCACCTTCTCCACTGCTCCTTCTGTGACTGACCGAAGCCTCAGCAACACGTTGTCCAGGATCAGGAATTTGTAACCTCCCAGGCTCTGGAAACGCGTTGAACAAACCTTTCTGCACGGCCTCCCGAAGATGTTTCATCCTCTGCTCCCTCTGCCACAGCAAGATAAGGTCCGCAACCTTACCCTTGTAACGTGGATCAAGGAGGGTTGCCAGCCAGTAATGATCCCTCTCCTTGATACCACAAATACGAGGATCCTTACGCAGGCTTTGCAGGATCAGGGAGGCCATGCAGCGTAGGTTTGCTGAGGCATTCAGTCCGGAGTCCTCTGGGTCACTTAGGACGACATGATCCGCAACCACCTCATCCCAGCCACGTACAAGTCCATGGGTTTCTTGGGACTGTAATTGATCCCTTGAAGACTGCTGCTGATGCTGAGTGCTAGGCTCCACCTCCATGCTGACACAATCCTCCTCCTCTTCCTGTGTGATAGGCGGGCCATCAGGAACACTGTCTGGATAAAGGGGGCCTTGAGAGGTAAGGAAGTCCTCCTCTTCCTCCCTCTGTTCTGCCTCAAGTGCCCTGTCCATTATTCCATGCAGCGTGTGCTCCAACAGGTGGACAAGAGGGACAGTGTCACTGATGCATGCACTGTCACTGCTCACCATCCTCGTGGCCTCCTCAAATGGTGACAGTTGTCCCTATCGGAGGGCGGAGAGGAGGTTGGTGCCATTGTCGCAAACCACCATTCCTGGCTTAAGCTGGCCTGGCATCAACTACCTCTGAGCCTGCCCCTGCAGAGCTGACAGAATCTCTGCTCCAGTGTGGCTCCTGTCCCCCAAGCCCACCAGGTCAATCACTGCATGGCATCTTTTTGCCTGCGTACTTGTGTAGCCCCTTGAACGACTACGGAGCACCGCTGGTTCCGAGGACAAATCAGCACAGGAAGAGGCCATGGAGGAAGAAGAGGGGGTGGAGGAGAGAGGTGTGTCAGAATCACCACTAATAGCATTTTGGAGGCATGGTGGCAGAACAACCTCCAACACTATTGCACCCTGTCCTGCATCCTTCCCAGCTGCCAGAGTCACCCAAAGCGTAGTGAAAGATAGGTAATGTACCTGTCCATGCCTGCTGGACCATGAGTCAGCGGTAATATGCACCTTACCACTGACCGCCCTGTCCAGAGAGGCCAAGACATTGTCTTCCACATGCCGGTAGAGAGCCGGAATCGCCTTCCGTGAAAAAAAGTGGCGTTTGGGAACCTGCCACTGAGAAACCGCACATTCTACAAACTCACAGAAGGGGGCAGAGTCTACCAACTGAAAAGGCAGCAGTTGAAGTGCTAGCAATTTAGCCAAGCTAGCATTCAACCGCTGGGCATGTGGATGGCTGGGAGTAAACTTCTTTCGGCAGTGCAGCAGCTGGGGCAGGGAAATTTTCCTGGTAGAATCTGACATTGGTGTACCAATAGCAGATTGCCCGCAAGTACTTGGCAGTGACACACCTAATTCTACACCTTCATTACTCTCAGTGCAGGTTTCTGAGAGGACTGAAGGTATAGTGGGGTTGGAGATCCCAGCTGATGAGGAGCAAGGAGAGGTCCGCTTTGTTCTTTGGTGTGGGTCTTTTCTGTACGCTTGCCAACGGACTGCATGGCAGGTCGACATATGTCTGGTCAAGCATGTGGTGCCCAAGCAGCTGCTGTTTTGGCCACACGAGATACGCTTCAGACATATGTTGCAAATAGCAAAGGTGCGATCTGCTGCACACGTCTCAAAAAATGCCCACACCAAAGAACTTTTGGAATAACACGCAGAGACAGCAGCGCCCTGCACATGTGGAGCTCTGCGGTGTGATGCAGTTGGTGTGCTTCCCTTAAGCTAGCCCCTGGAGGGCATCCTGCTTCATTGGAGATGTGTCTCCTCCTCCTCCTCCTCTCTCCTATCAGACACCCACATAGAGTCAGTGACCTCATCATCCCCTCCCTCCTCATCACTGGAGTAAACCTGGCAGTATGCTGCAGCTGGGGGAACATAACTGCCAGTTTGCTGTCCTTCTTGGGCACCCCCTCTCTCTAGGCTCACGTTACTGCCTTCCTCAAGCTGGGTACCATCATCGGAGCATTCAAAACGCTGCGCATCCTCCTGCAGCATGTACCGAACACTGTGGTCAAACAGTTTGGGGGACTCCTCAGGAGGACATGGTGGGGCTAGGTAAGGAGTGACTGATGCCATTGAGCCAAGGGAAGAGGCCGTTTTGGCAGACAAAGTACCCTGAGGCTGGGTGAGAGAGGATGAGGAGGATGAGGACGGCTTGGTCATCCACTCTACCAACTCTTCAGCATGTTGCGGCTCAACATGGCCAGCTGCCGAAAAAAAGGACAAACGTGCCCCACGGCCATGTGCTGATGAGGATGCACCGTGTCCACGACCAGCACTGTTGCCTCTAGCCGCTTGCCCTCTTTTATTGGCCTGTGACTGTCTGCCTCTTCTTGTTGGCCTTCCAGACATACTGCACTCAATGTACAGAATACGGCTCAACAAGGACATCAGGGAATTGAAATAGGAGGAATACAACATAAAGTTGCAGCATATGCAGATGATATGCTCTTTTCAATGACAAATCCGATAATTTCACTCCCGAACCTGTTTAAGGAAATTGAGCTGTATGGTACACTTTCGTATTTTCAAAAAAAATTCACTAAATCGGAGACCTTGATGGTTGCAATCCCGAAGGAAATGACGAAGTCAATAAGTTCAAGCTACAAATTTAAATGGTCAGACCAATGTTTGAAGTACCTAGGGACCTATATTGCAGTAAAATCCTCTAAAATGTAGGAGTTAAATTTCTTGCCAGTACTAAGCAAAGTACGTGGACTGCTGGAGAGATGGCACAGGGGAATGTTTTCCTGGTTTGGAAGAAGTAATATAATTAAAATGAATATTTTAGCAAAGATCCTGTACCTCCTCCAGGCAGTCCCAATTGCAATACCGAGAATTTTTTTCAGAAATATCCAAACATTACTCACAAAATGTATTTGGGCGTATAAACAACCAAGGATTAAGAGGACACTACTATCCTTACCAAAGCAATATGGAGGGCTGGCTGTCTCTGATGTATTTAAGTATTATCAGGCAGTCCACTTGTGTCGACTGTTGGATTGGTGTCTACATCGGGATATGAAAATCTGGTCAAATTTAGAGCAAGCACAGTGTAGGGAGCTTTTAAATAGAGCCCCTTGGTGCTATAGAGTTGTTTCAGCCAATACTAAGTCACACACAACAATAGGACCTACACTACGGGTGTGCTATATTCTTTTTTGAAAGTGTAGCGACCTTACTCTCTCTCTAGCTTTATCGGTTATACGGCTGTTGTCTAGGGGTACCTGGGAGAGAGAGATGAGATACACCACGGCCCATGTCCTCCAAGGTGTAGAGGTGAAGTCCAGAACTATCGGGCCTGTGTATGTGTCCCAGAGTCCAATCCTCTCCTCGGATTGACTCCCCTTTGCTCCAAGTTCCACACACTGAATAGGTCCAACTCGTATTTATTCTTCTCAATAAATAGTCATACAGCACAGACTGGTTGAGACCTATGTAACACTTCAGTATTCATGGGGAGTAGGCCAAAGCACAATTCTTCGAGATAAAGCTAACCACTGTAGTATCACCAGTGGCGAACAGTCACTGCCACTGACTATATTGATCAGAACGTGAATTACCTTCACTATTGTAGCCCCTATCAGGGGAAGGTAATCCGTCCAAGGGAGTCACCGGAGGCCTCTCTGTCACCAGCAATGCTGCGCCGGACTCTCCAGAGAATTTCCGCTCACCAGTCTTCTCGACCTCAGACACGGGCACCCAAGGAGTTAGGGCCCCCTCAGATTCCTCCACCCTCGCGGAACTCAGTCAAAGGTACTGAGATCCAGGCTTCCGCCATAGTACCTCACATCAGGCTAAAGGTGCCTGAGATGGACTCTATCTCTCGCTCCGGCCAGGTCAAGGGCACCTAGGCCCGGAACTTCGGAACGCCAGCACCCAAGCTGAAGGTGCCTGGGTGCGGCTGCGTCCTCCGACTCTGAACCCCAAGGTCAGGGCGTCCGCCCCTTTTATCCCCTCGCCTTTTGCGTCACAGCAGATTCCCTGCCCTGCTGTACCAGTGCCAGGCAAGGACAAAAAGGAAACAGTCTTGCGGTGAGTGTTCAGCTCCGGCCAGGGCGACAGCGCCACCTGCGGGCCGCAGGGAACCTCACACCACCAGAGTCCTCAAAGAACCACAAAAGGGTCTCAGATTCCCTGACAATCAATGCATCTGGGTTACACTACCACCCAGATGCCTCCCCTAAAATCCAATACCCGCTACACAAGTGTAGCGGCCTCACCCCTCACTCCCTTTCTCATGCTCGGCTTGTCTTTCTTCGTCTAGGGGTTTCTGTGCTGGGGAGAGGGATGAGATACATCACGGCCCATGTCCTCCATAGCTGAGAGGTGAAGGCCAGAAGATTGGGTTTTGTGTAGGTGTCCTAGAGTATAGTCCAGTACTTCATCCCTGACTCCTTTGCTCCTAGTAAGCAGAGTTCCACACAGTGAATAGGTCCAACTCAGTTTTATTCTTATTGGCGTACAAACATACAGTTTCTTATACTGAGTAGTAGACATGTGCATTCGTTTTCGTCCGAATGCATTTTCGTCCGAATTTCAGCTATTTTCGTTATCGTTTTAACAAACGAAAACGAAAGCACAGAATCCGAAAACCGAAAGATCCGACATAAACAAATGCTTTATTTTCGTTTTCGTTGCTACAACAGTTCGATATAGATAGGAGATTCGACGTGACGCTGACAATAACAATCTGTGTCTATCGAATCTGTGGTCGAATGTGCCTAACCTTAACTCTATTAGTCCAAGATTATTCTACATAGGAGAGAAAAGATTCGACATTATAGAGAGAAAAGATTCGACCTAGGAGAGAAAGATTCGACATAGGAGAGGAAAGATTCGACATAGGAGAGGAAAGATTCGACATAGGAGAGGAAAGATTCGACATAGGAGAGAAAAGATTCGACATAGGAGAGGAAAGATTCGACATAGGAGAGGAAAGATTCGACATAGGAGAGGAAAGATTCGACATAGGAGAGGAAAGATTCGACATAGGAGAGGAAAGATTCGACATAGGAGAGGAAAGATTCGACATAGGAGAGGAAAGATTCGACATAGGAGAGGAAAGATTTGACATAGGAGAGAAAAGATTCGACATAGGAGAGAAAAGATTTGACATTATAGAGAGAAAAGATTTGACATTATAGAGAGAAAAGATTCGACATAGGAGAGAAAAGATTCGACATTATAGAGAGAAAAGATTCGACATAGGAGAGAAAAGATTCGACATTATAGAGAGAAAAGATTCGACATAGAGAGAAAAGATCACTGCTTGTGGGCGGAACATTCGACAGACACCATAAGCCTTCAATGACAGATTCGACCTTAATTAATTCAGATTTTCGGACGAATGCAATTTTTAACGAAAAACGAAATAAATAAAAACGAATTTCGGGAGTAACTAAATAAATTTATTTTTTGCACGAAAACGAAATTCCGAAACGAAATATTTCAGTGTGCACATGTCTACTGAGTAGTGATGGGGAATAGATCGAGGCACAATCCCTTCCCTTCTCCTGCTAACCACTGTGGTATCACCAGTGGCGGGTAGTCACTGCCACTAACTATATTGAGCAGTAGTGATGAGCCGAACACCCCCGGGTTCGGTTCGCACCAGAACCCGCGAACGGACCGAAAGTTCGAACGAACATTAGAACCCTATTAAATACAATGGATGCGAACGTTCGAATTCTAAAGTGCTAATTATAACAACTATTATGCATGTTATTGTCCTAAAAAGGGTTTGGGAACCCGGGTTCTGCACCAGGGGACATGTATCAATGCAAAAAGAAGTTTTAAAAACGGTCGTTTTTCGGGAGCAGTCATTTTAATGATGCATAAAGTGAAAAAAAAAAAGTCAAATATTCCTTTAAATATCGTACCTGGGGGGGTGTCTAAAGTATGCCTGTGAAGTGCCACGTGTTTCCCGTGTTTAGAACTGTCCCTGCACAAAATGACACTTCTAAAGGAAAAAAAAGCCATTTAAAACTGCTTGCGGCTTTAATGTAATGTCTGGTCCCGGTAATATGGATGAAATTCTTTAAGAAAAATGGCATAGCTACCCCATGACCCCCCCCTACCCCAGCCCATTACCAGCCCCTTTGGGTCTTGTATGGATATTAAGGGGAACCCCGCACATAAAATAAAAAAGGCCCTATATACTCTGAACAGCCCTATACAGGCGGTGCATACAAGACAGGGACTGTAGGTTTGTTCTTATGTAGAGTCTGTTTGTAATTTTGAACAGGTACATTGTTGAAGTGTAGCTCCAGACCAAAAATCTATTTTTAAACTTTTTGGAAAACATAGGTAAGGGTTATCACCCCTGTAACATTTGTTTTGCTGTCTGTGCCCCTGTTCAGAACATTTCACCTCACTTTCCGTCCCAATGACAACTGTTTTTGAAATGTGGTGTTTTTCTTGAAACAAGGATTGCTGATAAAGCATCAGTACAGAGGAGACACCTTTCTCCCATATTTATTCTTACAGGAGAGAATTTTCCTTCCTAGTGGTAGATTTCCTCTCACTTCCTGTTGTCTTCTTGCGTTTGCAAGTAGGAGTCGTTTGTAAGTTGGATGTTTGAAAGTAGGGACCTGCCGTATATACTCTGCAGAAATAGGCCCCTTAGTTGTTGGTGTTGGCACAACACTGTAAGCACTCACAGTTACTCTTGGTTGGTGCTGGAACGCCCTGCTGTCAACTATTATATCAGGAATTTTAATTACATATAATTGTTGAACAGTGGTAGTAAAAATTGGGCCTTTGATGGTGGTGCTGGTGCCACAACACTGTAAGCCCTGACAGTTACTCTTGGTGGGTGCAGCAATGGGCCCTGCTGTGAATTATTAGATCAAGAATTGTAATTACATGCCCCTGTTGAACAGGGGCTGAAAAATTGGGCCTTAGGCACTGGTGGCACAACACTGCAACCCCTCACAGATACTGTACTTGGAGCACAGCAATGAGCCCTGTTGCAAAGTATTGCTTCAAAAATTGTAATGACACGCCCCTGTTAAACAGGGGCTGAAAAATTGGGCCTTAGGCACTGGTGGCACAACACTGCAACTCCTCACAGATACTGTACTTGGAGCACACCAATGAGCCCTGTTGCAAAGTATTGCTTCAAAAATTGTAATGACACGCCCCTGTTAAACAGGGGCTGAAAAATTGGGCCTTAGGCACTGGTGGCACAACACTGCAACTCCTCACAGATACTGTACTTGGAGCACAGCAATGAGCCCTGTTGCAAAGTATTGCTTCAAAAATTGTAATTACACGCCCCTGTTAAACAGGGGCTGAAAAATTGGGCGTTAGGCACTGGTGGCGGCACCCATAAACAAAAATGATCTTACAAGCTATCATCATCAATCGTATCATTGAGGACTCGGAGGAGGAGGATAGCCAGTCAACATAACAGCACAGGCACTCAGCATCAGCATCAGTCTTGAAGGGATGTGACATGTTAAAATCAATTAGTCTGTTATATCAGCATCAGGTGTGTGGTAGCTGGTGGTGATCCAAGACTGGTTCATCTTGATGAAAGTCAGTCGATCAACCGAGTCGGTGGACAGGCGCACCCTGTGATCCGTGACAAATCCTCCAGCAGCACTGAATGTGCGTTCCGAAAGAACGCTGGATGCAGGACAGGCCAGTAGCTCAATTGCATACTGTGCAAGCTCTGGCCAGTGATCCATCCTCAAGACCCAGTAAGCCAGAGGATTTTCGGTGGGGAAGGTGTCCAAGTCTGACCTTGCCCCTAGATATTCCTGCACCATGTTTATCAGACGCTGGCGATGGTTGCTGGAACCGATCATACTTTGGGGCTGCGGACTAAAGAATTGTCTGAACGCATCGGTCAGACGGCCACCTTCCCCACCGCTCCTTCTTTGACTGGCCGAAGCCTCAGCAACTCGTTGTCCAGGACCAGGAGTTTGCAACCTCCCAGTCTCTGGGAACGCATTGCACAGACCTTTCTGCAAGGCCTCCCGGAGTTGTCTCATCCTCTGCTCCCTCTGCGACGGTAACATAAGGTCCGCAACCTTACCCTTGTACCGTGGATCAAGGAGAGTGGCCAGCCAGTAATGGTCCCTCTCCTTGATCCGAAGAATACGAGGATCCTTCCGCAGACTTTGCAGGATCAGGGAGGCCATGCAGCGTAGGTTTGCTGAGGCATTCGCTCCGGAGTCCTCTGGGTCACTAAGGACGACATGATCCGCAGCCACCTCCTCCCAGCCACGTACAAGTCCACTGGTTTCTTGGGACTGTAAATCATCCCTAAAAGACTGCTGCTGATGATGCTGAGTGCCAGCCTCCACCTCCATGCTGACACAATCCTCCTCCTCCTCCTCCTCCTCCTCCTCCTCCTCCTCTTCCTGTGCGATGGGTGGGACAGAAGGAACACTGTCTGGGTAAAGGGGGCCTTGAGAGGCAAGGAAGTCCTCCTCTTCCTGCCTCTGTTCTGCCTCAAGTGCCCTGTCCATTATTCCACGCAGCGTGTGCTCCAACAGGTGGACAAGAGGTACAGTGTCACTGATGCATGCACTGTCACTGCTCACCATCCTCGTGGCCTCCTCAAATGGTGCCAGGACAGTGCATGCATCCCTGATCATGCCCCACTGGCGTGGAGAAAAAAAACCAAGCTCCCCTGACCCTGTCCTGGTGCCGTAGTCGCACAGGTACTCATTGATGGCCCTCTGCTGCGTGTGCAGCCGCTGCAGCATGGCCAACGTTGAGTTCCACCTGGTGGGCATGTCACATATAAGGCGGTTCTTGGGCAGGTTCAACTCCTTTTGCAGCTCAGCCAGGCGAGCACTGGCATTATAAGATCTGCGGAAATGCACACAGACTTTCCTGGCCTGCCTCAGGACATCCTGTAAGCCCGGGTACCTGCCCAAGAAGCGCTGCACCACCAGGTTAAGGACGTGAGCCACACAGGGCACATGGGTCAGTTGTCCCTGTCGGAGGGCGGAGAGGAGGTTGGTGCCATTGTCGCAAACCACCATTCCTGGCTTAAGCTGGCGTGGCGTCAACCACCTCTCGGCCTGGCCCTGCAGAGCAGACAGGACCTCTGCCCCAGTGTGGCTTCTGTCCCCCAAACACACCAGCGCAAGCACGGCATGGCATCTTTTTGCCTGCGTACTTGCGTAGCCCCGTGAACGGCTACGGAGCACCGCTGGTTCATAGGACAAACCACAGGAAGAGGCCATGGAGGAAGAAGAAGAGGAGGGGGTGGAGGAGAGAGGTGTGTCACAACCAGTAGTAGCATTTTGGAGGCGTGGCGGTGGGACAACCTCCAACACTACTGCACCTTGTCCTGAATCCTTCCCAGCTGCCAAAAGAGTGACCCAATGGGCCGTGAAAGAAAGGTAACGTCCCTGTCCATGCCTGCTGGACCATGAGTCAGCGGTAATATGCACCTTACCGCTGACCGCCCTGTCCAGCGAGGCCAAGACATTGCCTTCCACATGCCGGTAGAGAGCCGGAATAGCCTTCCGTGAGAAAAAGTGGCGTTTGGGAACCTGCCACTGAGGAACTGCACATTGCACAAACTCACGGAAGGGGGCCGAGTCTACCAACTGAAAAGGCAGCAGTTGAAGCGCTAGCAATTTAGCCAAGCTAGCATTCAACCGCTGGGCATGTGGATGGCTGGGAGTGAACTTCTTTCGACGGTCCAGCAGCTGGGGCAGGGAAATTTGCCTGCTAGAATCGGACGTCGGTGTACTGCTAGCAGAGTGGGCGCAAGTACTTGGCTGTGACACACCTAATTCTACACCTTCATTCCTCTCAGTGCATGTTTCAGAGAGGACTGAAGTTATAGTGGGGTTGGAGATCCCAGCTGATGCGGTGCAAGGAGAGGTCCGCTTTGTTCTTTGGTGTGGGTCTTTGAGGTAGGCTTGCCAACGAGCTGCATGGCAGGTCAACATATGTCTGGTCAGGCATGTGGTACCCAAGCGGCTGATGTTTTGGCCACGCGATATACGCTTGAGACATATGTTGCAAACAGCAGCTGTGCGATCTGATGCACTAGCCTCAAAAAAGGCCCACACCAAAGAACTTTTTGAATGACGGGCAGAGGCAGCGCCCTGCACAGGCGGAGCTCTGCGGTGTGATTCCGTCGGTGTACTGCCCTTACGCTGGCCACCAAAGGGCATCCTGCCTCGTTGGAGATGTGCCTCCTCCTCATCCTCCTCCTCCTCCTCTCTCCTATTAGGCACCCACGTGGAGTCAGTGACCTCATCATCCCCTCCCTCCTCATCACTGGAGCCAATCTGGCAGTATGCTGCAGCTGCTGGAACATGACTGCCAGATTGGTGTCCTTCTTGAGCATCCCCTCTGTCTGCTCTCACGCTACTGCCTTCCTCTAGCTGGGTTTCATCATCAGACCCTTCGAAACGCTGGGCATCCTCCTGGAGCATGTACCCAACACTGTGCTGAAACAGTTCGGGGGACTCCTCAGGAGGAGGACATGGTGGGTCTAGGGAAGGAGTGACTGATGATTTGTCTGACATTGATACCAGGGAAGACGACGCTTTGGCAGCTGCTTTTCCAGTACCCTGAGCCTGGGTGAGAGAGGATGAGGAGGAGGAGGAGGGCTTGGTCATCCACTCTACCAAGTCTTCGGCATGATGTGGCTCAACATGTCCAGCTGCCGAAAAGAAGGACAAGCGTGTCCCATGGCCATGTGCTGATGACAATGCACCGCGTCCACGACCAGCACTGTTGCCCCCAGACACAGAGCCTGCTTGCCCTCTTTTATTGCCTCCTGACTGTCTGCCTCTCCTTGTTTGCCTTCCAGACATTCTAATAGATGGCCTGCAGGGAGATGGGAAAAAAGCAATAAGGGCTACCTTCAGGTGTCCTTCTCTGTCCCTTGAAACAAGGACTTTCACAGTGAAAGAAACTGACACTCTCCCTACCTACAGTTTTCTGTCCCTAGAAAAAATGTTTTTTTTAATCACAATATAGCACAAGGACAATTCACTCACTGTCCTTACAGGTCCCTGGAAACAAGGACTTGCAGAGTGAAAGAAAAAAAACACTCTCCCTACCTACAGTTTTCTGTCCCTAGAAAAAATGTTTTTTTTAATCACAATATAGCACAAGGACAATTCACTCACTGTCCTTACAGGTCCCTGGAAACAAGGACTTGCAGAGTGAAAGAAAAAAAACACTCTCCCTACCTACAGTTTTCTGTCCCTAGAAAAAATGTTTTTTTTAATCACAATATAGCACAAGGACAATTCACTCACTGTCCTTCCAGGTCCCTGGAAACAAGGACTTGCAGAGTGA
The DNA here is from genome assembly GCA_029206835.1 of Rana muscosa. Taxonomy (NCBI): domain Eukaryota; kingdom Metazoa; phylum Chordata; class Amphibia; order Anura; family Ranidae; genus Rana; species Rana muscosa. The sequence continues at coordinate 285,705,288 of CM055119.1, read as the reverse complement.
AATAAACTGACACTCTCCCTACCTACAGTTTTCTGTCCCTAGAATAAATGTTTTTTTTAAGCACAATATAGCACAAGGAGAATTCACTCACTGTCCTTCCAGGTCCCTGGAAACAAGGACTTGCAGAGTGAAAGAAAAAAAACACTCTCCCTACCTACAGTTTTCTGTCCCTAGAAAAAATGTTTTTTTTAATCACAATATAGCACAAGGACAATTCACTCACTGTCCTTCCAGGTCCCTGGAAACAAGGACTTGCAGAGTGAAATAAACTGACACTCTCCCTACCTACAGTTTTCTGTCCCTAGAATAAATGTTTTTTTAAGCACAATATAGCACAAGGACAATTCACTCACTGTCCTTACAGGTCCCTGGAAACAAGGACTTGCAGAGTGAAAGAAAAAAAACACTCTCCCTACCTACAGTTTTCTGTCCCTAGAAAAAATGTTTTTTTTAATCACAATATAGCACAAGGACAATTCACTCACTGTCCTTACAGGTCCCTGGAAACAAGGACTTGCAGAGTGAAAGAAAAAAAACACTCTCCCTACCTACAGTTTTCTGTCCCTAGAAAAAATGTTTTTTTTAATCACAATATAACACAAGGACAATTCACTCACTGTCCTTCCAGGTCCCTGGAAACAAGGACTTGCAGAGTGAAATAAACTGACACTCTCCCTACCTACAGTTTTCTGTCCCTAGAATAAATGTTTTTTTTAAGCACAATATAGCACAAGGACAATTCACTCACTGTCCTTCCAGGTCCCTGGAAACAAGGACTTGCAGAGTGAAAGAAAAAAAACACTCTCCCTACCTACAGTTTTCTGTCCCTAGAAAAAATGTTTTTTTTAATCACAATATAGCACAAGGACAATTCACTCACTGTCCTTACAGGTCCCTGGAAACAAGGACTTGCAGAGTGAAATAAACTGACACTCTCCCTACCTACAGTTTTCTGTCCCTAGAATAAATGTTTTTTTTAATCACAATATAGCACAAGGACAATTCACTCACTGTCCTTCCAGGTCCCTGGAAACAAGGACTTGCAGAGTGAAATAAACTGACACTCTCCCTACCTACAGTTTTCTGTCCCTAGAATAAATGTTTTTTTTAAGCACAATATAGCACAAGGAGAATTCACTCACTGTCCTTCCAGGTCCCTGGAAACAAGGACTTGCAGAGTGAAAGAAAAAAAACACTCTCCCTACCTACAGTTTTCTGTCCCTAGAAAAAATGTTTTTTTTAATCACAATATAGCACAAGGACAATTCACTCACTGTCCTTCCAGGTCCCTGGAAACAAGGACTTGCAGAGTGAAATAAACTGACACTCTCCCTACCTACAGTTTTCTGTCCCTAGAATAAATGTTTTTTTAAGCACAATATAGCACAAGGACAATTCACTCACTGTCCTTACAGGTCCCTGGAAACAAGGACTTGCAGAGTGAAAGAAAAAAAACACTCTCCCTACCTACAGTTTTCTGTCCCTAGAAAAAATGTTTTTTTTAATCACAATATAGCACAAGGACAATTCACTCACTGTCCTTACAGGTCCCTGGAAACAAGGACTTGCAGAGTGAAAGAAAAAAAACACTCTCCCTACCTACAGTTTTCTGTCCCTAGAAAAAATGTTTTTTTTAATCACAATATAACACAAGGACAATTCACTCACTGTCCTTCCAGGTCCCTGGAAACAAGGACTTGCAGAGTGAAATAAACTGACACTCTCCCTACCTACAGTTTTCTGTCCCTAGAATAAATGTTTTTTTTAAGCACAATATAGCACAAGGACAATTCACTCACTGTCCTTCCAGGTCCCTGGAAACAAGGACTTGCAGAGTGAAAGAAAAAAAACACTCTCCCTACCTACAGTTTTCTGTCCCTAGAAAAAATGTTTTTTTTAATCACAATATAGCACAAGGACAATTCACTCACTGTCCTTACAGGTCCCTGGAAACAAGGACTTGCAGAGTGAAATAAACTGACACTCTCCCTACCTACAGTTTTCTGTCCCTAGAATAAATGTTTTTTTTAATCACAATATAGCACAAGGACAATTCACTCACTGTCCTTCCAGGTCCCTGGAAACAAGGACTTGCAGAGTGAAATAAACTGACACTCTCCCTACCTACAGTTTTCTGTCCCTAGAATAAATGTTTTTTTTAAGCACAATATAGCACAAGGAGAATTCACTCACTGTCCTTCCAGGTCCCTGGAAACAAGGACTTGCAGAGTGAAAGAAAAAAAACACTCTCCCTACCTACAGTTTTCTGTCCCTAGAAAAAATGTTTTTTTTAATCACAATATAGCACAAGGACAATTCACTCACTGTCCTTCCAGGTCCCTGGAAACAAGGACTTGCAGAGTGAAATAAACTGACACTCTCCCTACCTACAGTTTTCTGTCCCTAGAATAAATGTTTTTTTTAAGCACAATATAGCACAAGGACAATTCACTCACTGTCCTTACAGGTCCCTGGAAACAAGGACTTGCAGAGTGAAAGAAAAAAAACACTCTCCCTACCTACAGTTTTCTGTCCCTAGAAAAAATGTTTTTTTTAATCACAATATAGCACAAGGACAATTCACTCACTGTCCTTACAGGTCCCTGGAAACAAGGACTTGCAGAGTGAAAGAAAAAAAACACTCTCCCTACCTACAGTTTTCTGCCCCTAGAAAAAATGTTTTTTTTAATCACAATATAACACAAGGACAATTCACTCACTGTCCTTCCAGGTCCCTGGAAACAAGGACTTGCAGAGTGAAATAAACTGACACTCTCCCTACCTACAGTTTTCTGTCCCTAGAATAAATGTTTTTTTTAAGCACAATATAACACAAGGACAATTCACTCACTGTCCTTACAGGTCCCTGGAAACAAGGACTTGCAGAGTGAAAGAAAAAAAACACTCTCCCTACCTACAGTTTTCTGTCCCTAGAAAAAATGTTTTTTTTAATCACAATATAGCACAAGGACAATTCACTCACTGTCCTTACAGGTCCCTGGAAACAAGGACTTGCAGAGTGAAATAAACTGACACTCTCCCTACCTACAGTTTTCTGTCCCTAGAATAAATGTTTTTTTAATCACAATATAGCACAAGGACAATTCACTCACTGTCCTTCCAGGTCCCTGGAAACAAGGACTTGCAGAGTGAAATAAACTGACACTCTCCCTACCTACAGTTTTCTGTCCCTAGAATAAATGTTTTTTTTAAGCACAATATAGCACAAGGAGAATTCACTCACTGTCCTTCCAGGTCCCTGGAAACAAGGACTTGCAGAGTGAAAGAAAAAAAACACTCTCCCTACCTACAGTTTTCTGTCCCTAGAAAAAATGTTTTTTTTAATCACAATATAGCACAAGGACAATTCACTCACTGTCCTTCCAGGTCCCTGGAAACAAGGACTTGCAGAGTGAAATAAACTGACACTCTCCCTACCTACAGTTTTCTGTCCCTAGAATAAATGTTTTTTTTAAGCACAATATAGCACAAGGACAATTCACTCACTGTCCTTACAGGTCCCTGGAAACAAGGACTTGCAGAGTGAAAGAAAAAAAACACTCTCCCTACCTACAGTTTTCTGTCCCTAGAAAAAATGTTTTTTTTAATCACAATATAGCACAAGGACAATTCACTCACTGTCCTTACAGGTCCCTGGAAACAAGGACTTGCAGAGTGAAAGAAAAAAAACACTCTCCCTACCTACAGTTTTCTGTCCCTAGAAAAAATGTTTTTTTTAATCACAATATAACACAAGGACAATTCACTCACTGTCCTTCCAGGTCCCTGGAAACAAGGACTTGCAGAGTGAAATAAACTGACACTCTCCCTACCTACAGTTTTCTGTCCCTAGAATAAATGTTTTTTTTAAGCACAATATAGCACAAGGACAATTCACTCACTGTCCTTACAGGTCCCTGGAAACAAGGACTTGCAGAGTGAAAGAAAAAAAACACTCTCCCTACCTACAGTTTTCTGTCCCTAGAAAAAATGTTTTTTTTAATCACAATATAGCACAAGGACAATTCACTCACTGTCCTTACAGGTCCCTGGAAACAAGGACTTGCAGAGTGAAATAAACTGACACTCTCCCTACCTACAGTTTTCTGTCCCTAGAATAAATGTTTTTTTTAATCACAATATAGCACAAGGACAATTCACTCACTGTCCTTCCAGGTCCCTGGAAACAAGGACTTGCAGAGTGAAATAAACTGACACTCTCCCTACCTACAGTTTTCTGTCCCTAGAATAAATGTTTTTTTTTAAGCACAATATAGCACAAGGAGAATTCACTCACTGTCCTTCCAGGTCCCTGGAAACAAGGACTTGCAGAGTGAAAGAAAAAAAACACTCTCCCTACCTACAGTTTTCTGTCCCTAGAAAAAATGTTTTTTTTAATCACAATATAGCACAAGGACAATTCACTCACTGTCCTTCCAGGTCCCTGGAAACAAGGACTTGCAGAGTGAAATAAACTGACACTCTCCCTACCTACAGTTTTCTGTCCCTAGAATAAATGTTTTTTTTAAGCACAATATAGCACAAGGACAATTCACTCACTGTCCTTACAGGTCCCTGGAAACAAGGACTTGCAGAGTGAAAGAAAAAAAACACTCTCCCTACCTACAGTTTTCTGTCCCTAGAAAAAATGTTTTTTTTAATCACAATATAGCACAAGGACAATTCACTCACTGTCCTTACAGGTCCCTGGAAACAAGGACTTGCAGAGTGAAAGAAAAAAAACACTCTCCCTACCTACAGTTTTCTGTCCCTAGAAAAAATGTTTTTTTTAATCACAATATAGCACAAGGACAATTCACTCACTGTCCTTCCAGGTCCCTGGAAACAAGGACTTGCAGAGTGAAATAAACTGACACTCTCCCTACCTACAGTTTTCTGTCCCTAGAATAAATGTTTTTTTTAAGCACAATATAGCACAAGGAGAATTCACTCACTGTCCTTCCAGGTCCCTGGAAACAAGGACTTGCAGAGTGAAAGAAAAAAAACACTCTCCCTACCTACAGTTTTCTGTCCCTAGAAAAAATGTTTTTTTTAATCACAATATAGCACAAGGACAATTCACTCACTGTCCTTCCAGGTCCCTGGAAACAAGGACTTGCAGAGTGAAATAAACTGACACTCTCCCTACCTACAGTTTTCTGTCCCTAGAATAAATGTTTTTTTTAAGCACAATATAGCACAAGGACAATTCACTCACTGTCCTTACAGGTCCCTGGAAACAAGGACTTGCAGAGTGAAAGAAAAAAAACACTCTCCCTACCTACAGTTTTCTGTCCCTAGAAAAAATGTTTTTTTTAATCACAATATAGCACAAGGACAATTCACTCACCGTCCTTACAGGTCCCTGGAAACAAGGACTTGCAGAGTGAAATAAACTGACACTCTCCCTACCTACAGTTTTCTGTCCCTAGAATAAATGTTTTTTTTAATCACAATATAGCACAAGGACAATTCACTCACTGTCCTTCCAGGTCCCTGGAAACAAGGACTTGCAGAGTGAAATAAACTGACACTCTCCCTACCTACAGTTTTCTGTCCCTAGAATAAATGTTTTTTTTAAGCACAATATAGCACAAGGACAATTCACTCACTGTCCTTACAGGTCCCTGGAAACAAGGACTTGCAGAGTGAAAGAAAAAAAACACTCTCCCTACCTACAGTTTTCTGTCCCTAGAAAAAATGTTTTTTTTAATCACAATATAGCACAAGGACAATTCACTCACTGTCCTTACAGGTCCCTGGAAACAAGGACTTGCAGAGTGAAATAAACTGACACTCTCCCTACCTACAGTTTTCTGTCCCTAGAATAAATGTTTTTTTTAATCACAATATAGCACAAGGACAATTCACTCACTGTCCTTCCAGGTCCCTGGAAACAAGGACTTGCAGAGTGAAATAAACTGACACTCTCCCTACCTACAGTTTTCTGTCCCTAGAATAAATGTTTTTTTTAAGCACAATATAGCACAAGGACAATTCACTCACTGTCCTTACAGGTCCCTGGAAACAAGGACTTGCAGAGTGAAAGAAAAAAAACACTCTCCCTACCTACAGTTTTCTGTCCCTAGAAAAAATGTTTTTTTTAAGCACAATATAGCACAAGGACAATTCACTCACTGTCCTTACAGGTCCCTGGAAACAAGGACTTGCAGAGTGAAAGAAAAAAAACACTCTCCCTACCTACAGTTTTCTGTCCCTAGAAAAAATGTTTTTTTTAATCACAATATAGCACAAGGACAATTCACTCACTGTCCTTACAGGTCCCTGGAAACAAGGACTTGCAGAGTGAAAGAAACTGACACTGTCCCTACCTACAGTTTTCTGTCCCTAGAATAAATGTTTTTTTTAAGCACAATATAGCACAAGGAGAATTCACTCACTGTCCTTCCAGGTCCCTGGAAACAAGGACTTGCAGAGTGAAATAAACTGACACTCTCCCTACCTACAGTTTTCTGTCCCTAAAATAAATGTTTTTTTTAAGCACAATATAGCACAAGGACAATTCACTCACTGTCCTTACAGGTCCCTGGAAACAAGGACTTGCAGAGTGAAAGAAACTGACACTCTCCCTACCTACAGTTTTCTGTCCCTAGAATAAATGTTTTTTTAAGCACAATATAGCACAAGGACAATTCACTCACTGTCCTTCCAGGTCCCTGGAAACAAGGACTTGCAGAGTGAAAGAAACTGACACTGTCCCTACCTACAGTTTTCTGTCCCTAGAATAAATGTTTTTTTTAAGCACACTATAGCACAAGCACAAAACACACTGACACTCTCCCTACCTATCCTTCTCTTTCCCTAAACTAAAGGAATCCAGGTTAAGCAAGAAAGAAATAACAGTCACTGTCCCTGCCTATGCTGCTCTATCCCTGCTCCGGAACACACTACACTAGGCCGCCGTGCTGGCGGCCTTTTATAGTGTGGGGCGTGTACTAAACACCCTCAGCAATAATTGGCCACAGGCATCCTGCCTGTGGCCAATCATTGCTCTCCTCGCTGCCGGCGCTGTGATTGGCCAAGCATGCGGGGTCACAGTGCATGCTTGGCCAATCACAGCGCCTGGATGACACTGCGATGGCGTAGTGCATTGTGGGCCGTTCGCGTCACTCGAATTTGGCGCGAACGGCCCAAATCGTTCGATCTTCGTCGAACGATCGAACAGCCGATGTTCGAGTCGAACGTATGTTCGACTCGAACACGAAGCTCATCCCTATTGAGCAGAATGTGAATTACCTTCGCTAGCACAGCCCCTGTCAGGGGAAAGAAATCCGTCCAAGGGAGAAACCGGAGGCCTCTCTGTCACCAGCAATGCTGCACCGGACTCTTCAGAGAAGTTCCGCACACCAGCTCTCACGAACTCAGACACGGGCACCCAAGGAGTTAGGGCCCCCTCGGATTCCTCCACCCTCGCGGAACTCAGTCGAAGGTACTGAGCCCCAGGCCTCCGCCATAGTACCTCACCCCAGGCTAAAGGTGCCTGAGATGGACTCTATCTCTCGCTCCGGCTAGGTCGAGGGCACCTAGGCCTGGAACACTGGAACGCCAGCACCCAAGTTGAAGGTGCCTGGGTGCGGCCGAGTCCTCCCACTCCCACTCTGGACTCTGAACTCTGAACCCTGTGGTAAGGGCGTCTGCCCCTTTCATCCCCTCTCCCTTCGCGCCACAGCGGGTTCCCCGCCCCGCTGTACCAGCTCCAGAGAAGGACAAAAAGGTACAGTCTTGCAGTGTGAGTTCAGCTCCGGCCCAGGCAACAGCGCCACCTGTGGACCACAAGGAACCTCACACCACCAGAGTCCTCCAAGAACCAGAAAAAGGTCCCGGATCCCCTAGCAATTAGTGCATCTGGGTTACACTACCACCCAGATGCTTCCCCTAAATTCAAATACCCGCTACACAAGGCTAAGATATCTACACAGAATTCACCTTTGGTGCCTATATTAGGTAACCCTCAATTTATACCAGGTATACAGAAAGGACCCTTTGTGGTACTGATTGAACGAGGACTGTATCAGGCCTCACATTTTATGAGATCAGGCAACTGGCCAACATTGCAGGAACTGATGTATAGAAATGGCCCTTTCCAATTAGATTTTTGGCAAGCGGCACAATTAAGACATTTCCTAAGTACTGCAGTAGCACCATGCTCCTTGGACCGCAGTTTAACACCATTTGAGAAACAATGCATGGAAAAAGAACCAATTACGCACGCAGAATCTAAAATGTATGCGTTACTAATTAAACCACCGAAAGAATTTTCAGTTGCCCTTTCTCCGTAAATAGGAAATAGACCTGGGGAGGACCTTTTCGGAGGACCAAAAAACTAAAATGATACAATCTATATTTAAGACAGCAACATGTACAAAAATACCGGAAACAAATTATAAAATTATTTCACAATGGTACAAAACCCCAGAAATACTTCAAAGGTGTTTCCTGAATATATCAGGGGAGTGTTGGAGATGTCAGATAGAACAGGGAACCTTGTTACATATTTTTTGGTCCTGCCCCAGAGTTAAGGAATTCTGGAAGGAAGTCCGAGAAATTACTCAAATTTAGTGAGGCAGAAATACAGGAGGATCCAGCGTTATTTCTTTTGCATCTATCAGAGATTCTGAGGGAAACATACAGGAATTCCATCCTGTGTCACCTAGTGAATGCTGCTAAAGCATGCATACCGCTCAAATGGAAACAGATACAACCGCCTACTGTGAGTATGTGGCTCAAAAAGGTGGAAGAGGTGAACAGGATGGAAGATCTAGTATGGACAAACTGGAAAAAAAGAGAAATCTATTTGAAAATGTGGTCACCATGGAATAGTTTCATTTCTTCAGAGGAAGGGAAGAAGCGAATTGATAGAAATTAGAGAAGAGATATGGGGGGGGGGGGGAGTGGAGGGGAACATTTGGGGTTTGTTTGTTTTTTTGTTTGTTTTTTGGGGGGGGGGATAGGGAATGGAAATGGACTATAAATAAGGGGGGTGGATGGAATATTGTGAGGTAGTAGCCAAACAGGCAGCGCCATGGGATAGCGTCATCCCATGATCAGACATAGGAAAATAATATGAGGTGGAATTTAGAGGGGAAGAAGTCCCCTCCTTTTTCTTTCAATACTTTATTGTTGTTTTTTTTATTTTTTCTCCTCGCTCTTTACTATGGTTTAGAAATGTCTCACTTTGTCCTCCCCACCCCTAGTGGATATTACCCTAGAAAGGAGGAGTTGGTAAGACTAGGGGGAATCAAATGTACTTACTAATTTACTTTTTGTTGTATATATCGAAGGAGGATATGCTAAAATATGTAAAGATGATTTATTTTTTTGTGTCTGTTTTTTTTTAATTTTTATTCCTTTCCCTGTATAAAGGAAGAAAAGTTGAAAAATAAAGAAATAAAAAAAAAAGGGGGGGTTGCCATCCAGGCCCCTTACAGGTGTACTGCCTGTACCCCCCTGATGGCGGCCCGAGTATAAGTCCATAAACTCCAAGTGTGGCAGTGGATGTATATAGGAAAACAAAATGAATGCAGAAAATCCTCCACCAGCACCTCTACACCACTCATGCAGACCCTTACCTGAATTCACTGGCTAAAATAGCCAGACAGTGTAGTTTGTATATAGTAAACCAGGCAAGATCAAAGCACAGTGGTGTCCAGCGGGCATTATCCACATTCCGGTGTCACAGCAAAGGCTTATACAAACATCAGGTCATAATATGCATCAAAGAAAGAAAAACAGCCTCCTCATGGTGTAGTATTTAAAATCCAAACAAAATTTAAAGAGGTTGTAAAAGCAGAAGGTTTTTTATCTTAATTAGTGTTGAGCGAACCCGAACTGTAAAGTTCGGGTCCGTACCGAACTTTAGCTTTTTCCCGAACCCGGACTTTGCCCAAAAGTCCGGGTTCGGGTTCGGCAATCTAATTACGCATTTAGAAATGCTTCAGGGGCCAGCCAATCACCTTTTAATTAGCTGGTGTGCCCTTAGAGGCCATCATAGCCATGCCTACTAATGGCATGGCTGTGATTGGTCAGTGCAACATGTGACCCAGCTTCTATATAAGCTAGAGGCACACAGCACACATGTCACTCTGCTTCAGAATAGATAGGGAGAGGATCTAGTCTGCTGCTGCTGCTTTTAGGGAGAGATAGAAAGATAGATGAGATAGTCCTGATTCTACAATCTGAGGGAAAAGATAGAGAGATAGTGTAGTGTAGGGCCAGGTTCCTGTGTTGGTGCTTTCAGGGAGAGAGAATATTATATAGGAGTCCAGATTCAGAGATTAAAATCAGCGATCTGCATAGGTTTACCTGTTTGTGTTGCAGTGCAGTCTTTTTACACTGCCATGAGCCCAGTGTCAGAGAAAATCTAACTTTTAAAAAAAAAAGGCACTTTATTGTGCTCTTTTCCAAAAGACCCATAGGGCAAAAAAAATAAAAAAATAAATAAAAATTTGCACTTTAATGTACGCTTCCAAAAGACGCCGTTTAGGGGCACAAAAAAAAGTTTGCAGTGTGTTATACATATTTTGAGGTGTGTGAAATAAACAATTTCTATATAGTTTTCTCCTACTGTGCTATACTAAAAAAACAAAATTTTTTTTGAATAGCATTTTCTGCAGTTCTGTAGCTGTGCGATTCAGCGGTTACGTACTGTGGGTGTGTTCTGCTCTTCCAAAAAACGCCGTTTAGGGGCACAAAAAAAAGTTTGCAGTGTGTTATACATATTTTGAGGTGTGTGAAATACACAATTTCTATATAGTTTTCTCCTACTGTGCTATACTAAAAAAACAAAATTTTTTTTTGAATAGCATTTTCTGCAGTTCTGTAGCTGTGCGATTCAGCGGTTACGTACTGTGGGTGTGTTCTGCTCTTCCAAAAAACGCCGTTTAGGGGCACAAAAAAAAGTTTGCAGTGTGTTATACATATTTTGAGGTGTGTGAAATAAACAATTTCTATATAGTTTTCTCCTACTGTGCTATACTAAAAAAACAACATTTTTTTTGAATAGCATTTTCTGCAGTTCTGTAGCTGTGCGATTCAGTGGTTACGTACTGTGGGTGTGTTCTGCTCTTCCAAAAAACGCCGTTTAGGGGCACAAAAAAAAGTTTGCAGTGTGTTATACATATTTTGAGGTGTGTGAAATAAACAATTTCTATATAGTTTTCTCCTACTGTGCTATACTAAAAAAACAAATTTTTTTTTGAATAGCATTTTCTGCAGTTCTGTAGCTGTGCGATTCAGCGGTTACGTACTGTGGGTGTGTTCTGCTCTTCCAAAAAACGCCGTTTAGGGGCACAAAAAATAGTTTGCAGTGTGTTATACATATTTGGAGGTGTGTGAAATAAACAATTTCTAAATAGTTTTCTTCTACTGTGCTATACTAAAAAAAAACAACATTTTTTTTTAATAGCATTTTCTGCAGTTCTGTAGCTGTGCGATTCAGCAGTTACGTACTGTGGGTGTGTTCTGCTCTTCCAAAAACACCCATTTAGGGCAAGATCCTAAATTTGGAAAATATGAGGAGAAGGTCAAAGGGACGTGGTGGCCCCGGTCGTGGTGCTGCTGGTGGAGCTCCTGTTGCAGGGAGAGGACGTGGTGAATCTGTGCCAGATACACGCACAAGTGAAACACCTTCCTCAGGTGCGAGTAGGCGACCGAGCCTGCGGCGGTATTTTGTCGCGCCTAATGAGACTGTACGAATGTTTAGGCCAGGACAAGTACAGGCGATAGTAGATTGGGTTGCTGACAGTGCCTCGGGTTCCTTCACATTGTCTCCCACCCACTCTTCTGATGAAAGAACAGAGTTGGCACCTGAAACCCATGTCCATCAGTCTTTCACCTCACCCCCTTGCAAATCAGCCAAGCAGTCTGAGCCCCAAATCATGCAGCAGTCTCTTCTGCTTTTCGATGACTCTGTTAGCAGGGTTTCCCAGGGCCATCCACCTAGCCCTGCCCCAGAAGTGGAAGAGATTGAGTGCACCGATGCCCAACTACTTATGTTTCATGATGAGTACATGGGAGGACCATCGCAGTACGTCTCGGATGATGACAAAACACAGGTGCCAACTGCTGCTGCTCTCGCAATTGTGCAGACAGACAAGGAGGGCAGGGGTGAAGACTGGATGGAAGATGATGTGGAGGACGATGAGGTCCTCGACCCCACATGGAATCAACGTTATGCAGGTGACCAGTGTAGTTTGGAGGAAGAGGCGGTGGTCGCACAGAGCCACCAGCACAGCAGAAGAGGGAGCAGGGTGCAAAAGCGGAGCGTCCGTCAGCTAGACAGTATGTCTGCTACTGCCCAACGCAGCAAGGGACCGAGCACACCAAAGCCAGGTCCAAGGAGTTCCCCAGCGTGGCAGTTCTTCACACAATGTGCTGATGACAAGACACGAGTGGTTTGCACGCTGTGCAATCAGAGCCTGAAGCGAGGCATAAACGTTCTCAACCTGAGCACAACCTGCATGACCAGGCATCTAAGTGCAAAGCACGAGCTGCAGTGGAGTAGACACCTCAAAAACCAAGAAAGGTCTCTGGCTCCTCCTGCTTCCTCTTCTGCTGCAGTCTCGGCCTCTTCATCCACCTCTGTAGTGACAGTGGCACCTGCCACCCCGCAAACAGAGGATCTGCCAGCAACACTACCACCTGGGTCGCCAACCATCTCCACAATGTCCCATGGAAGCATTCAGCTCTCTATCTCCCAAACATTGGAGCGGAAGAGGAAGTACCCCCCTAGCCACCCGCGATCCCTGGCCCTGAATGCCAGCATTTCAAAACTCCTGGCCTTTGAAATGCTGTCATTCCGTCTGGTGGAGACGCAGAGTTTTAAAAGCCTGATGGCATTGGCTGTCCCACAGCACGTCGTGCCCAGCCGCCACTATTTTTCCAGGCGAGCCATCCCTTCCCTGCACAACCAAGTGGGGGACAAAATCAGGTGTGCACTGCGCAACGCCATCTGTGGCAAGGTCCACCTAACTACGGATGCGTGGACCAGTAAGCACGGTCAGGGACGTTATATCTCCCTAACAGCACACTGGGTAAATGCAGTGGCGGCTGGGCCTGAGGCAGATAGCAGTTTGGCGCATGTCCTTCCACCACCGAGGATTGCAGGGCGCTTCAGTTTGCCTCCTGTTGCTAACTCCTCCTACTCCGCTTCCTCATCCTCTACCGCCTCCTCATCCGGTCAGCGTAACACCTTCACCACCAACTTCAGCACAGCCAGGGGTAAATGACAGCAGGCAGTTTTAAAACTTTCCTGTTTGGGGGAAAAACCCCACACCGCGCAGGAGTTGTGGAGGGACATGGAACAACAGACCAATGAGTGGTTGCTGTCAGTGAGCCTCAAGCCCGGCCTGGTAGTGTGTGATAATGGGCGAAATCTCGTAGCAGCTCTGGGCCTAGCCAGTTTGACGCACATCCCTTGCCTGGCGCATGTGCTGAACTTGGTGGTCCAGAGGTTCCTTAAAAATTACCCCAATATGCCAGAGCTGCTGTAGAAAGTGCGGGCTGTCTGTGAGCACTTTCGGCGTTCTCACCCTGCTGCTGCTCGCCTGTTAGCGCTGCAGCGTAACTTCGGCCTTCCCGCTCACCGCCTCATATGTGACGTGCCCACAAGGTGGAACTCCACCTTGCACATGCTGGCCAGACTGTGCGAGCAGCAGCAGGCGATAGTGGAGTTTCAGCTGCAGCAATCACGCGTGAGTTGCTCTGCGGAACAGCACCACTTCACCACCAATAACTGGGCCTCCATGCGAGACCTGTGTGCCTTGTTGCGCTGTTTCGAGTACTCCACCAACATGTCCAGTGCCAATGACGCCGTTCTTAGCGTTACTATCCCAGTTCTATGCCTCCTTGAAAAAACGCTTCGGGCGATGATGGAAGAAGATGTGGCACAGGAGGATGAGGAGGAGGAGGAGGAGGAAGCGGGATCATTTCAAAGGCTTTCAGGGCAGTCTTTCACAAGTGGCTACGAGGGTGGGTTCCTGCACCAACAAACGCCAGGTACACAATTGTCCGGCAGAAAGGGCACAGTTCTGGAGGATGACGAGGTGGAGGAGGAGATGGAGGAGGAGGAGGAGGAGGAGGAGCCATTTTCACAGCAGGGTGGCACCCAGACCAGCTCGTGGCCATCACTGGTGCGTGGCTGGGGGGATACAGAGGACACAGACGATACACCTCCCACAGAGGACAGCTTTTCTTTGCCTCTGGGCAGCCTGGCACACATGAGCGATTACATGCTGCAGTGTTTCCGCAATGACCGCCGAGTTGCCCACATTTTAACTGGTGCTGATTACTGGGTGGCCACCCTGCTGGATCCCCGTTAAAAGGACAACGTACCGTCCTTAATTCCCTCACTGGAGCGGGATCGTAAGATGTGCGAGTACAAGCGCACGCTGGTAGACGCGCTGCTGGTGGCATTCCCACCTGACAGCGGGCGTACGGTGGAAGCACAAGGCGAAGGCAGAGGAGGAGGAAGAGGTCGCCAACGCAGCCGGGGCACCGGCAGCACCTCAGAAGGCAGGGTTAGCATGGCTGAAATGTGGAAAAGCTTTGTCAGCACGCCACAACAACCAGCACCACCAGCTGAGATGGAACGTCTTAGCAGGAGGCAGTATTTCACCAACATGGTTGAGCAGTATGTGTCCACAGGCCTACACGTACTGGATGACGGGTTTGCCCCCTTTAACTTCTGGGTCTCCAAATTGGGCACATGGCCTGAGCTTGCCCTTTATGCCTTGGAGGTGCTGGCCTGCCCTGCAGCCAGTGTATTATCTGAACGTGTATTTAGCACGGCAGGGGGCGTTATCACAGACAAGCGCAGCCGCCTGTCCAGAGCCAATGTGGACAAGCTCACGTTCATTAAAATGAACCAGGCATGGATCCCACAGGACTTGTCCGTACCTTGTGCAGAATAGACATGTATACCGGTGTTGTGACAAAAACTGTCCGGCCATCGGATTGTGTCCGGCCCATACTGCGAAGGCGCAGCGCTTGCGCAGTACAGAGGACAAGGTGAGTCACAAAATCTCCGAAGATGAACAGCGCCTGCGCTGTGAGTGCAGGTTCAAGCCCCACCATCCAAGTGGACATACGGTAGCACATAGTAACAGGGCCCCTCACGGGCTCGGTTCGATCGCCACGCTTCGGGCACGGCCTCACTTGGCTCGGCTTGAACCACGGATGGTGTGGCCTTCACCTGAACTCACCACGCAGGCGCCGTTCGTCTTGGGAGATTTTCGAAATCCCCTTGTCCTACATACTGAGCAAGCGCAGTACAGGGTGGACACTATTTGACGGGGGACAGAATTCGACACATCACCGGCCTTACCCAGCCATTGTTGTATTTTTGAATCAGTGTTGGCTACCTCGTCCTCCTCCACCGCCGCTTCCACCTACACAGCCACATCCACCGCCACCTCAACCTCCTACTCCATATGGACCTCGTCCTCCTAGGTCAAGATTATTATTTTTTATTTTTATTTTTTTTATGTTATTTTAAGTTATTTCCCTATCCACATTTGTTTGCAGAGCACTTGCCATGCTCTTAACAACATTTTGCTGCCATTTGCAGCCCTCTAGCCCTTTCCATTACTTTTTTAGAGCCTTTTTAGTCCTTAGAAGTCCGGGTCCCCATTGACTTCAATGGGGTTCGGGTTCGGGTTCGGGTTAAAGTTCGGTCCCGAACCCGAACTTTTTTCCGAAGTTCGGTCGAACCCGAACATCCAGGTGTCCGCTCAACTCTAATCTTAATGCATTCTACGCATTAAGATAAAAAAAACCTTCTGTGTGCAGCAGCCCCCTTAATACTTACCTCTATCCAGCAAAGTTGCAGCAGTGTCTCGGCTGCCCAGGACTCCCCTATTCATTGGTTAATACAGCACCGCCGCGCCGCACCATTGACTCCCACTGTTGTCAAAGTCAGTCAGCCAATGAGGAGAGAAAGGGGGCCGGCCAAGCTGCAGCTCTATGAGTGAATGGTCACACAGGGCTGCAGCTTGGCTTGGGTTCCCCCATAGCAAGCTGCTTGCTGTGGGGGCACTCAACAGGAGGGAGGGGCCAGGATCACCGAAGAGGGACCCGAGAAGAGGAGGATCCAGGCTGCTCTGTGCAAACTCACTGCACAGAGTGGGTAAGTATAAAATGTTTGTTATTTTTAACCACTTCAATACAGGGCCACACCACTTTCACCCCCTTCCTGCCCAGACCAATTTTCAGTTTTCAGCGCTGTCGCACTTTGAATGAAAATTGCGCGGTAATGCAACACTGTACCCAAATGAAATCTTTATGTTTTTTTTCCCCACAAATAGAGCTTTTGTTTGGTGGTATTTGATCACCTCTGCGGTTTTTATTTTTTGCGCTATAAACAAAAGAGCGACAATTTTGAAAAAAAACACAATCATTTTTACTTTTTGATTTAATAAATATCACAATTTAACCACTTAACGACCGCTCACTGTATATATACGTCGGCAGAATGGCACCGACAGGCACAATCACGTAGAGTGTACGTGATTGCCTTTGTACAGTTGGGGGGTCCAATCGGACCCCCCTCCTATACAGTGAGCGGTGGCTAAGTGTCCGAGAGCGTTCCGGGATGAGGGGGCAGCCATTCGTTTCTGGCCACCCCCTCGCGATCGCTCCCGGCGAATGGAAATGCCCCCTCTGTCTGTGTCAGACAGAGGGAGCAGGAGGAAGTGATGTCATCTCTGGTGCGTCGCTCACATATACCGAGCGCCGTACAAGAGAAGATATCAGGTCAGTGCACACAACACTACACTGACACCAGGACACATAGGGACATAAATCGCCCCCCAAGGCCCCCCCAGACACCCCAGATCACCCCCCAGATCACCCCCCCAGCCCCCAGTCACAGTGTCACTGATTGCAGTGACCATTTATTTAGTGATCACTGCAATCAGTGACATTTGTGACTGTAAAAGTGTCACCAAAGTTTAGTCTTAGGTCCAGTGTAGCCCCCTAACCCCCCCTAATAAAGGTTTAACCCCCTGATCACCCCCCAGATAACCCTTTCACCCCCTATCACCACTGTCGCTTAGCGATAATTTTTTCTGATCGCTGTCTTAGCGTCAGTGATGCCGATCGGCAGCCAGTATTTTTTTTTAGGTTCGCCGCAGGTTTTTATAGCGTCAGGTACCCCAATATATTATCTAATAAAGGTTTAACCCCCTTGATCGCCCCCCAGGTAACCCTTTCACCCCCTATCACCCCTATCACTAAGCGATCGTTTTTCTAAACGCTGTCTTAGTGTCTGTGATGCAGATCGGTAGCCGGTAATTTTTTTTAGGTTCGCCGCAGGTTTTTATAGCGTCAGGTACCCCAATATATTATCTAATAAAGGTTTAACCCCCTTGATCACCCCCCAGGTAACCCTTTCACCCCCTATCACCACTGTCGCTAAGCAATTGTGTTTCTAAACGCTGTCTTAGTGTCGGTGATGCAGATCGCAGCCAGTAATTTTTTTTAGGTTCGCCGCATGTTTTTATAGCGTCAGGTACCCCAATATATTATCTAATAAAGGTTTAACCCCCTTGATCGCCCCCCAGGTAACCCTTTCACCCCCTATCACCACTGTCACTAAGCGATCGTTTTTCTAAACGCTGTCTTAGTGTCTGTGATGCAGATCGGTAGCCGGTAATTTTTTTTAGGTTCGCCGCAGGTTTTTATAGCGTCAGGTACCCCAATATATTATCTAATAAAGGTTTAACCCCCTTGATCGCCCCCCAGGTAACCCTTTCACCCCCTATCACCACTGTCGCTAAGCAATTGTTTTTCTAAACGCTGTCTTAGTGTCGGTGATGCAGATCGTAGCCAGTATTTTTTTTTAGGTTCGCCGCATGTTTTTATAGCGTCAGGTACCCCAATATATTATCTAATAAAGGTTTAACCCCCTTGATCGCCCCCCCAGGTAACCCTTTCACCCCCATCACCACTGTCGCTAAGCAATCGTTTTTCTAAACGCTGTCTTAGTGTCGGTGATGCAGATCGGTAGCTGGTAATTTTTTTTAGGTTCGCCGCAGGTTTTTATAGCGTCAGGTACCCCCATATATTATCTAATAAAGGTTTTAACCCCCTGATTGCCCCTAGTTAACCCTTTCACCAGTGATCACCATATAAGTGTTACGGGTGACGCTGGTTAGTTAGTTTGCTTTTTATAGTGTCAGGGCACCCGCCGTGTATATAACCCAATAAAGGTTTAACCCCCTGATCGCCCGGCGGGTGATATCAATTAGGTTTTAGCGTCAGAGAGGGTCTGAGTCACACCCCAGGCAGCGTCAGGTTAGTGCCATTAACGCTACACCCACGCGTGAAGCATACACCCCCCTTAGTGGTATAGTATCTGAACAGATCAATATCTGATCTGATCAGATCTATACTAGCGTCCCCAGCAGTTTAGGGTTCCCAAAAACGCAGTGTTAGCGGGATCAGCCCAGATACCTGCTGGCACCTGCGTTTTGCCCCTCCGTCCAGCCCAGGCCACCCAAGTGCAGTATCGATCGATCACTGTCACTTACAAAACAAAAACACACATAACTGCAGCGTTCGCAGAGACAGGCCTGATCCCTGCGACTCCAGTGCTGTAGGAGGTGATTTCACCACCACAGTTAAAAAAAACAGCAAATATGCCGAAGCATTGGGGCAGCAGGGGCGGAGGAGCGATTTTGCTCCTAATGCCGCGTACATACGGTCGAAATTCCGACGGAGGCTTGCCCGTGGAAAAGTCCGACCATGTGTGTGCGGCATAACTTTTTTGCGGGAGGATGCCCCCATGCTTCGGCATATATAAATGGTGCGTGTATGCCCATCATTGGAAGTGGGTGGATGAAGGGCGGTATTCTAATGGTGGGCATACCCACCGATCAATCTCTTTTTTCGTTCAGCCAACTGGCTGCATGAAATAAAAAGATTACAATACATGTCCAACAAGGACCAGCAACGTACTGGTATGTTGCTGGACTTTGAATGTTTATACCAGAATGATGCCTGCGGGTTTAGGTATCATCTTGGTATCATTCTTTTCAGCCTGCGGCCGGCTTTCATGTAAAAGCAATCCTAGCGGCTAATTAGCCTCTGGACTGCTTTTACAAGCAGTGGGAGGGAATGCCCCCCCCCGGATATAAAAAGCGCCATTGGGAAATTGGGAAAGCATTTTATCACACCGATCTTGGTGTGGTCAGATGCTTTGAGGGCAGAGGAAAAATCTAGGGTCTAGAAGACCCCAGTTTTTTCAAAAAAAGAGTACCTGTCACTACCTATTGCTATCATAGGGGATATTTACATTCCCTGAGATAACAATAAAAATGATAAAAAAAAAATACTTGGAAGGAACAATTTAAAAATAAAATAAAAAAGCAAAATTAATAATAAAAAAAAAAAAAAAAAAAGCACCCCTGTCCTGCCCTGCTCTTGCCCAATGGCGAACGCAAGCGTCGGTCTGGCGTCATATGTAAACAGCAATTGCACCATGCATGTGAGGTATCACCGCGAAGGTCAGATCGAGGGCAATCATTTTAGCAGTAGACCTCCTCTGTAAATCTACTGGGGTAACCTGTAAAGGCTTTTAAAGGCTTTTAAAAATGTATGTAGTTTGTCGCCAATGCGCGTTTGTGCGAAATTTTAAAGCATGTCGTGTTTGGTATCTATGTACTCGGCCTAAGATCATCTTTTTTATTTCATCAAACATTTGGGCAATATAGTGTGTTTTAGTGCATTAAAATTAAAAAAAGTGTATTTTTTAACCCAAAAATGCGTTTGAAAAATCGCTGCGCAAATACTGTGTAGAAAAAAAAATGCAACACCCACCATTTTAATCTGTAGGGCCTTTTCTTTAAAAATATATATAATGTTTGGGGGTTCAACATAATTTTCTTGCAAAAAAAAAATGTTTTCATGTAAACAAAAAGTGTCAAAAAGGGCTTTGTCTTCAAGTGGTTAGAAGAGTGGATGTAAGCTTCCTAATGTTGTGTATAAAATGCCAGAACAGTTCAAAACCCCCCCAAATGACCCCATTTTGGAAAGTAGACACCCCAAGCTATATACTGAGAGGCATGTCGAGTCCATGGAATATTTTATATGTTGACACAAGTTGCGGAAAAACAACAATTTTTTTATTTTTTTTTGCACAAAGTTGTCACTAAATGATATATTGCTCAAACATGCCATGGGCATATGTGGAATTACACCCCAAAATACATTCTGTTGCTTCTCCTGAGTACGGGGATACCACATGTGTGAGACTTTTTGGGAGCCTAGCCATGTACGGGACCCCAAAAACCAAGCACCGCCTTCAGGCTTTCTAAGGGTGTAAATTTTTGATTTCACTTCTCACTGCCTATCACAGTTTCGGAGGCCATGGAATGCCCAGATAGCACAAAACCCCCCAAATGACCCCATTTTGGAAAGTAGACACCCCAAGCTATTTGCTGAGAGGTATTGTGAGTATTTTGCAGATCTCGCTTTTTGTCACAAAGTTTTGAAAATTGAAAAAAAATATATATATATATATATATTTTCTTTCTTCATTTTCAAAAACAAATGAGAGCTGTAAAATACTCGCCATTCCTCTCAGCAAATAGCTTGGGGTGTCTATATTCCAAAATGGGGTCATTTGGGGGGGTTTTGTGCGATTTTGGCATTTTATGGCCTTCGAAACTGTGATAGGTAGTGAGGAGTGAAATCAAAAATTTGTGCCTAGAAATCCTGAAGGCGGTGCTTGGTTTTCGGGGTCCCGTACGCGGCTAGGCTCCTAAAAAGTCCCACACATGTGGTATCCCCGTACTCAGGAGAAGCAGCAGAATGTATTTTGGGGTGAAATTCCACATATAACCATGGCATGTGTGAGCAATATGTCATTTAGTGACAACTTTTTGTAATTTTTTTTTTTTTAGTCATTATTCAATCACTTGGGACAAAATAAATTATATTCAATGGGCTCAACAGGCCTCTCAGCAATTTCCTTGGGGTGTCTACTTTCTAAAATGGGGTCATTTGGGGGGGTTTTGTGCTATTTTGGCATTTTATGGCCTTCGAAACTGTGATAGGTAGTGAGGAGTGAAATCAAAAATTTGCGCCCTTAGAAATCCTGAAGGCGGTGCTTGGTTTCCGGGGTCCCGTACGCGGCTAGGCTCCCAAAAAGTCCCACACATGTGGTATCCCCGTACTCAGGAGAAGCAGCAAAATGTATTTTGGGGTGAAATTCCACATATAACCATGGCATGTGTGAGCAATATATCATTTAGTGACAACTTTTTGTAATTTTTTTTTTATTTTTATTTTTTAGTCATTATTCAATCACTTGGGACAAAAAAATAAAAAAATCAATGCGCTCAACATGCCTCTCAGCAATTTCCTTGGGGTGTCTACTTTCCAAAATGGGGTCATTTGGGGGGGTTTGTACTGCCCTGTCATTTTAGCACCTCAAGAAATGAGATAGGCAGTCATAAATTTAAAGCTGTGTAAATGTCAGAAAATGTACCCTAGTTTGTAAACTCTATAACTTTTGCGCAAACCAATAAATATACGCTTATTGACATTTTTTTTACTAAAAACATGTGGCTGAATACATTTTGGCCTAAATGTATGACTACAATTGAGTTTATTCGATTTTTCTTATAACAAAAAGTAGAAAATATCATATTTTTTCAAAATTTTCGGTCTTTTTCCGTTTATATCGCAAAAAATAAAAATCGCAGAGGCAATCAAATACCATTAAAAGAAAGCTCTATTTGTGGGAAGAAAAGGACGCAAATTTGGTTTGGGTACAACATTGGATGTCCGCACAATTTACAGTTAAAGCAGCGCAGTGCAAAATTCTGAATTCACCTCTGGTCCTCTAGCTACCAAATGGTCCGGGGCTTAAGTGGTTAAAAAAATAAAATAAATTTCCTCAGTTTAGGCCAATATGTATTCTTCTACATATTTTTGGTAAGAAAAAAATCGCAATAAGCGTTTATTGATTGGTTTTCGCAAAAGTTATAGCGTCTACAAAATAGGGGATAGATTTATGGCATTTTTATTTACTTTTATTTTTTTACAGTAATGGCGGCAATCTGCGATTTTTATTGTGACCGTGACATTGCGACGGACGTATCGGACACTTTTGACACATTTTTGGGACCATTCACATTTATACAGCAATTAGTACTATAAAACTGCTCTGATTACTGTGTAAATGTGACTGGCAGGGAAGGGGTTAACACTAGGGGGCAATCAAGGGGTTAAATATGTTCCCTAGGCAGTGATTCTAACTGTAGGGGGAGGGGACTCATAAGGGGAGGAGACCGTTCTGTGTTCCTCTGTACTGGGAACACACATCAGTCTCCTCTCCTCTGACAGGACCTGGATCTGTGAAAACAGGCAATCACGGGTGCCCGGCGGACATCACGGCCGCCGAGCACACGCATCGGGTCCCGAGCGATGTGGCGCGCGCGCCCCCTAGCCGCCCGGGAAGCCCAGGACGTCATATGACGTCCACCCGGAGAGATGGAAGGTTCCTGCCGACTCCATTTTACAATGGCTCGGTAAGGAACAGGTTAAATAAAAAAAGGAAACTTTACAATCACTTTAACCACCTACAGACCGAAAGATTTGCCTGCTTAATGACCAGGCCATTTTTTTCAATACGGCACTGCGTCACTTTAACTGATAATTGCGCGGTCATGCGATGCTATACCCAAACAAAATTGACGTCTTTTTTTTCCCATAAATAGAGCTTTCTTTTGGTGGTGATTTAATCACCTCTGCGGTTTTTATTTTTTGCACTATAAACAAAAAAAGACCGACAATTTTGAAAAAAAAACAATATTTTTTACTTTTTGCTATAATAAAAATCCCCAAAAATGTTTTTAAAAAACAAATTTCTTCATCAGTTTGGGCCAATATATATTCTTTAAATATTTTTGGAAAAAAATAAAAATCTCAATAAGCGTATATTGATTGGTTTGCGCAAAAGTTATAGCGTCTACAAACTATGGGAAAGATTAATTGCATTTTTATGGCTTTTTTTTTTTTTTTTACTAGTAATGGCGGTGATCTGTGATTTTTAGAGGTACTGCGACATTGCGGCATGCAGATCAGACACTTTTGACACATTTTTGGGACCATTGACATTTACACAGTGATCAGTGCTATAAAAATGCACTAATTACTGTGTAAATGTCACTGGCAGGGAAGGGGTTAACACTAGGGGACGACCAAGGTGTTAAATGTGTGTTCCCTAGTTAGTGTTTCTAACTGTATGGGGATTGGACTGACTGGGGGAGGCGACATATCGCTGTTCCTATTTACTAGGAACAAACAATATGTCTCCTCTCCCTTGACAGAACAGGGATTTGTGTGTTTACACACACAAATCCCTGTTCTAGCTCTCGTTTCAATCGCAGGTGGCCAGCGGCGATCCCCCCCCCCTCTTAAATGAGCCAACGTACCCATACAGCGATTCGCGGGATCGTGCCACTTTGCCGACGTATATCGGCAGGAGCCGGTGGGCAAGTGGTTAATCAAGTAGTAACTTAGATTCAAAACGACAAGTGTCAGCATGTAATATTCAATGGGGAAACCAACCAACAAGATAGCCGTGGTACACAATGGCGTCACTCGCCGTAGCTCCACCCTATGAATTTCATCACTAGAGGACGTTGTCAGGGGTGTATGCATATGATGACCAATGAGGAAGGAGTATGCATATGAGGAAGGAATATGGCAGTTCCGTAGATTAACACAGAGCATACTTTGCCTGTTGGGAAACACGGAATGTCCTATGCTTATTAAAATATATTCTCCTACATCAATCATGGTGGCAAGGAGTAGTTTGGTCATAGTGGCTTAAAGCGGTTTTTAACCTTTAGAAATTAAATATGAACAAAGCATATCCATATATAGCAGGGATATGCAATTAGCGGACCTCCAGCTGTCCCATCATGCCTCTGCCTCTGGGTGTCATGCTTGTGGCTGTCAGAGTCTTGCTATGCCTCATGGGACTTGTAGTTCTGCAACAGCTGGAGGTCCGCTAATTGCATATCCCTGATCTATATGTAGCGGGGGTGCTATATTTAAGGGAAGTATCTGAGTGGTAATAAGGCTCAGATACACAAATTGTTAGGGTTCATAGACCATTTCTGTCCCTGGGAGATAGTATTGGTGTACAGTTCCCTGGGGCCTATAGGTGGCGCGTTTGCCATAGGCCCGGGTTGAACCACAGTACAGGGTTGTGCCTTTTCTTATCCCCTCTTGACAGCAGTGCGGCGGGGCAGGGAACCTGCTGTGCCTGTCGGGAGAGGGTATAAAAAGGGTGGCCATCTTCCAGTGGGGTTCGCTGGTGGTCGGCGCCGTGGATCCGCGCCCAGGCACCTTAGGCCTGGGTGCCCTAGGCCCGGAGGCGGAGCTGCTGTTCCATCCCAGACACCTTCAGTCTGGGGTGAGGTACTAAATAGGAGGCCCGGGGCCCAGCAACCTTCGGCTGGGGTCCGCTAAGGATCGAGAGCTCCCAGGGTACCGCCTTGCGAGGGGACCCGTATCTTGGATCGAGGAGGCCAGGGAGGTGACCCTTTCTGAAGACCCAAATTCAGAGTCGTGGTGACAGTAAGGGCCTCTGGTAACTCTCCGGAGGGACGTTTTTCTCTTTGACATGGGCCAAGTTCTCCAAGAAGGCAGTGCATGTTCTGTAGGTCATAGTGGCAGTGACTCTACGCACACCAGGTCAGTGGCAGTGACCAAATAGGGCAAGGCCCTATTCACCCGGTCAGTGGCAGTGAGCATCCTCAACAAGTCAGTGGCAGTGACTTTCATATTCACTAGGTCTGTGGCAAAGATCGTACGCCAAACCTGTTCGTGCATATCAGAACACTAAGAGAACCAAGATTTAAGTTTGTGCCTGGACCTCCTCCCACCTTATCTGACCTGTGTCTCGTCTCAACCTGTCTGCTCTTAAAGGGACTATTTATTATCCATGTGAAATAAATACAGAAGTTGGACTTTCAGTTGGTGTGGACAGTTACTTTACTGGGGAGAATTAAGGACTTGTTTCTGGCCAAGGCAGAAGCGAGATCAGCTCGGGAGGATTATAACACCAGCCGCAGGCAGGCCAAAGAAAACTAACACCGCTCAACCTCCCCATCCAGGAGGATACGGGCTGCTAGTGCGGTGTGCCTCAGTCTTTCCTGCGGAGGAGCCAAGTTATGAAAAGCAGGTAAAGTCTGGGGTTGGTGCGCTATATATAGTGCAGTGTTTCTCAACTCCAGTGCTCAAGGCGCCCCAACAGGTCATGTTTTCAGGATTTCCCTCAGATGAAACAGCTGTAGTAATTACTAAGGCAGTGAAACTGATCAAATCACATATGCAAAATAATGGAAAGCCTGAAAACATGACCTGTTGGGGCGCCTTGAGGGCTGGAGTTGAGAAACACAGATATAGTGTGTGCGTGTCTCAATCCAGAGCACTATGGGGTTGATTTACTAAAACTAGAGAGTGCGAAATCTGGTGCAGATTTGCATGGTAGCCAATCAGCTTCCAGGTTTTATTGTCATAGCTTAATTGAACAAGCTGAAGTTAGAAGCTGATTGGTTACCACGCACAGCTGTGCCAGATGCTAAATGCTTCAGTTTTAGTAAATCAACCCCAATATATAATTTCTATCCACTGCCTCCTTCTGCTATCAGCATGCGTCATTTCTGACACCAAGAGAAAAATGGTGACGGGGTGGACACAGACTGTGATTGACAGCCTCAGCTCTGTTCCTGTGTGCTGTGTGAAGGTGGGTGTGTCCCTTCCCTCACTGATGTAACTTCAGCTCTCTACCCCCTGCTTTTCAGAGCTTCATAACTACATAGTTAGTCAGGTGGAAAAAAGACACAAGTCCATCCAGTTCAACCATCCTACATCCACCCATAGAGATTCTCTGTAAGTATTCCATCTATTTTACATCTCGGATTCTCTAATGCAATCATCAGTTTGTAGTCTGTACAGTCTGTATTCCCCACTGTAGGGGGGCAGGAGCGGCCAGTCCATTAGGTGCACAGGGGCGCCGCCCCCCTAATTTGAAATGCGGGGATGCATGCAGGGCACCTGACTCATACGTTTGTATGAGTTGTTTTTTTTCAAGCCACATGATTAGAAGCTGAGGCTCTAATTGGCTTGAAAAATGTTGGGCTTGGGGTGCAGAGCACTGCACCCAAATCCACCCACTTGTGACACTAGCGATTCAATATTCGTTATTGTCTTCTGGCTTCTCCTCCCGACAAATAGGGACAGCAGGCAGATTGGGTTGGATGGGAGGAGAAGCCGAGGAAGCCATAGAGGGCTGAGTGCGAGGGGACCGTGCCATGGAGGGGTGAGTGTGGAGGGACTGTGCCATAGATGGGTGAGTGTGGGGTGCCCGTGCAGTGGAGGAGTGAGTGCGGGGGGAACATGCCGTGGAGGGGTGAGTGCGGGGGGGCCGTGCCATGTTGGGGTGAGTGCGGGGGGGACTGTGCAGTGGAGGGGTAAGTGCGGAGTGACCGTGCAGTGGAGGAGTGAGTGCAGGGGGAACGTGCCGTGGCGGGGTGTGTGCGTGGGGGACCATGCCATGGTGGGGTAAGTGCGGGGGGACCGTGCCATGGAGGGGTGAGTGCAAGGTGACCGTGCAGTGGAGAGGTGAGAGCGGGATGACCGTGCAGTGGAGGAGTGAGTGCGGGGGGAACGTGGAGGGGTGAGTGCGGACCTAAGGGGGGGTTTGTTTGCCGCCCCATCACCCCCCCCCCCAAAAAAAGTTTAGCACCACTCGTAGAGGGTGCCTGACCGAAGTGGCAATGCAGAAGGGGAAGGAAGTGGTGAGGAGCTTGGTTCCTCACTGACTTCCTGGGAACACTGGGAGCCAGCTGTCCAATTGGACGCTGGGGCCCCACGTGACATTAGCAGGCCATCAAGGGTCAGGCAGAGTCTATTTAAGACCGCAGCTTCTAGGTTGGCACGCTTTATGCGAGTGACTGATGTAGAGACAGACTCTTTGCCTGACAGGAACAGTGCTTAGTGGCAGGGAAATGTTCCAGAGTAATAGGGAAAGTGCAGGGACTACATTATCCCCTCTTAGGAAGCCTCTTGTTTGGGTGTACATCAGCCAGGCCGCATTCCCGATCCTCGCTGCAGAAACTGTTGGCATCTTTCCAAGATCTCGATCCTCAACTACTGTTTGGAAGTGGCTCCAGTTGGTTGTGCCTATTTGCCGTGCCTGTTAGTAGGTTGTTGGAACTCTCACAATTTACTGTTCTCATCCATCTAGGCCTCTGAGCACCATACTGCACCTTAAACACAAGTGGTATCACCTATATTTAAATGCTGGATAATTTCTTTTAAATGTATAAATCAGGGGTCTCCAAACTTTTCAAACAAAGGGCCAGTTTACTGTGCTTTAGATTTTAGGAGGGCCATATTGTGGCCAGCGGGGGCAGAAAATGTCCCGGGCCCAGCATTAGTGAAAATAAATATGGCCTCAGGGTTGGTGGTCAGTAGGAGGAAGAGTCGTGCCCATATAAGTAGGAGGAATAGTATCCCATCATTGGTATCAGAGGAAGAAATATTGCCCTATTGTCTGTCAGTGGGAGGAATAGTGCCCCAAGGGCCAGATAAAGACTAGCTAAGGGCAGGTCCAGACTGGGATCAAAAACCAGCCTTGGAAAAAATGTCATACCAGCCCCACAGCATTATTATATCAGCCCAACATCATAACCATCATAACGTCATTATTTTTTTGTTCATGAGAGGGAAAACCATGCATTTTAACCACTTAACGACCGCCCACTGTAAAAATACGTCGGCAGAATGGCGCAGACAGGCAGAATCACGTATATCTACGTGATCGCCTTTGTATAGTTGGGGGGTTCGATCGGACCCCCCTTCTTTACAGTGAGCTGTCGTTAAGTTTTCGGGAGCGATCCAGGAAGAGGGGACGGCCGTTCGATTCCGGCCACCCCCTCTCGATCGCTCCCAGCGAATCAAATCATTCCCCTGCCTGTGTGATGTAAACACAGGCAGAGGAAGTGATGTCATCTCTCCTGCGGCGCTCACATATACCGAGCTCCGCACAAGAGAAGATGCAGGTTAGTGCACAAAACACTACACTGACACCAGGACACATAGGCACATAAATCGCCCCCCCCCCCAGACACCCCAGCTCACCCCCCAGCCCCCAGTCACAGTGTCACTGATTGCAGTGACCATTTATTTACTGATCACTGCAATCAGTGACATTTGTGACTGTAAAAGTGTCACTAAAGTTAGTTTTAGGTCCAGTGTAGCCCCCTAACCCCCCCATATAAAGGTTTAACCCCCTGATCGCCCCCCAGATAGCCCTTTCACCCCCTATCACCACTGTCGCTAAGCGATCATTTTTCTGATCGCTGTCTTAGCGTCGGTGATGCCGATCGGTAGCCAGTTATTTTTTTTAGGTTCGCGTCAGGTTTTTATATAGCGTCAGGTACCCCCATATATTACCTAATAAAGGTTTTAACCCCCTAATTGCCCCTAGTTAACCCTTTCACCAGTAATCACCATATAAGTGTTACGGGTGACGCTGGTTAGTTAGTTTGCTTTTTATAGTGTCAGGGCACCCGCCGTATATAACCCAATAAAGGTTTAA
The DNA here is from genome assembly GCA_029206835.1 of Rana muscosa. Lineage (NCBI taxonomy): Eukaryota > Metazoa > Chordata > Amphibia > Anura > Ranidae > Rana > Rana muscosa. The sequence goes on along the minus strand of CM055119.1, from coordinate 285,676,646 downwards.
CCCCATGATCGCCCGGCGGGTGATATCAATTAGGTTTTAGCGTCAGAGAGGGTCTGCGTCACACCCCAGGCAGCGTCAGGTTAGTGCCAGTAGCGCTAACACCCACGCGTGAAGCATACACCCCCCTTAGTGGTATAGTATCTGAACAGATCAATATCTGATCTGATCAGATCTATACTAGCGTCCCCAGCAGTTTAGGGTTCCCAAAAACGCAGTGTTAGCGGGATCAGCCCAGATACCTGCTAGCACCTGCGTTTTCCCCCTCCGTTCAGCCCAGGCCACCCAAGTGCAGTATCGATCGATCACTGTCACTTGCAAAACACAACACACATAACTGCAGCGTTCGCGGAGAGAGGCCTGATCCCTGCGACTCCAGTGCTGTAGGAGGTGATTTCACCACCACAGTTAAAAAAAAAAAGCATATATGCCGAAGCATTGGGGCAGCAGGAGCGGAGGAGCGATTTTGCTCTTAATTCCGCGTACATACAGTCGAAATTCCGACGGAGGCTTGCCCGTGGAAAAGTCTGACCATGTGTACGCGGCATAACTTTTGCGGGAAGATGCCCCCATGCTTCGGCATATATAAATGATGCATGTATGCCCATCATTAGAAGTGGGTGGATGAAGGGCGGTATTCTAATGGTGGGCATACCCACCGATCAATCTTTTTTTTTCATTCAGCCAACAGGCTGCATGAAAAAAAATGGGCGAATATTGTTTAAACTAAAGATGGACTTTAAACGGCACATAGATAGATATTGTAAAAATTCTAAGGGTTTTATTGTTGGTAGAAAAATATAATTGAATTTAGGTAAAAAGTACATTAATACAAAAAAATGACATTATGTAACAGTCATCAATAATTGGTATAGGGTCCCATTTGCAACACTCAACACATCTCCCAGAAATTACATTGACATGTAAAATACACAAAGTAGAATAGGATAATGTATAGCCAACGAACACAAATAAGGAGTTGGACGGTATGCACGAGAGATGACTGGTCTTATTGATAGGTCCGGTAAATTCAAAGATAAAGATCTTGCTTTCGCTCGACTAGTTTCGCGTTCCAAAACGCTTCGTCGGGAGCATAGTATTCTGTCAAGATTATACATAAACAATTCAAAAGAGATACTTCAGTTAATATAATTTTAATACTTGTATCTAAAATAAAATTAATAAAAAACATTTTAAAGAAAAAAGCTAATATACACTGATTAAAAGTTTTCGATTGACCACAGAAGGATGAAACACCACCACCTATAAACTGCCAGCACCGAACCCAGTCACACAACAACTGGGGCATGAAAGTAGCTGTGCAAAATTATAGAAAAAAGCACGAGGAAAAAAGGGGGGGGGAAAGGGAAGGGAAGGGGGAAGGGAGGGGGGAAACAAGGAGGGGAGGGGGGGGAAAAGAGTTTTGGAGGGGGGGGAAAGGAAGAGGGGGAGGGGGGGGGGGAAAGGAAAAGGGGGAGGGGTAGGGGGGGAAGGGGGGGGAAGGGAAAAGGGGGGGGGAAGGGAAAAAAGAAGAACTGGAATGTAAGTTAGTCCATATCCATAGGTACTATTAAGAAAATTAAGAAAATTGAGCAAGCTAAATAGCAAGTGCAAAAATTATAGAACCGTAAATGGGATAATGTGTCAGTAATCACCATCTAGGCAGACCAAGAGAGGGGGGGAGGAAAACAAGAAAGAAAAAATATATATATAATAGTTTCTATACTTACGAACAAGGCCGTGTTAGGTAGTAAAACCGGCCTAGGTATTTTTACCTGGCAGTCCGTATATCACAGGGTGCCAGTATTATATAAACACATTCTAAAAGTAAAACACATGACGTGACCCATAAGTGTCAGAAATAGGTGTTTTGAACAAAATGAAGAGAGGGGAGTGGGGGTGGGGGGAGGGGGAAAAAAGGGAAAAGGGAGGGGAAAGGGGGGAGGGGGGGGAAAGGGAAAGGAATTTTTTCATTTATATATTATCCAGGGGCTCACCATGGTAGACAGTAATGCGTGATTTAAATAAAAGAGTAACTATGCACAGGCTACTGATAGGTAGGGAACGTAAATCCAGGTGTAACAAGCCAGACAATACTGTAGAGGAGTGTGTCAGTCAGAAGCACTTGCTCGAGCCACACAGTGGTAATCTGTTTAGGTGACCCCTAGTGATGGACTGACCCAGCTGAAAAACATAAGTACAAAAAGGAGGTTTAGAAAGGACCCACTTACCTAGATCTGTCTGCTCGTATCCCAGATGGATGGTTTTTACCTTATAGCTTGACAAGGATTATGTGCTGGTGGACCTGGATGGAACCTCTCCTGTGGACAGCCTCACAGTGCACTGTGCACCGTTTTTATGTGTCCCTACAGGAAGGCGTCATCACACCTGTGACGCTGGTGCGTGGGTTCGGACGGTCATGCGCATGCGCCGTAGGCGCTGCTAACGCAGCAACCTATGGCCGATGAGAGAGTGACAGGGCGGGACCCCGGGAGTATTCTGGGAGCCTTTAATACGTCACATCGCTCTAGCCAGCCAGCGCGTCATCGCAGGGGATCAAGCAGCCCATGTTTGTGCGCCGCGATCACTGACATCACATCAGCCCATGACCAGTGCGGCAGTGACAGAGCACACCACAGGGGGAGCCAATTGCTCCCTTAAAACAGGTCAATGGGTCGTGTTCTAAATACCAGCATTGGTCAGCAAGTCAGCCCACCATTGCAGCCATCAGTGTGGGCACATAGGCTTCGGGGCACAGCAAGAACAGGGGGTGAAAGAGGGTGAATACATCCACCTGTGGTCATCGAAAAAAAGATCCAAACATAATATACAGAACTAAATAAAAATGCTGAAGGCATATAAGTAACCAAAAATCCATATTCTACATTTATATATACAACCAGGAATAGTACCTTTAAACTAGTGAACAATGTCTAATTTAAGTACAGAGATTCCAATACAGCAGCTTAACCATTTAGGGGCATGATTTAAAATGTGTATTCTGTGTGTCTTTTTTAGTGACATATTTGGTCTGTCGGCTGTGGTGGGGGGTAAAGTTACCATACATGGTGGATTTAGTGACAATGATGAAACTGACATATAGCATTCATTGTGCAGCTTATCCTGAAGAAGGATTATTTTTGTAATATTATACAACTAAATAAAACATCAAATTGAGGTGCAATCAAGCATTAAATAAAGTAAACATATAATGATACAAAAGGGAAAGGGAAGGGGGGAGAAAAAGGGGGGTGTTAACGTGAATAGACACATAACATAAGATATGTGGAAAAGTATATAATGTGTATAGCATTAGTATGGCAGTAAATATCCGCCACCATCCATAGCCCATGAAATATTCTAGACGTCGGTCAGAATGGTATATATGTCAGTGACAGAAATCATGTTCCAAATGGTTAAATATGGTTTAAATCAGTCATTTACAGAAATGGTCTGTATGACTGAGTTTCGTTTAGGCCAGGGGGGTGTGTGGCATTCAACCTCTCAACCCAGATAGTTTCTCTCTGGAGGATGATTTTATCCCACTCACCCCCTCTAGAACTTTTGGGAACAACGGCCAGAACAGAAAAAGACACAACTGAGGTATCAAAACGGTGGTAAAGGTCCAGGTGTCGACTAATGGGTGTCAACATCTTCCCGTTACCCGAGTAGTAGATGTGATCGTTGATACGTTGTCTTAACTGTCTGGCCGTTTTGCCCACATAGAAACTACCGCATTTACAGGTCATGAGATAGACCACGCCTTCAGTGCGGCAGTTAGCAGAACATTTTGGAGAAAAAATCTCACCATTGGGGAGTGTAGTATTTTGACAGGGTGAAACCCATTTGCAAAAGGAGCATTTCCCACATTGTGACGTCCCTATAATTCGATTAGTAACATTGTTGCAGTTTTGAACATAGTGGCTAGCGGTAAGTTTGTCTCTTAGTGAGGTTGCCCGCCTGAAAATGATCTCAGGTTGTGCCCCTACATATTTACCCAGGGTGGGATCATCTTGTATTAGGTGCCAATGGTTCTTGAGTAGGGACCGTATGTCCATATGTTGGTTGGAAAACCTAGTAATTACTTTAATGGTGGATTGAGAGGGGGTATTTTTTACTTTATACAGGAGTTCATTTCTGGTTTGGCTGTTGGCCTTGTTATACGCTTGGCGTAGTAGAGATTTACTGTAGCCTCTGGCTAGTAACCTATTCCTTAGTAATTTAGCCTGTATTTGAAAGTCGGATGGCAATGTACAATTTCGTCTCAGCCTGATATATTGAGCATAGGGGATGCTACGTATCAAGGCTGGTGGATGAGCACTGTTTGCATGCAGTAGCGTGTTCCCTGCTGTACTTTTGCGGAACAGACTCGTGGAGAGCACATTGTCTATGTTCTTAGAAATTGTCAAGTCCAGGAAGGTAGTTACATTAGAATCACGACTAAATGTAAATTTTAGATTGTATTGATTTACATTTAGCTTTTGGATGAACTCGTCGAACAACGTTCCCGTACCTGTCCATACGATGAACACGTCATCGATGTAGCGCATCCAGACGAGAACACTGTCAGTAAATCTAGTCATAGACTCGTTCGAAAACAAGTCCCTCTCCCACCCCCCCAGGTACAGATTGGCGTAGCCAGGGGCACAACAGGTGCCCATGGCTACGCCCTGCACCTGGAGGTAGTGGGAGTTATTAAAGCTGAACCAGTTGTGGGTAAGAATGAACTGTAATAGTCCAACAATGAAATCGTTATAGGGCCACTGGTGGTGGTCCTCTTCATAGAGGAAGGTACGTATCATCCCGACTCCCTGCTCGTGAGGGATGCTAGAGTACAAAGCCTCCACATCCAATGTCACGAGGAGGGAGCCTGGAGGAACGACCATACCCTCTATTTGTTTCAGGAGAGCTAGCGTGTCCTTAATATAGGAAGGGAGAGCCATGACATGTGGCATCAACACTGAATCAACCAGCTTGCTGGCATTTTCCATTAAGCATCCAATACCTGAAATAATCGGTCTCCCAGGGGGCGACACCGAACTCTTATGCACCTTCGGTAGTGCATAAAATGTCGCCACCCTGGGGGACCGAGTATTCAGGTAATCGTAAACATCCTGGTTAATTAGCCCCTTGGTGAAGGCATCATTGATGATATCCAGGAACTGGGTTTTATAGGAGGCAGTGTGTGCAACAGTAATAGGCCGGTACCATTCAAAATTTGACAAAATCTTGAGGCACATGTTTTCGTAAAAGTCCTTAGTCATAAGAACGATGTTACCCCCCTTATCAGCTCCCTTAACAACAACGTCAGGGTGATTCTGTATTTTGGAGATGCCCAATCGTTGCGCACGAGTAAGATTACTGTGCTTGGGCAATATCTTAAGGCGTTTTGTATCACTGATGACATTACATAGAAAAGCCCAGGCTTGTGGGCTAGTAGCAAGGTCTGGGAAATTCTTGGATTTAGGTTTAAACTTCCTTACAAGGGGCTTAATTGGTACAGGCGCGACTTCATCCTGCACATCCCCACTATCGTTTTCATTCAGAAGTAGTATCAAATCCCGTAGAGCCCTAAACTCTTCCATTTTGAAGTGCTTGATACTTTCAGAAAAATCTTTCTCGTTTTTTGTGCGAATACGGTCCCTATCAAATATATACTTAAAAGTAAGATTTCTAACGAACATGTGGATGTCCTTAATAAATTCGTACCTATCTAGGTTTTGTGTGGGGCAGAAACTTAGCCCAAATTTGAGTACACTAAGTTCGTCCCTAGAAAATCGGTAAGGAGTGAGATTCAGTACATCCATCTCTACGTTGGATGCTGATGCACTCCTAGTGTCTGAAAATTTAGGATCTGCGTATTACCTTGATTAATATGACAGTCAAGGGTACTTTGCTTCTTAAAGTTTTGTAGTTGAATTGATGGGTGTAAAGTGGGTGTTTGGGACATGCTGGGAAATGGAGCTTGCGAACTGGCCTCCACTGCTGTATTGGACACTTGCATATTGGTAGGTCCCAACCCTGCAGGGAATGAGGTTGATGGAGTACTGGTATTTCCGTTTTGTTGGGTCATCATCTGTAGGGCCTTTTGTGCGATAGGGCCTATATAGGTGAGTGAATTACTTTCATTACCTTTACTCGGTGTCAGATCATGTCGGGTCGCAGGGTCAGTAGGTCTTGTATTATGATTGTCAGGTCTTTTTTTGGGGTAGGGAGTGAATTGCCCACCACCATAGGTCCTTTTTCGTCCACCATTGTTACCGTGTGCATTCAGTTGTCCTCTCGTAGTCGACTGTTGGGAAGAAAACGTAGACACAGATGAGTCAGACTCAACATCGTCATCATCAGTCACACCCATCCCATTACCCCTACCTACTTTGGATTTTTTGAACCTAGTTTTCTTGGGACCACGATTCTGAAATGGCAATTGCCAATGATAGGCAAAGCCTTCTAAAAAGGCAGCCCTATCTTTAACCACTTGACCACTGGGCACTTAAACCCCCTTAATAACCAGACCAATTTTCAGCTTTCGGTGCTCTCACATTTTGAATGACAATTACTCAGTCATACAACACTGTACCCATATGAAATTTTTGTCCTTTTTTTCACACAAATAGAGCTTTCTTTTGGTGGTATTTAATCACCGTTGGGTTTTTTATTTTTTGCGCTATAAGAGAAAAAAGACTGAAAATTTTGTAAAAAAATGATTTTTTTTTTCGTTTCTGTTATAAAATTTTGCAAATTACTATTTTTTCTTCATAAATTTTGGCCAAAATTTATACTGCTACATATCTTTGGTAAAAATAAGTACAAATTGGTGTATATTATTTGGTCTTTGTGAAAGTTATAGAGTCCACAAGCTATGGTGCCAATATCTGAAAATTGATCACACCTGAAGTACTGACGGCCTATCTCAATTCTTGAGACCCTAACATGCCAGAAAAATACAAATACCCCCCAAATGACCCCTTTTTGGAAAGAAGACATTCCAAGGTATTCAGAAAGAGGCATTGTGAGTTTTTTGAAGTTGTCATTTTTTCCCACAATTCTTTGCAAAATCAAGATTTTTTTTTTCTCTTTTTTTTTTTTCACAAAATTGTCATATTAGCAGGTTATTTCTCACACACAGCATATGCATTCCACAAATTACACCCCAAAACACATTCTGCTATTACTCCCGAGTATGGCGATACCACATGTGTGAGACTTTTACACAGCGTGGCCACATACAGAGGCCCAACATGCAGGGAGCACCTTCAGGCGTTCTGGAGCACCCAGGCCAATTCTGACATTTCTCTCCTACATGTAAAAATCATCATTTGTTTGCTAGAAAATTACATAGAACCCCAAAACATTATATATGCTTTTTTAGCAAAGACCTTAGAGAATATAATGGTGGTTGTTGCAACTTTTTATCTCGCACGATATTTGCGCAGCAATTTTTTTAACGCGTTTTTTACGGAAAAAAAAAGTTTTGTGCTTAAAAAAAAAACAAAACAGTAAAGTTAGCCCAATGTTTTGCATAATGTGAAAGATGAAGTTACGCCGAGTAAATAGATACCTAACATGTCGCCCTTAAAAATTGCACACACTCGTGGAATGGCGCCAAACTTCGCTACTTAAAAAATCCCCATAGGCGACGCTTTAAATATTTTTACTGGTTACATGTTTTGAGTTACAGAGGAGGTCTAGGGCCAAAATGATTGCTCTCGCTCTAACGTTCGCAGAGATACCTCACATGTGTGGTTTGAAAACCGTTTTCATATGTGGGCGGGACTTACGTATGCGTTCGCTTCTGTATGCGAGCTCACGGGGACAGGGGCGCTTTAAAAAAAAATAAAAAATGTATTCTTCATTTTACTTTATTTATTTTAGTTTGACATGTTTTTCCGCCCTAAACATTTTTTTGATCACTTTTATACCTATTACAAGGAACGTAAACATCCCTTGTAATAGGAATATGGCATGACAGGTCCTCTTTACAGTGAGATATGGGGGGGGGGGGGTGTCAATAAGACCCCACATCTCACCTCTAGGCTGGGAAGCCTGAAAAAAATACAAAAAAAAAAACAACAATCCTGGCTTTGATCGTAGCGGTGAGTCGGTAGAAGCACCGGAGGGCGGCGGGGGGGGGGGGACATCCCCTCTCGCCTCCCGTAAGAATGATCAAGCGGTGGAACAGCCGCTATGATTGTTCTTATGGTGTAGGGAATCGCCGGCTGAAAAAGCTAATATCTGAATGATGCCTGTAGCTGCTCCCATCATTCAGATATCCCCGCACAAAGTCAAGGACGTCATATGACGGCCGGAGGGCGGGAAGTGGTTATTGCGGAGTATTGCCGGGCATTGCGGAGTATTGCTGGGCATTGCGGAGTATTGCCGGGCATTGCGGAGTATTGCAGGGCATTGCGGAGTATTGCGGACTATGGCAGGGTATTGCGGTGTATGGCAGGGTATTGCGGTGTATGGCACGGTATTGCACGGGTATTGCACAGGGTATTGTGGAGGGTATTGCACAGGGTATTGTGGAGGGTATTGCAGAGTATTGTGGAGGGTATTGCAGAGTATTGTGGAGGGTATTGCAGAGTATTGTGGCGGGTATTGCAGAGTATTGTGCAGGGTATTGCAGAGTATTGTGCAGGGTATTGCAGAGTATTGTGCAGGGTATTGCAGAGTATTGTGCAGGGTATTGCAGAGTATTTTGCAGAGTATTGCGCAGGGTATTGCAGAGTATTTTGCAGGGTATTGCAGAGTATTTTGCAGGGTATTGCAGAGTATTGTGCAGGGTATTGCAGAGTATTGTGCAGGGTATTGCAGAGTATTGCACCAGGGTATTGCAGAGTATTGCACCATGGTATTGCAGAGTATTGCACCAAGGTATTGCAGAGTATTGCACCAGGGTATTGCAGAGTATTTCGCAGGGTATTGCAGAGTATTTTGCAGGGTATTGCAGAGTATTTCGCAGGGTATTGCAGAGTATTGCGCAGGGTATTGCAGAGTATTGCACCAGGGTATTGCAGAGTATTGCACCAGGGTATTGCAGAGTATTGCACCAGGGTATTGCAGAGTATTGCACCAGGGTATTGCAGAGTATTGCACCAGGGTATTGGCAGGGTATTTTGCAGAGTATTGGCAGGGTGTATTGCAGAGTATTGGCAGGGTATAGCACAGGGATGGCTGAGCAGGGATGGATGGATGGCTGGATCTGTGACTGCAATTGTCACAGATCCAGCCCACAGAGCTGCTGCTGCCATCCGCTCTCTCCCCCTCCCCTCTCACACTGTACCGATCGGTACAGAGAGGGGAGGGAGGAACCGGCGTCATCGCAAATGACGCCGGTCTGTTTACAAGTGATTGCTCCGTCATTTGACGGAGCGATCACGTGGTAAACGGCCGCTATCAGCGGCGATTTACCGCGATTCGTGATCCGCCGGGTCCAGAGGAGTTTCCCGTGTGCGCGCCCCAGGGGGCGCGCGGGAGCGAGATTCTGGGAGGACGTTATATAACGTCCTCCCAGAGTTAAAGGAGTAGTAAAGTTACATGTTTTTTCACCAAGATGGACTTTAAACGGCACATAGATAGATATTGTAAAAATTCTAAGGGTTTTATTGTTGGTAGAAAAGTTGGTAGAAAGCAAGATCTTTATCTTTGAATTTACCGGACCTATCAATAAGACCAGTCATCTCTTGTGCATACCGTCCAACTCCTTATTTGTGTTCGTTGGCTATACATTATCCTATTCTACTTTGTGTATTTTACATGTCAATGTAATTTCTGGGAGATGTGTTGAGTCTTACAAATGGGACCCTATACCAATTATTGATGACTGTTACATAATGCCATTTTTTTGTATTAATGTACTTTTTACCTAAATTCAATTATATTTTTCTACCAACAATAAAACCCTTAGAATTTTTACAATATCTATCTATGTGCCGTTTAAAGTCCATCTTTAGTTTAAACAATATTCGCCCATTGATTATCGGGACGTTGGCGCATTTATACCAGGTGCATCCACAGTGTCACCCTGTGGTGATGCACAATTTAGCAATTTCCTTCTAAATGCATGAAAAAAAAGATTACAATACATGTCCAACAAGGACCAGCAACGTACTGGTATGTTGCTGGACTTTGAATGTTTATACCAGAATGATGCCTGCAGGTTTAGGTATCATCTTGGTATCATTCTTTTCAGCCAGCGGCCGACTTTCATGTAAAAGCAATCCTAGTGGCTAATTAGCCTCTGGACTGCTTTTACAAGCAGTGGGAGGGAATGTCCCCCCCCCCCCCGGATATAAAAAGCGCCATTGGGAAATTGGGAAAGCATTTTATCACACCGATCTTGGTGTGGTCAGATGCTTTGAGGGCAGAGGAAAGATCTAGGGTCCAATAGACCCCAGTTTTTTCAAAAAAAGAGTACCTGTCACTACCTATTGCTATCATAGGGGATATTTACATTCCCTGAGATAACAATAAAAATGAAAAAAAATAAAAAATATGGAAGCAACAGTTTAAAAATAAAAGAAAAAAGCAAAATTAATAATAAAAAAAAAAAAAAAAAAACACCCCTGTCCTGCCCTGCTCTTGCCCAATGGCGAACGCAAGCGTCGGTCTGGCGTCATATGTAAACAGCAATTGCACCATGCATGTGAGGTATCACCGCGAAGGTCAGATCGAGGGCAGTAATTTTAGCAGTAGACCTCCTCTGTAAATGTAACGGCGTAACCTGTAAAGGCTTTTAAAGGCTTTTAAAAATGTATGTAGTTTGTCGCCAATGCGCGTTTGTGCGAAATTTTAAAGCTTGTCGTGTTTGGTATCTATGTACTCGGCCTAAGATCATCTTTTTTATTTCATCAAACATTTGGGAAATATAGTGTGTTTTAGTGCATTAAAATTAAAAAAAGTGTATTTTTTCCCCAAAAAATGCGTTTGAAAAATCGCTGCGCAAATACTGTGTAGAAAAAAAATGCAACACCCACCATTTTAATCTGTAGGGCCTTTGCTTTAAAAATATATATAATGTTTGGGGGTTCAACATAATTTTCTTGCAAAAAAAAAAATATGTTTTCATGTAAACAAAAAGTGTCAAAAAGGGCTTTGTCTTCAAGTGGTTAGAAGAGTGGATGTAAGCTTCCTAATGTTGTGTATAAAATGCCAGAACAGTTCAAAACCCCCCCAAATGACCCCATTTTGGAAAGTAGACACCCCAAGCTATATACTGAGAGGCATGTCGAGTCCATGGAATATTTTATATGTTGACACAAGTTGCGGAAAAAAGACAATTTATTTATTTTTATTTTTTTGCACAAAGTTGTCACTAAATGATATATTGCTCAAACATTTCATGGGCATATGTGGAATTACACCCCAAAATACATTCTGTTGCTTCTCCTGAGTACGGGGATACCACATGTGTGAGACTTTTTGGGAGCCTAGCCGCGTACGGGACCCCAAAATCAAGCACCGCCTTCAGGCTTTCTAAGGGTGTAAATTTTTGATTTCACTTCTCACTGCCTATCACAGTTTCAGAGGCCATGGAATGCCCAGATGGCACAAAACCCCCCCAAATGACCCCATTTTGGAAAGTAGACACCCCAAGCTATTTGCTGAGAGGTATGGTGAGTATTTTGCAGATCTCGCTTTTTGTCACAAAGTTTTGAAAATTGAAAAAAAAAAATATATATATTTTCTTTCTTCATTTTCAAAAACAAATGAGAGCGGTAAAATACTCACCAAGCCTCTCAGCAAATAGCTTGGGGTGTCTACTTTCCAAAATGGGGTAATTTGGGGGGGGGGGTTGTGCTATTTTGGCATTTTATGGCCTTCGAAACTGTGATAGGTAGTGAGGAGTGAAATCAAAAATTTGTGCCTAGAAATCCTGAAGGCAGTGCTTGGTTTTCGGGGTCCCGTACGCGGCTAGGCTCCCAAAAAGTCCCACACATGTGGTATCCCCGTACTCAGGAGAAGCAGCAAAATGTATTTTGGGGTGTAATTCCATATATAACCATGGCATGTGTGAGCAATATATCATTTAGTGACAACTTTTTGTAATTTTTTTTTTTTAGTCATTATTCAATCACTTGAAACAAACAAAAAAATATTCAATGGGCTCAACATTGCCTCTCAGCAATTTCCTTGGTGTGTCTACTTTCCAAAATGGGGTAATTTGGGGGGGTTTTGTACTGCCCTGCCATTTTAGCACCTCAAGAAATGAGATAGGCAGTCATAAATTTAAAGCTGTGTAAATTCCAGAAAATGTACCCTAGTTTGTAAACGCTATAACTTTTGCGCAAACCAATAAATATACGCTTATTGACATTTTTTTTACTAAAGACATGTGGCTGAATACATTTTGGCCTAAATGTATGACTAAAATTGAGTTTATTTGATTTTTCTTATAACAAAAATTAGAAAATATCATTTTTTTCAATATTTTCGGTCTTTTTCCGTTTATATCGCAAAAAATAAAAATCGCAGAGGCAATCAAATACCATTAAAAGAAAGCTCTATTTGTGGGAAGAAAAGGACGCAAATTTCGTTTTGGTACAACATTGCATGTCTGCACAATTTACAGTTAAAGCAGCGCAGTGCAAAATTCTCAAAACAGCTCTGGTCCTTTAGCTACAAAATGGTCCGGGGCTTAAGTGGTTAAAGCACATTTAAAGAGTGTATTATATATATATAAATAGAAGGCAGATATAAAAGCACATATGGCTTTATAGATTTTTTATATATATATATATATATATATATATATATATTAGGGCGGTTACTGATTAAAATTTTCGTGTACGATTAATCGTTTTTTTTTTTAATCGATTAATCGACTAATTTTGATCAATTATAACGCACATACAGATCCAACTACTTTTAGCTGATCTCCTTGCAGGCTGATTCCCAGTGCAGCTACCAACCACTGGAAAAATGGATAGCAGGATACAAAAAACACAAAGGCAGCGCTCGATGGGAATAGCATTAAAACTTTTATAGTCTTCAATTAGGTAACAAAATAAATATTGCACTGGAGATAAAATCGATGTAGCTACATAAACTGTAAAAATTATGCGAGTAATACCAAACGGTAGCAAAAGCAGTCATAAAAACATGTAGCCAAGTATGATACTGGTATAAAAATGTGTACAACGATACCACTGCTGAATCCAGATAAGGAGGGGTTAACATAAGTCCGTTGGCATGTAGATGTCCCGTGAAGGGAACTATCACAACTCCCAGTGGATGGCTGTAGAATCCCAGGTTAATAAAGGGAAGTGATAGAGGGAAGTGTAACAGCCCTTGCGTGTGGCAGATAGTAAGGCCTCGCCGGCATGCAGATATGAAGGCACAGCAAAGGAGCCCTTCAGATGGACACGGCAAGCCCCGCCGGTGTCCGTGACGTCACCGGATCGCCGACGGAACTCCCTGAAGACCCAGAAGCCGGCGGAGAGGTGAGTACCGATCAAAAGAATTTTGATTGATCAAAAAAATTAATCGATTAATCGAGGAATTAATAGTTAATTTCCACAGCCATATATATATATATATATATATATATATATATATATATATATATATATATATATATATATATATATATATATATATATATATATAGTGGGGCGAAAAAGTATTTAGTCAGCCACCAATTGTGCAAGTTCTCCCACTTAAAAAGATGAGAGAGGCCTGTAATTGTCATCATAGGTATACCTCAACTATGAGAGACAAAATGTGGAAACAAATCCAGACAATCACATTGTCTGATTTGGAAAGAATTTATTTGCAAATTATGGTGGAATATAAGTATTTGGTCAATATCAAAAGTTCATCTCAATACTTTGTTATATATCCTTTGTTGGCAATGACAGAGGTCAAACGTTTTCTGTAATGCCGCGTACACACGACCGTTTTTAATGTCATTGAAAAAAACTGTGTTTTTCTCTAAGTGATTCTTCTCAAGCCTGCCTTGCCTACACACTATCGTGGAAACAAATGCTTGAGTAAAGCGCGGTGACGTACAACGGCACTATAAAGGGGAAGTTCCATTTGGATGGCGATACCCTTTGGGCTGCTTTTGCTGATCCTCGTGTTAGTAAAGTTTGTTGAGCGACGATTCGCGCTTTTCAGCCTCGTGCTTTTCGGTCCGTTACAGTGTGACAAATGTGCTATCTCCATTACGAACACTAGTTTTACCAGAACGAGCGCTCCCGTCTCATACTTGATTCTGAGCATGCGCATTTTTTTCACGTCGTTAAAGCCTACACACGGCCGTTTTTCATGACGAGAAAAACGACGACGTGAAAAACGACGAGAAAAATTAGAGCATGTTCCAATTTTTCACGTCGTGAAAAATGCTCTGAAGCCCACACACGATCATTTTTAATGACCATTTTAAAAAATGGCATTTTCCTTGTCATTAAAAACGGTCGTGTGTACGCGGCATAAGTCTTCACAAGGTTGTCACACACTGTTGCTGGTTAGGGATGAGCCGAACACCCCCGGTTCGGTGCGCACCAGAACCTTCGAACGGACCGAAAGTTTGCGCGAACGTTAGAACCCTATTAAATACAATGGACGCGAACGTTCGAAATCTAAAGTGCTAATTATAACGACTAATATGCATGTTATTGTCCTAAAAAGGGTTTGGGGACCCGGGTCCTGCCCCAGGGGACATGTATCAATGCAAAAAGAAGTTTTAAAAACTGACGTTTTTTCTGGAGCAGTCATTTTAATGATGCATAAAGTGAAAAAAAAAGTGAAATATTCCTTTAAATATTGTACCTGGGGGGTGTCTAAAGTATGCCTGTGAAGTGGCACGTGTTTCCCGTGTTTAGAACTGTCCCTGCACAAAATGACATTTCTAAAGGAAAAAAAGCCATTTAAAAACTGCTTGCGGCTTTAATGTAATGTCTGGTCCCGGTAATATGGATGAAAATCTTTAAAAAAAAAATGGCATGGCTACCCAACCAGCCCCCCCCCCCCACCCCAGCCCATTACCAGCCCCTTTGGGTCTTGTATGCATATTAAGGGGAACCCCGCACACAAAATAAAAAAGGCCCTATATACTCTGAACAGCCGTATACAGGCGGTGCATACAAGACAGGGACTGTAGGTTTGTTCTTATGTAGAATCTGTTTGTAATTTTGAACAGGTACATTGTTTAAGTGTAGCTCCAGCCAAAAAATCTATTTTTAAGCTTTTTGGAAAACATAGGGAAGGGTTATCACTAGGGATGAGCTCGGTGTTCGAATCGAACATAGGTTCGACTCGAACATCGGCTGTTCGCGCGTTTGGCGAACAATGAACGATTTGGAACGTTCGCGCCAAATTCGAGTGACGCGAACGGCCCACAATACACTGCGCCATCGCAGTGTAATCCCGGCGCTGTGATTGGCCAAGCATGCACTGTGACCCTGCATGCTTGGCCAATCACAGCGCCGGCAGCGAGGAGAGCAATGATTGGCCACAGGCAGGATGCCTGTGGCCAATTATTGCTGAGGGGGTTTAGTACACGCCCCACACTATAAAAGGCCGTCAGCGCGGCGGCCTCGTGTAGTGTGTTCCGGCGCAGGGAAAGAGTTACATAGGCAGGGACAGTGTCAGTGCTATTTGTACCTCAAACTTGTGTGTAGGGACAGAGAAGGATAGGTAGGGAGAGTGTCAGTGTCATATTCTCTGCTAAACCTTGTGTGTAGGGACAGACAAGGATCGGCAGGGAGAGTGTCAGTGTCATATTCTTTGCAAAACCTTGTGTGCTGAAGCATATTGCTAAACCTTGTGTGTAGGGACAGACAAGGATAGGTAGGCAGAGTGTCAGTGTCATATTCTTTGCTAAACCTTGTGTGCTGAACCATATTGCTAAACCTTGTGTGTAGGGACAGACAAGGATAGGTAGGCAGAGTGTCAGTGTCATATTCTTTGCTAAACCTTGTTTGTAGGGACAGAGAAGGATAGGCAGGTAGAGTGTCAGTGTCATATTCTTTGCTAAACCTTGTGTGCTGAACCATATTGCTAAACTTTGTGTAGGGACAGACAAGGATCGGCAGGGAGAGTGTCAGTGTCATATTCTTTGCTAAACCTTGCGTGCTGAACCATATTGCTAAACCTTGTGTGTAGGGACAGACAAGGATAGGTAGGCAGAGTGTCAGTGTCATATTCTTTGCTAAACCTTGTTTGTAGGGACAGACAAGGATAGGCAGGGAGAGTGTCAGTGTCATATTCTTTGCTAAACCTAGTGTGCTGAACCATATTGCTAAACCTTGTGTGTAGGGACAGACAAGGATAGGCAGTCGACAGTGTCAGTGTCCTATTCTTTGCTAAACCTTGTGTGCAGGGAGAGAGAAGGATAGGCAGGGGACAGTGACAGTGTCATTGTTGCTAAGCCTCCTGCACAGTATACACCTGAAGCTACCCCTTATTGCTGGTTTTCCCATCTCCCTGCAGGCCATTAGAATGTCTGGAAGGCAAACAAGGAGAGGCAGACAGTCAGGAGCCAATAAAAGAGGGCAAGCAGGCTCTGTGTCTGGGGGCAACAGTGCTGGTCGTGGACGTGGCTCATTGTCATTGGCACATGGCCATGGGACACGCTTGTCCTTCTTTTCGGCAGCTGGACATGTTGAGCCACATCATGCCGAAGACTTGGTAGAGTGGATGACCAAGCCCTCCTCATCCTCCTCATCCTCTCTCACCCAGGCTCAGGGTACTGGCAAAGCAGCTGCCAAAGCGTCTTCTTCCCTGGTATCAATGTCATCATCAGTCACTCCTTCCCTAGACCCACCATGTCCTCCTCCTGAGGAGTCCCCCGAACTGTTTGAGCACAGTGTTGGGTACATGCTCCAGGAGGATGCCCAGCGTTTCGAAGGGTCTGATGATGATACCCAGCTAGAGGAAGGCAGTAGCGTGAGAGCAGAGAGAGGGGATGCTCAAGAAGGACAGCAATCTGGCAGTCATGTTCCAGCAGCTGCAGCATACTGCCAGATTGGCTCCAGTGATGAGGAGGGAGGGGATGATGAGGTCACTGACTCCACGTGGGTGCCTAATAGGAGAGAGGAGGAGGAGGAGGATGAGGAGGAGGCACATCTCCAACGAGGCAGGATGCCCTTGGGTGGCCAGCGTAAGGGCAGCACACCGACGGAATCACACCGCAGAGCTCCGCCTGTGTAGGGCGCTGCCTCTGCCCGTTATTCAAAAAGTTCTTTGGTGTGGGCCTTTTTTGAGGCAAGTGCATCAGATCGCACTGCTGCTGTTTGCAACATATGTCTCAAGCGTATATCGCGTGGCCAAAACATCAGCCGCTTGGACACCACATGCTTGACCAGACATATGTTGACCTGCCATGCAGCTCGTTGGCAAGCCTACCTTAAAGACCCACACCAAAGAACAAAGCGGACCTCTCCTTGCACCGCATCAGTTGGGATCTCCAACCCCACTATACCTTCAGTCCTCTCTGAAACCTGCACTGAGAGGAATGAAGGTGTAGAATTAGGTGTGTCACAGCCAAGTACTTGCGGCCACTCTGCTAGCAGTACACCGACGTCCGATTCTAGCAGGCAAATTTCCCTGCCCCAGCTGCTGGACCGTCGAAAGAAGTTCACTCCCAGCCATCCACATGCCCAGCGGTTGAATGCTAGCTTGGCTAAATTGCTAGCGCTTCAACTGCTGCCTTTTCAGTTGGTAGACTCGGCCCCCTTCCGTGAGTTTGTGCAATGTGCGGTTCCTCAGTGGCAGGTTCCCAAACGCCACTTTTTCTCACGGAAGGCGATTTCGGCTCTCTACCGGCATGTGGAAGGCAATGTCTTGGCCTAGCTGGACAGGGCGGTCAGCGGTAAGGTGCATATTACCGCTGCCTCATGGTCCAGCAGGCATGGACAGGGACGTTACCTTTCTTTCACGGCCCATTGGGTCACTCTTTTGGCAGCTGGGAAGGATGCAGGACAAGGTGCAGTAGTGTTGGAGGTTGTTCCACTGCCACGCCTCCAAAATGCTACTACTGGTTGTTGTGACACACCTCTGTCCTCCACCCCTCCTCTTCTTCTTCCTCCGTGGCCTCTTCCTGTGCTTTGTCCTCGGAACCAGCGGTGCTCCGTAGGCGTTCAAGGGGCTACGCAAGTACGCAGGCAAAAAGATGCCATGCCGTGCTTGCGCTGGTGTGTTTGGGGGACAGGAGCCACACTGGGGCAGAGGTTCTGTCTGCTCTGCAGGGGCAGGTCGAGAGGTGGTTGACGCCACGCCAGCTTAAGCCAGGAATGGTAGTTTGCGACAATGGCACCAACCTCCTCTCTGCTCTCCGACAGGGACAACTGACCCATGTGCCCTGTGTGGCTCACGTCCTTAACCTGGTGGTGCAGCGGTTCTTGGGCAGGTACCCGGGCTTACAGGATGTCCTGAGGCAGGCCAGGAAAGTCTGTGTGCATTTCCGCAGATCTTATAATGCCAGTGCTCGCCTGGCTGAGCTGCAAAAGGAGTTGAACCTGCCCAAGAACCGCCTTATATGTGACATGCCCACCAGGTGAAACTCAACGTTGGTCATGCTGCAGCGGCTGCACATGCAGCAGAGGGCCATCAATGAGTACCTGTGCGACTACGGCACCAGGACAGGGTCAGGGGAGCTCGGGTTTTTTTCACCATGCCAGTGGGACATGATCAGGGATGCATGCACTGTCCTGGCACCATTTGAGGAGGCCACAAGGATGGTGAGCAGTGACAGTGCATGCATCAGTGACACTGTACCTCTTGTCCACCTGTTGGAACATACGCTGCGTGGAATAATGGACAGGGCACTTGAGGCAGAACAGAGGCAGGAAGAGGAGGACTTCCTTGCCTCTCAAGGCCCCCTTTACCCAGACAGTGTTCCTTCTGTCCCACCCATCGCACAGGAAGAAGAGGAGGAGGAGGAGGAGGAGGAGGATTGTGTCAGCATGGAGGTGGAGCCTGGCACTCAGCATCATCAGCAGCAGTCTTTTAGGGATGATTTACAGTCCCAAGAAACCAGTGGACTTGTACGTGGCTGGGAGGAGGTGGCTGCGGATCATGTCATCCTTAGTGACCCAGAGGACTCCGGACTGAATGCCTCAGCAAACCTACGCTGCATGGCCTCCCTGATCCTGCAAAGTCTGCGGAAGGATCCTCGTATTCTTCGGATCAAGGAGAGGGACCATTACTGGCTTGCCACTCTCCTTGATCCACGGTACAAGGGTAAGGTTGCAGACCTTATCTTACCGTCGCAGAGGGAGCAGAGGATGAGACAACTCCGGGAGGCCTTGCAGAAAGGTCTGTGCAACACGTTCCCAGAGACTGGGAGGTTACAAGCTCCTGGTCTTGGACAACGAGTTGCTGAGGCTTCGGTCAGTCAAAGAAGGAGCGGTGGGGAAGGTGGCCGTCTGACCGAAGCGTTCAGACAATTCTTTAGTCCGCAGCCCCAAGGTATGATCGGTTCCAGCAACCATCGCCAGCATCTGATATACATGGTGCAGGAATACCTAGGGGCAAGGTCAGACTTGGACACCTTCCCCACCGAAAATCCTCTGGCTTACTGGGTCTTGAGGATGGATCACTGGCCAGAGCTTGCACAGTATGCAATTGAGCTACTGGCCTGTCCTGCATCCAGCGTTCTTTCAGAACGCACATTCAGTGCTGCTGGAGGATTTGTCACGGATCACCGACTCTGTTGATCGACTGACCTTCATAAAGATGAACCAGTCTTGGATCACCACCAGCTACCAAACACCTGAAGCTGATATAACAGACTAATTTATTTTCAAATGTCACATCCCTTCAAGACTGATGCTGATGCTGAGAGTTTGTCCTGTTATGTTGACTGACTATCCTCCTCCTCCTCAATGATCCGATTGACGATGATAGCTTGGAAGAACATTTTTGTTTCTGGGTGCCGCCACCAGTGGCTAAGGCCCAATTTTTCAGCCCCTGTTTAACAGGGGTGTGTTATTACAATTTTTTATGCAATGCTTTGCAGCAGGGCTCATTCCTGCACTCCAACTAGAGTATCTGGGAGTGGTTGCAGTGTCGTGGCACCAGCACCAGTGGCTAAGGCCCAATTTTTCAGCCCCTGTTTAACAGGGGCGTGTAATTAAAATTTTTGATGCAATACTTTGCAACAGGTCTCATTGCTGTGCTCCAAGTACAGTATCTGTGAGGGGTTGCAGTGTTGTGGCACCAGTGCCTAAGGCTCAATTTTTCTGCCCCTGTTTAACAGGGGCATGTAATTACAATTCTTGATCTAATAATTCACAGCAGGGCCCATTCCTGCGCCCACCAAGACTAACTGTGAGGCCTTACAGTGTTGTGTCAACACCACCACCACCACCACCACCAAAAGCCCAATTTTTCAGCCCCTGTTCAACAGGGGTATGCAATTACAATTCTTGATCTAATAATTCACAGCAGGGCCCATTCATGCGCCCACCAAGAGTAACTGTGAGGGCTCACAGTGTTGTGGCAACACCAACATGTAAGGGGCAAATTTCAGCTGAGTATATACGGCAGGCCCCTACTTTCAAACATCCAACTTACAAACGACTCCTCCTTGCAAACGGAAGGATACAACAGGAAGTGAGAGGAAATCTACCCCTAGGAAGGCAAATTCTCTCCTGTAAGAGTTAATATGGGAAAAAAGTGTCTCCTCTACACTGATTCTTTATCACCAATTCAAATTATTGTTTCAATAAAAACCTCAAATTTTCAAAAAACATTTGTCATTAGGACGGAAAGTGAGGTGAACTGTTCTGAACAGGTGCACACTGCACGGACAGCAAAACAAATGTTACAGGGGTGATAACCCTTCCCTATGTTTTCCAAAAAGCTTAAAAATAGATTTTTGGGCTGGAGCTACACTTAAACAATGTACCTGTTCAAAATTACAAACAGATTCTACATAAGAACAAACCTACAGTCCCTGTCTTGTATGCACCGCCTGTATACGGCTGTTCAGAGTATATAGGGCCTTTTTTATTTTGTGTGTGGGGTTCCCCTTAATATCCATACAAGACCCAAAGGGGCTGGTAATGGGCTGGGGTAAGGGGGGGGGGGGTGTGATGGGGTAGCTATGTCATTTTTCTTAAAGATTTTCATCCATATTACCGGGACCAGACATTACATTAAAGCCGCAAGCAGTTTTAAATGGCTTTTTTTCCTTTAGAAATGTAATTTTGTGCAGGGACAGTTCTAAACACGGGAAACACGTGGCACTTCACAGGCATGCTTTAGACACCCCCCAGGTACGATATTTAAAGGAATATTTGACTTTTTTTTTTCACTTTATGCATCATTAAAATGACTGCTCCAGAAAAACGGCCGTTTTTAAAACTTATTTTTGCATTGATACATGTCCCCTGGTGCAGAACCCGGGTTCCCAAACCCTTTTTAGGACAATAACATGCATAATAGTCGTTATAATTAGCACTTTAGATTTCGAACGTTCGCATCCATTGTATTTAATAGGGTTCTAAAGTTCGTGCGAACTTTCGGTCCGTTCGCGGGTTCTGGTGCGAACCGAACCCGGGGGTGTTCGGCTCATCACTAGTTATCACCCCTGTAACATTTGTTTTGCTGTCTGTGCCCCTTGTTCAGAACATTTCACCTCACTTTCCATCCCAATGACAAATGTTTTTGAAAAGTGGGGTTTTTATTGAAACAAGGATTGGTGATAAAGCATCAGTAGACAGGAGACACCTTTTTCCCATATTAACTCTTAGAGGAGAGAATTTCCCTTCCTAGGGTTAGATTTCCTCTCACTTCCTGTTGTCTCCTTCCGTTTGCAAGTAGGAGTCGTTTGTAAGTTGGATGTTTGAAAGTAGGGGCCTGCCGTATATACTCTGCTGAAATTTGCCCCTTACATGTTGGTGTTGCGCCCTCACAGTTATTCTTGGTGGGCGCTGGAACGCCCTGCTGTGAACTATTATATCAGGAATTGTAATTACATGCCATTGTTGAACAGTGGTAGGAAAAATTGGGCCTTTGGTGGTGGTGCTGGTGCCACAACACTGTAAGCCCTCACAGTTACTCTTGGTGGGCGTATGAATGGGCCCTGCTGTGAATTATTAGATCAAGAATTGTAATTGCATGGCCCTGTTAAACAGGGGCTGAAAAATTGGGCCTTTGTTGGTGGTGGTGTTGTCACAACACTGTAAGCCCTCACAGTTACTCTTGGTGGGCGCATGAATGGGCCCTGCTGTGAATTATTAGATCAAGAATTGTAATTACATGCCCCTGTTAAACAGGGGCAGAAAAATTGGGCCTTAGGCACTGGTGCCACAACACTGCAACCCCTCACAGATACTGAACTTGGAGTGCAGGAATGAGCCCTGTTGCAAAGCATTGCATAAAAAATTGTGATTACATGCCCCTGTTAAACAGGGGCTGAAAAATTGGGCCTTAGCCACTGGTGGCGGTACCCAGAAACAAAAAAGTTCTTCCAAGCTATCATCAAGAATTGGATCATTGAGGAGGAGGAGGATAGTCAGTCAACATAACAGGACAGTCACTCAGCATCAGCATCAGTCTTGAAGGGATGTGACATTTGAAAATAAATTATTCTGTTATATCAGCTTCAGGTGCTTAGTAGCTGGTGGTGATCCAAGACTGTTTCATCTTTATGAAGGTCAGTCGATCAACCGAGTCGGTGGACAGGCGCACCCTGTGATCCGTGACAAAGCCTCCAGCAGCACTGAATGTGCGTTCCGAAAGAGCGCTGGATGCAGGACAGGCCAGTAGCTCAATTGCATACTGTGCAAGCTCTGGCCAGTGATCCATCCTCAACACCCAGTAAGCCAGAGGATTTTCGGTGGGAAAGGTGTCCAAGTCTGACCTTGCCCCTAGGTATTCCTGCACCATGTATATCAGACGCTAGCGATGGTTGCTGGAACCGATCATACCTTGGGGCTGCGGACTAAAAAATTGTCTGAACGCATCGGTCAGACGGCCACCTTCTCCACCGCTCCTTCTACTACTGACCGAAGCCTCAGCAACTCGTTGTCCAGGACCAGGAGTTTGTAACCTCCCAGTCTCTGGGAACGTGTTGCACAGACCTTTCTGCAAGGCCTCCTGGAGATGTCTCATCCTCTGCTCCCTCTGCGATGGCAAGATAAGGTCCGCAACCTTACCCTTGTACCGTGGATCAAGGAAAGTGGCCAGCCAGTAATGGTCCCTCTCCTTGATCCGAAGAATACGAGGATCCTTCCGCAGACTTTGCAGGATCAGGGAGGCCATGCAGCGTAGGTTAGCTGAGGCATTCGGTCCGGAGTCCTCTGGGTCACTAAGGACGACATGATCCGCAGCCACCTCCTCCCAGCCACGTACAAGTCCACGGGTTTGTTGGGACTGTAAATCATCCCTAAAAGACTGCTGCTGTTGATGCTGAGTGCCATGCTCCACCTCCATGCTGACACAATCCTTCTCCTCCTCCTCCTCCTCGTCCTCTTCCTGTGTGATGGGTGGGACAGAAGGAACACTGTCTGGGTAAAGGGGGCCTTGAGAGGCAAGGAAGTCCTCCTCTTCCTGCCTCAAGTGCCCTGTCCATTATTCCACGCAGCGTATGCTCCAACAGATGGACAAGAGGTACAGTGTCACTGATGCATGCACTGTCACTGCTCACCATCCTCGTGGCCTCCTCAAATGGTGCCAGGACAGTGCATGCATCCCTGATCATGCCCCACTGGCGTGGTGAAAAAAACCAGAGCTCCCCTGACCCTGTCCTGGTGCCGTAGTTGCACAGGTACTCATTGATGGCCCTCTGCTGCGTGTGCAGCCGCTGCAGCATGGCCAACGTTTAGTTCCTCCTGGTGGGCATGTCACATATAAGGCGGTTCTTGGGCAGGTTCAACTCCTTTTGCAGCTCAGCCAGCCGAGCACTGGCATTATATGATCTGCGGAAATGCACACAGACTTTCCTGGCCTGCCTCAGGACATCCTGTAAGTCCAGGTACCTGCCCAAGAACCGCTGCACCACCAGGTTAAGGACGTGAGCCACACAGGGCACATGGGTCAGTTGTCCCTGTCGGAGGGCGGAGAGGAGGTTGGTGCCATTGTCAAAAACCACCATTCCTGCCTTAAGCTGGAGTGGCGTCAACCACCTCTAGGCCTGCCCCTGCCGAGCAGACAGAACCTCTGCCCCAGTGTGGCTCCTGTCCCCCAAACACACCAACGCAAGCACGGCATGGCATCTTTTTGCCTGCGTACTTGCGTAGCCCCTTGAACGCCTACGGAGCACCACTGGTTCCGAGGACAAAGCACAGGAAGAGGCCATGGAGGAAGAAGAGGAGCGGGTGGAGGAGAGAGGTGTGTCACAACAACCAGTAGTAGCATTTTGGAGGCGTGGCGGCGGAACAACCTCCAACACTACTGCACCTTGTCCTGCATCCTTCCCAGCTGCCAAAAGAGTTACCCAATGGGCCGTGAAAGAAAGGTAATGTCCCTGTCCATGCCTGCTGGACCATGAGTCAGCGGTAATATGCACCTTACCGCTGACTGCCCTGTCCAGCGAGGCATGGACATTGCCTTCCACATGCCGGTAGAGAGCCGGAATCGCCTTCCGTGAGAAAAAGTGGCGTTTGGGAACCTGCCACTGAGGAACCGCACATTGCACAAATTCACGGAAGGGGGCAGAGTCTACCAACTGAAAAGGCAGCAGTTGAATTGCTAGCAATTTAGCCAAGCTAGCATTCAACTGCTGGGCATGTGGATGGCTGGGAGTGAACTTCTTTTGACGGTCCAGCAGCTGGGGCAGGGAAATTTGCCTGCTAGAATCGGACGTCTGTGTACTGCTAGCAGAGTGCCCGCAAGTACTTGGCTGTGACACACCTAATTCTACACCTTCATTCCTCTCAGTGCAGGTTTCAGAGAGAACTGAAAGTACAGTGGGGTTGGAGATCCCAGCGGATGAGGAGCAAGGAGAGGTCCGCTTTGTTCTTTGGTGTGAGTCTTTAAGATACGCTTGCCAATGAGCTGCATGGCAGGTCAACATATGTCTGGTCAAGCATGTGGTGCCCAAGCGGGTGATGTTTTGGCCACGCGATATACGCTTGAGACATATGTTGCAAACAGCAGCTGTGCGATCTGATGCACTCGACTCAAAAAAGGCCCACACCAAAGAACTTTTGGAATAACGGGCAGAGGCAGCGCCCTGCACAGGCGGAGCTTTGCGGTGTGATTCAGTCAGTGTGCTGCCCTTACGCTGGCCCCCCGAGGGCATCCTGCCTCATTGGAGATGTGCCTTCTCCTCCTCCTCCTCCTCCTCCTCCTCTCTCCTATCAGGTACCCACGTGGAGTCAGTGACCTCATCATCCCGTCCCTCCTCATCACTGGAGCCAATCTGGCAGTATGCTGCAGCTGCTGGAACATGACTGCCAGATTGCTGTCCTTCTTGAGCATCCCCTCTCTCTGCTCTCACGCTACTGCCTTCCTCTAGCTGGGTATCATCATCAGACCCTTCGAAACGCTGGGCATCCTCCTGGAGCATGTACCCAACACTGTGCTCAAACAGTTCGGGGGACTCCTCAGGAGGACACAGTGGGTCTAGGGAAGGAGTGACTGATGATGACATTGATACGAGGGAAGAGGACGCTTTGGCAGCTGCTTTGCCAGTACCCTGAGCCTGGGTGAGAGAGGATGAGGAGGATAAGGAGGGCTTGGTCATCCACTCTACCAAGTCTTCGGCATGATGCGGTTCAACACGTCCAGCTGCAGAAAATAAGGACAAGCGTGTCCCATGGCCACGTGCTGATGACGATGCACCGCGTCCACGACCAGCACTGTTGTCTCTAGACACAGAGCCTGCTTGCCCTCTTTTATTGGCTCCTGACTGTCTGCTTCTCCTTGTTTGCCTTCCAGACATTCTAATGGCCTGCAGGGAGATGGGAAAACCAGCAATAAGGGGTAGCTTCAGGTGTATACTGTGTAGGAGGCACACTACGCCCGCTGTAAGTGCTGCAGATGCCTGTTAGTGTAACACAAAAGAAAAAAAACACGAGCAATAAGGGCTAGCTTCAGGTGTATAATGTGCAGGAGGCACACTACGCCCACTGTAAGTGCTGCAGATGCCTGCCTGTGTTACACAACAGGAAAACACAGCAATAAGGGCTAGCTTCAGGTGTATATTTTGCAGGAAGCACACTACGCCCGCTGTAAGTGCTGCAGATGCCTGCCTGTGTTACACAACAGGAAAACATAGCAATAAGGGCTAGCTTCAGGTGTATATTTTGCAGGAAGCACACTATGCCCGCTGTAAGTGCTGCAGATGCCTGCCTGTGTTACACAACAGGAAAACACAGCAATAAGGGCTAGCTTCAGGTGTATACTGTGCAGGAGGCTTAGCAAAAATGACACTGACACTGTCCCCTGCCTATCCTTCTCTCTCCCTGCACACAAGGTTTAGCAAAGAATATCACTGACACTGTCCCTGCCTATCCTTCTCTCTCCCTGCACACAAGGTTTAGCAAAGAATATCACTGACACTGTCCCTGCCTATCCTTCTCTCTCCCTGCACACAAGTTAAATGAACAAATAGCACTGACACTGTCCCTGCCTATCCTTCTCTCTCCCTGAACCGGAACACACTACACAAGGCCTTTTATATGTTCGACTCGAACACTGAGCTCATCCCTATTGCTGGTATGTTGGCCCATTCCTTCATGCAGATCTCCTCTAGTGCAGTGATGTTTTGGGGCTGTCGCTGGGCAACACAGACTTTCAACTCCCTCCAAAGGTTTTCTATGGGGTTGAGATCTGGAGACTGGCTAGGCCACTCTAGGACCTTGAAATGCTTCTTAAGAAGCCACTCTTTTGTTGCCCGGGCGGTGTGTTTGGGATCATTGTCATGCTGAAAGACCCAGCCACGTTTCATCTTCAATGCCCTTGCTGATAGGAGGAGATTTGCACTCAAAATCTCACGATACATGGCCCCATTCATTCTTTCATATACACAGATCAGTCGTCCTGTTCCCTTTGCAGAGAAACAGCCCCAAAGCATGATGTTGCCACCCCCATGCTTCACAGTAGGTATGGTGTTCTTTGGCTGCAACTCAGCATTCTCTCTCCTCCAAACACGATGAGTTGTGTTTCTACCAAACAGTTCTACTTTGGTTTCATCTGACCATATGAAATTCTCCCAATCCTCTTCTGGATCATCCAAATGCTCTCTAGCAAACCTCAGACGGGCCCGGACATGTACTGGCTTAAGCAGGGGGACACGTCTGGCACTGCAGGATCTGAGTCCCTGGCGGCGTAGTGTGTTACTGATGGAACCCTTTGTTACATTGGTCCCAGCTCTTTACAGGTCATTCACTAGGTCCCCCCGTGTGGTTCTGTGATTTTTGCTCACCGTTCTTGTGATCATTTTGACCCCATGGGGTGAGATCTTGCGTGGAGCCCCAGATCGATTAAGATTATCAGTGGTCTTGTATGTCTTCCATTTTCTAATTATTGCTCCCACAGTTGATTTCTTCACACCAAGCTGCTTGCCTATTGCAGATTCAGTCTTTCCAGCCTGCTGCAGGTCTACAATTTTGTTTCTGGTGTCCTTCGACAGCTCTTTGGTCTTCACCATAGTGGAGTTTGGAGTCTTGGGCGTCCGCTCCATAGGGCAAGGGGGGTTAATTGCCCCCCCCCCCCCCTGGAATCATAAGAGTGTTGAAGTCAGAGTGAAGACACTTGCCCCTGTGTTGCAATGGCCTCCGCGGCAGCCATGGACTTTGTTTTCTAAGTCTGCTGCTCGCCTGGGGGCTGGGGCTGCTCTCAGACTTTTCCAACTACACATCCGTCCCTCCCTCCTCACCCCCGGCCCGAGCATCGGATTGGCTCTGCCGCACAGGCCTCTGCTTAACATCACCGTGACCCGGCTGTTCCGTGATTGGCTGCTGCCTCAGCCTGCCTCTGTCTGTGTAAAAAATGTATGTTGTGCCTATGCCGATCAGGCCGGCACGGATCCTCCTCCCACAGGTGCGTGGCGTGCAGTGGCCGAGACAAGAGAGAATACGCTGCCAGTGCCTGCCCTGGGCCTATCGCTGAAGAACTACAGGTAAAAGCAGCGCCACGACACCACTGTGTACATCTTTTTGTATTGCAATACATCTGTGTTGTGGGCGCCCATATTTTGATCTTGATGAAAACAACCTATACAGTATAGGCTGTTTTCATGTAGATCAAAATATGGCCACAAGCCCCTCCCCTTCATGACATTGTCAAAAAGGGACCGAGCATGGATGACCTAATGATGCCCCCCCCCCCCTGAAAAAAGTTCAGCGGACGCCCATGTTTGGAGTGTGACTGTTTGAGGTTGTGGACAGGTGATACAGGTAATGAGTGGAGGACAGAGGAGCCTCTTAAAGAAGAAGATACAGGTCTGTGAGAGCCAGAAATCTTGCTTGATTGTAGGTGACCAAATACTTATTTTCCACCATAATTTGCAAATAAATTCTTTCCAAATCAGACAATGTGATTGTCTGGATTTGTTTCCACATTTTGTCTCTCATAGTTGAGGTATACCTATGATGACAATTACAGGCCTCTCTCATCTTTTTAAGTGGGAGAACTTGCACAACTGGTGGCTGACTAAATACTTTTTTGCCCCACTGTGTGTATATATAGATATATATATATATATATCTATATATATAGATATAGATATATATCTATATATATTAGGGCTGTGGAAATTAACTATTAATTCCTCGATTAATCGATTCATTTTTTTGATCAATCAAAATTCTTTTGATCGGTACTCACCTCTCCGCCCGCTTCCGGGTCTTCAGGGAGTTCCGTCGGCGATCCGGTGACGTCACGGACACCGGCGGGGCTTGCCGTGTCCATCTGAAGGGCTCCTTTGCTGTGCCTTCATATCTGCATGCCGGCGAGACCTTACTATCTGCCACACGCAAGGGCTGTTACACTTCCCTCTATCACTTCCCTTTATTAACCTGGGATTCTACAGCCATCCACTGGGAGTTGTGATAGTTCCCTTCACGGGACATCTACATGCCAACGGACTTATGTTAACCCCTCCTTATCTGGATTCAGCAGTGGTATCGTTGTACACATTTTTATACCAGTATCATACTATATATGATACTGGTATACTATATATACTATATATATATATAAGAAAATTCCAGTTAAAAGTGGTAAAATTGGTCCATCGTCAAGGGGCACCCTAGGAACGTGGGGAGGGACTCTGGTTTCCAGAGACCACCTTCCACAGAAAAAATGGGGGGGGTTACTGATATAAGGGGGAAACCTTTATATATGTGCCCCCTTATATTATTGTATTCACTCCCCCCTCAGACTTGCCTGGTGGCGCTGTCACTGACCTCCTCTCAGGTACACCATGCAGGGCTCAGTTAGACGGCTCCAGGTTGGTAGCTCTGGTTTTATCCTATAGTCTTCTCTCCACAGTCCACACACGTTTTACTTCTCCCATGACCCCCATCCTGGCGGCACTCCCACTCTTGACTCCTCTCCAGACTCCCCCTCAGACATGATATAAGACAAGAGATGGTCAGAGGTTGCGAACATGGTACAAGAGATGGTTAGAGACTGTGGACATGATACAAGAGATGGCTAGAGACTGTGGACATGATACAAGCGATGGCTAGAGACTGAGGACATGATACAAGAGATGGCTAGAGCCTGTGGACATGATACAATAGATGGCTAGAGACTGTGGACATGAGACAATAGATTGCTAGAGACTAAGGACATGATACAAGAGATGGCTAGAGACTAAGGTAATGATACAAGAGATGGCTAGAGACAGAGGACATGATACAAGAGATAGGTGGAGACTGAGGACATGATACAAGAGATAGGTGGAGACTGAGGACATCATACAATAGATGGCTAGAGACTGAGGACATGATACAAGAGATGGTCAGAGGCTGCAGACATGATACAAGAGATCAATGCAGCCTCATAAGTGCCCATAATTGCAGCCCTGCTGTGCCCATAATTGCAGCCCCGCTGTGCCCATCATTGCAGCCTCGCCGTGCCCACCAATGCATCTTTATGGTGTCCATCATTGCAGCTTTATAGTGCCCATCATTGCAGCCTCACTGTGCCCATCAAATGCAGATTTACGGTGCCCGTGAATGCAGCCTCACTGTGCCCACCAATTGCAACCGCTCTGTGCCCACCACTGCAGCCTCTCTGTGCCAGCCATTGCAGCCTCTGTGTGCCAGCCATTGCAGCCTCTATGTGCCAGCCATTGCAGCCCCTGTGTGCCAGCCATTGCAGCCCCAGTGTGCCAGCCATTGCAGCCTCTGTGTGCCCACCATTACAGCCTCTGTGTGCCCACCATTGCAGCCTCTGTGCCCGCCATTGCAGCCTCTGTGCCAGCCATTGCAGCCTCTGTGCCAGCCATTGCAGCCTCTGTGCCAGCCATTGCATTCTCTGTGTGCCAGCCATTGCTGCCTCTGTGTGCCAGCCATTGCTGCCTCTGTGTGCCCACCATTATAGCCTCTGTGTGCCAGCCATTGCTGCCTCTGTGTGCCCACCATTATAGCCTCTGTGTGCTAGCCATTGCTGCCTCTGTGTGCCAACCATTATAGCCTCTGTGTGCCAGCCATTGCTGCCTCTGTGTGCCCACCATTACAGCCTCTGTGTGCCAGCCATTGCTGCCTCTGTGCCTACCAATTGCAGCCTCACTCACCATTTCCTGGATCACAAACACACCGGTCGATGTACGGCATGGAGCTGGGTCTGTGTGTAAGGCGGCGCTGTAACAAGGTCCCGCCCCCCTAGAGCGACTCTAGGGTGACCACGTGTCCCGGATTGCCCGGGACAGTCCCGCATTTTGCAGGTCTGTCCCGGGCACATTCATTCCAGGACAATACAGTGTCCCGGAATGAAACTGACACAGCCACCCCCCGGGCCAATCTGATGCCCCCAAAAAAGGCCGCCACATCACCGCTTTACTCACAGACAGTCCTGGCCAGGAATGCCTGGAGGAGCACAATCTCGCCCCCTGCTTGTGTTTGGAGAAATCATAAATCCCACCTCTTGTGTCCAATCACTGTCCTGTGATTTGTTACAGCACAAGCTGACTTTTGGGAAGGGAGGGTGTCCCTGAATGATAGTTTGGAAATGTGGTCACCCTAACTGGCTTGTGTGATAGGCAGAACACTGTTTCAATCAGTGTTCCATCTGGAAAACTATCACACAAGCCGGGCTAGGGGGCGGCCGTGGGACCTTGTTACAGCGCCGCCTTACACACACAGACTCAGCTGAGGAGGACCCAGAGGACAGAGGGAGGGAGAGGAGCACTGCAGCCGCAGCTCAAAGTTGCCCCAGGGCAGCCAGCCTACCGGGATATTTCCCGATATCCCAGTAGGCCAGTCCGGCCCTGGGTAAGGGCCACATCTGGCCCTCGGGCTGTAGTTTGGAGACCCCTGGTATAAATGGTACTTTGGTTTGTAAACCACATTATAAAAGGTTTTAAATTTAACAATTTTAATACAATATAGGAATATAATTATAATATATTTCAAAAAGTAAGCAAAAAAGATCTAATAAATAGTCCTTCTGGCTTAAGCAACGCTAGAACTTTAAAAAAAAAAAGAATAATAATCTGTGCATCCAGGTGAGGGAAAGTTCAGGAAATCAGTGTGACAGTTCATGTAAAACACATCAGCTATTTGGACATATAGGGATTGCACTCACCGAATTTCCAATGAATAATCGCCTTTATGTGTATGTGAAGCCTTTGCGATCACTGCCAGCAAGACATCAGTCAGGGATTCAAAAATCGATCAGCCAGAAAGATATCACAAACTTTAGTCCTCTGATTCACCCAGACTAAATCAGCCAAGAACTTTTCACACAGCTCAGGCAAAAGGCACCTATTGACAAAGACAGAATCACGAAACGCGTCTAGGCGTACGGCCACACGGCTTGCTGCATCTGTTACCGGATCCACCACCACGGGCGATCATATCTCCACGAGAGGTGGTGAGATTTCGGAACCTAATTTGTTTTCATGGAATACATTGTATCCTTGCCAGTTGTGGCCTTTTTCTCATTTCGCCCACTGCTGACGTCAGGTTGTATCTCTGGATTACTAGTCATTTTTACCCAAATTGTTGCAGAATTTAAAATTGCAATGTGACTATAAATTATGTGTATTTCATAATTTCACCCAGCTTCAGATTTGTTTACTTAGTTATGTAAACACATTGTTCACATACCTCTTCTTTGGTTTTATCATTGAGTTTCGGAACTCATTACACAGTGCAGGATCTATATTGTACGCTTGTTTGGATATTATGTTTGTAAGTGCAAAGATTTATGGGCATGAGTTATTTATTGTTAAAAAAGGCTTTACAGTTTTACACTATGAGGTTTCTTTCTCTTCCTTTTGCCCGAGCTGTATGAAAAGTTCTTGGCTGATTTAGTCTGGGCGAATCAGAGGACTAAAGTTTGTGATATCTTTCTGGCTGATCGATTATGAAAACCCCTGACTGATGTCTTGCTGGCAGTGATCGCAAAGGCTTCACATACACATCAAGGCGATTATTAATTGGAAATTCGGTGAGTGCAATCCTTAAGCCCCGTACACACGATCCGAATATCGTACGAAAAATGTCGTCCGAGGAAGAATCGTACGATAATCGGATCGTTAGTACAGAGCTTCGAGAGCCGATCATGACAGTTCATCCGATATTATTTAATCGGACGTGCACGAAAATTTTCCTTGTACGATAAAAAAATCGGACGATTTTCCTTTAGTCAGTACAGTTGTCGTCCGAAAATACAATACAAATACATTACAACACATGACATCACTTCCGATTTTTTTTTTTTCTGTCGTACGGGAATTTTCGTGACTTTAATAACCTATTTAATTTTACTTGCGACTATTAAGCGAAAAAAGTTGTACAATCTGTCGTACGATATTCGGATCGTGTGTACGGGGCACTATAGGGAGCGGAATCATTTGGTGTGGTGATAGTCGAACGTCCAAAACAGCTGATGTGTTTTACATGAACTGTCACACTGATTTCCTGAACTTTCCCTCACCTGGATGCACAGATTATTATTTGTTTTTGTTTTTAATGTTCTAGCGCTGCTTAAGCCAGAAGGACTATTTATTAGATCTTTTTTGCTTACTTTTTGAAATGTGTTTTATTATTATAGCAGCTGCTTAATTGGATTAGGATTATTATTTTACCTAAGCGCTGGATAAGTGATCCTTGATTACTCCTTTTTGTTTAATAATTATAATATATAAATTATAAATGTTTAAATTAAACTTTTTAGGACATATATGATGCTTTAATAGAGGCAATACAGTGAAGCAGGAGCCACGTGTAGTTCAAAAGTCAATGATTGATGAGAACTCCTTTGTTGTTGGGTGTCATTGCATATGTGTATATGAGCGGATTTCCTCAAGGGATTGCGTGTAAAGTACTGTATAATGATAAAACCAAAGAAGAGGTATCGTGAACAATGTGTTTACATAACTAGGTAAACAAATCTGAAGCTGGGTGAAATTATGAAATACACATAATTTATAGTTACATTGCAATTTTAAATTCTGCAACAATTTGGGTAAAAATGACTAGTAATCCAGAGATACAACCTGACGTTAGCAGTGGGCAAAATGAGAAAAAGGCCACCACTGGCAAGGATACAATGTATTCCATGAAAACAAATCAGGTTACTTTTCATTCATGCCAGGTGGGAGTCAGTAACCACTTGCTGACCAGGCCTTTTCTGGAACTTTTTGTTTACATTAGTTTATTAGTATTTTTGCTAGAAAATTACTTAAAGCGGTTGTATAGTCTTTTTTTTTACTTTTATCTACAGGTAAGCCTATACTAAGGCTTACCTGTAGGTAAAATAAATATCTCCTAAACCTTTACGGTTTAGGAGATATTCCCCTTGCACTGCGCCGCTGACTGCAGCGGCGCATGCGCACAGGGGATTCTCGGCTGAAGGCCCGGCAGATGCCGGACCTTGCCGGAAAGAAGTGCGCATGCGCGGGAGTGACGAATCGCGGCTCCAGCCACTCACAGCGCTGGAGCCCGCGATACCCGGAAGACACGCCGAGGCATAATGTCAGCTGCCGAGAGGGACACCGACGCCTCGTTCCAAGGTAAGTATTTCATAATGAGCTTGTATGCGGTGCATACAAGCTCATTATGCCTTTTCCTTTACAGGTGTAAAAATAAAAATAAAAAATAGTCAGCAGGTATACAACCGCTTTAAAACCCAGAAAATTTCACCTGGTGATCTGGCCAGTAACACATCTCCTGTATTAAATTTAGAGTGCCCCCACTCTGGATGAAGGAGCACAGGGACACCTTTTGGACAGCAGCATTTTCAGGCTGGGGGGAGGGGAGTGTTGGATGGACTAGCAGATTTAGATACCCTACCAAATTGAAGCCAAACTCCAGCTAACACGTTAAAGATAGGGTGACCAGACATCCCCGGTTTCAGGGGACAGTCCCCGGATTGAGGACACTGTTTCCGGACCAAGTTTGTCCCCGGTTTTGTCCCCGGATTGGATTTGGGCTGGGGCAATTTCAAAAACAGAAAAAAAGAAAAATCGGAATTACACACCCCCTCTCCGCCGCTCCTACTAGCTTAAGGGGGTGTATTTTTTCCATTATCTGTGCCCCTTTCTGATGATCATGTGCTGGTCGGAGCGGAGGGAATATTTTTTCAGTTTTGGGTGCATGCCCATTCCGCTCACATGTTCTTCTGCTTTGGCTCAAGTCCCGGCCAGCTGCCTACCTGCTTATCTCCTTGCCTTCCCTGGCGGCAGGGCCGCTGATAGGCCAGTACAACTGGCCCTGTTGTACCAGGCCCGGCCAGCAGGGGGGCCCGGGCAACCTAATCAGTAGAATAATTTAATGTACAAAAAAAAAAAAAATCATCCAGCCATCCCTTAACGTGACACCCGACCCCCCCCCCCATCCCCGACATGTTTAGATTTTACATTTTGTTTTTTAAACAATGTGGATGTTTAGGTGGCAGGGGAGGGACTATTTCTTGTATTTCAGGCGTGAAAGAGGCATTCTTCTGTGCCCACTATTCACGCTGGCTCACGTCCCGGCCAGCGCGTCCTCTGTACTGCCGTCCCCTGGCAACGCGGAGTGATTCCTCTCTCTCCACGTGAGAAGTAGCAGTGAGAGGCGACTCAGGCGAGCAGCGGCGGCAGAGGACATCGGCATCAGCAGAGGCATCAGCATCCCATGATTCCCATCTAACTGGTCCAGGCAGCAGCAGGATCAGAACTCCTTGGGCCCAGCTAACAACACTACACAGGTGTGTGCTACTGTACTTGCTTGGGGGGGGGGGGGGGGCTGCAAGATCTACAACTACTGCAGCCAGCAGTATCTATACACTATGGCATTGGCGGCATGGGTGGCACTGTCTGCAGGTAGCACATGCGTTTTGGCCCATAACGCATGTGCTGCCTGCAGAGACAGTGCCACCCATTCTGTAATGTGCTGCAGACAGTGCCATGGCATGGGTGGCACTGTCAGCAGGTAGCACATGCGTTATGGCATTAGCGTCATGGATGGCACTGTCTGCAGCACATTATGGCATTGGCGGCACTGTCAGCAGGTAGCACATGCATTATGGCCCATAACGCATGTGCTGTCTGCAGAGACAGTGCCACCCATGCCGCCAATGCCGTTATGTCCTGCAGACAGTGCCACCCATGACGCTAATGCCATAACGCATGTGTTACCTGCAGAGACAGTGCCACCCATGCTGCCAATTGCATTATACTATTGGCGGCATGGGTGGCACTGTCTGCAGTGATAAATATCACTTGAAGACAAATCTGCACTTTGTTTCAAGGCGGGGTCTGGGGAGGGGCCAGGGGCGGGGCTGAAGCAGGCACCAGGGGTGGGGCTGAAGGGGGCCCCGTCAGGTAGAATGTACGGGGCCCCATGATTTCTATCAGCTGCCCTGCCTGGCGGAGTGATCTTCCTCCGCTCCCGACCCAGTAGTAGCCGGGGGCCCGGAGAGTAAGACTTGACAGGCTGTGAGACGGGCGGCGACGGGGAGAGAGTCGTCAATTGCCACCATTACTAGTATAAAAATAAATATGTCCCCGGATTTCATTTAAAAAATCTGGTCACCTTAGTTAAAGAGGAACTGCAATCTGCTCACATAACTTGTAATAAAAACATCTTTGCCATTCTGAAGTTTTTCTCCAAATAATTTGCATATTATTTTATATATATTGTGATTCTGTACTTGCCAAATATGCTGCAGAAATCTCCCTTTACTAAGTCTGGCTGCATCCATTTTAACTGTGGGCAGCTGAAGCTGCTGCCTGTTCACTTCATGGATTTACACAGAGACACACCTCCAGCTCTGCAGCCCTGCAGCTCTCATTGGCGCTCTTAGGACTCACCCCCCCTCCCTTCCTGGCAAACTCTCACAAGATTGGATTCAGGTATTTTTTTTTTCCATGCCAAGGAAGACCAGGTGCTGTGTACAGCTAGCCATAGTCACGAATGGCTGTGTGCAGCTGTGCCTGGGTACCTAGCTGTACGCCGCACCTGGGCATCCCTGGATAAGAAAAAAAGGCAGAATTTTACGTTGTACATTCCTAATGCGTCTGTGTGCATGAGCCCTTAGTGTTATAGTGCCTCTTGAGTCCCAATACTGTAAAAGATTAAAGTGGTTGTAAACCCACTTTTTTTTTTTTTTTACAACCTGGAAAAGAAAGGCATAATGAGCTATTATGACTAGCATAATAGCTCATTATGTTCCACTTACCTTAGATCGGGGCCCCCGAAGCCATCCTCGTCCCTCTGTTCAGCCGCAGACATCACTGCGGCGATAGCCGGAATGTTACTTCCGGGTATCGCCGCACCAGCCAATCACAGCGCCGCTCCGGCACTGTGATTGGCCGGAGCGGCGGAGATGTCACTCTGCGCATGCGCGCGGGAGGCGTCCCACTCGGCTACGCCCAGCGATTGCTGGGAAGTAGCCGAGTTTGTGAATGGGATTAACCCCATGAATGCGCCATTGTCTACGGCGCGCATGCGCCGTAGACAGCGGCGCTTGTCATTTTAGTAAATATCTCCTAAACCGTGTAGGTTTAGGAGATATTTCTTGCACCTACAGGTAAGCCTTAATCTAGGCTTACCTGTAGGTGCAAGTTGAAAAAGTGGGTTTACAACCACTTTAAAAAGTTAGAATTAAAATGAGTTAAAGTGTTTGTAAATGATCACCTTGTAAAATGACCTATTCTGTTTATTATGAAATGCAAAATATTTGTGTATAGATATAAAAATAAATTTAAATACCCTTTTTTATAAGTGATCACATACTGCCTGTTTTCAGCTGCATAAGAGCTGGGGGGGGGGGGGGGGGGGGGGCAGCAGCAGCACACCGATTTTCAGAGTGAATGGCTATGCAGGGGGAGGGGAGCTGTCAGGACAAGTCTGATTATTGAAGGAGAGTTTCCAGCACAGTTAGAGTTCAGCCTCGTACACACGATCGGATATCCTATGGATTCTAATCCGATGGTTTTGTCCATCGGAAATCCGATGAAGCTGACTTCCATCAGTCTTGCCTACACACCATCAGTCAAAAAACCGACCGCACCAAAACGACGCGACGTACAACACGTACGACGGCACTATAAAGAGGAAGTTCAAATCTAATGGCGCCACCCCTTAGGCTGCTTTTGCTGATTTCGTGTTACCGCGTGTTAGTAAGGCCCCTTTCACACTGAGGCGTTGAAAAAACGCTAAAAAATAATGACATTTTTTACCGCGATTTTACCGCGTTTTTACCGCGATCGCTGTAAAAATAGCGCTAACGCCTATGCGTTTTTACCGCGATTTTACCGCGTGTGCGCTAAAATTAGCGCGAACGTGGTAAAAACGCGGTAAAAACGCATAGGCGTTAGCGCTATTTTTTAACATAACGCTTATGCCTATGCGTTTTTACCGCGTTTTTACCGCGTTTTTACCGCGTTTTTACCGCAAATCCCATTCATTTCAATGGGAATAGGCGTTTTTACAGCGCTATTTTATGCGCCCTAAAGTTGCTCTAAAAAAGCTGTTTGCAGGATTTTTTTCAACGCCCAGCCAGCAAAACACCTCAATGTGAAAGCCCTCAGAGATTTCACATTGAGAATGCTGGGGCAGGATTATTTCAGTTGTTATTACAGCGCTATTTTTACCGCGAAAACGCGGTAAAAACGCCTCAGTGTGAAAGGGGCCTAAAAGTTTGGTGAGCCGATTCACGCTTTTCAGTCTCTGTGCTTTGCAGATCGTTTCCTGGTGTTCAGTTTGTGCTTGTGGGTTTGTATTTGTGATTCAGTGCGTGCAGTCAGGTCGTTACTGCCTTGCAGTGCCTTCTTGGCCGCTCGTTACTGTTTTTCAGGTCGTTCTTCTCAGGCCTTGCTGTTCCTCAGTGCGTTCTGTTTGAGTTCGTTCTGACCAGCCGACCGGTTTAAAACCATGTTTGAAGTACGTTCTCGTCGTAGAGCTCGTGCTGGCTATGAGCTTGGTGTTGCGGTTAACACTGTAACCCGAGTTCAGTCCATGAACAGGGTGAGGAGGAGTTCATGGACCAAGAATTGGTTGCTCCAGCGGGACCAATTCTCTCATGTGTCTCTGCTGCGGGAAATGCATGAGAATAATCCTGATGATTTCAGGAATTATCTCAGGATGACGGACCCCGTTTTTCAATTATCTCAGGATGACGGACCCCCGTTTTTCACCATCTGTTGGATTTGCTGTCCCCCTATATCACGAGGCAGGACACTGTGATGCGCCAGGCGATCACTGCCGAGCAGAGGCTTATTGCCACGATGAGATACCTGGCGACTGGGGAGAAGCTTGCAGGACCTCAAGTTCTCGACAGGCATCTCCCCCCAGGCTCTCGGGGATCATTATCCTGAGACGTGTTCGGCCATAATTCAGGTCCTGCAGAAGGACTATATGAAGGTAAGTTTTTTCTCCTTTAACATCACATTCTAGTTTTTGAATGTTTGCTAATGTATTGTATTTTCTTTCCTCCTTCCCAAATTACCCTGATTGTTATATGCTGGGAATGTCCCCTTTCTCCCCATTCTTGTTTTTACTTATGTAGCGCTACCCCCAGTTAAGAGAGGCCGCTGAATTTGTTTCGGGCCCTGAATACAGCACCGCCAACGCCCGGCAATCTACTCGACCCACTCTGGCACAGTTAGTCTAAGGGTTATTATCTTATCACAATCTAGCAATATATGCACAATGATAACACACTGAGGGCAAAGTGTTAAAGTATAACTAGTTTACTTCTGTGTAAAAGGCATAGATTAACACATAACACATATATTGTCTGCAGAGCCCTGCAACGGTAAATATAGTGCACACTGAGAATTCTGGCAATTACGCGCCAAATGCAGCTATACCTATCTATGCGCCCTTATGGCGCAGCAACAAAAAGTTCTAACTCCTGGTCAGGCCTGACTCAGATATAACTTAGTCTCTTGGGGAACAATTTCTTTGCATGCAGCTTGAACGGTGGTGCACATAAGAAAGAAAACAGTATTTGTAATCCACACGATAGGTAATAGAAGAACACTTCACTGGAGACTACACGACCCAGTTTTATTACTAGTCTCCGGTGGAACAACAGATTAAAACTTGGTGGGCCAAGGCAGTCTCTAGGCCTAATCAGAGTAAGCCCAGGTTCACACTGGGGCTGCGGGAGTGAAGCCGTGCGAGTTCAGCTGAACTCACACGATTTCACTCCTGCCTGTCAGTCCCGATTTCAGCTCGATTACAGAGACATCTGACACAGATGTCAATGTAAATCGCGGCTGAAATCGCAAAAAGTAGTACAGAAACGACTTTTTTGAAATCGAATGCAGCGCCGCAGATGCGGCGTCGCACCGATTAGGACGGTGCCATTGCCCGCAATTTGCGGCAAATTTTGCCGATTTGATATGCGATTTGACATGTCAAATCGCATGTCAAACCGCACCAGTGTGAACCAGGGCTAAAGTGTATTTTTCTTGGATTGAGCAGGTGCTCGCTCACCACTCCGGACGCGATCCCAGCTTGGGACTTCCACCGACTGTGTCTCCGCACACAGCGTCTGCAACGGCCGGGTCCCCAGTCCAACTGATGTCAGCAACTTGGAGAAGTCGGATGCCACCCAGGCTCGCAGTGGGGTGGAAGGCTCTCTGGAAGTTGTGCAAGGCCCTGTACTGCCGCAGATCCGCACGGGAAGACCTGTTGATAGCAGCGCGGTGTTCAAAGAGGCCGAGCTTAGCCTCGCCCCCTTCTTTTATAGCCCCACCCATGAGTCTCTGCGGTGGCCAAATGCACCCTGGGTGCCGAACGAGGTTCTGGGTAACGTAGTCCAGGGGCCTTAAAGGAGACCCCGCTACACTTATAATGGCTCTTTTTTTTGGCCTACATGCCTATTTCTCTTCACTAACCTCTCCAGCATGCTATCCTGGGCCCAAACACACCTAGCCTAGTTTTTTTTTAACAATGTTTTTTGTCAGCGCCATTGTAGTTTTGAACCCCTCCCCCCCCCCCTAAAATTTGTCCAAATGTTTTAGTTCACATTCATGTTCAGCAGAGTGGTAGAGCCCTTTTTTGGGGGGCACAAAATCAGCTATAACCCCCTCCCCCCCCTTAGAATATTTTCAAATGGCCCATCAGTGGGGGTGAGTCATCTGATAAGTGGGCCTTCTATTTTTGTGTTTAAATACTCCTTCAAATAATAAATGTTATACTGATGTTGGCCAACAATGTCTTTGTGTAATCTGCTTGCAATGTAAAGTGCAAAAGTACTAATGTATTCTTTTTGTTTGACTCCACAGTTTCCTTCAACACCACAGGAATGGCAGACTGTGGCTGATTAATTTGCCCAGCGGTGGGACTTCCCCAACTGCGGAGGGGCAATTGATGGCAAGCACGTCCACATAGTGCCGCCACCCCCGTTCGGGGTCATACTATTATAATTATAAAGGTTTTAATAGTCTAGTGTTAATGGCGGTGGTGTCGGCACGGTATGAGTTCCTGTATGTGGACGTGGGGAAGAATGACCGGATGTCCGATGGCAGAGTATTCACGCAGACGGAGTTCGCTCACCGTCTGCAGTCTGGGGGCCTGGCACTGCCTCCAGATGCAGAGAACGTGGATGGACTTCCTTTTGTTTTTATCGCGGATGAAGCTTTTGGACTGGGACCACACCTGATGCGGCCGTTTCCCCAACGCACTCTCACCCCGGAGAGGAGTGTTTTTAATTACCGGCTGTCCAGAGCCCGGAGGGTTGTGGAGAATGACTTTGGGATAATGGCCAGCCGGTTCCGCCTATTTCAGACAGCTATCCACATGGCGGAATACAAACTAAACCACCTAATTTACTGCTGCTGCATATTGCACAATTTCTTGAGACAATACTTTTCCACATATATATCTACAGTTTGGCCTGAGGCCGGTCTATCTGAGATGAACATTCTGACCGGCCTGGACACTGCCCGTACTGGCTTGGCCCCCCAAAGTGCCCATGAAGTACTTGATAAATACATTGAGTACTTCACGGGTAGGGGGGCCATCGCAATGCCAGACCATATCTGACCTTTTTTACAAAAAAATAAAGAAAAAATATATATTTGAAAAACTTGTTTTGTCATTATTGCTTTTTTACTTTTTTATTGTGTGTCTCCCAGGTTCTTGTAGTGCCAAGTGTATTTGTATTTAGTAAATAGCCACAATTTTCACAGTAAAAATAAATGAATTTGGCATTTTCTGAACTGCTATTGAGCATAGAAAGAACAAGCCACACATTTGTGAGTGTCCAAAATATTTTTTACTCTGTGCACCACAGGTGCGTTTTTTTTTTTTTACTAAATACAATGTAGACATTTTTTGCTCCACATTTTGGAGAATAATAATATTTTTGCTTTCTTTTTGTTTTGCATAAACATGCATGGGTCAAAGTAGCAAACATATCAAAACAATGGAACTTTCAAAGTTCAACATGAAAACGATAAACCTGAGATGGGGTGATGTCACCCCTGAACCTTCCCAAATTTGAAGATGCACACAGTTTATTGGTTGCCAAATGGGTCTTTTCAAAGTGAGCCCATGGCTAAAGTCAACATGTGCTATCTGCCATCATGGGGGATCAATGGACGTGCTTTGGGGGTGCAAACCCTTCCTCTCACCTACTTGAGTAGCGAGAAAGAGGTTGCACCCCCAAAACAGGGACATAGATATCCTGTGACGGCAGATAGCACATGTTGACACACTGTGTGCATCTTCAAATTTAGGCTGGTGGGAAAACAAGTGCAAATGTTTGTTTCCAAAAAATACAAAATAACAGGGGGGGGGGGGCTTCAGACTATTCGCCCCAAAATATCTATAATGTTTTTATATTTTTGCTCAATCACATTCATCCTATTCCTCATAATGGCCATTTCGCTACTACATTCCATTATTTCTTGAATAAGTATTTTGGCACTAGCACTTGAGAATGGAGGAGTTGGAGTTTCTGACACACCACCACGTTCATCCCCTAAAAAAAAAAAGGGATTTAGAAATATGCAGGCCTACATCTGTTTTTACCTTGAAGTTGTGTTGACAGACACTGACCTGTTGTGGTGATAAGCTCCACCTCTCCTTCCTCCACCTTCGCTTCCTCCACCTCCGCTCCCTCCACATGCTGATCTTAGGGGGGGTTCGGGATCTTGGGGGTGTTTATGTGGTCTGTGCTTCCTAGGCTCCTCAGATTGGTGTCCTCCCAGTCTCCTCTCCCCTATGAGAATGAAACAAACAAAAGGTATCCTTTAGCACACAGAGATTTGAGGGCATAAATTGTAAACATTGCTTGGAAGTGGGGTCCAATTGTTAGTTTTGGCTGAGTTCCAAGATGAACACATGAGATTTTGTGAATTCAACAAAGCAGGAATACTTTTATTTTTGGACCAAAATAACACACATGGAGACACCCCAAGGTATCCACTGGAGCACCTGTGTGTGACACCCTCAAAAGGTTGTTCAGGTGGCCCACACTATAGTGCTCCTGAGTTAAAAGCTGTGTAACCAGCTGCTTGAGTGTCCTCTCCTTTACACAGAATCCAGTTTAGCATTTCACATTCTATTTACTTACAACACATCATCTAGCCAACAATGTTTATAAACGTTGTTTTCATTAAAATAGGCATGACCACATGTGGTTTACGTGTATATGTGCAAAACATGTTTTTTTGAAGACGATCAGTGTTTACTACGGAACATTACCAAATAAGTGGACACTCAACTTAACATAAAAGTTTTCATTTTACAATGTGAAACCAGTCAATCCAAGCACATGGGGCAAAACATGCAAGAATACATATTACAATGTGAAATAACACAGTAAAAAAAAAGGCTTACCTTTTTTTTGATTTTTATAAGCTTCCTATACTGCTCCGGCTCCCTTAGCTTCAGGTCAGACCACCTTTTACGGAGCTGCTCCTTGGATCTCCTGACCCCAAATTTCTGATAGAGAGTCCTCGCCACTTTGTCTAGTATTTGAGACTTCCGGAGATTAGGGGTGTCATATGGCCCATGCTTACCATCGTAATCTTTCCTCCGCAGGATGTCCACCATCTCCGCCATCTCAGCAAATTACATATTAGTCGCCTTGTATCTTTTATTCCTGGATCGGGACGTTCCCGCCTCCGGGCTTTCCTCATCGGTATTTAATAATAAAGCACGCACCTGTGTCACCGACATGTCGTCGTCTCCCACTGTGCGCCGAACGAGAAGGGACGGGGAAATTCAGAAAAAGAACGTCATGGGCGGGCGACTCGGGCGGAGTTACACGCATGCACAGGGTATATAAATGGGAAACAAGGTTATGGTTGCGCGGAGTAAAAACGACCGGAAGTGCCAAAAAAAAAAACCTAAGGTAAGAATGAAACTTGGGCCTGCAGTGGCCTATAATGGTTCCTGATTGTAAAGGCCTATATTGGGATAGGATTAGGACAATTGAAGCTGACCTCTACTGTTTTTTTCTTGTGTTTTATCTTGCAGAAAGTACAATGCATAAATTAAGGGAGCCAGACATTATGTTGTTATTCATCGAGAAATACAAAGAATTGCGCAACCTGTGGGAGCTCAAACATAGTTCTTACCACAAGAGTGGTGTACGTCGGGCAACAATTAAACAATTCACGGAATATATGAAGACCTGGGTCCCAGAGGCTGACTACACTATTATGAACAATAAGATTAACAACATGTGGAATGCTTACAAAAAAAGCTACACAGCAGTCCGCGCTTCTATGAGATCAGGAGCAGCAGCAGACAAAGTAGTTGAATGAATGAATGAATGAATGAATGAATGAGTGACTTGTATAGCGCTCACATGCGAACTGAATCACCTCTAGGCGCTTTTTGCAGCCAGTGTCTGCTTGGCTGGTGCGGTCATTTTACCCCGTAGGATCTCGACACGCTTGGGACACACAGTCGTACACACATATATACTGGGCCAATTTGGACAAGATCCAATTAACCTACCAGCATGTCTTTGGAGTTCATCCCAAGCTGTGGTACTACAAGCATCTGCAATTTCTGGAAGACCAGATTGAGACCAGGGAATCACTTTCCAGCCTTCCCTCAACCCTTCCTTCCACCCTTCCCTCCAGCGTTCCTTCCACCCTTCCCTCCAGCGTTCCTTCCACCCTTCCCTCCACCCCTGCAGAGGGGGAAGAGGAGCCACCTGAGCTCAAAGTGCCGGATCTGCGCATCTTCAGCCAGGTATAGTATTTTCAAACATATTTATTGGCCTCAAAGTACTATTGTGAACTAGATTTATTCTTCACAAATGAAATAATTAACAAAAAAAAAAAAAAAATTGGAACAAAAAAACATAATATATATATATATATATATATTGTGAGGGGGTTAGCTCGGCAGCGGGTGTGTGTGACCCCCGGGATGGGCTCCCCACACAAAACCAGGCCCAGCAAACGGAGGTTGTGGTTTTCAAAATCAAAAAGGTGCGGTTTATTTTCTATTTACAGTGACAAAAC
Organism: Rana muscosa; assembly: GCA_029206835.1. NCBI lineage: Eukaryota > Metazoa > Chordata > Amphibia > Anura > Ranidae > Rana > Rana muscosa. The sequence goes on along the minus strand of CM055119.1, from coordinate 285,631,648 downwards.
ACAGCAAAGCAAAAGAAACATAAATAAAATAAATCCTGGTCAACTTGACCTCTGACTAAACATACAGGTTTCCTAACTAACAACTGGGATCAGCCTAGTGCTGTCCTAGTCCCTAAGTCCCTGGTTTTAAATGTCCAAGCAAATAGCCACACAGGCTTTGTCTCACCGCACAGGGGTTCACTCTCCCTAGACAGTCCACACAGGTCTGGTTCCAGGCATGAGCTAACACCTAATGAATCTGGGAGTTCTTATAGAGGCCTAAATGAGCTGACAAGCTTCAGCTGGTCTCATCAACTCCCTGTCTGCACGACGCCCCACACTCTCCCTAGAGGTATGAGTCATCCATGAGCCCACTAGCCTCAGCTGGGCTTATACAACTCTCCACCTAGTTGTATAAGTCGGCGTAAAGCCTGAATCTGGGCGAAATATATCTACCCCCCTGGATGCAACCAGGTGACTTTACCTTCCTGCTGTCACATACCCCCCCCCCTCTTGTTTTAACCTCGGGGTTGGAACACCAGCAATCAGGCATTCATGTACTCGAGACAAAGCATCCACATTCCCCATTTGAACGCCAGGGCGATGCTTTACTGTGAAGTTGAATTCCTGGAGGGCCAGGAACCACCTATTCACTCTTCTATTTGTTTCCTTGTTTTGAGCCATCCACTTTAACGGAGCGTGATCCGTAACCATGTCAAAGTGCCTACCTAGCAGGTAGTACCGAAGGGAATCTAGAGCCCACTTCACCGCTAAACACTCCTTTTCAACGGTGGCGTAATTTACCTCATGGGACTTCAACTTCCTGCTGAGGTAAATGACTGGGTGCTCTTCCCCGTTCCAGACCTGGGACAATACTGCTCCTAACCCCACATCTGACGCATCACTTTGTACGACAAAGTCTTTAGAGAAGTCGGGTGAGTACAACACTGGCTGGCTACATAAGGCTTGTTTCAAGAATTGGAATGCTGCCTCAGCCTCGGGGGTCCATTTAATCATGACCGACCCTTTCCCCTTCGTCAGGTTGGTTAGGGGCACAGCCTTAGAAGCAAAGTGGGGAATGAATCGCCGATAATACCCAGCGATTCCCAGAAAGGCTCGTACCTGCTTCTTGCCTGTTGGGACGTGGCCAACTCTGGATGGCCTCGACTTTGTTGAGTTGGGGTTTTATTACTCCCCTCCCAATGGTGTACCCAAGATATTTGGCCTCCTCCTGCCCAATGGTACACTTCTTGGGGTTAGCCGTAAACCCCGCTTCCCGAACAGAGTCCAGGACTGCTTGCACTTTTGGCAGATGTGAGGCCCAATCTGTGCTATGGACAATTACGTCATCCAGGTAAGCCGCAGCATACTTCCGATGGGGCCTCAGCATCTGGTCCATTTTCCGCTGGAATGTGGCCGGCGCATTCTGTAACCCGAACGGCATTCTTTTATATTGGAACGCCCCGTCTGGGGTTACAAATGCGGTTTTCTCTTTGGCCGACTTGGCCAGGGGGATTTGCCAATACCCTTTTGTGAGGTCAAGAGTCGTCATGTATCGGGCTGTTCCCAGCCGGTCGATCAACTCATCTATACGTGGCATGGGGTAGGTGTCAAATTTTGTAACTTTGTTCAACTGACGAAAATCGTTACAAAATCGCCAGCTCCCATCCGGTTTAGGCACCAACATAATGGGACTAGACCAATCACTTTGGGACTCCTCTATCACCCCTAAGTTCAGCATTTTCTGTACTTCCTCCCGTATTGCCTCCCGTCGGGCCTCTGGGATCCGATAGGGTTTTAACTTCACCCTTTCACCGGGCGGGGTAATGATGTCATGCTCTACCCCAGATGTTTGTCCCGGCAGCTCAGAGAATACCTCCTTGTTGCGAAGCACAAACTCCTTAACCTCCTGTTGTTGGGGTTGTGACAAGGTGGCTGCTATTCCAACCTCAGGAATCACGCAACCAGTTTGAGCTGGTGACCAAGTGTCTGCGACTAGGGACTCTCTATCCCTCCAGGCTTTCAACAGATTAACGTGATAGATCTGTTCGGGCTTTCGCCTTCCTGGTTGTCTGACCTTGTAATTCACTTCGCTCACTTTTTCCATTATCTCATAGGGGCCTTGCCATTTGGCAAGGAATTTACTTTCAACCGTAGGGACAAGTACCAGTATCCTATCCCCCGGGGAAAAGGTACGGGTCTTGGCTCCACGGTTGTACTCTCTCTGCTGTGCTAACTGCGCTTGGGCCAAATGTTCCTTCACGATGGGCATTACCTGTGCAATTCGGTCTTGCATCAGGGCGACATGCTCAATCACACTCCTGTGGGGAGAACTCTCACTTTCCCAAGTTTCCTTGGCAATATCCAACAGCCCTCTTGGGTGTCTCCCATACAGTAACTCAAAGGGGGAGAATCCCGTAGAGGATTGGGGCACCTCCCTAATAGCAAACATCAGATAAGGAAGTAGACAGTCCCAATCCTTTCCATCTCTATCCACCACTTTCTTCAACATTTGTTTTAGGGTTTTGTTGAATCTTTCAACCAGCCCATCGGTTTGGGGGTGATACACAGATGTACGTAATTGCGTCACTTTGAACAATTTACACAGCTCCTTCATAACCCGGGACATAAAGGGTGTACCTTGGTCCGTAAGCAGTTCTTTACAAATACCCACCCGGCTAAACACAAGAGATAGCTCTTTGGCTATGGTTTTGGCCGAGGTATTTCGGAGAGGGATCGCTTCTGGATAACGGGTGGCATAGTCCATTATAACTAATATGTACTGGTGCCCCCTAGCGGACTTGATTATAGGCCCTACCAAATCCATGGCGATCCTCTCAAACGGGACCTCAATGATGGGTAGAGGGACCAGCGGGCTACGGAAATGTGGCATCGGGGCCGACCTCTGACACACAGGGCAGGAGGAACAATAATTTTCTATGTCCTTCCTCACCCCCGGCCAATAGAATCTCTGTAATACCCTCTCTCGGGTTTTCTCTGTCCCCAGATGACCTCCAAGAATGTGCCCATGGGCCAACTCCAACACCAACTTCCTGTAAGGTTTGGGCACCACAAGCTGCTCAACGGTTTCTTCTGCCCTTTTTGCCACCCGATACAGTAGGTCCTTCTCTACGCTGAAGTATGGGTAAGTGCAGGTATTATCTGGGTTCACTAACTCGCCATCTATTTTCACTACGTTTTCCCGTGCCTTTATTAGGGCGGGGTCTTTCAACTGTTCTGTGGCAAAGTTTTCCCTGTGAACCTCAAGATCAGAAAACTCCACAGACGGTAGGTTTTCGTCTGAGGAGGTGGGCTCCTCTCCAGTTTCTTGAGTCTCCCCTGCCAATACTGATAAGGGAAATTCCGGAGAGTCCTCACCACTCTCAGGGGAGTTCTGGCTATCACATTCCTGGTACATAGGGGCACCAGTGGGGGGCTCAGGATCATCCCACAGTTCCCAGAACTTCGGAAAATCCCTTCCCACAATGGCGTCATGCGGTAACTGAGATACTAAGCCCACTGGATGAGAGAGGGTACCTTTGGGGGTCTCGAAACACACTGTAGTCACTGGATACTCTCGGGTGTCCCCATGCACACAAATAACAGCTACCTTGCTATTCCCAAAGACCTCTGTTTTAACTAACTCAGCCTTTATCAGGGTCACAAGGCTACCTGAATCCAGCAATACCACAACATTTCTACCATTAACACACATTTTGCATAAATGTTTCTCAGTTCCTCGAATGGCAGTGCATGCGACTGTCGCACACAGCGACTGACGTCTGCCCGTCAGAAAGTCACACTGCATGGGTTCCTCCACAACCGGGCAATTGGCTGCAATATGTCCCGCTTGCCGGCAGCGGTAGCAAACGATCCTTCTTGCCGCCTCTTGAGCCGCTGATTTCCCAGGCTGTTCTCGCCAAACTTGGGGTAGAGCTCCCACCCTCTCACTCTCTCCACCCTCACCCCTTGGAATCCTCTTATCCGCCCCTGGGGATGGTCTGGTCTTAGGGTGGAAAGTCCGAGTGTCTCTGGAAGAGGCCGTCAGGTTCTCTGTAGCCAAGTATTTCTCCACACGATCCACAAGACCATCGGCCGTCTCTGGGTCTCCATGGCTTACCCACTTTTGGATGGCAGTAGGAAGAGCTCTCAAAAACCGATCCATTACAACACGTTCCACAATCTTTGGTGCGGACAAAGTCTCTGGCTGTAGCCACTTTCTGCTCAGGTGAATGAGATCATACATTTGAGACCTGGGGGGTTTTCCAAGCTGGAAAGTCCAGTTATGCACACGCTGAGCCCGGACAGCCTGGGTGACACCCAGCCTTGCCAAAATTTCAGCTTTTAGCATCACATAGTCTTTTGCTTGGTTAGGCTCTAGGTCATAGTAAGCTTTCTGCGATTCACCAGTTAACAGAGGAGCCACCAGTCCAGCCCACTGCTCCTCAGGCCACTTTTCTCTTTCAGCGGTCCTTTCAAATGTGGTCAAAAATACCTCTGGATCATCCTCTCCAGTCATTTTTGTCAATAAACGACTCACCCCAAAGGACGCGGTATTAGTGGGACGGCTTTCCTCACTGGTCTGCGGACGTTGCTGCATTACTGCTTCCATCTGTTGTTGTAGTCTCTGCTCTTGCTTCTGCAACAGGTCTATGAAGCGGGCCTCAGATTGCTGCTGGGCTTGTTGCTGAGCCTCCAGACTCTGTTGCAAAGTTGCGTTTGTCTGCTGCTGGGCTGCAAGGCTCTGTTGATGAGCTTGCTGCTGGGCTGCGAAGTTCTGTTGTTGAGCTGCAAGGCTCTTTTGCAAACCTGCATTTGTCTGCTGTTGATTGGCATTTGCTAGAGCCAGCTGCTTCAGTATCTCCTCCATGCTGGCTTAAAAAAAAACTGCCACTGGTTCTCCACCAACTGTGAGGGGGTTAGCTCGGCAGCGGGTGTGTGTGACCCCCGGGATGGGCTCCCCACACAAAACAGGCCCAGCAAACGGAGGTTGTGGTTTTCAAAATCAAAAAGGTGCGGTTTATTTTCTATTTACAGTGACAAAACACAGCAAAGCAAAAGAAACATAACCAAAATAAATCCTGGTCAAGTTGACCTCTGACTAAACATACAGGTTTCCTAACTAACAACTGGGATCAGCCTAGTGCTGTCCTAGTCCCTAAGTCCCTGGTTTTAAATGTCCAAGCAAATAGCCACACAGGCTTTGTCTCACCGCACAGGGGTTCACTCTCCCTAGACAGTCCACACAGGTCTGGTTCCAGGCATGAGCTAACACCTAATGAATCTGGGAGTTCTTATAGAGGCCTAAATGAGCTGACAAGCTTCAGCTGGTCTCATCAACTCCCTGTCTGCACGACGCCCCACACTCTCCCTAGAGGTATGAGTCATCCATGAGCCCACTAGCCTCAGCTGGGCTTATACAACTCTCCACCTAGTTGTATAAGTCGGCGTAAAGCCTGAATCTGGGCGAAATATATCTACCCCCTGGATGCAACCAGGTGACTTTACCTTCCTGCTGTCACAATATATATATATATATATATATATATATATATATATATATATATATTGTGAGGGGGTTAGCTCGGCAGCGGGTGTGTGTGACCCCCGGGATGGGCTCCCCACACAAAACAGGCCCAGCAAACGGAGGTTGTGGTTTTCAAAATCAAAAAGGTGCGGTTTATTTTCTATTTACAGTGACAAAACACAGCAAAGCAAAAGAAACATAACCAAAATAAATCCTGGTCAAGTTGACCTCTGACTAAACATACAGGTTTCCTAACTAACAACTGGGATCAGCCTAGTGCTGTCCTAGTCCCTAAGTCCCTGGTTTTAAATGTCCAAGCAAATAGCCACACAGGCTTTGTCTCACCGCACAGGGGTTCACTCTCCCTAGACAGTCCACACAGGTCTGGTTCCAGGCATGAGCTAACATCTAATGAAGCTGGGAGTTCTTATAGAGGCCTAAATGAGCTGACAAGCTTCAGCTGGTCTCATCAACTCCCTGTCTGCACGACGCCCAGCCCTCTCCCTAGAGGTATGAGTCATCCATGAGCCCACTAGCCTTATACAACTCTCCACCTAGTTGTATAAGTCGGCGTAAAGCCTGAATCTGGGCGAAATATATCTACCCCCCTGGATGCAACCAGGTGACTTTACCTTCCTGCTGTCACATACCCCCCCCTCTTGTTTTAACCTCGGGGTTGGAACACCAGCAATCAGGCATTCATGTACTCGAGACAAAGCATCCACATTCCCCATTTGAACGCCAGGGCGATGCTTTACTGTGAAGTTGAATTCCTGGAGGGCCAGGAACCACCTATTCACTCTTCTATTTGTTTCCTTGTTTTGAGCCATCCACTTTAACGGAGCGTGATCCGTAACCATGTCAAAGTGCCTACCTAGCAGGTAGTACCGAAGGGAATCTAGAGCCCACTTCACCGCTAAACACTCCTTTTCAACGGTGGCGTAATTTACCTCATGGGACTTCAACTTCCTGCTGAGGTAAATGACTGGGTGCTCTTCCCCGTTCCAGACCTGGGACAATACTGCTCCTAACCCCACATCTGACGCATCACTTTGTACGACAAAGTCTTTAGAGAAGTCGGGTGAGTACAACACTGGCTGGCTACATAAGGCTTGTTTCAAGAATTGGAATGCTGCCTCAGCCTCGGGGGTCCATTTAATCATGACCGACCCTTTCCCCTTCGTCAGGTTGGTTAGGGGCACAGCCTTAGAAGCAAAGTGGGGAATGAATCGCCGATAATACCCAGCGATTCCCAGAAAGGCTCGTACCTGCTTCTTGCTGTTGGGACGTGGCCAACTCTGGATGGCCTCGACTTTGTTGAGTTGGGGTTTTATTACTCCCCTCCCAATGGTGTACCCAAGATATTTGGCCTCCTCCTGCCCAATGGTACACTTCTTGGGGTTAGCCGTAAACCCCGCTTCCCGAACAGAGTCCAGGACTGCTTGCACTTTTGGCAGATGTGAGGCCCAATCTGTGCTATGGACAATTACGTCATCCAGGTAAGCCGCAGCATACTTCCGATGGGGCCTCAGCATCTGGTCCATTTTCCGCTGGAATGTGGCCGGCGCATTCTGTAACCCGAACGGCATTCTTTTATATTGGAACGCCCCGTCTGGGGTTACAAATGCGGTTTTCTCTTTGGCCGACTTGGCCAGGGGGATTTGCCAATACCCTTTTGTGAGGTCAAGAGTCGTCATGTATCGGGCTGTTCCCAGCCGGTCGATCAACTCATCTATACGTGGCATGGGGTAGGTGTCAAATTTTGTAACTTTGTTCAACTGACGAAAATCGTTACAAAATCGCCAGCTCCCATCCGGTTTAGGCACCAACACGATGGGACTAGACCAATCACTTTGGGACTCCTCTATCACCCCTAAGTTCAGCATTTTCTGTACTTCCTCCCGTATTGCCTCCCGTCGAGCCTCTGGGATCCGATAGGGTTTTAACTTCACCCTTTCACCGGGCGGGGTAATGATGTCATGCTCTACCCCAGATGTTTGTCCCGGCAGCTCAGAGAATACCTCCTTGTTGCGAAGCACAAACTCCTTAACCTCCTGTTGTTGGGGTTGTGACAAGGTGGCTGCTATTCCAACCTCAGGAATCACGCAACCAGTTTGAGCTGGTGACCAAGTGTCTGCGACTAGGGACTCTCTATCCCTCCAGGCTTTCAACAGATTAACGTGATAGATCTGTTCGGGCTTTCGCCTTCCTGGTTGTCTGACCTTGTAATTCACTTCGCTCACTTTTTCCATTATCTCGTAGGGGCCTTGCCATTTGGCAAGGAATTTACTTTCAACCGTAGGGACAAGTACCAATATCCTATCCCCCGGGGAAAAGGTACGGGTCTTGGCTCCACGGTTGTACACTCTCTGCTGTGCCAACTGCGCTTGGGCCAAATGTTCCTTCACGATGGGCATTACCTGTGCAATTCGATCTTGCATCAGGGCGACATGCTCAATCACACTCCTGTGGGGAGAACCCTCACTTTCCCAAGTTTCCTTGGCAATATCCAACAGCCCTCTTGGGTGTCTCCCATACAGTAACTCAAAGGGGGAGAATCCCGTAGAGGATTGGGGCACCTCCCTAATAGCAAACATCAAATAAGGAAGTAAACAGTCCCAATCCTTTCCATCTCTATCCACCACTTTCTTCAACATTTGTTTTAGGGTTTTGTTGAATCTTTCAACCAGCCCATCGGTTTGGGGGTGATACACAGACGTACGCAATTGCGTCACTTTGAACAATTTACACAGCTCTTTCATAACCCGGGACATAAAGGGTGTACCTTGGTCCGTAAGCAGTTCTTTACAAATACCCACCCGGCTAAAAACAAGAGATAGCTCTTTGGCTATGGTTTTGGCCGAGGTATTTCGGAGAGGGATCGCTTCTGGATAACGGGTGGCATAGTCCATTATAACTAATATGTACTGGTGCCCCCTAGCGGACTTGATTATAGGACCTACCAAATCCATGGCGATCCTCTCAAACGGGACCTCAATGATGGGTAGAGGGACCAGCGGGCTACGGAAATGTGGCATCGGGGCCAACCTCTGACACACAGGGCAGGAGGAACAATAATTTTCTACGTCCTTCATCACCCCCGGCCAATAGAATCTCTGTAATACCCTCTCTTGGGTTTTCTCTGTCCCCAGATGACCTCCAAGAATGTGCCCATGGGCCAACTCCAACACCAACTTCCTGTAAGGTTTGGGCACCACAAGCTGCTCAACGGTTTCTTCTGCCCTTTTTGCCACCCGATACAGTAGGTCCTTCTCTACGCTGAAGTATGGGTAAGTGCAGGTATTATCTGGGTTCACTAACTCGCCATCTATTTTCACTACGTTTTCCCGTGCCTTTATTAGGGCGGGGTCTTTCAACTGTTCTGTGGCAAAGTTTTCCCTGTGAACCTCAAGATCAGAAAACTCCACAGACGGTAGGTTTTCGTCTGAGGAGGTGGGCTCCTCTCCAGTTTCTTGAGTCTCCCCTGCCAATACTGATAAGGGAAATTCCGGAGAGTCCTCACCACTCTCAGGGGAGTTCTGGCTATCACATTCCTGGTACATAGGGGCACCAGTGAGGGGCTCAGGATCATCCCACAGTTCCCAGAACTTCGGAAAATCCCTTCCCACAATGGCGTCATGCGGTAACTGAGATACTAAGCCCACTGGATGAGAGAGGGTACCTTTGGGGGTCTCGAAACACACTGTAGTCACTGGATACTCTCGGGTGTCCCCATGCACACAAATAACAGCTACCTTGCTATTCCCAGAGACCTCTGTTTTAACTAACTCAGCCTTTATCAGGGTCACAAGGCTACCTGAATCCAGCAATACCACAACATTTCTACCATTAACACACATTTTGCATAAATGTTTCTCAGTTCCTCGAATGGCAGTGCATGCGACTGTCGCACACAGCGACTGACGTCTGCCCGTCAGAAAGTCACACTGCATGGGTTCCTCCACAACCGGGCAATTGGCTGCAATATGTCCCGCTTGCCGGCAGCGGTAGCAAACGATCCTTCTTGCCGCCTCTTGAGCCGCTGATTTCCCAGGCTGTTCTCGCCAAACTTGGGGTAGAGCTCCCACCCTCTCACTCTCTCCACCCTCACCCCTTGGAATCCTCTTATCCGCCCCTGGGGATGGTCTGGTCTTAGGGTGGAAAGTCCGAGTGTCTCTGGAAGAGGCCGTCAGGTTCTCTGTAGCCAAGTATTTCTCCACACGATCCACAAGACCATCGGCCGTCTCTGGGTCTCCATGGCTTACCCACTTTTGGATGGCAGTAGGAAGAGCTCTCAAAAACCGATCCATTACAACACGTTCCACAATCTTTGGTGCGGACAAAGTCTCTGGCTGTAGCCACTTTCTGCTCAGGTGAATGAGATCATACATTTGAGACCTGGGGGGTTTTCCAAGCTGGAAAGTCCAGTTATGCACACGCTGAGCCCGGACAGCCTGGGTGACACCCAGCCTTGCCAATATTTCAGCTTTTAGCATCACATAGTCTTTTGCTTGGTTAGGCTCTAGGTCATAGTAAGCTTTCTGCGATTCACCAGTTAACAGAGGAGCCACCAGTCCAGCCCACTGCTCCTCAGGCCACTTTTCTCTTTCAGCGGTCCTTTCAAATGTGGTCAAAAATACCTCTGGATCATCCTCTCCAGTCATTTTTGTCAATAAACGACTCACCCCAAAGGACGCGGTATTAGTGGGACGGCTTTCCTCACTGGTCTGCGGACGTTGCTGCATTACTGCTTCCATCTGTTGTTGTAGTCTCTGCTCTTGCTTCTGCAACAGGTCTATGAAGCGGGCCTCAGATTGCTGCTGGGCTCGTTGCTGAGCCTCCAGACTCTGTTGCAAAGTTGCGTTTGTCTGCTGCTGGGCTGCAAGGCTCTGTTGATGAGCTTGCTGCTGGGCTGCGAAGTTCTGTTGTTGAGCTGCAAGGCTCTGTTGATGAGCTGCAAGGCTCTTTTGCAAACCTGCATTTGTCTGCTGTTGATTGGCATTTGCTAGAGCCAGCTGCTTCAGTATCTCCTCCATGCTGGCTTAAAAAAAAACTGCCACTGGTTCTCCACCAACTGTGAGGGGGTTAGCTCGGCAGCGGGTGTGTGTGACCCCCGGGATGGGCTCCCCACACAAAACAGGCCCAGCAAACGGAGGTTGTGGTTTTCAAAATCAAAAAGGTGCGGTTTATTTTCTATTTACAGTGACAAAACACAGCAAAGCAAAAGAAACATAACCAAAATAAATCCTGGTCAAGTTGACCTCTGACTAAACATACAGGTTTCCTAACTAACAACTGGGATCAGCCTAGTGCTGTCCTAGTCCATAAGTCCCTGGTTTTAAATGTCCAAGCAAATAGCCACACAGGCTTTGTCTCACCGCACAGGGGTTCACTCTCCCTAGACAGTCCACACAGGTCTGGTTCCAGGCATGAGCTAACACCTAATGAATCTGGGAGTTCTTATAGAGGCCTAAATGAGCTGACAAGCTTCAGCTGGTCTCATCAACTCCCTGTCTGCACGACGCCCCACACTCTCCCTAGAGGTATGAGTCATCCATGAGCCCACTAGCCTCAGCTGGGCTTATACAACTCTCCACCTAGTTGTATAAGTCGGCGTAAAGCCTGAATCTGGGCGAAATATATCTACCCCCTGGATGCAACCAGGTGACTTTACCTTCCTGCTGTCACAATATATATATATATATATATATATATATATATATATATATATATATATTGTGAGGGGGTTAGCTCGGCAGCGGGTGTGTGTGACCCCCGGGATGGGCTCCCCACACAAAACAGGCCCAGCAAACGGAGGTTGTGGTTTTCAAAATCAAAAAGGTGCGGTTTATTTTCTATTTACAGTGACAAAACACAGCAAAGCAAAAGAAACATAACCAAAATAAATCCTGGTCAAGTTGACCTCTGACTAAACATACAGGTTTCCTAACTAACAACTGGGATCAGCCTAGTGCTGTCCTAGTCCCTAAGTCCCTGGTTTTAAATGTCCAAGCAAATAGCCACACAGGCTTTGTCTCACCGCACAGGGGTTCACTCTCCCTAGACAGTCCACACAGGTCTGGTTCCAGGCATGAGCTAACATCTAATGAAGCTGGGAGTTCTTATAGAGGCCTAAATGAGCTGACAAGCTTCAGCTGGTCTCATCAACTCCCTGTCTGCACGACGCCCAGCCCTCTCCCTAGAGGTATGAGTCATCCATGAGCCCACTAGCCTTATACAACTCTCCACCTAGTTGTATAAGTCGGCGTAAAGCCTGAATCTGGGCGAAATATATCTACCCCCCTGGATGCAACCAGGTGACTTTACCTTCCTGCTGTCACATACCCCCCCCTCTTGTTTTAACCTCGGGGTTGGAACACCAGCAATCAGGCATTCATGTACTCGAGACAAAGCATCCACATTCCCCATTTGAACGCCAGGGCGATGCTTTACTGTGAAGTTGAATTCCTGGAGGGCCAGGAACCACCTATTCACTCTTCTATTTGTTTCCTTGTTTTGAGCCATCCACTTTAACGGAGCGTGATCCGTAACCATGTCAAAGTGCCTACCTAGCAGGTAGTACCGAAGGGAATCTAGAGCCCACTTCACCGCTAAACACTCCTTTTCAACGGTGGCGTAATTTACCTCATGGGACTTCAACTTCCTGCTGAGGTAAATGACTGGGTGCTCTTCCCCGTTCCAGACCTGGGACAATACTGCTCCTAACCCCACATCTGACGCATCACTTTGTACGACAAAGTCTTTAGAGAAGTCGGGTGAGTACAACACTGGCTGGCTACATAAGGCTTGTTTCAAGAATTGGAATGCTGCCTCAGCCTCGGGGGTCCATTTAATCATGACCGACCCTTTCCCCTTCGTCAGGTTGGTTAGGGGCACAGCCTTAGAAGCAAAGTGGGGAATGAATCGCCGATAATACCCAGCGATTCCCAGAAAGGCTCGTACCTGCTTCTTGCTGTTGGGACGTGGCCAACTCTGGATGGCCTCGACTTTGTTGAGTTGGGGTTTTATTACTCCCCTCCCAATGGTGTACCCAAGATATTTGGCCTCCTCCTGCCCAATGGTACACTTCTTGGGGTTAGCCGTAAACCCCGCTTCCCGAACAGAGTCCAGGACTGCTTGCACTTTTGGCAGATGTGAGGCCCAATCTGTGCTATGGACAATTACGTCATCCAGGTAAGCCGCAGCATACTTCCGATGGGGCCTCAGCATCTGGTCCATTTTCCGCTGGAATGTGGCCGGCGCATTCTGTAACCCGAACGGCATTCTTTTATATTGGAACGCCCCGTCTGGGGTTACAAATGCGGTTTTCTCTTTGGCCGACTTGGCCAGGGGGATTTGCCAATACCCTTTTGTGAGGTCAAGAGTCGTCATGTATCGGGCTGTTCCCAGCCGGTCGATCAACTCATCTATACGTGGCATGGGGTAGGTGTCAAATTTTGTAACTTTGTTCAACTGACGAAAATCGTTACAAAATCGCCAGCTCCCATCCGGTTTAGGCACCAACACGATGGGACTAGACCAATCACTTTGGGACTCCTCTATCACCCCTAAGTTCAGCATTTTCTGTACTTCCTCCCGTATTGCCTCCCGTCGAGCCTCTGGGATCCGATAGGGTTTTAACTTCACCCTTTCACCGGGCGGGGTAATGATGTCATGCTCTACCCCAGATGTTTGTCCCGGCAGCTCAGAGAATACCTCCTTGTTGCGAAGCACAAACTCCTTAACCTCCTGTTGTTGGGGTTGTGACAAGGTGGCTGCTATTCCAACCTCAGGAATCACGCAACCAGTTTGAGCTGGTGACCAAGTGTCTGCGACTAGGGACTCTCTATCCCTCCAGGCTTTCAACAGATTAACGTGATAGATCTGTTCGGGCTTTCGCCTTCCTGGTTGTCTGACCTTGTAATTCACTTCGCTCACTTTTTCCATTATCTCGTAGGGGCCTTGCCATTTGGCAAGGAATTTACTTTCAACCGTAGGGACAAGTACCAATATCCTATCCCCCGGGGAAAAGGTACGGGTCTTGGCTCCACGGTTGTACACTCTCTGCTGTGCCAACTGCGCTTGGGCCAAATGTTCCTTCACGATGGGCATTACCTGTGCAATTCGATCTTGCATCAGGGCGACATGCTCAATCACACTCCTGTGGGGAGAACCCTCACTTTCCCAAGTTTCCTTGGCAATATCCAACAGCCCTCTTGGGTGTCTCCCATACAGTAACTCAAAGGGGGAGAATCCCGTAGAGGATTGGGGCACCTCCCTAATAGCAAACATCAAATAAGGAAGTAAACAGTCCCAATCCTTTCCATCTCTATCCACCACTTTCTTCAACATTTGTTTTAGGGTTTTGTTGAATCTTTCAACCAGCCCATCGGTTTGGGGGTGATACACAGACGTACGCAATTGCGTCACTTTGAACAATTTACACAGCTCTTTCATAACCCGGGACATAAAGGGTGTACCTTGGTCCGTAAGCAGTTCTTTACAAATACCCACCCGGCTAAAAACAAGAGATAGCTCTTTGGCTATGGTTTTGGCCGAGGTATTTCGGAGAGGGATCGCTTCTGGATAACGGGTGGCATAGTCCATTATAACTAATATGTACTGGTGCCCCCTAGCGGACTTGATTATAGGACCTACCAAATCCATGGCGATCCTCTCAAACGGGACCTCAATGATGGGTAGAGGGACCAGCGGGCTACGGAAATGTGGCATCGGGGCCAACCTCTGACACACAGGGCAGGAGGAACAATAATTTTCTACGTCCTTCATCACCCCCGGCCAATAGAATCTCTGTAATACCCTCTCTTGGGTTTTCTCTGTCCCCAGATGACCTCCAAGAATGTGCCCATGGGCCAACTCCAACACCAACTTCCTGTAAGGTTTGGGCACCACAAGCTGCTCAACGGTTTCTTCTGCCCTTTTTGCCACCCGATACAGTAGGTCCTTCTCTACGCTGAAGTATGGGTAAGTGCAGGTATTATCTGGGTTCACTAACTCGCCATCTATTTTCACTACGTTTTCCCGTGCCTTTATTAGGGCGGGGTCTTTCAACTGTTCTGTGGCAAAGTTTTCCCTGTGAACCTCAAGATCAGAAAACTCCACAGACGGTAGGTTTTCGTCTGAGGAGGTGGGCTCCTCTCCAGTTTCTTGAGTCTCCCCTGCCAATACTGATAAGGGAAATTCCGGAGAGTCCTCACCACTCTCAGGGGAGTTCTGGCTATCACATTCCTGGTACATAGGGGCACCAGTGAGGGGCTCAGGATCATCCCACAGTTCCCAGAACTTCGGAAAATCCCTTCCCACAATGGCGTCATGCGGTAACTGAGATACTAAGCCCACTGGATGAGAGAGGGTACCTTTGGGGGTCTCGAAACACACTGTAGTCACTGGATACTCTCGGGTGTCCCCATGCACACAAATAACAGCTACCTTGCTATTCCCAGAGACCTCTGTTTTAACTAACTCAGCCTTTATCAGGGTCACAAGGCTACCTGAATCCAGCAATACCACAACATTTCTACCATTAACACACATTTTGCATAAATGTTTCTCAGTTCCTCGAATGGCAGTGCATGCGACTGTCGCACACAGCGACTGACGTCTGCCCGTCAGAAAGTCACACTGCATGGGTTCCTCCACAACCGGGCAATTGGCTGCAATATATCCCGCTTGCCGGCAGCGGTAGCAAACGATCCTTCTTGCCGCCTCTTGAGCCGCTGATTTCCCAGGCTGTTCTCGCCAAACTTGGGGTAGAGCTCCCACCCTCTCACTCTCTCCACCCTCACCCCTTGGAATCCTCTTATCCGCCCCTGGGGATGGTCTGGTCTTAGGGTGGAAAGTCCGAGTGTCTCTGGAAGAGGCCGTCAGGTTCTCTGTAGCCAAGTATTTCTCCACACGATCCACAAGACCATCGGCCGTCTCTGGGTCTCCATGGCTTACCCACTTTTGGATGGCAGTAGGAAGAGCTCTCAAAAACCGATCCATTACAACACGTTCCACAATCTTTGGTGCGGACAAAGTCTCTGGCTGTAGCCACTTTCTGCTCAGGTGAATGAGATCATACATTTGAGACCTGGGGGGTTTTCCAAGCTGGAAAGTCCAGTTATGCACACGCTGAGCCCGGACAGCCTGGGTGACACCCAGCCTTGCCAATATTTCAGCTTTTAGCATCACATAGTCTTTTGCTTGGTTAGGCTCTAGGTCATAGTAAGCTTTCTGCGATTCACCAGTTAACAGAGGAGCCACCAGTCCAGCCCACTGCTCCTCAGGCCACTTTTCTCTTTCAGCGGTCCTTTCAAATGTGGTCAAAAATACCTCTGGATCATCCTCTCCAGTCATTTTTGTCAATAAACGACTCACCCCAAAGGACGCGGTATTAGTGGGACGGCTTTCCTCACTGGTCTGCGGACGTTGCTGCATTACTGCTTCCATCTGTTGTTGTAGTCTCTGCTCTTGCTTCTGCAACAGGTCTATGAAGCGGGCCTCAGATTGCTGCTGGGCTCGTTGCTGAGCCTCCAGACTCTGTTGCAAAGTTGCGTTTGTCTGCTGCTGGGCTGCAAGGCTCTGTTGATGAGCTTGCTGCTGGGCTGCGAAGTTCTGTTGTTGAGCTGCAAGGCTCTGTTGATGAGCTGCAAGGCTCTTTTGCAAACCTGCATTTGTCTGCTGTTGATTGGCATTTGCTAGAGCCAGCTGCTTCAGTATCTCCTCCATGCTGGCTTAAAAAAAAACTGCCACTGGTTCTCCACCAACTGTGAGGGGGTTAGCTCGGCAGCGGGTGTGTGTGACCCCCGGGATGGGCTCCCCACACAAAACAGGCCCAGCAAACGGAGGTTGTGGTTTTCAAAATCAAAAAGGTGCGGTTTATTTTCTATTTACAGTGACAAAACACAGCAAAGCAAAAGAAACATAACCAAAATAAATCCTGGTCAAGTTGACCTCTGACTAAACATACAGGTTTCCTAACTAACAACTGGGATCAGCCTAGTGCTGTCCTAGTCCCTAAGTCCCTGGTTTTAAATGTCCAAGCAAATAGCCACACAGGCTTTGTCTCACCGCACAGGGGTTCACTCTCCCTAGACAGTCCACACAGGTCTGGTTCCAGGCATGAGCTAACATCTAATGAAGCTGGGAGTTCTTATAGAGGCCTAAATGAGCTGACAAGCTTCAGCTGGTCTCATCAACTCCCTGTCTGCACGACGCCCAGCCCTCTCCCTAGAGGTATGAGTCATCCATGAGCCCACTAGCCTTATACAACTCTCCACCTAGTTGTATAAGTCGGCGTAAAGCCTGAATCTGGGCGAAATATATCTACCCCCCTGGATGCAACCAGGTGACTTTACCTTCCTGCTGTCACAATATACATATAAACACACAGTATATATATATATATATATATATATATATATATATATATATTAAAATAAAATAAAAATTAACTAAAAAAAATAACTTAAAAAAAAGTGGCCAGAAATGATTGGTACAGGATATAAATAAGCTGGGGTCAGAATGAAAGTCTTTTCAATTTATTTAACATTCAAATTGCAACAGTCATGAGATAAAAATTGTGTGTAATTGATTCAGCAAAATATCAAACTAGGTTCCTTTTTTCTACACAGGATGAGGTCAGCCAGGAGGAAGAGGCTCAGGAATGTGGCAGGCAGGAGGAGGCCGGGGTGAGTGGCAGCCAGGAGGAGGCAGGGTCAAGTGGCATGCAGCAGGTCCCCAGGCCTAATGGCAGCACAGTGTCACAAGTGGCTCCCCTCCACGTCAGACCGAAAAAACATCGGCGGATGACACCGGTGGAGGAGGAGTCACTTCAGATAATACGTAACGCTGCTGCCATCATGAGGGCCCCCCTCAACCCTGTTGAGGGCTTTAGTGCCTACCTGGCCGAAAAGTTATTTCAAATGGAGGCGGGACAACGTGCCCTCTGTGAGCACCTGATATACACGGCCATTCACATGGGGAGGGGGCAGCTGACAGAGGCCACACATCTCTGCCATCTGGCCCATCCTTCTCCTCCTTCCCCTCCTCCTCCTGCCACATTACCACTGACAGTGACACAGCCTGCAAGGGTGCGTGGACGGGGCCGTGGAAGGAACGCTGCAGAGAAGCGTGGAGGGAAGCCTACAGGAAAGAGCAGGTGATTCCCTGGCTTCAAGCTGCTCTGCCAGAAGTTGCAGTTTGTAGGAGTACCACAGCTTGGGATGATGTATGTCTTCGGCTGCTGCTCCTGATTTCATGCTGTTGTGTAGGGATGAGCTCGGTGTTCGAGTCGAACATACGTTCGACTCGAACATCGGCTGTTCGATCGTTCGACGAAGATCGAACGATTTGGGCCGTTCGCGCCTAATTCGAGTGACGCGAACGGCCCACAATGCACTACGCCATCGCAGTGTCATCCAGGCGCTGTGATTGGCCAAGCATGCACTGTGACCCCGCATGCTTGGCCAATCACAGCGCCGGCAGCGAGGAGAGCAATGATTGGCCACAGGCAGGATGCCTGTGGCCAATTATTGCTGAGGGTGTTTAGTACACGCCCCACACTATAAAAGGCCGCCAGCACGGCGGCCTAGTGTAGTGTGTTCCGGAGCAGGGAAAGAGAAGCATAGGCAGGGACAGTGACATTTTTTTTTCTTGCTTAACCTGGATTCCTTTAGTTTAGGGAAAGAGAAGGATAGGTAGGGAGAGTGTCAGTGTGTTTTACTGTGCGAATCCTTGTTTCTAGGGACAGGGAAGGACAGTGAGGGAAATTCTCCTTGTGCTATAGTGTGCTAAAGCATTGATCATCAACCATCTTTAAAAAATCATTTTTTCTAGGGACAGAAAACTATAGGTAGGGAGAGTGTCAGTGTGTTTTACTGTGATAATCCTTGTTTCTAGGGACAGGGAAGGACAGTGAGGGAAATTCTCCTTGTGCTATAGTGTGCTAAAGCATTGATCATCAACCATCTTTAAAAAAACATTTTTTCTAGGGACAGAAAACTATAGGTAGGAAGAGTGTCAGTTTCTTTCACTGTGATAATCCTTGTTTCTAGGGACAGGGAAGGACAGTGAGGGAAATTCTACTTGTGCTATAGTGTGCTAAAGCATTGATCATCAATCAGCTTTAAAAAAACATTTTTTCTAAGGACAGAAAACTATAGGTAGGAAGAGTGTCAGTTTCTTTCACTGTGATAATCCTTGTTTCTAGGGACAGGGAAGGACAGTGAGGGAAATTCTACTTGTGCTATAGTGTGCTAAAGCATTGATCATCAACCATCTTTAAAAAAACATTTTTTCTAGGGACGGAAAACTATAGGTAGGAAGAGTGTCAGTTTCTTTCACTGTGATAATCCTTGTTTCTAGGGACAGGGAAGGACAGTGAGGGAAATTCTACTTGTGCTATAGTGTGCTAAAGCATTGATCATCAATCAGCTTTAAAAAAACATTTTTTCTAGGGACAGAAAACTATAGGTAGGAAGAGTGTCAGTTTCTTTCACTGTGATAATCCTTGTTTCTAGGGACAGGGAAGGACAGTGAGGGAAATTCTCCTTGTGCTATAGTGTGCTAAAGCATTGATCATCAACCGTCTTTAAAAAAACATTTTTTCTAGGGACAGAAAACTATAGGTAGGAAGAGTGTCAGTTTCTTTCACTGTGATAATCCTTGTTTCTAGGGACAGGGAAGGACAGTGAGGGAAATTCTACTTGTGCTATAGGGTGCTAAAGCATTGATCATCAATCAGCTTTAAAAAAACATTTTTTCTAGGGACAGAAAACTATAGGTAGGAAGAGTGTCAGTTTCTTTCACTGTGATAATCCTTGTTTCTAGGGACAGGGAAGGACAGTGAGGGAAATTCTCCTTGTGCTATAGTGTGCTAAAGCATTGATCATCAACCATCTTTAAAAAAACATTTTTTCTAGGGACAGAAAACTATAGGTAGGAAGAGTGTCAGTTTCTTTCACTGTGATAATCCTTGTTTCTAGGGACAGGGAAGGACAGTGAGGGAAATTCTACTTGTGCTATAGTGTGCTAAAGCATTGATCATCAATCAGCTTTAAAAAAACATTTTTTCTAGGGACAGAAAACTATAGGTAGGAAGAGTGTTAGTTTCTTTCACTGTGATAATCCTTGTTTCTAGGGACAGGGAAGGACAGTGAGGGAAATTCTCCTTGTGCTATAGTGTGCTAAAGCATTGATCATCAACCGTCTTTAAAAAAACATTTTTTCTAGGGACAGAAAACTATAGGTAGGAAGAGTGTCAGTTTCTTTCACTGTGATAATCCTTGTTTCTAGGGACAGGGAAGGACAGTGAGGGAAATTCTCCTTGTGCTATAGTGTGCTAAAGCATTGATCATCAACCGTCTTTAAAAAAACATTTTTTCTAGGGACAGAAAACTATAGGTAGGAAGAGTGTCAGTTTCTTTCA
Organism: Rana muscosa; assembly: GCA_029206835.1. NCBI lineage: Eukaryota > Metazoa > Chordata > Amphibia > Anura > Ranidae > Rana > Rana muscosa. Next base: position 285,611,711 of record CM055119.1, on the reverse strand, counting down.
CTGTGATAATCCTTGTTTCTAGGGACAGGGAAGGACAGTGAGGGAAATTGTCCTTGTGCTATAGTGTGCTAAAGCATTGATCATCAACCGTCTTTAAAAAAACATTTTTTCTAGGGACAGAAAACTATAGGTAGGAAGAGTGTCAGTTTCTTTCACTGTGATAATCCTTGTTTCTAGGGACAGGGAAGGACAGTGAGGGAAATTCTCCTTGTGCTATAGTGTGCTAAAGCATTGATCATCAACCATCTTTAAAAAAACATTTTTTCTAGGGACAGAAAACTATAGGTAGGAAGAGTGTCAGTTTCTTTCACTGTGATAATCCTTGTTTCTAGGGACAGGGAAGGACAGTGAGGGAAATTCTACTTGTGCTATAGTGTGCTAAAGCATTGATCATCAATCAGCTTTAAAAAAACATTTTTTCTAGGGACAGAAAACTATAGGTAGGAAGAGTGTCAGTTTCTTTCACTGTGATAATCCTTGTTTCTAGGGACAGGGAAGGACAGTGAGGGAAATTCTACTTGTGCTATAGTGTGCTAAAGCATTGATCATCAATCAGCTTTAAAAAAACATTTTTTCTAGGGACAGAAAACTATAGGTAGGAAGAGTGTCAGTTTCTTTCACTGTGATAATCCTTGTTTCTAGGAACAGGGAAGGACAGTGAGGGAAATTCTCCTTGTGCTATAGTGTGCTAAAGCATTGATCATCAACCGTCTTTAAAAAAACATTTTTTCTAGGGACAGAAAACTATAGGTAGGAAGAGTGTCAGTTTCTTTCACTGTGATAATCCTTGTTTCTAGGGACAGGGAAGGACAGTGAGGGAAATTCTACTTGTGCTATAGTGTGCTAAAGCATTGATCATCAACCATCTTTAAAAAAACATTTTTTCTAGGGACAGAAAACTATAGGTAGGAAGAGTGTCAGTTTCTTTCACTGTGATAATCCTTGTTTCTAGGGACAGGGAAGGACAGTGAGGGAAATTCTCCTTGTGCTATAGTGTGCTAAAGCATTGATCATCAACCGTCTTTAAAAAAAACATTTTTTCTAGGGACAGAAAACTATAGGTAGGAAGAGTGTCAGTTTCTTTCACTGTGATAATCCTTGTTTCTAGGGACAGGGAAGGACAGTGAGGGAAATTCTCCTTGTGCTATAGTGTGCTAAAGCATTGATCATCAACCGTCTTTAAAAAAACATTTTTTCTAGGGACAGAAAACTATAGGTTGGAAGAGTGTCAGTTTCTTTCACTGTGATAATCCTTGTTTCTAGGGACAGGGAAGGACAGTGAGGGAAATTCTCCTTGTGCTATAGTGTGCTAAAGCATTGATCATCAACCATCTTTAAAAAAACATTTTTTCTAGGGACAGAAAACTGTAGGTAGGAAGAGTGTCAGTTTCTTTCACTGTGATAATCCTTGTTTCTAGGGACAGGGAAGGACAGTGAGGGAAATTCTCCTTGTGCTATAGTGTGCTAAAGCATTGATCATCAACCGTCTTTAAAAAAACATTTTTTCTAGGGACAGAAAACTATAGGTAGGAAGAGTGTCAGTTTCTTTCACTGTGATAATCCTTGTTTCTAGGGACAGGGAAGGGCAGTGAGGGAAATTCTCCTTGTGCTATAGTGTGCTAAAGCATTGATCATCAACCGTCTTTAAAAAAACATTTTTTCTAGGGACAGAAAACTATAGGTAGGAAGAGTGTCAGTTTCTTTCACTGTGATAATCCTTGTTTCTAGGGACAGGGAAGGACAGTGAGGGAAATTCTCCTTGTGCTATACTGTGCTAAAGCATTCCTCATCAACCATCTTTGAAATCCTTGTTTTTTGGACAGTCAGGGAAATTGTCGTTGTGCTATTCTGTGCGAAAGCAATCATCCTCAACCATATTTAGAAATCCTTAAGTAAAGGGACAGAGAAGGACACCTGAAGGTAGCCCTTATTGCTTTTTTCCCATCTCCCTGCAGGCCATCTATTATAATGTCTGGAAGGCAAACAAGGAGAGGCAGACAGTCAGGAGGCAATAAAAGAGGGCAAGCAGGCTCTGTGTCTGGGGGCAACAGTGCTGGTCGTGGACGCGGTGCATTGTCATCAGCACATGGCCATGGGACACGCTTGTCCTTCTTTTCGGCAGCTGGACATGTTGAGCCACATCATGCCGAAGACTTGGTAGAGTGGATGACCAAGCCCTCCTCCTCCTCCTCATCCTCTCTCACCCAGGCTCAGGGTACTGGCAAAGCAGCTGCCAAAGCGTCCTCTTCCCTGGTATCAATGTCAGACTCATCATCAGTCACTCCTTCCCTAGACCCACCATGTCCTCCTCCTGAGGAGTCCCCCGAACTGTTTGAGCACAGTGTTGGGTACATGCTCCAGGAGGATGCCCAGCGTTTCGAAGGGTCTGATGATGAAACCCAGCTACAGGAAGGCAGTAGCGTGAGAGCAGACAGAGGGGATGCTCAAGAAGGACACCAATCTGGCAGTCATGTTCCAGCAGCTGCAGCATACTGCCAGATTGGCTCCAGTGATGAGGAGGGAGGGGATGATGAGGTCACTGACTCCACGTGGGTGCCTAATAGGAGAGAGGAGGAGGAGGAGGATGAGGAGGAGGCACATCTCCAACGAGGCAGGATGCCCTTTGGTGGCCAGCGTAAGGGCAGTACACCGACGGAATCACACCGCAGAGCTCCGCCTGTGCAGGGCGCTGCCTCTGCCCATCATTCAAAAAGTTCTTTGGTGTGGGCCTTTTTTGAGGCTAGTGCATCAGATCGCACAGCTGCTGTTTGCAACATATGTCTCAAGCGTATATCGCGTGGCCAAAACATCAGCCGCTTGGGTACCACATGCCTGACCAGACATATGTTGACCTGCCATGCAGCTCGTTGGCAAGCCTACCTCAAAGACCCACACCAAAGAACAAAGCGGACCTCTCCTTGAGTGAGTGAGTGAGTGAGTAACTTGTATAGCGCTGCAATTGCGAACTAAATCGCCTCAAGGCGCTTTGCATCCAGTGTCGTTGAGATCGTTAGAAGAGATGGGTCTTTAGTATTTTCCGGAAGGCCCGATGGTTTTCTTCCATGCGGATATTCGTGGGTAGCGCATTCCATAGCCTTGGTCCTTGGACAGCAAACCTTCGTTCTCCCTTGGCTTTGTAGCGGGTCTTGGGGATGTGGAGGAGGTTTTGGTTAGTTGATCGAAGGTCCCGAGTAGTGGTGTAGTGTTTTATTTTCTCGCATAAGTATTCAGGAGCGTTTCCTTGTGTGCATTTGTGGGTGAGGCAGAGGGTCTTGAATGTGATCCGATCCTTTACGGCTAGCCAATGGAGGCTTTTCAGGGATGGTGCGATTGATTCCCAGGGTTTTTTCCCTGTTACCAGTCTGGCCGCTGTGTTTTGGACGACTTGTAGACGTGCAACTTGGTATTTGGGTAGTCCTAGGTAAAGTGAGTTAGCGTAGTCAAGCCGTGAATTGATAATGGTTCCGACTACTACTGCTCTGTCTTTTTCCGGGATGAACGGGATGAGTCTTCGTAGCAGGCGGAGAAGGTGGTGGGATCCACTGACTACTGATCCTATTTGTGCGTCCATAGTCATGTCTGAGTCAAAGATAACTCCCAGGCTTTTAACTTTGGTGCTTGGGGTTATGTTTTGTCCCAGGATGGTGGGTGGCGTCCATGTGGTCCTGGCGTTTTTCTTTCGGTTAGCGTGGAAAATAAGCAGTTCTGTTTTGGATCCATTAAGCTTGAGGGAGCTCTCTGTCATCCAATTGTTGATCAATGTAAGGCATTTTTCCAGTCCGTAATATTGATCTTTTTTGTTGTTGATGCGAAAGTATAGTTGAGTGTCATCTGCATAGGAGTGATAACGCATGTCCTGTTCACTGATGATTTTGAGGAGTGGCTGAAGGTAGATGTTGAAGAGTACCGGTGACAGGGGTGATCCTTGAGGTACTCCGCATGTATTTGTGCGTGGTGCCGAGGTAAAGGCTCCCAGTTTCACTGTCTGGGATCGGTTTTCTAAGAAGGATGCGAACCATGGTAGGTCCGTGTCTGCGACTCCTGCTACTTCGGTGAGACGCGTAAGTAGGATTTTGTGATCTACTGTGTCAAAGGCTGCACTGAGGTCCAGCAGCACCAGGAGACATGATTCTCCGTCATCTGCTGCTTCTAGTACGTCGTCCCATATTTTGAGAAGTGCCGTTTCCGTCCCATGGCTCGGGCGGAACCCTGATTGAAGTGGGTCCAGGAGATTGTGGGTATCCAAATGAAGTTGTAGCTGTTGTGTTACAACTTTCTCGATAATCTTGGAGATGGTGTTCAGGCTTGTTACCGGTCTTCTAAAATTTGGGTCATTCGGGTCAAGGTTAGGTTTCTTTAGGAGGGGTTTGATTATTCCTTGTTTAAGGGAAGTCGGCACAATACCTTCTTTGAACTATTGGTTGATGAAGTGTGTTATGTGGGGTGCCAAGATGTCGGTACATTCTTTCAGCAGTTTTGCCGGAATGATGTCGTTCGGTGAAGTGCTATCTCGGAGGCTTCTGATGATGTTTTTAGTAGTGTCGATTGTAATTGGGACCAGAGTAAATTTCTTTGATTGCAGAATACTTATCTGGTTCTTTTCTTCCTTTGGCTGTGTGGGGTTGTTTGATTTTTCCTGCTGAATTATTTTCCTAATGTTATCAATTTTGTCGATAAAAAAATTGGATAGTTCATTGCAGAATTCCTAAGTTTCGTTTGCTGAAGACTCCAAACAGGTGGGATTCATGGTCTGAGCTACTAGTTTGAAGAGCTCGCGGGGGCGGTTTAGGGCTTTTGCGATGGTGTTTGCGAAATGGTCTCTTTTTGCTTTGAAGATTGCTTTATGATATTTCCTAGTGAGTGCTTTGTAGATTGTGTAGTTCTCCTTTGTTGCATTTCTTCTCCAGGCTCCTTCTGCTCTTCTGCGTTCTTGTTTCAGTAAAGTAAGAGCGTCATTGAACCAGCCTGCATTGTTTTTGCGGATGAGTGCTCTGCGTCTTGGAGCAACCGTATCTGCTGTCTGTAGCAAAGCATTGTTCAGGAAGTTGAGTGTTTCTTCTGTTGAGTGGTTTTGGTTTAGCATTTCCATATTGTTCAATAGCGTGGTTTTGAAAAGGTCAGAGTATAGTTTCTTCTGTGATCTTGTCCAGTGTGTTGTTGCTGATTGTATTGATTTTTGGAGGGCCGTGTTGGTCGTTATAGTAAACTTGATGGCATGATGGTCTGTCCATGGTAGAGGCTGGTTGTCCAGTGTGTTGATGTCCATATCTTGTTTGAAGATTAGGTCAAGAGTGTGACCTGATACATGAGTAGGAGTATTTATCAATTGTTGCAAGCCTAATTTTTCTAGTTGGTCGATGCAGGCAGTGGCGATAGGGTCTTCGGGGGAGTTGGCCCAAAGGTTGAAGTCTCCAAGTAGCAGCAGATTTTTGGTTTTCATGGTGTATGTCGAGAAAAATTCATTTAAATGTGTGAGGAGGTGTGTCTTGGGTCCTGGTGGTCTGTAGCAGAGCAGTATGTGGATGGTATCCTGGGGTGTAGTTTGCAGTTGCAGAGTGAGTGTTTCCATGAAAGGCAATGAGTTCTGTAGAGTTGGTTTGATGAACGTAAGGTGGTCTTTGTAAATTACTGCTAGGCCCCCTCCTCTTTGTCCTGTTCTATGCTCCGTTAGGATGCGGTAGTTCTCCGGCACTAGTTCTGCTAGGATGGTATTGCAGTCGGGTGTTAGCCAGCTTTCCGTGATGAAAAGGCAGTCTATGTTGTGTTGGGTTATGAAATCATGGATTTCCTGTCTGTGTTTGACTGCAGATCTGGTGTTGATTAGGGCACTTGATAGATGTTGTAGATGCCATGGTGCTCTGTTTTTTCCTGTTGATCGTCGACTGATTCTTACGATTCGTTCTTTTTGTAATTTTTTTTGGATGGGTGTTGGTAGTGTTGTGGCAAAGTTCTTTAGGCTTTGGATGGTGTCGGCTGAGTATATAATGTTAACCATGTTGAAAAAGTGCTGATAATGATGAGGCGATGAGATGATGCTGATAACGATGATGATCCTGATGTTGATGATAATGATGATGAGCGATGTGATGAGAGAGCTGCTGAGGTGTGCTAATGCTTGAAGTTGGTGTTTGATGTTGACAAGGATGATGATCCGATAGTGATGAATGATCCGATGGTGATGATGATCCGATGGTGATGATGATCCGATAGTGATGATGATCCGATAGTGATGATGATCCGATAGTGATGATGATCCGATAGTGATGATGATCCAATGCTGATGATGATCCAATGCTGATGATGATCCTAGTGATGATGATTCCTTCCTAATCCCTGGAGGCGGTTGGAGCTACCCTAACCTTCCCGCTAATGGAAGGAGTCCGATATACTTACCTGGTTATCAGGTTTGATGGACGACTGATGATGATGATGATGGTGATCCTGGTGTAGACGGCGCTGCTCCCCAACTATCTAATCCCCCCGTTGATCCAGAGGAAGGCGAAAAACCCCAGCCAAGCACGGGCCAATAGTGCTAGAGCGGGGGAAAAAATTCCTTCCTGATCCCTCTAGAGGCGATCGGGTCTGCCCTGGATCAGCTAGCTAATGGGGGAGCCCGGTGCTGATCCTTGCACCGCATCAGCTGGGATCTCCAACCCCACTATAACTTCAGTCCTGTCTGAAACATGCACTGAGAGGAATGAAGGTGTAGAATTAGGTGTGTCACAGCCAAGTAGTTGCGGCCACTCTGCTAGCAGTACACCGACGTCCGATTCTAGCAGGCAAATTTCCCTGCCCCAGCTGCTGGACCGTCGAAAGAAGTTCACTCCCAGCCATCCACATGCCCAGCGGTTGAATGCTAGCTTGGCTAAATTTCTAGCGCTTCAACTGCTGCCTTTTCAGTTGGTAGACTCGGCCCCCTTCCGTGAGTTTGTGCAATGTGCGGTTCCTCAGTGGCAGGTTCCCAAACGCCACTTTTTCTCACGGAAGGCTATTCCGGCTCTCTACCGGCATGTGGAAGGCAATGTCTTGGCCTCGCTGGACAGGGCGGTCAGCGGTAAGGTGCATATTACCGCTGACTCATGGTCCAGCAGGCATGGACAGGGACGTTACCTTTCTTTCACGGCCCATTGGGTCACTCTTTTGGCAGCTGGGAAGGATGCAGGACAAGGTGCAGTAGTGTTGGAGGATGTTCCACCGCCACGCCTCCAAAATGCTACTACTGGTTGTGACACACCTCTCTCCTCCACCCCCTCCTCTTCTTCTTCCTCCATGGCCTCTTCCTGTGGTTTGTCCTCTGAACCAGCGGTGCTCCGTAGCCGTTCAAGGGGCTACGCAAGTACGCAGGCAAAAAGATGCCATGCCGTGCTTGCGCTGGTGTGTTTGGGGGACAGAAGCCACACTGGGGCAGAGGTCCTGTCTGCTCTGCAGGGCCAGGCCGAGAGGTGGTTGACGCCACGCCAGCTTAAGCCAGGAATGGTGGTTTGCGACAATGGCACCAACCTCCTCTCCGCCCTCCGACAGGGACAACTGACCCATGTGCCCTGTGTGGCTCACGTCCTTAACCTGGTGGTGCAGCGGTTCTTGGGCAGGTACCCGGGCTTACAGGATGTCCTGAGGCAGGCCAGGAAAGTCTGTGTGCATTTCCGCAGATCTTATAATGCCAGTGCTCACCTGGCTGAGCTGCAAAAGGAGTTGAACCTGCCCAAGAACCGCCTTATATGTGACATGCTCACCAGGTGGAACTCAACGTTGGCCATGCTGCAGCGGCTGCACACGCAGCAGAGGGCCATCAATGAGTACCTGTGCGACTACGGCACCAGGACAGGGTCAGGGGAGCTTGGTTTTTTTTCTCCACGCCAGTGGGGCATGATCAGGGATGCATGCACTGTCCTGGCACCATTTGAGGAGGCCACGAGGATGGTGAGCAGTGACAGTGCATGCATCAGTGACACTGTACCTCTTGTCCACCTGTTGGAGCACACGCTGCGTGGAATAATGGACAGGGCACTTGAGGCAGAACAGAGGCAGGAAGAGGAGGACTTCCTTGCCTCTCAAGGCCCCCTTTACCCAGACAGTGTTCCTTCTGTCCCACCCATCGCACAGGAAGAGGAGGAGGAGGAGGAGGAGGAGGATTGTGTCAGCATGGAGGTGGAGGCTGGCACTCAGCATCATCAGCAGCAGTCTTTTAGGGATGATTTACAGTCCCAAGAAACCAGTGGACTTGTACGTGGCTGGGAGGAGGTGGCTGCGAATCATGTCGTCCTTAGTGACCCAGAGGACTCCGGACCGAATGCCTCAGCAAACCTACGCTGCATGGCCTCCCTGATCCTGCAAAGTCTGCGGAAGGATCCTCGTATTCTTCGGATCAAGGAGAGGGACCATTACTGGCTGGCCACTCTCCTTGATCCACGGTACAAGGGTAAGGTTGCGGACCTTATGTTACCGTCGCAGAGGGAGCAGAGGATGAGACAACTCCGGGAGGCCTTGCAGAAAGGTCTGTGCAACGCATTCCCAGAGACTGGGAGGTTACAAACTCCTGGTCCTGGACAACGAGTTGCTGAGGCTTCGGCCAGTCAAAGAAGGAGCGGTGGGGAAGGTGGCCGTCTGACCGATGCGTTCAGACAATTCTTTAGTCCGCAGCCCCAAAGTATGATCGGTTCCAGCAACCATCGCCAGCGTCTGATAAACATGGTGCAGGAATATCTAGGGGCAAGGTCAGACTTGGACACCTTCCCCACCGAAAATCCTCTGGCTTACTGGGTCTTGAGGATGGATCACTGGCCAGAGCTTGCACAGTATGCAATTGAGCTACTGGCCTGTCCTGCATCCAGCGTTCTTTCGGAACGCACATTCAGTGCTGCTGGAGGATTTGTCACGGATCACAGGGTGAGCCTGTCCACCGACTCGGTTGATCGACTGACTTTCATCAAGATGAACCAGTCTTGGATCACCACCAGCTACCACACACCTGATGCTGATATAACAGACTAATTGATTTTAACATGTCACATCCCTTCAAGACTGATGCTGATGCTGAGTGCCTGTGCTGTTATGTTGACTGGCTATCCTCCTCCTCCGAGTCCTCAATGATACGATTGATGATGATAGCTTGGAAGATCATTTTTGTTTATGGGTGCCGCCACCAGTGGCTAAGGCCCAATTTTTCAGCCCCTGTTTTACAGGGGCGTGTAATTACAATTTTTTTAGCAATAATTTGCCATAGGGCTCATTGCTGTGCTCCAAGTACAGTATCTGTGAGGGGTTGGAGTGTTGTGCCACCAGTGCCTAAGGCCCAATTTTTCAGCCCCTGTTTAACAGGGGCGTGTCATTACAATTTTTGAAGCAATACTTTGCAACAGGGCTCATTGCTGTGCTCCAAGTACAGTATCTGTGAGGGGTTGTAGTGTTGTGCCACCAGTGCCTAAGGCCCAATTTTTCAGCCCCTGTTCAACAGGGGCATGTAATTACAATTCTTGATCTAATAATTCACAGCAGGGCCCATTGCTGCACCCACCAAGAGTAACTCTGAGGGCTTACAGTGTTGTGGCAACACCACCACCACCACCACCACCACCACGAAAGGCCCAATTTTTCAGCCCCTGTTCAACAGGGGCATGCAATTACAATTCTTGATCTAATAATTCACAGCAGGGCCCATTGCTGCACCCACCAAGAGTAACTGTCAGGGCTTACAGTGTTGTGGCACCAGCACCACCATCAAAGGCCCAATTTTTACTACCACTGTTCAACAATTATATGTAATTAAAATTCCTGATATAATAGTTGACAGCAGGGCGTTCCAGCACCAACCAAGAGTAACTGTGAGTGCTTACAGTGTTGTGCCAACACCAACAACTAAGGGGCCTATTTCTGCAGAGTATATACGGCAGGTCCCTACTTTCAAACATCCAACTTACAAACGACTCCTACTTGCAAACGCAAGAAGACAACAGGAAGTGAGAGGAAATCTACCCCTTGGAAGGAAAATTCTCTCCTGTAAGAATTAATATGGGAGAAAGGTGTCTCCTCTGTACTGATGCTTTATCAGCAATCCTTGTTTCAAGAAAAACACCACATTTCAAAAACAGTTGTCATTGGGACGGAAAGTGAGGTGAAATGTTCTGAACAGGGGCACAGACAGCAAAACAAATGTTACAGGGGTGATAACCCTTACCTATGTTTTCCAAAAAGTTTAAAAATAGATTTTTGGGCTGGAGCTACACTTAAACAATGTACCTGTTCAAAATTACAAACACATTCTACATAAGAACAAACCTACAGTCCCTGTCTTGTATGCACCGCCTGTATACGGCTGTTCAGAGTATATAGGGCCTTTTTTATTTTATGTGCGGGGTTCCCCTTAATATCCATACAAGACCCAAAGGGGCTGGTAATGGGCTGGGGTAGGGGGGGGGGGGGTCATGGGGTAGCTATGCCATTTTTCTTAAAGATTTTCATCCATATTACCGGGACCAGACATTACATTAAAGCCGCAAGCAGTTTTAAATGGCTTTTTTTTCCTTTAGAAGTGTCATTTTGTGCAGGGACAGTTCTAAACACGGGAAACACGTGGCACTTCACAGGCATACTTTAGACACCCCCCAGGTACGATATTTAAAGGAATATTTGACTTTTTTTTTTCACTTTATGCATCATTAAAATGACTGCTCCCGAAAAACGACCGTTTTTAAAACTTCTTTTTGCATTGATACATGTCCCCTGGTGCAGAACCCGGGTTCCCAAACCCTTTTTAGGACAATAACATGCATAATAGTCGTTATAATTAGCACTTTAGAATTCGAACGTTCGCATCCATTGTATTTAATAGGTTTCTAATGTTCGTACGAACTTTCGGTCCGTTCGCGGGTTCTGGTGCGAACCGAACCCGGGGGTGTTCGGCTCATCACTACTGTTGTGTATATTATTGTTCATCATAGTCATATCTGCCTTTTGGGGTCCAAAGTCTTCATATATTACGCTAATTTTCCAATTGTTGCCCTTCGAGTTTATTTATATTTTTTGCCAGAATAAATGGAGATTTGATTTCAGCCAAAATACTTGACTTATGTGTTTTTAATGTGAGTAGCAATAACATTTCCTAAATACAATGTGTAATTAACAAGGGACACCAACCTCCTTGAGGGAAAAATAAAATAAACATATGTTGTTGTGAGAACTTGACACCCAAAAAAAAAAAGGCCACAAGAATAAAAAAAAAAAAAAAAAATCTAGATTCTAAATCAATTTTAAAATTAGTGAGGTCTGGCTTCAAGAATAGATCAAATTATTCATGAGATCACAAGAAACAATAAAGAAATACGTTTGTCAGAACTCGGGATAAATATCTGCAGCAAAAAATACATTTTAAACACCATTCTAAAGAAGAAAACAATGCGCTGCATTAAACGAGGCAATAATTTGCAGAATGACGAATGTGCTCTCTCCATTAGGAACGCTAGTTTTACCAGAACGAGCGCTCCCGTCTCCTAATTCAGTCTGAGGCCATCGGACTGTTTTCATTAGTAAAACCGATCGTGTGTACAGGGCTTCAGAGTTAGAGAACAGTTAAAGAACTGACCATACTGTGCTCTCATGCCTAGTGTGGTCAGTTCTTAATGGGACAGCAGCAACAACCAGGATTTCACACAAAGGAAGCAATACAAATAGAACAGGAGACTTTTTCTTACAGGTACAGCAGGCTCATATCAGGGATATGAAATGCTGATGTAATAAAACACTTGGCATTAAGGATGGCATTAACCACTTAAGCCCCGGACCATTTGGTAGCTAAAGGACCAGAGGTGAATTCTGAATTTTGCACTGCGCTGCTTTAACTGTAAATTGTGCGGACATGCAATGTTGTACCCAAACGAAATTTTTAAAACTTTGTGACAAAAAGCGAGATCTGCAAAATACTCAACATACCTCTCAGCAAATAGCTTGGGGTGTCTACTTTCCAAAATGGGGTCATTTGGGGGGGTTTGTGCCATCTGGGCATTCCATGGCCTCCGAAACTGTGATAGGCAGTGAGGAGTGAAATCAAAAATTTACACCCATAGAAATCCTGAAGGCGGTGCTTGGTTTTCGGGGTCCTGTACGCGACTAGGCTCCCAAAATGTCTCACACATGTGGTATCCCCGTACTCAGGAGAAGCAACAGAATGTATTTTGGGGTGCAATTCCACATATAACCATGGCATGTTTGAGCAATATATAATTTAATGACAACTTTTTGTACATTTTTTTTTTCTTTTTGTCATTATTCAATCACTTGGGACAAAAAAAACAAATATTCAATGGGCTCAACATGCCTCTCAGCAAATAGCTTGGGGTGTCTACTTTCCAAAATGGGGTCATTTGGGGGGGTTTTGAACTGTCCTGGCATTTTATGCACAACATTAGGAAGCTTATGTCACACATCATCCACTCTTCTAACCACTTGAAGACAAAGCCCTTTCTGACACTTTTTGTTTACATGAAAACATTTTTTTTTTTGCAAGAAAATTATGTTGAACCCCCAAACATTATATATATTTTTAAAGCAAAGGCCCTACAGATTAAAATAGTGGGTGTTGCATTTTTTTTTTCCACACAGTATTTGCGCAGCGATTTTTCAAACGCATTTTTTGGGGGAAAAACACACTTTTTTTATTTTTAATGCACTAAAAAACACTATATTGCCCAAATGTTTGATGAAATAAAAAAGATGATCTTAGGCCGAGTACATGGATACCAAACACGACATGCTTTAAAATTGCGCACAAACGCGCAGCGGCGAGAAACTACATTCATTTTTAAAAGCATTTAAAAGCCTTTACAGGTTACCACGTTAGATTTACAGAGGAGGTCTACTGCTAAAATTACTGCCCTCGATCTGACCTTCGCGGTGATGCAATTGCTGTTTACATATGACGCTAGACCGACGCTTGCGTTCGCCTTTGCGCAAGAGCAGGGGGGGGACAGCGGTGCTTTTTTTTTATTATTATTTATTTTGCTTTTTTATTTTATTTTTAAACTGTTCCTTCCATATTTTATTTTTTTTTAATCATTTTTATTGTTATCTCAGGGAATGTAAATATCCCCTATGATAGCAATAAGTAGTGACAGGTACTCTTTTTTTGAAAAAAAAATGGGGGGTTAGACCCTAGATCTTTCCTCTGCCCTCAAAGCATCTGACCACACCAAGATCGGTGTGATAAAATGCTTTCCCAATTTCCCAATGGCGCTGTTTATATCCGGGGGGGGGGGCATTCCCTCCCACTGCTTGTAAAAGCAGTCTAGAGGCTAATTATCTGCTAGAATTGCTTTTACATGAAAGCCGGCCACTGGCTGAAAAGAATGATACCAAGATGATACCTAAACCTGCAGGCATCATTCTGGTATAAACATTCAAAGTCCAGCAACATACCAGTACGTTGCTGGTCCTTGTTGGACATGTATTGTAATCTTTTTTTTCATGCAGCCTGTTGGCTGAACGAAAAAAAGAGATTGATCGGTGGGTATGCCCACCATTAGAATACCTCCCTTCATCCACCCACTTCTAATGATGGGCATATATGCCGAAGCATGGGGGCATCCTCCCGCAAAAAAGTTATGCCGCGTACACACAGTCAGACTTTTCCACGGGCAAGCCTTCATCGGAATTTCGACCGTATGTACGCGGCATAAAAGGTTATGCCGCGTACACACGGTCGAACTTTTCCACGGGCAAGCCTCCATCGGAATTTCGACCGTATATACGCGGCATTAGGAGCAAAATCGCTCCTCCGCCCCTGCTGCCCCCATACTTCGGCATATATGCTCTTTTTTTAAGTGTGGTGGTGAAATCACCTCCTACAGCGTTGGAGTCACGGCTTTATGTATCGTGGGAGCAAACGCTGTTGCTGTCAAGATAAATAAATCCGCGATGCAACTGAATGGCGTACCTGCTAAGCAAATGGTGGTTAACATTAAAACAAAGTAACATTACAGTACAACAGTAAGACCTTACCATACCATACCTGCAAAGCAAATACCAAAACAAAACCTAGTAAAAAATAAAACATTTTTTTAACGCAACCTGTGCCTAAAATATATATATGCCGAAGCATGGGGGCATCCTCCCGCAAAAAAGTTATGCCGCGTACACACGGTCGGACTTTTCCACGGGCAAGCCTTTGTCGAAATTTCGACCGTATGTACGCGGCATAAAAGGTTATGCCGCGTACAGACGGTCGAACTTTTCCACGGGCAAGCCTCCGTCGGAATTTCGACCGTATATACGCGGCATTAGGAGCAAAATCGCTCCTCCGCCCCTGCTGCCCCCATGCTTCGGCATATATGCTCTTTTGCGGTGGTGAAATCACCTCCTACAGCACTGGAGTCACGGCTTTATGTATCGTGGGAGCAAACACTGTTGCTGTCAAGATAAATAATTCCGCGCTGCAGTTGAATGGCGCACCTGAAAACAAAAAATTACATACCTGAAAAGCAAGCATGATAAAACATTGCAGAATGGAATACAGTAAAAAAGAGCAGAACAATAGAGAGAAAATAGAGAGAGAGAGAGAGAACAATAAAACGACAACTATTTTTGTTTTTTTTATTTTATATTTTTTTTGTGTTTTTGTTTTTTGCGTTTTTTTTTTATTTTTTACACTTTTTTTTTTAAACTTTAACAACTGTAATGGTTCGGGTCTCTCAAAATGTAATGGCATCTTGGGAGACCCTGTGTAAGTGTGTCCTAGTCTGTGAAATGCTGTACCCTACGCTAAAACTTCACTTTTGAGTGGTAGCATTCAAAACATTCACCAAGGCAAAGACCAGGTTTGTCAGGACAGAGTGGACAATAATAACGGGTGTCACGCCTAAATCCGCGCTTGCTACAGACACGACATCTTTTTTGGGGGGTTCGTTGGGTAGGGGTACTCGGGAGGAGATGCGTATAATGCCTCTCATGCAGCCGGCTTACTGCATTTGGTAGGGGATGGTGATGTGCAGAACCGCCTGGATACAGGAGTTCTGTGACTATCTCATTCTGGAATTTTAGAAGAGATAAAGTCCCGCCTGAAGCTCTGTATAGCACATGAGCGTTCAGCAAAGCCAATTGGAATAAGGATAGAGACACTTTTTTGTACCAGCGTCTCGCCTTACGGTCAATTAGATACGGCGCCATCAACTGGTCGTTGAGGTCCACCCCTCCCATATTTTGTTATATTCGTGGACACAGAGGGGTTTCTCCACAACACCAGTCGCCGTACGAATTTGGACTGTCGTGTCTGCATGAAGGGAGGTAAGAAGGAAAACATTCTTATTGTCCCTCCACTTCATAGCAAGCAAGTTATTACACTTTACGCAGGCTCTCTCCCCCTGCCTAAGACGGGCATCTACAAGCCGCTGGGGAAAGCCCCGGCGATTAGGTCGCACGGTGCCACATGCTCCAATCTGATGATCAAACAAGTGACTAAACAGTGGCACGCTCGTGTAATAATTGTCCACATACAAGTGGTACCCCTTTTCGAATAAGGGTGACACCAAGTTCCACACTATCTTGCCAGCGCTCCCTATGTAATCCGGGCAGTTGACCGGCTCAACCTGACTATCTTTTCCCTCATAAACCATAAAGCTCCATACATAGCCTGTTGCCCTGTCACAGCACTTATAGAGCTTGACCCCGTATCTGGCATGCTTGCTGGGAAGGTACTGCTTGAAAGCCGAGCGGCCAGAAAATTTAATCAGGGACTCATCAACGCAGACAGCTTGATCGGGAATAAACAAGGCTGCAAAACGTTCGTTGAAGTGGTTTATGAGGGGCCGAATTTTATAGAGCCGGTCGTATTCAGGGTCCCCACGTGGACGACAAAGTTCATTGTCGTTGAAGTGCATGAACCGCAAAATCTGCTCGTATCGTTTCCTGGGCATGGAGGCAGAGAACACGGACATGTGGTCAATTGGGTGCGTGGACCAATAAGCACGCAATGACGGGAATTTATGTGTGCCCATGTTGAGGGAAAGGCCCAGAAAGGTCTTAAATTCGGAAACCGTAATTGGTTTCCAATCTTTGGCAATGGAAGGCAACTGGGGATTAGCGGCGATGAATTGACCAGCATATACATTACTCTGGTCCACAATAGATCTATAGAGATCTTCCGTGAAAAACAGCAAATAAAAATCGATTGGCATAAAATCAGCTGTTTCCACCTGAATACCGGGTTGGGCAGTGAATGGGGGAAGTACGGGTTCTGCAGAAGTGGTGGGGACCCAATCAGGATAAGCGAATTCTGCAGGAAGGGCACTATGGCACGACGGGCCTGCCTTTGTCTTCTTGGTGGCAGCGGGACACTACTTGTGCTTGCCACCTCGCCAGATTGAACTGCACTTATGGGACTCACCACGTCACCACGTGATACTGCAGTGCTGGATGTACGCCCAGGCTGTACTAGGCCGCTGGTGCTTGCCAATTCACCAGAAGGAATAGCGGCGCTAGTACTACTCTGCTCCATGATACGAGAGCCCTGCGGTTCTTGCTCCTCAACAACCTCAGAAGATCGGGTACGCCTGACCTTAGTAGAGACCTCAACTTCGTCGTCAGAGCTATCTGACGTGGGGCCGCTGACGTCACTGTCTTCTACGGGAAGATATTCTGAGCCTGAATCCGACAGATACGTGACCTCCTCTTCACTATCTGTCATGCTCAGAATCTCGTAGGCCTCTTTACTAGTGTACCTTCGACTTGCCATTTTGGGCTCTAAGTTTAGGGGTACACTAGTAAGATTCACAGGAAAGAAAGCACCTGACTGTCGTCAGCAAATATATCAAACGCTACAAAAAAAACTGTTAGCGGTCGCAGGGATCAGGACTGTCTCTGCGAACGCTGCAGGTATGTGTTTTGTGTTTGGTAAGTGACAGTGATCGATCGATACTGCACTTGGGTGGGCTGGGCTGGGCGGAGGGGCTAAACGCAGGTGCTAGCAGGTATCTGGGCTGATCCCGCTAACACTGCGTTTTTGGGAACCCTAAACCGCTGGGGACGCTAGTATAGATCTGATCAGATACTATACCACTAAGGGAGGTGTATGCTTTGCGCGTGGGTGTTAGCGTTACTGGCACTAACCTAACGCTGCCTGGGGCGACGCAGACCCTCTCTGGCGCTAAAACCTAATTGATCTCACCCGCCGGGCGATCAGGGGGTTAAACCTTTATTGGGTTATATACGGCGGGTGCCCTGATGCTATAAAAAGCAAACTAACCAACCAGCGTAACCTTTATATGGTGATCACTGGTGAAAGGGTTAACTAGGGGCAATCAGGGGGTTAAAACCTTTATTAGGTTAAATATGGGGGTACCCGACGCTATATAAAAACCTGACGGGTTACCTAAATAACTAAATAACTAACTGGGTAACCAGTGTCACCAGTGACGCTTATACGGTGATCACTGGTGAAAGGGTTAACTCTAGGGGCAATCAGGGGGTTAAAATAATATATGGGGGTACCTGACGCTCTAAAAACCTGCGGCGAAACTAAAAATAAATAACTGGCTATCTAGGGCACCACCGGCACTAAATACAGCAATCGAAAATACGATCGCTTAGTGACGCTGGCGTTAGGGGGTGAAAGGGTTACCTTGGGGGCGATCAAGGGGTTAAACCTTTATATGGGGGGGTTAGGGGGCTACCCTGGACCTAAAGGGGCCTAATCCTAACTGCCCTGCAACTTTTTACTATCACAGATGACACTAAATGCAGTGATCAGTAAAATAAATGATCACTGCAATCAGTGACACTGTGATTGGGGGCTGGGGGGTGACCTGGGGGGTGATCTGGGGGTGACTGGGGGGTGAAATGTGTGCCTATGTGTACCTAAGTGTCAGTGGACTGTTGGTGCACTAACCTGCTTCCTCTCTCCTCGGCGCCAGAATCGAAAAGACCGCCGCGAGGGAGATGACATCACTTCCTCCTGCCTGTGTTTACATCACATGGCGGAGGAAGCATTTTCATTCGCCAGGAGCGATCGCGAGGGGGTGGCCGAAATCGAATGGTCACCCCCTCATCTCTGATCGCTCCCCAACGATAAACGGCCGCTCACTGTATAGGAGGGGGGTCCGATCGGACCCCCCAACTGTACAAAGGCGATCACGTATGCTCTACGTCAGGGATATGCAATTAGCGGACCTCCAGCTGTTGCCAAACTACAAGTCCCATGAGGCATAGCGAGACTCTGACAGCCTCAAGCATGACAACCAGAGGCAGAGGCATGATGGGACTTGTAGTTTGGCAACAGCTGGAGGTCCGCTAATTGCATATCCCTGCTCTACGTGATTGTGCCTGTCGGTGCCATTCTGCCGACGTATATATACAGTGAGCGGTCGTTAAGTGGTTAAGGATGCATTAAGGTGAAAAAACATGAGGGTTTACAACCCCTTTAACAAAAGGAAGGCAGACATTACAGTTGCATTACAATTTGGTACAAGAGGAATCAGAGGACCCTGCTCATTAGAGCTTACAATCTAGGAGGGAGGGTCAATTGATACAAAATGTAATAGCTGTGGGGGATAAGCTGATAGAGAAAGTAAAACAGTGTATTAGTTAGAATCAGGATAAGTTTCTTTGAAGAGAAGGGTTTTCAGGGATCGTCTAAAGATGGATAGATTAGGGGACAGACGGACAGATTAGGGTAGGGAGTTCCAAGGATGGGAGAGGCTCTGGAGGAATCCAGGAGACGAGCATGGGAGGAGGTGTCAAGGGAGCTAGAGAGCAGGAGGACTTGGAAGGACAGAAGAGAGCAGCTTGGTTGCTATTTTGAGACTAGGTTAGTGATGTAGCTGGGGGACAGAGTTGTGGATGGCTTTGTAAATAATTGTTAGTACTTTAAAGCGGAGGTCTGGCAGTAAAAAAAATAAAAAATAAAGTCGGAAACTACAAACACTGTAGCTGCTGACTTTTAATAAGCGCACTTACCTGTCCAGGTTGCCCGCGATGTCGGCCACCCTAGGCAGATCCGTCCCTCGGACCGGGTCCCGGCGCCGCCACCCTCACTAAGGGAAATTGGTCGCACACTGGAACTCCAACTTATCTTGATGTAATTTTTATTGTCAACAGGGTCAGACAGATACAGGCAATGGTAAACGCGTTTCACAAGCGATAGCTTGTTGCTTGCGGCTTCACTGCCCGTTTCCTACTGCGCATGCGCGAGTCGCGTGGCTATTTGTGAATGGGCACACCGTCCTGTGTGTCCAGAAGGCAGAGCGCCTCCATCTCCCAGGAGGCAACGTGAGGAGGAGAAAACAGAACCACACCGCGGAAGAGAAAGAGGCAGATTAGGACGATCTGCCTAGTAACAACCATTTCTGGTAAGTATAAAAATATATATATATATTTTGGAGCCTTTTTGGCTATTTTTATTTTTTTAGGGTGGACCTCCACTTTAAATTTTATTCGTTGGGTGAGTGGAAGGGAGTGGTACGGTAGTGAGGATAATGCGCTAGGTCTACGCGCCCTCTGTTTTCTTCTATGCTTTTAGTAGGGATGAGCTCGGTGTTCGAGTCGAACATACGTTCGACTCGAACATCGGCTGTTCGATCGTTCGACGAAGATCGAACGATTTGGGCCGTTCGTGCCTAATTCGAGTGACGCGAACGGCCCACAATGCACTACGCCATTGCAGTGTCATCCAGGCGCTGTGATTGGCCAAGCATGCACTGTGACCCCGCATGCTTGGCCAATCACAGCGCCGGCAGCGAGGAGAGCAATGATTGGCCACAGGCAGGATGCCTGTGGCCAATTATTGCTGAGGGTGTTTAGTACACGCCCCACACTATAAAAGGCCGCCAGCACGGCGGCCTAGTGTAGTGTGTTCCGGAGCAGGGAAAGAGAAGCATAGGCAGGGACAGTGACATTTTTTTTTTCTTGCTTAACCTGGATTCCTTTAGTTTAGGGACAGAAAACTATAGGTAGGGAGAGTGTCAGTGTGTTTTACTGTGATAATCCTTGTTTCTAGGGACAGGGAAGGACAGTGAGGGAAATTCTCCTTGTGCTATAGTGTGCTAAAGCATTGATCATCAACCATCTTTAAAAAAACATTTTTTCTAGGGACAGAAAACTATAGGTAGGAAGAGTGTCAGTTTCTTTCACTGTGATAATCCTTGTTTCTAGGGACAGGGAAGGACAGTGAGGGAAATTCTCCTTGTGCTATACTGTGCTAAAGCATTCCTCATCTACCGTCTTTAAAAAAACATTTTTTCTAGGGACAGAAAACTATAGGTAGGAAGAGTGTCAGTTTCTTTCACTGTGATAATCCTTGCTTCTAGGGACAGGGAAGGACAGTGAGGGAAATTCTCCTTGTGCTATAGTGTGCTAAAGCATTGATCATCAACCATCTTTAAAAAAACATTTTTTCTAGGGACAGAAAACTATAGGTAGGAAGAGTGTCAGTTTCTTTCACTGTGATAATCCTTGTTTCTAGGGACAGGGAAGGACAGTGAGGGAAATTCTACTTGTGCTATAGTGTGCTAAAGCATTGATCATCAATCAGCTTTAAAAAAACATTTTTTCTAGGGACAGAAAACTATAGGTAGGAAGAGTGTCAGTTTCTTTCACTGTGATAATCCTTGTTTCTAGGGACAGGGAAGGACAGTGAGGGAAATTCTCCTTGTGCTATAGTGTGCTAAAGCATTGATCATCAACCGTCTTTAAAAAAACATTTTTTCTAGGGACAGAAAACTTTAGGTAGGAAGAGTGTCAGTTTCTTTCACTGTGATAATCCTTGTTTCTAGGGACAGGGAAGGACAGTGAGGGAAATTCTCCTTGTGCTATAGTGTGCTAAAGCATTGATCATCAACCGTCTTTAAAAAAACATTTTTTCTAGGGACAGAAAACTATAGGTAGGAAGAGTGTCAGTTTCTTTCACTGTGATAATCCTTGTTTCTAGGGACAGGGAAGGACAGTGAGGGAAATTCTCCTGGTGCTATAGTGTGCTAAAGCATTGATCATCAACCGTCTTTAAAAAAACATTTTTTCTAGGGACAGAAAACTATAGGTAGGAAGAGTGTCAGTTTCTTTCACTGTGATAATCCTTGTTTCTAGGGACAGGGAAGGACAGTGAGGGAAATTCTCCTTGTGCTATAGTGTGCTAAAGCATTGATCATCAACCATCTTTAAAAAAACATTTTTTCTAGGGACAGAAAACTATAGGTAGGAAGAGTGTCAGTTTCTTTCACTGTGATAATCCTTGTTTCTAGGGACAGGGAAGGACAGTGAGGGAAATTCTACTTGTGCTATAGTGTACTAAAGCATTGATCATCAATCAGCTTTAAAAAAACATTTTTTCTAGGGACAGAAAACTATAGGTAGGAAGAGTGTCAGTTTCTTTCACTGTGATAATCCTTGTTTCTAGGGACAGGGAAGGACAGTGTGTCATAGAAATCCTGTCAGCTACAGGATTCCTGGACTTCCTGATTCCGAATCTCGGGTACGTCCACGCGCGCAGGCACGCGCGCGCGCGATGGCGAGCACGTGCGCGCGCACGCGCTTAGCGGGGGCGCGCGCGCACGCTCCACAAAGCGTGCCAGAAGAGCTATTTAAACATGCCTGTGACAGACAGTCCCTGCTGTCTGCTCTACAGCGTGTAGTACCCAAAGAGACCTGATTCGTGTATTTACCTGTATCCGACCCGGCTTGCCTTGACCCTTCCAGTTTCCTGCCTGCCTCTGACCCCCGGCTTTGTTTGACCAATCTTCTGCCTGATCCTCCAGTACCTTGCCGTCAGCCAATACTACCGACCCGGCTTGTCCGACCAATCTCTCCAGTTGCTGTGTCCTGGTTCCAGTCCAGTCAGCCTCATCAGTTCCAGTCCAGTTGCTTGTTCCTGGTTCCAGTCCAGTTGCTGTATCCTGGTTCCAGTCCAGCCAGTCTCTTCAGTTCCAGTCCAGTTGCTGTGTTCCTGGTTCCGGTTCAGCCTGCCATACTTCCTGGGTGCCTGGATCCGTCCCAGTCTTCAGACTCTACTCTACCTTGATCCATCCTGCCAGGCACTCGTACCCCTTCTACCTCCGTGCCTCCTGTCTTCAGTACCAGGGGCCGCCGGTGGAAGCCGTAAGAGAGGCCTCCCTCTGCAGATCCGGGCTCGTCACCGTCAGGTACGTGACAGTAGCAGACAGCCATGTCTGAGCCCGGGCAGGGAGCCTCACCTATGGAGGAACTCTGTCGGCACCTGGCAGGTTTGTCTGAAGCAGTCAAGAGTCTTCAACAAGGATACACCCGCTTGGAAGAACAAGTGCGGGTCCTCACCAATCCCTCTGCCATCCAAGAGGGGCCCCACGCCTCTGCTTCCACAGCCGGAACAAGTTCCTCACCCACAGTGGTCATGCTTCCTCCTGAACCTAAGGTTCCTACACCCGAAAGATTTTCCGGGGATCGGAGCAAGTTTAGGGCCTTCCGGAATTCGTGTGAACTGTATTTTGCCCTACAGCCCCGTACCTTTTCTCTAGAGGCCACCAAGGTGGGCTTTGTGGTCTCTTTGCTCGCTGGAGACCCTCAGAGCTGGGCCCACCGTCTCTTTGAACAGAAGGATGTATCACTAAACAACCTCGCTGCTTTTTTCGATGCCCTGGCCCAGCTATACGAAGATCCCCAACTCTCAGTAACCGCAGAAGCCGCCTTGCGTTCCCTTCAACAAGGACGCAGACCAGCGGAGGACTATGTGGCAGAATTCAGGCGGTGGAGTGCGGATACCAATTGGAATGATGCCGCCCTCCTCCATCAGTTTCGCTTAGGACTTTCCGATTCCTTGAAGGACGAGCTAGCTAGAGTTGGTGTACCACAGACACTCAACCTGTTGATTGATCTAACCATCCAGATTGACCGACGTCTGAGGGAACGGAGGGCTGAGAGGACCACTGGCTTCTCCCGCCCAACCTGGATGCTTCCTCGGGCTCCTAGTCACCTGTACTCGGCTCCTGCTACACCTCCAACTCCCACATCTGACACGCCTGAACCAATGCAGCTCGGGCTCCTTCGTCCATCCCTCGCTCCTGAGGAACGCCAGCGCCGCCGAATAAATAATCTGTGCCTGTACTGTGGGGACCCCGGACATTTCGTTAGAACCTGTCCCCTGAAGCTTCGTAAGTTTCTTTCAGTTTCTTCTAACATGACTAACCTACAAGCCAAAACCACATCTCACCTTGCCCTCTCTGTTTCATTACAGCTCCCAGGAAGGACTTTGCCAGTACCCGCCATTATTGATTCCGGAGCATGCAGCTGCTTTATGGACTCAGCCTTTGCCATTAAACACCAAATTCCCCTTCGTACCAAGACCCACGGACTTCGTGTCCATCTGGCTGATGGTTCCGTCATTAAGTCCGGACCTGTGACCCAGGAGACCACTCCTATACCCGCTACCATCTTTACCACCTCTGGAACCCACCAAGAATGCTTGTGTCTGGACATCATCTCTTCCCCGTTGTTTCCCTTGATCCTTGGTATGCCTTGGTTACAAGCCCACAATCCCACTATCAACTGGACTACGGGAATAGTTGCCTTTCCTTCTTCCTATTGCCAACAGTCCTGCGGCTCATATAAACCTCCTGGGCCGGCCTCGTTACTATGCATTGACACCGAAGATGGCACCCGTCAATCCATCCCAGAAGTTTACCACGACTTTCTTGACGTATTTAGTAAACAAAAGGCAGAGACTCTACCACCCCATCGGGCCTACGATTGCCCCATCGACCTACTTCCTGGAGCAAAGATTCCGTTCGGTAGAGTCTTCCCTTTAACGGAGGTGGAACAAGGGGCTTTAAAAAATTATGTTGATGAGAACTTGCAAAAAGGGTTCATCCGCCCTTCCACATCCCCAGCGGGCGCAGGCATCTTTTTTGTAGAGAAAAAGGACCACACCCTTCGACCTTGTGTGGATTACCGGGAATTGAATAAAATTACAGTAAAAAATCGCTACCCTCTCCCCCTGGTACCAGAGTTATTTCAGAGACTAGGTACTGCCACCATCTTTACCAAACTTGACCTCCGCGGAGCCTACAACTTGATCCGTATCAAAGAAGGTGACGAATGGAAGACCGCCTTCCGTACCCGGTATGGACATTTTGAGTACTTGGTAATGCCATTCGGGTTGTGTAACGCCCCTGCCACTTTCCAGTATTTTATCAACGATGTTCTACGGGACTTCCTAGACCTCTTTGTTATTGTTTATCTTGATGATATCTTAATTTTTTCTTCCTCCCTTGATTCTCATCGCAGACATGCAAAAATGTGTTGGGTCGGCTCCGCCAGCATGGCCTGTATGCGAAGGCCGAAAAATGCGAGTTCGAGCAAGAGAGTATATCATTTCTGGGGTTAATCATTTCCAGCGAGGGCATCAAGATGGATCCTCAAAAGATTACCGCAATCCTGGACTGGCCAGAACCGGTGGACAAGAAGGGAATCCAACGTTTCGTTGGATTCGCCAACTTCTACCGCAAGTTCATCAGGGGGTTTTCAGCTATTATCGCACCCATTACTCAACTCACCAAGCAAGGAACACGTTTTCACTGGTCTCCTGAAGCCCAAGAAGCTTTTGAACGCCTGAAGGCCCTATTTACCTCAGCCTCTATCTTGAAACACCCAGACTCCTCACTACCATTCGTACTTGAGGTAGACGCCTCCGAAATAGCGGTAGGAGCAATACTGTCCCAAAGACAGGGAGTCAAAGCCTTGCTCCACCCAGTAGCCTTCTTCTCCCGCAAGCTTTCTGCAGCAGAGAGGAACTACGACGTGGGGGATCGGGAGCTACTAGCGATCAAGTCTGCACTAGAAGAATGGCGGTACCTGCTGGAGGGCGCGGCTCATCCGATCCTAATATTCACTGACCACAAGAACCTGGAGTACCTGAAAGCCGCGAGAAGATTGAATCCACGACAAGCCAGGTGGGCACTCTTCTTCTCCCGGTTCTCTTTTCATGTTACTTATCGTCCTGGAGCCAAGAATATTAAGCCTGACGCCCTGTCTCGGATGTTCCATAAGTCCAAGGAGACTTCTCCGCCTGATACCATCCTTGCCCCCGGAAATTTCCTTCTTCTACAGGAGAACCTGTTCACTCAAATCAAACAAGCTTCCACCGGGCAGAGACAGTTCTCCGAGCCGGAGTTGCAGGTTAAGGATGGACTATTGTGGTACCAAGACAGAATCTACGTACCTGAGAAACTAAGAGTAACCGCATTAGAACTCTGCCACGACCACGCCCTGGCCGGGCATTTTGGCGTTGCCAAGACCACTGACCTGGTACAGCGCACCTTCTGGTGGCCTCGAGTACGTGAAGACTGTAGGAGGTTTGTAGATTCTTGTACAACTTGTACCCGAAACAAGGGTTCCAGATCCAATGCCTGGGGACTACTAAAACCCTTACCCGTTCCAGATAGGCCCTGGAGAATGTTGTCCATCGACTTCATTGTCGAGTTACCCCCGGCCGAGAACCATTCCACCATCTTCGTTATTGTGGACCGTCTGTCCAAGATGGCACACTTCATCCCTATGAAAGGGACTCCCTCCGCTCCTGAAACCGCACAGGTATTCATCAGAGAAATAGTCAGACTCCACGGGGTACCAGCCAATATTGTTTCCGATCGCGGGGTTCAATTTACCTCTCGATTCTGGAGATCCCTTTGCAAAACCTTGAAAATCGAATTATCGTTTTCCTCTGCTTACCATCCACAGACCAACGGACAGACGGAGAGAACGAATCAGACGCTCGAGCAATACCTGCGATGCTTCTCCTCTTTTGCTCAGGACAACTGGGTTTCCCTACTTCCGTTGGCCGAGTTTGCGTATAACAATTCCATCCACTCCGCTACCTGCCAGACTCCTTTCTTTGCAAACTATGGTTTTCATCCTACTTTTCTGCCTAACTCCCTTCCTGAGTGTCCTGTACCTGCAGTCAAGGAAAAGTTAAATTTTTTCTCGGTCAATAACCAGCTTTTACAAGAGACCATGACCAAGACTCAAGAACGCAACAAGACAATTTATGACAAGAAGAGACGGGGTGAATTAGTGTTGGTACCCGGCGACCAAGTATGGCTATCTACCACAAACCTAAGAATGGCATGCCCTTCTAAAAAACTGGGCCCCAAATTTTTAGGTCCATTCCCTGTTAAGAGGAAAATTAATGAAGTAGCTTATGAATTGGAACTTCCTGACTCTCTTAGAATCCATCCAGTTTTTCATGTCTCTCTCCTAAAACCCACAGTCTCTAATCCGTTTCCAGATCGGAAGCCGGATCACCCTGATCCGATCATTATTGACGGTGAGCAGGAATTCGAAGTAGAAGCTATCATGGACTTCAGGAGAAGAAATAACCAGAACCAATTCCTAATTAAATGGAAGGGCTACGGACCCGAGGAAAACTCATGGGAACCCGAGGAGAATATCCATGCCAGGAGTTTGATACAGGCTTTCAAAAGGACTCACCCTGGAAGGTTCACCCGGCTGGGCATCCGGAGGCTGCCCCTTGGGGGGGGGCAATATCATAGAAATCCTGTCAGCTACAGGATTCCTGGACTTCCTGATTCCGAATCTCGGGTACGTCCACGCGCGCGGGCACGCGCGCGCGCGATGGCGAGCACGTGCGCGCGCACGCGCTTAGCGGGGGCGCGCGCACGCTCCACAAAGCGCGCCAGAAGAGCTATTTAAACATGCCTGTGACAGACAGTCCCTGCTGTCTGCTCTACAGCGTGTAGTACCCAAAGAGACCTGATTCGTGTATTTACCTGTATCCGACCCGGCTTGCCTTGACCCTTCCAGTTTCCTGCCTGCCTCTGACCCCCGGCTTTGTTTGACCAATCTTCTGCCTGATCCTCCAGTACCTTGCCGTCAGCCAATACTACCGACCCGGCTTGTCCGACCAATCTCTCCAGTTGCTGTGTCCTGGTTCCAGTCCAGTCAGCCTCATCAGTTCCAGTCCAGTTGCTTGTTCCTGGTTCCAGTCCAGTTGCTGTATCCTGGTTCCAGTCCAGCCAGTCTCTTCAGTTCCAGTCCAGTTGCTGTGTTCCTGGTTCCGGTTCAGCCTGCCATACTTCCTGGGTGCCTGGATCCGTCCCAGTCTTCAGACTCTACTCTACCTTGATCCATCCTGCCAGGCACTCGTACCCCTTCTACCTCCGTGCCTCCTGTCTTCAGTACCAGGGGCCGCCGGTGGAAGCCGTAAGAGAGGCCTCCCTCTGCAGATCCGGGCTCGTCACCGTCAGGTACGTGACACAGTGAGGGAAATTCTCCTTGTGCTATACTGTGCTAAAGCATTCCTCATCAACCATCTTTGAAATCCTTGTTTTTTGGACAGTCAGGGAAATTGTCGTTGTGCTATTCTGTGCGAAAGCAATCATCCTCAACCATATTTAGAAATCCTTAAGTAAAGGGACAGAGAAGGACACCTGAAGGTAGCCCTTATTGCTTTTTTCCCAACTCCCTGCAGGCCATCTATTAGAATGTCTGGAAGGCAAACAAGGAGAGGCAGACAGTCAGGAGGCAATAAAAGAGGGCAAGCAGGCTCTGTGTCTGGGGGCAACAGTGCTGGTCGTGGACGCGGTGCATTGTCATCAGCACATGGCCATGGGACACGCTTGTCCTTCTTTTCGGCAGCTGGACATGTTGAGCCACATCATGCCGAAGACTTGGTAGAGTGGATGACCAAGCCCTCCTCCTCCTCCTCATCCTCTCTCACCCAGGCTCAGGGTACTGGCAAAGCAGCTGCCAAAGCGTCCTCTTCCCTGGTATCAATGTCAGACTCATCATCAGTCACTCCTTCCCTAGACCCACCATGTCCTCCTCCTGAGGAGTCCCCCGAACTGTTTGAGCACAGTGTTGCGTACATGCTCCAGGAGGATGCCCAGCGTTTCGAAGGGTCTGATGATGAAACCCAGCTACAGGAAGGCAGTAGCGTGAGAGCAGACAGAGGGGATGCTCAAGAAGGACACCAATCTGGCAGTCATGTTCCAGCAGCTGCAGCATACTGCCAGATTGGCTCCAGTGATGAGGAGGGAGGGGATGATGAGGTCACTGACTCCACGTGGGTGCCTAATAGGAGAGAGGAGGAGGAGGAGGATGAGGAGGAGGCACATCTCCAACGAGGCAGGATGCCCTTTGGTGGCCAGCGTAAGGGCAGTACACCGACGGAATCACACCGCAGAGCTCCGCCTGTGCAGGGCGCTGCCTCTGCCCGTCATTCAAAAAGTTCTTTGGTGTGGGCCTTTTTTGAGGCTAGTGCATCAGATCGCACAGCTGCTGTTTGCAACATATGTCTCAAGCGTATATCGCGTGGCCAAAACATCAGCCGCTTGGGTACCACATGCCTGACCAGACATATGTTGACCTGCCATGCAGCTCGTTGGCAAGCCTACCTCAAAGACCCACACCAAAGAACAAAGCGGACCTCTCCTTGCACCGCATCAGCTGGGATCTCCAACCCCACTATAACTTCAGTCCTGTCTGAAACATGCACTGAGAGGAATGAAGGTGTAGAATTAGGTGTGTCACAGCCAAGTAGTTGCGGCCACTCTGCTAGCAGTACACCGACGTCCGATTCTAGCAGGCAAATTTCCCTGCCCCAGCTGCTGGACCGTCGAAAGAAGTTCACTCCCAGCCATCCACATGCCCAGCGGTTGAATGCTAGCTTGGCTAAATTGCTAGCGCTTCAACTGCTGCCTTTTCAGTTGGTAGACTCGGCCCCCTTCCGTGAGTTTGTGCAATGTGCGGTTCCTCAGTGGCAGGTTCCCAAACGCCACTTTTTCTCACGGAAGGCTATTCCGGCTCTCTACCGGCATGTGGAAGGCAATGTCTTGGCCTCGCTGGACAGGGCGGTCAGCGGTAAGGTGCATATTACCGCTGACTCATGGTCCATTAGGCATGGACAGGGACGTTACCTTTCTTTCACGGCCCATTGGGTCACTCTTTTGGCAGCTGGGAAGGATGCAGGACAAGGTGCAGTAGTGTTGGAGGTTGTTCCACCGCCACGCCTCCAAAATGCTACTACTGGTTGTGACACACCTCTCTCCTCCACCCCCTCCTCTTCTTCTTCCTCCATGGCCTCTTCCTGTGGTTTGTCCTCTGAACCAGCGGTGCTCCGTAGCCGTTCAAGGGGCTACGCAAGTACGCAGGCAAAAAGATGCCATGCCGTGCTTGCGCTGGTGTGTTTGGGGGACAGAAGCCACACTGGGGCAGAGGTCCTGTCTGCTCTGCAGGGCCAGGCCGAGAGATGGTTGATGCCACGCCAGCTTAAGCCAGGAATGGTGGTTTGCGACAATGGCACCAACCTCCTCTCCGCCCTCCGACAGGGACAACTGACCCATGTGCCCTGTGTGGCTCACGTCCTTAACCTGGTGGTGCAGCGGTTCTTGGGCAGGTACCCGGGCTTACAGGATGTCCTGAGGCAGGCCAGGAAAGTCTGTGTGCATTTCCGCAGATCTTATAATGCCAGTGCTCGCCTGGCTGAGCTGCAAAAGGAGTTGAACCTGCCCAAGAACCGCCTTATATGTGACATGCCCACCAGGTGGAACTCAACGTTGGCCATGCTGCAGCGGCTGCACACGCAGCAGAGGGCCATCAATGAGTACCTGTGCGACTACGGCACCAGGACAGGGTCAGGGGAGCTTGGTTTTTTTTCTCCACGCCAGTGGGGCATGATCAGGGATGCATGCACTGTCCTGGCACCATTTGAGGAGGCCACGAGGATGGTGAGCAGTGACAGTGCATGCATCAGTGACACTGTACCTCTTGTCCACCTGTTGGAGCACACGCTGCGTGGAATAATGGACAGGGCACTTGAGGCAGAACAGAGGCAGGAAGAGGAGGACTTCCTTGCCTCTCAAGGCCCCCTTTACCCAGACAGTGTTCCTTCTGTCCCACCCATCGCACAGGAAGAGGAGGAGGAGGAGGAGGAGGAGGATTGTGTCAGCATGGAGGTGGAGGCTGGCACTCAGCATCATCAGCAGCAGTCTTTTAGGGATGATTTACAGTCCCAAGAAACCAGTGGACTTGTACGTGGCTGGGAGGAGGTGGCAGCGGATCATGTCGTCCTTAGTGACCCAGAGGACTCCGGACCGAATGCCTCAGCAAACCTACGCTGCATGGCCTCCCTGATCCTGCAAAGTCTGCGGAAGGATCCTCGTATTCTTCGGATCAAGGAGAGGGACCATTACTGGCTGGCCACTCTCCTTGATCCACGGTACAAGGGTAAGGTTGCGGACCCTATGTTACCGTCGCAGAGGGAGCAGAGGATGAGACAACTCCGGGAGGCCTTGCAGAAAGGTCTGTGCAACGCGTTCCCAGAGACTGGGAGGTTACAAACTCCTGGTCCTGGACAACGAGTTGCTGAGGCTTCGGCCAGTCAAAGAAGGAGCGGTGGGGAAGGTGGCCGTCTGACCGATGCGTTCAGACAATTCTTTAGTCTGCAGCCCCAAAGTATGATCGGTTCCAGCAACCATCGCCAGCGTCTGATAAACATGGTGCAGGAATATCTAGGGGCAAGGTCAGACTTGGACACCTTCCCCACCGAAAATCCTCTGGCTTACTGGGTCTTGAGGATGGATCACTGGCCAGAGCTTGCACAGTATGCAATTGAGCTACTGGCCTGTCCTGCATCCAGCGTTCTTTTGGAACGCACATTCAGTGCTGCTGGAGGATTTGTCACGGATCACAGGGTGCGCCTGTCCACCGACTCGGTTGATCGACTGACTTTCATCAAGATGAACCAGTCTTGGATCACCACCAGCTACCACACACCTGATGCTGATATAACAGACTAATTGATTTTAACATGTCACATCCCTTCAAGACTGATGCTGATGCTGAGTGCCTGTGCTGTTATGTTGACTGGCTATCCTCCTCCTCCGAGTCCTCAATGATACGATTGATGATGATAGCTTGGAAGATCATTTTTGTTTATGGGTGCCGCCACCAGTGGCTAAGGCCCAATTTTTCAGCCCCTGTTTTACAGGGGCGTGTAATTACAATTTTTTTAGCAATAATTTGCCATAGGGCTCATTGCTGTGCTCCAAGTACAGTATCTGTGAGGGGTTGGAGTGTTGTGCCACCAGTGCCTAAGGCCCAATTTTTCAGCCCCTGTTTAACAGGGGCGTGTCATTACAATTTTTGAAGCAATACTTTGCAGCAGGGCTCATTGCTGTGCTCCAAGTACAGTATCTGTGAGGGGTTGTAGTGTTCAACAGGGGCATGTAATTACAATTCTTGATCTAATAATTCACAGCAGGGCCCATTGCTGCACCCACCAAGAGTAACTCTGAGGGCTTACAGTGTTGTGGCAACGCCACCACCACCACCACCACGAAAGGCCCAATTTTTCAGCCCCTGTTCAAAAGGGGCATGTAATTACAATTCTTGATCTAATAATTCACAGCAGGGCCCATTCCTGCACCCACCAAGAGTAACTCTGAGGGCTTACAGTGTTGTGGCAACACCACCACCACCACCACCACCACGAAAGGCCCAATTTTTCAGCCCCTGTTCAACAGGGGCATGCAATTACAATTCTTGATCTAATAATTCACAGCAGGGCCCATTGCTGCACCCACCAAGAGTAACTGTCAGGGCTTACAGTGTTGTGGCACCAGCACCACCATCAAAGGCCCAATTTTTACTACCACTGTTCAACAATTATATGTAATTCAAATTCCTGATATAATAGTTGACAGCAGGGCGTTACAGCACCAACCAAGAGTAACTGTGAGTGCTTACAGTGTTGTGCCAACACCAACAACTAAGGGGCCTATTTCTGCAGAGTATATACGGCAGGTCCCTACTTTCAAACATCCAACTTACAAACGACTCCTACTTGCAAACGCAAGAAGACAACAGGAAGTGAGAGGAAATCTACCCCTTGGAAGGAAAATTCTCTCCTGTAAGAATTAATATGGGAGAAAGGTGTCTCCTCTGTACTGATGCTTTATCAGCAATCCTTGTTTCAAGAAAAACACCACATTTCAAAAACAGTTGTCATTGGGACGGAAAGTGAGGTGAAATGTTCTGAACAGGGGCACAGACAGCAAAACAAATGTTACAGGGGTGATAACCCTTACCTATGTTTTCCAAAAAGTTTAAAAATAGATTTTTGGGCTGGA
Source organism: Rana muscosa (assembly GCA_029206835.1). Classification (NCBI taxonomy): domain Eukaryota; kingdom Metazoa; phylum Chordata; class Amphibia; order Anura; family Ranidae; genus Rana; species Rana muscosa. The sequence continues at coordinate 285,579,621 of CM055119.1, read as the reverse complement.
GCTACACTTAAACAATGTACCTGTTCAAAATTACAAACAGATTCTACATAAGAACAAACCTACAGTCCCTGTCTTGTATGCACCGCCTGTATACGGCTGTTCAGAGTATATAGGGCCTTTTTTATTTTATGTGCGGGGTTCCCCTTAATATCCATACAAGACCCAAAGGGGCTGGTAATGGGCTGGGGTAGGGGGGGGGGGGTCATGGGGTAGCTATGCCATTTTTCTTAAAGATTTTCATCCATATTACCGGGACCAGACATTACATTAAAGCCGCAAGCAGTTTTAAATGGCTTTTTTTTCCTTTAGAAGTGTCATTTTGTGCAGGGACAGTTCTAAACACGGGAAACACGTGGCACTTCACAGGCATACTTTAGACACCCCCCAGGTACGATATTTAAAGGAATATTTGACTTTTTTTTTTTTCACTTTATGCATCATTAAAATGACTGCTCCCGAAAAACGACCGTTTTTAAAACTTCTTTTTGCATTGATACATGTCCCCTGGTGCAGAACCCGGGTTCCCAAACCCTTTTTAGGACAATAACATGCATAATAGTCGTTATAATTAGCACTTTAGAATTCGAACGTTCGCATCCATTGTATTTAATAGGGTTCTAATGTTCGTACGAACTTTCGGTCCGTTCGCGGGTTCTGGTGCGAACCGAACCCGGGGGTGTTCGGCTCATCACTAGCTTTTAGTATCCTTGGACTTCCAGCAAGGTGTGAATTATCCACATAACTATGTCAAGATAAGAGGCTACAATTACATTGGATCTTACTGCACAGCGCAGGAGAGTGAACTTTGTGGTATTCTCTAAAACTTGCACAGCCTGTAGTTCCTGTGTGTCTCCTTAACCACTTCAACACCGGGCTTTTTTACCACATCAATACCGGGCTATTCTGGCACTTCTCTCCTACATGTACAAATCATCATTCTTTTGCTAGAAAATTACTCAGAACCCCCAAACATTATATATGTTTTTTTAGCAGACACCCTAGGAAATAAAATGACGGTTATTGCAACTTTCTTCTTGCACGGTATTTGCGCAATAATTTTTCAAACGCCTTTTTTTGGGAAAAAAATGGTTTCATGAATTAAAAAAAAAACAAAACAGTAAAGTTAGCCCAATTTTTTGGGAAAATATGAAAGATGATGTTACGCCGAGTCAATAGATACCTAACATGTCATGCTTTAAAATTGCGCACACTCATGGAATGGCGCCAAACTTCGGTACTTAAAAATCTCCATAGGCGACGCTTTAATTTTTTTTACAGGTTACCAGGTTAGAGTTACAGAGGAGGTCTAGTGCTAGAATTTTTGCACTCGCTCTAACGCACACAGCAATACCTCACATATGTGGTTTGAATGGCGTTTACATATGTGGGCGGGACTTATGTGTGCGTTCGCTTCTGATCGCGAGCTACCGGGGACAGGGGCGTTTTAATTTTTTTTTTTTTATTATTTTATTTTTATTTTACTTATTTTATGTTTTTACACTTATTTTACTTTTTTTTTTTTTGATCACTTTTATTCCTATTACAAGGAATGTAAACATCCATTGTAATAGGAATGGTGTGTGACAGGTCCTCTTTATTGAGAGATGCGGGGTCAATAAGACCCCACATCTCTCTTCCAGGCTGGAAAGCATGAGATTGTGAAAAAAAATTCACTGATCTCATACTTACTAGCCGCAATGGCGGCTTTGTTTACATCTGAGGACCCAGGCGTGACGTCATCACATCGCGCCCGGGCCTCCGACGATCATAGAGATGACTGGTGACCATCTGACCCACCACCGGCGCCGGACGATTCTCTCCGGGTCCCCGATGGCACGGGAGAAGCACCGGATGGCAGCGGGAGGGGGGGTGTCCCATCCCGCCGCCTATAAGAACGATCAAGCGGCGAAACCGCCGCTATGATCATTCTTATGGTGCGCAGAATCGCCGGCACAACAAAAGGATATCTGAATGATGCCTCTAGCTGCAGGCATCATTCAGATATCCCCCCACAAACCCGAGGACGTCATATGACGTCCACCCAGGATGGGAGATCCCATCTGTGGACGTCATATGACTATGGGCGGTAGGGAAGTGGTTAGAGGGGAGTTCCAGCCTTTTTTATGTTTATTAAAAGTCAGCAGTAGAGATGAGCTTCGAGTTCGAGTCGAACATTGCGTGTTCGCCCGTTCGCCGAACAGCGAACAATTTGGGGTGTTCGCTGCAAATTCGAAAAGTGTATGGGAGAAATCTAAAGTGCTAATTTTAAAGGCTTACATGCATGTTATTGTCATAAAAAAGGTTTGGGGACCCGGGTCCTGCCCCAGGGGACATGTATCAATGCAAAAAAAAGTTTTAAAAACTGACGTTTTTTCGGGAGCAGTTATTTTAATAATGCTTAAAGTGAAACAATAAAAGTGAACTATTCCTTTAAATTGTGTACCTAGGGTGTGTGTATAGTATGCATGTAAATTTGCGCCTGTTTCCCGTGCTTAGAACTGTCCCTGCACAAAGTGTCATTTCTGAAGGAAAAAAAGTCATTTAAAACTCACTCGCGGCTATAATGAATTATCGGCTCCCGGCAATACATAGAAAAGTATTTTTTTTTTTTTTATCAATTACTTTTCTATGTATTGCTGGGAGCTGACAATCCATTATAGCCACGAGTGAGTTTTAAATGACTTTTTTTTCTTCAGAAATGACACTTTGTGCAGGGACAGTTCTAAGCACGGGAAACAAGCGCGACTTTACATGCATACTGTACACACACCCTAGGTACGAAATTTAAAGGAATAGTTCACTTTTATTGTTTCACTTTAAGCATTATTAAAATCACTGCTCCCGAAAAAACGGTAGTTTTTAAAACTTTTTTTTGCATTGATACATGTCGCCTGGGGCAGGACCCGGGTCCCCAAACACTTTTTAGGACAATAACTTGCATATTAGCCTTTATAATTAGCACTTTTGATTTCGAACGTTCGAGTCCATTGTATTTAATAGGGTTCTAAAGTTCACGCGAACATTCTGGCTGTTCGCAGGTTCTGGTGCGAACCGAACAGGGGGCTGTTCGGCTCATCCCTAGTCAGCAGCTACAAAAAGTGTAGCTGCTGGCTTTTAATAAGCAGACACTTACCTGCTCCACTGTCCAGCGGCGCGGCCGAACAGAGCTTCGCTCCTCTCCCCCCCTTCTCCGCCAGCGCCTCCATTCCTACTGTGGGCACCCGGCCGTGACAGCTTTCGGCTTCACGGCCGGCGCATGCGCAAGCGGCGCTGCGCAATCTGAGTGGCCAGGCGATTGCCTGGGACCTGTCACATGTCCCAGGTGATCGCCTACAGGGAGGTATGTCGAGTCGCCTAAGCGGGCCCTGGGCGGAAGGAGGAAGTGGGACAGGAAGTCCCACTCCTACTGAAACCCCCACTCCCCCCCCCCCCCCAAAAAAAAATGACATTAAGGGGGCGAGGAGTGGATTAAGCGGAAGTTCCAATTTTGGGTGGAACTCCACTTTAAGATCGATATAAATGGTTCAACATACCCTGTACAAAACTACAGGACAACAACACAGTATAAATTAGTAAAATTATTTAAAGATCTTTTGTGATTTATTACTGTAGATTTGACAACTGTTCAGCCTCAGCTGAGTACTATAAACAGTTAATCTACAGAACTAGGAACACGTGATTTAGGAGTGTTCCTTTTTGACATTGTCACTTTAAAACAAAAAAAATAAAAAATGCAAGGGGAATTCTCAGGCAGCGGTGGGTGTGGTGATAAGGTTCTGTGTTTCCAGCTACACACAGCAGACTCAACGCCTGTTCTGTCTGGGTAAGAGCGTGTTTCTTTTTCTCTATTGTAATAATCGTAAGCATTAAATATTCTCTGTATTCAACATTTGCTATAAAAGTTAGGCAGTGAATAGTAGGTGTCGGTTAGAACTTTTCTACAAATGCAATGACAAATGTGTGATGACATCTACTTTAATAAGGAGAGGGACCTCATTCACTAATATACTGATACAGCTCAAAAAGTAGGAGATATGCAGTATTAGCGGAGGAGCTGTGAGACGTGCGTAAATTTTTATAGATCTCTTTGTATTATAATTTAAAGTAAAAGAAAAAGGCTACCCAATGGGATTGCATCCATCTGTGCTGTTGATACGTGAGGATGGTGTTGGAATTATTAAAGTACTGAATGGGGAAGGCAAGAGAAACCAATCTTTGAAGTATAAACAAACTTTATATTTCCTAGATGAAGTTCTCCTGTGTTTTACACATATGCGTTTTTAGACACGTTTAGAGTATCTAATCTGCCCCTGGATGCACAGATTTCAATTTTTTTCCAAGGCAGCTAAACTGAATGTACCCAACTACAAGTTTGAAATTGAAATACTATTTAAAATCTTTGCTTGCATTTATAGGCATTTTGAAATGTCTTATAAATGCATATTATCTCATAAAAAATGCATGTTGGTGTGAAAAGGGTTGCATGATCAACATATGTTAGGTATTTGGATGCTTGGACATAACAATTCTCCACTCCAAGCCGCTTCTCCTCACTGCCACTTTAAATCCAGGTGCCTGGGGTTATACAAGCCTTTTCTGCTCACAGAGCAAGTGCTAAGAAGAAAGCCAGCACACACCGGAGGGATCACTGGTGTCCACGTTTATTAGGAAGGATATCCACAGCCCTCATCTAGGACTACCCCTGTAACACGTTTCACCCATAAGGCTTAGTCAGAAATCCAACTCTGATTAACCACTTCGCATCTAAGGACGTCCGTGGGACGTCCTTGACTTTCAGCCGGGATATCTGAATAATGCCTGCAGCTACAGGCATCATTCAGATATCGTTTTTTAGAGCCGGCGATTCTCTGTACCGTAAGAACGATCATAGCGGCTGTTCCGCCGCTTGATCATTCTTACAGGCGGCGAGAGGGGACGTCCCCCCCCCTCCCGCCGTCCTCCGGTGCTTCTACCGACTCACCTGAGCGATCGGTGAGTCGGTGACAGGATCCGCCGGCCCCGGCTTCTAACCATAGAGATTTCCGGCGGACCAGATGGTCGCCGGAGTCTCTATGATCGTTCGGAGGCCGGGCGCGATGTTATGACGTCACGCCCGGCCTCTGCATTCAAAAAAACGGCGCCGCTTCGGCTAGGAAGCGATGATCGTTTTTTTTTTATTATTATTTCAGGCTTCTCAGCCTAGAGGTGAGATGTGGGGTCTTATAGACCCCATATCTCACTGTAAAGAGGACCTGTCATGCTTATTCCTATTACAAGGGATGTTTACATTCCTTGTAATAGGAATAAAAGTGATCTTTTTTTTTTTTTTCTAACTGTCAAAGTAAAAAGTTAAAAGTAAAATTAACAATAAATAATAAAAAAAAAAATGTAAAGCGCCCCTGTCCCCGGTAGCTCGTACAGAGAAGCGAACGCATACGTAAGTCCCGCCCACATATGAAAACGGTGTTCAGAACACACATGTGAGGTATCGTAGCGAACGTTAGAGCGAGAGCAATAATTCTAGCCCTAGACCTCCTCTGTAACTCAAAACATGTGACCAGTAAAAAAATGTAAAGCGTCGCCCATGAGGATTTTTAAGTACCGAAGTTTGGCGCCATTCCACAAGCGTGTACAATTTTGAAGGGTGACATGTTGGGTATCTATTTACTCGGCGTAACTTCATCTTTCACATTATGCAAAAAAATTGGGCTAACTTTAATGTTTTAATATTTTTTAATTCATGAAACCGTTTTTATTCCAAAATAAATGCGTTTGAAAAATTATTGCGCAAATACCGTGCGAGATAAAAAGTTTCAATGACAGCCATTGTATTCTCTAGGGTCTTTGCTAAAAAAATATATATAGTGTTTGGGGGTTATATGTAATTTTCTAGCAAAAAAATTAGGCTTTTTACATGCAGGAGCGAAGTGTCAGAATTGGCCCGGATGCGAAGTGGTTAAGCCTTATGGGTGAAACATGTTAGAGGGGGCAGGCCTAAATGAGGTTTACGTCAAGCTTGTGGATATCCTTCCTAATAAATGTGAACCTTCTGGTGTGCGGTGGCTTTCTTCTTAGCACTTGATATGTTAGGTATTTGTTAGACTCAGATAAGGCAGACTGATCTGGTGGCATCATGCCAAGGTGGCATGGCATGCAAGTATATAGAGCAATAAACAAGTATCAAATTGGGCAAAAACAGTCTCTCTGCCCATGAGGCCTCTGCATTCTATTTGTGCACTAAAAGCTGAACTCCAGGCAAGCTCCAGACAAAAAGTCAAATTCACAGATGAAATCCATATAAAAAAGCTGTTTCGGGTTTATATTTCTGGCCAGCCAGTTCTGAGATTTGCACTGCTCTGCCACACAGCACAGCCCTGGCTGGCAGAGGAGAAGACCGGATTTTCCTTTGCTTCATTTAAGTAAAAACTTGTGTTTTTCACCCCCAACCCCAGCCTGTGACTGTACAGTGAAAGGAGAACCAGCAGACAGATAAGCTCATCTATCTGTCACCTTTTTTATTTGCTCCTATCGGCAGGTTCCTTGCACTGCAGCACAGGTAATTGGCTACTTGTGCTGCTTCTCCCTCCCTAGCTTGAGCTCTACTGTACAGGCATTGCAAGAGGGTAATACAGAGTCAAGTTCAGGTACTGAATAGCTTGCTTAAAAAATACATTTAAAGGGGAAGTTCAGACTTGTGCCATTCAACCCCCTCCTCTTCTGCTTTTGGCACTTTTTGGAGGGGGGAGATACCTGGTTTTGACAGGTACCTGCTCTCACTTCCAGACAGATCCCCGTGGCGATCCACCGGAAGTAGTCCCCCCCCCCCCCCCCCGCAACCTTCTGTGACCTGTCAAAGGTCCCAGAAGGCTGTGGGACCATTCACAAGAAGCAGTGTGGCTCGTGAGCAGCAGGCTGTCAAGCCACAAGGAATTGCAGCTGACTGCCCACAGTAAACATATCCTGGGACCCGATGACCGATAAAGAAGTGGTTCTGGCTGTGGCGGCTGGTGCTCTAAATTTTTGAGGGGCGCAAACAAACTGAAAATTCTGAAAAAAAAAAAATCAATTGCAGCCTCACTGTGCCATCAAACGCAGCCACTGTACCATCTAAAGCGGGCTCTGTACCATCAAACGCAGCCACTGTGCCCATCAATTGCCACCACTGTGCCCATCAATTGCCACCACTGTGCCCATCAATTGCCGCCACTGTGCCCATCAATTGCCGCCACTGTGCCCATCAATTGCCGCCACTGTGCCATCAAACGCGGCCACTGTGCCATCAAACGCGGCCACTGTGCCATCAAATGCAGCCCCTGTGCCGTCAAATGCAGCCCCTGTGCCCATCAATTGCCAGCACTGTGCCCATCAATTGCCGCCAGTGTGCCCATCAAACGCTGCCACTGTGCCCCATCAAACGCTGCCACTGTGCCCCATCAAACGCTCCCACTGTGCCCCATCAAACGCTCCCATTGTGCCCATCAAATGCTCCCACTGTGCCATATCAAATGCTCCTACTGTGCCCCATTTGATTTGATCCCACTGTGCCCCATTTGATTTGCTCCCACTGTGCCCCATCTAATATGCTCCCACTGTGCCCCATTTAATATGCTCCCACTGTGCCGTCAAATGCTCCCACTGTGCCATCAAATGCTCCCACTGTGCCCACCAAATTCTCCCACTTTTCCATCAAATGCTCCCACTGTGCCCCATCAAATGCTGCCACTGTGCCCATCAAATGCTACCACTGTGCCCATCAAATGCTCCCACTGTGCCCCATCAAATGCTCCCACTGTGCCATGAAATGCTCCCACTGTGCCCATCAAATGCTCCCACTGTGCCATATCAAATGCTCCCACTGTGCCCCATTTGATATGCTCCCACTGTGCCATCAAATGCTGCCAGTGTGCCCCCCCGCCCGCCCGCAAGCGGTGTCCTCCATGCTCCTCCATGTCTTCTCCCTTCCTCTCTTCCTGTCCTCTGCTATGATTGAATGCCTGATAGGCGTCCAATCACAACACCGGTTGTTTCAGCCAGTCAGGTGACGGGTAACAGATCCGAGCACCTGATTGGCGGAGAGGCAGTTCAGTGTTATATATTCTTTCGCTTTTCTAATACAGCTGGGTAAACTGCGAGCGCCAAGCATGGCGCTCACTGTTTACCTTTTTTTGACGCTTATTAGAGTCTATGGCTCTAATCAGGTGCTTCAAAAACACCCCTGTAATTCAGGCGCCCGGCGCCCGAAAGGGGGCCGGGCACCTGAATAGGGGCCAGGCGCCTGAATAGGGGTTGGCAGCGGCGGACGTAGATAGATTCATGCAATGCATAAATCTATCTATTGGTGATAGAGGGGGTGGCAGGAGAGAGGGTGCAGTGCCCGTGTGCCCTTATGGATGCACCACCACTGGGTTCTGGTGAGCACGGCGCTGGACCGCTGGACAGGTAAGTGTACTTTTATTAAAAGTCAGCTTCTACAGTATTTATAGCTGCTGATTTAAACATTTTTTTGAGAAAGGCTGAAGAACCACTTTTAACAACGAGACCCAGCCAGTAACTTGGCATTAAAGAATTTGTTATAATATGTATAGTTTTGCTTTATGCAACGAAAATGTTTAATATATCTAAAATGAATAGTTTTGTTAAATACATGTTGAGCTTTCTAACAGAATTTACCCAGCTATCCTCCTTAGCCATAATTTAATGGAATGTTTGGTAAAAAAAAAAAAGGATCCAGAAATGACCCTTATGCCTACTACACACGTGCGGTTTTTCCGTTGGATAAAAAAACGACGGTTTTCCCAACAGAATTCCTCTCAGGCTGCCTTGCATACACACGCTCAGACAAAAGTCCGCCCGTCCAATGAGCGGTGTGACGTACAACACGTACAATGGCACTATAAAGGGGAAGTTCCATTCCAACGGCGCCACCCTTTGGGCTGCTTTTGCTGATCCTCGTGTTAGTAAAAGTTTGGTGAGAGACGATTTGCGCTTTTCAGCCTCGTGCTTTTCAGTCCGTTATAGCGTGACGAATGTGCTATCTCCATTCCGAACGCTAGTTTTACCGGAAAGAGCGCTCCCGTCTCATACTTGATCCTGAGCATGCGCGGTTTCCTGCCAGTCGGAAAACCATACAGACCGACGGATTTCCCGCTCGGATTTTTGGCCTGACGGGAAAAAAGAGATCCTGATCTCTTTTTTTGTCCGACAGTTTTCCCGTTGGAAAAACTGCGATGGAGCATGCACACGGCCGGGATTCCCGTCCAAAAGCTCTCATAGCAGTTTTCCCGTCGGAAAAACCGGTCGTGTGTACGAGGCATAAGTCTTTGCAACTACAGTAAACCATTGATCTTAAAAGGAAAGCAGTCATCAGCCTCTAGGCTCATCCATAATATGTTACTTTCTAACAACCACACCTCTTATGCATACCTATCATAAAATGAATTTCCTAAAGGAGTTTTAAGATATCTGTAAATTTAAAGTACATGTTCAGCGTTCCAACAACCTTTGCTCAGCTTTCCTTAAAGGAGAAGTAGGGCCAAAGCTCTTTTGGCCATACTTATCCTGTGGGTCCCAGGAGTGCACCTAGGGCTAAAGTCCGCTGTCGGCTTACGTCACTTGGCCGGTCCAGACTCTGGCGTGATCCCAACATCTACCTAGATGCCTGGACCGGCAGCTGGTCTGGTCTCTCAGCGAGCCACTAACAGCCTGAGCCAGCAGCTTCCAACCCCTCCACAGCCAGCAGTGTGCACTGGAGGGGCAGATCAGGCCTTCTGCTCGCTCAAGGCAGAGAACCAAGCAATCAGTTGTCGTGTTTTGTTTTTTGTTTTTTTTAAGTAATGTTTATTTATTCGATACGTAAAAACAATACATAAGACATAGAGGCAGGAAACCATAAAAAAAAAGGCAAAAGAAAGTTATCCATTGGTCAACAGGCCCATCAAGAGCCCAACTTGATACATGTAAAGGGGTCCGACTTACCATCCAAAATAAGGAACATAAGGGTATATAATCTGCATGCATAGTATTAATATAGATAAATCCACACACTTCGAATTAGCCATATTCCTATTAACAAATCCCAGTATTGATTAACACCCATCCATATATATTTGTAACATAGAGGGTAATATCAGGGATAACCAATCTAACATAAGAGCACGACCAGAGAATGAAGAAACAATATGGGGGGGGGGGGGAGAAAGGAGAACAAAGTAAAGAGGTCAATCAGCGGTCTTTGCTCACTCAGTTCCCGGGCTTAGAGGCAACGGGGGACTGATGCATCATCGGACCAATGCTAATGTTCCATAGACTTGAAAGGGACACTGCTCTAAGTGTATGTCTCATTCAAGTCATTAGTATGCAGGTGTTGGAGGAGGTAACTACGGACCTGCAGGCAAGAGGGGACTCAGTTCTGAGTGTCAAGGAAGTAGGGAAAGGAGCTTGGCAAATTTTGTTAGAAAACTGAACATCCATATCTTATAGCTTATAGGGATTTCAGTACCTATAAGTGTTGTTGCCAGAAAATATCTTAAGATGGGTGAGCCTGAAGACAGCTGACTGCTCTCCTCTAGAGACCAAACGCTTTTTGTTACTACACGGTGCACGCCAAAGACCAATGATCATATACGAATCTTATTACCAAACATTCCCTTAAATTATGGGACAACATCAAATATTTGGGCAGTCTTGCATCATTTTTACTCTGAATGACCAAGTTTCTTGGAAAACCATCATTCTACCCAGAATTAGATACCATTCAACAGGTATTCCTCAGTGGACATATTCTGCATCTATTACTTATTATCACCTTCAAATATAAAGTCATTTTTTGATGTACAGGAAGCCAGTAAACTCCCCAGGTCAGAGATATTCTGATACCTTTAATTTGAAACATTTACAAAATCAAACAAACTTGCTCATTATCATCACTCCACAGGTCTCAACTCTGCCATATACAGACACTTAACCACGGGCACTCAAAGTCCCAAACCAAGCTACACAACTGAATGGGAACATGGGTTGGGAATTCAGTTGGAGTTGGAGGACTGGGAACAGATGTAGTCCACCATGAAAAGTGCTCACACTCAATACAAGCCAGCCATGAAACTCATGAGATGGTACTTGGTACCGGATACAATATCCCACTTCCACTTAAGCTAGTCGCAACATTACTTCCAAGGCTATCCCCACAGAAGGTAGTTTTAAACCTATCTTTTAGGACTGCCTAAAAATAAATTCATTTTGGGCTAGAGCAGGGGTCTCCAAACTTTCTAAGCAAAGCAGTAAATTCAAGTTTTCAATTTCAGAGTTAAATGATGCTGAAAAAATGCATCAAAATAACACATGTTCAAACAATTGTGCAAATGTTCTATTCGCTAAGAATTGTGCGGTAAATAACTACTGCAGTAACTCTTCGATAATGCGATAATTACCGCATATATTTTCATGCAATATTTATCGCATTGAGCTGGTTGCTAAGGAGCGGGCCAGGGAGCAACAGATGACTTATCAGCTGTCAGGGGGTTCCCCCTGACAGCTGAATGTAAAGAAAACATGCCGGCAGTTAAAAATTATGAAAAAAAAAACAGCGTGGCCCCCCCCCCCTCAAAGCATACCAGGCTCTTTGGGTATGGATTTTAAGGGGAACCCCAAGCCAAATTTTCAAAAAAAGACCCTTATCCAAGGACGAGGGAGCTTTGGGGTGGGCAGCCCAAAAGCACCTTGTCCCCATGTTGATGGGGGCAAGGGCCTCTTCCCCACAACCCTGGGTGGTGGTTGTGGGGGTCTGCGCACGGGAGACTTATTGGAATCTGAAAGCCCCCCTTTAACAAGGGGGGGGGCAGATATAGGATGCCAAATGCCCCTGGTATGCCCCTGAGGGTAGGGAATCTGTAGTCCAGTAGGGAGAGCTCTGTGAGTGCTAAAAACATGGCTTGGCAAGCAGTGCAGCAGAAGCAGCTTTGTTGTCAGGAAACTAGGAGCTCACTGGATTTCTAGTAGGATTAACAGGCATTGTTTTGTAGTGCAACATTTTTTAGGAGACAAAACATGGGAAATGTGCATTCATTGGAGAGATGTGATTTTGATTTTATTTTTGCTAATTCCGCAAACTTTAGGACGTTTACCTATAAAAGTTTCACATAAGATTTGTACAATTTCACACAAGATTTCACACATTTTCTAATTAGACTTTATTGGAAAATGTGTAAATCCTGCATGAACTTTGCAAGATACTTATAAACTGAACCTCTAAAGTGATAAGTGCTTAAAGTGTAGGGCTATTGTTTTTTTGGTTTTTAGTAGGGGAGGGTTTATATTGCACTGTATGTTCCCGCAAGGTAGACTTACTTACCCTTTCTATTTATACTGGTGACCATTGTCACTCAGAAAGTGATGGGAGATCCAAGTTTTGGAGTTGTAGAGTATGAAGTATGTCCTCTAATCAGGACATACAGTCAGGTCCATAAATATTGGGACATTTACACAATTCTAATCTTTTTGGCTCTATACACCACCGCAATGGATTTAAAATGAAACAAACAAGATGTGCTTTAACTGCAGACTTTCAGCTTTAATGTGAGGGTATTTACATCCAAATCAGGTGAACGGTGTAGGAATTACAACAGTTTGTATATGTGCCTCCCACTTTTTAAGGGACCAAAAGTAATGGGACAGATAAACAATCATAAATCAAACTTTCACTTTTTAATACTTGGTTGCAAATCCTTTGCAGTCAATTACAGCCTTAACTCTGGAACGCATAGACATCACCAGACGCTGGGTTTCATCCCTGGTGATGCTCTGCCAGGCCTCTACTGCAACTGTCTTTAGTTCCTGCTTGTTCTTGGGACATTTTTCCCTTCAGTTTTGTCTTCAGCAAGTGAAATACATGCTCAATCGGATTCAGGTCAGGTGATTGACTTGGCCATTGCATAACATTCCACTTCTTAAAAAACTCTTTGGTTGCTTTCGCAGTATACTTCGGGTCATTGTCCATCTGCACTGTGAAGCGCCGTCCAATGAGTTCTGAAGCATTTGGCTGAATATGAGCAGATAATAATATTGCCCAAAATACTTCAGAATTCATCCTGCTGCTTTTGTCAGCAGTCACATCATCAATAAATACAAGAGAACCAGTTCCATTGGCAGCCATACATGCCCACGCCATGACACTACCACCACCACCATGCTTCACTGATGAGGTGGTATGCTTTGGATCATGAGCAGTTCCTTTCCTTCTCCATACTCTTCTCTTCCCATCACTCTGGTACAAGTTGATCTTGGTCTCATCTGTCCATAGGATGTTGTTCCAGAACTGTGAAGGCTTTTTTAGATGTTTGGCAAACTCTAATCTGGCCTTCCTGTTTTTGAGGCTCACCAATGGTTTACATCTTGTGGTGAACCCTCTGTATTCACTATGGTGAAGTCTTCTCTTGATTGTTGACTTTGACACACATCCACCTACCTCCTGGAGAGTGTTCTTGATCTGGCCAACTGTTGTGAAGAGTGTTTTCTTCACCAGGGAAATAATTCTTCGGTCATCCACCACAGTTGTTTTCCGTGGTCTTCCGGGTCTTTTGGTGTTGCTGAGCTCACAGTGCGTTCTTTCTTTTTAAGGATGTTCCAAACAGTTGATTTGGCCACACCTAATGTTTTTGCTATCTCTCTGATGGGTTTGTTTTGTTTTTTCAGCCTAATGATGGCTTGCTTCACTGATAGTGACAGCTCTTTGGATCTCATATTGAGAGTTGACAGCAACAGATTCCAAATGCAAATAGCACACTTGAAATGAACTCTGGACCTTTTATCTGCTCCTTGTAAATGGGATAATGAGGGAATAACACACACCGGGCCATGGAACAGCTGAGCAGCCAATTGTCCTATTATTTTTATTCCCTTAAAAAGTGGCAGGCACATATACAACTGTTGTAATTCCTACACCATTCACCGGTATTGGATGTAAATACCCTCAAATTAAAGCTGAAAGTCTGCAGTTAAAGCTTGTTCTTGTTCTTTTCATTTCAAATTCATTGTGGTGGTGTATACAGCAAAAAAGATTAGAATTGTGTCGATGTCCCAATATTTATGGACCTGACTGTATGTTCCTTTGACAGCCATTAAAATGGGAATTTAGTTAATATTGGACAGACTTTCAGATTTCCAGTTGCATCTCCAGAATAAAAGTGAATAAAAACATCTACAGCAAACATAAGCAGCAAAAAATAGACCGAGCGCAGTATGAATCCTTTCTGTACTCTTTCTAAAAAAAAGTTTTTAACATACAAATAATTATCACTGGTTACTGTATTTTTTGGGGGGATCCCAGACCAGATGTAATAGATTGCTGTATATTCAATGAAAGGAACAAGGAGGAACTTTCCTAAACTGCGGTGCAACATTTCTGCTGGGCTTTTTACTTGTGTTAGTCTCACCACAATTTCATCATTTTATATATGTACTTTCGTTTAGTAGAACTCTGTATGCGCCACTTTTTATTTTTGGTGGTTTATAAATAACTGTAAAGATGTTTGGAAATGCCAAATTATGGAGAAGTGTGTGTAGTGCAAAGAGGGAGAAATGACTTTTAGAAGAAAACAATTCAACTGAAAAATGTGTTAAAATATTTGAAACTTCCTAATAAATCAGAACTGCCTTCTTTGTAGCATAATCATATGCATTTTTTTATTTGGTCTTTAGGAGTACCAGAAAAATGAAATGAAATTGTATTAGAAAACAGCATTTCCAAGACATTTCAATTAAAGCATTAGAAAACCAGTAAATACATTGCTGGTGCCAGTTTCTTCTTTAAAAAAAAAAAATGTATTCTACATTTTAAAGGTTACAACGTGCGACTGCAGTCAGATACACAATATTACCAAAAGTATTGGGACACCTGCCTTTACACGCGCATCCCAGTCTTTAGCCTAGTACACACGGCCGAGAATCTCGTCAGGAAAAAAAACGTTGTTTTTCCTGACGAGATTCTTGACAAGAATCTTGTGCCGGCCGAGTGTACACACGGTCGATTCAAAAGAACCGCCGTTCTTTTGAATGGCACGAACGCGGTGACGTCATCGACTACAACGAGCATACGCTCGTCACATTCAATGCCGTCGCCGCCATCTTGCTTCACCCTACCTATGCCTTGGAAGCTACCGCGCATGCGTCAAAGTCATTTCGAGCATGCGCGGGTTTCCATGGAGGCACGTAAGTATACACACGCTCGGGTTTCTCGTCGGGAAACAGGCCGACAAGAATCCCGATAAGAAAATAGAGAGCAGGATCTCTATTTTTCTCGTCCAGATTCTGGGCAGGTTTCCCGACGAGAAACCTGAAAGCCTCGTACACAGGTACGGTTTTCTCGGCAAGAAAACTCTCCCAGAAGTTTTCTTGTCGTTTCTTGCTGAGAAAACCGGACGTGTGTACGAAGCTTAAGTCCGTAGTGTTCATTATTGAGTTTGGCCCACCCTATGCAGCTGTCCACAAGGTTTAGGAGTGTGTCTATGGGAATGTTTGACCATTCTTCCAGAAGCGCATTTGGGAGGTCAGGTAATGATATGCACGAGAAGGCCTGGCTCACGGTCTCCACTTGAATTCATTCATCCCAAAGGTGTTCTATCGAAGAGCACACAGCCACCCTAGTGTAATAAAGTTTATTAAAAAATTATGTATAAAAACAAAATGTTGCACTCACAAATGGAGACTTGGTAATTGCAGTCACACAGGCATGTGTGCCTCCTCTCCCAGCCTGTTCCAAGGAATGAGATCCAAGACTCAAGGAGTGGGATGGATAATGTAGGATCCTGGCTGCAGCATCCCGCTGGACAGTGCAAGGAGCCACGCATGTGTCTGGACCAGCCGGTGCTGCGTGACATCAATCCCAGCCGCAATGGGAGGTGGTAACGGGTGAATCGTCTCCACGGGAGGTTGCTATGACAACATGTTTCAGAGGCCGGAAGAAGGAGGCTTTACACACACACACACGTGAACTTTAATGTCATCCCAGTCTTAGTCTGTAGGGTTCAATATCGAGTTAGCCCACCCATTGCAGCTATAACAGCTTCAACTCTTCTGGGAAGGCTGGCCACAAGGTTTAGGAGTGTGTCTATGGGAATGTTTGACCATTCTTCCAGAAGCACATTTGCAAGGTGTGAGGGGGTTAACTCGGTAGCGGGTGTGTGTGACCCCCTGGTTGGGCTCCCCACACAAAAACAGGGCCAGCAGACGGAGGTTGTGGTTTTCAAAATCAAAAGGTGCGGTTTATTTCTCTATGTACAGTGACAAAAACACAGCAAAGCCAAAAAGAAACATAAACAAAATAAATCCTGGTCAGTTTGACCTCTGACTAAACATGCAGGTTTCCTAAACTAACAACTGGGATCAGCCTGGTGCTGTCCTAGTCCCTAAGTCCCTGGTTTAGTAAAAGTCCAAACAAATAGCCACACAGGCTTTGCCTCACCGCACAGGGGTTCACTCTCCCTAGACAGTCCACACAGGTCTGGTTCCAGGCATGAGCCCACTAGCCTTATACAACTCTCCACCTAGTTGTATAAGTCGGCGTAAAGCCTGAATCTGGGCGAAATATATCTACCCCCCTGGATGCAACCAGGTGACTTTACCTTCCTGCTGTCACATACCCCCCCCTCTTGTTTTAACCTCGGGGTTGGAACACCAGCAATCAGGCATTCATGTACTCGAGACAAAGCATCCACATTCCCCATTTGAACGCCAGGGCGATGCTTTACTGTGAAGTTGAATTCCTGGAGGGCCAGGAACCACCTATTCACTCTTCTATTTGTTTCTTTGTTTTGAGCCATCCACTTTAACGGAGCGTGATCCGTAACCATGTCAAAGTGCCTACCTAGCAGGTAGTACCGAAGGGAATCTAGAGCCCACTTCACCGCTAAACACTCCTTTTCAACGGTGGCGTAATTTACCTCATGGGACTTCAACTTCCTGCTGAGGTAAATGACTGGGTGCTCTTCCCCGTTCCAGACCTGGGACAATACTGCTCCTAACCCCACATCTGACGCATCACTTTGTACGACAAAGTCTTTAGAGAAGTCGGGTGAGTACAACACTGGCTGGCTACATAAGGCTTGTTTCAAGAATTGGAATGCTGCCTCAGCCTCGGGGGTCCATTTAATAATGACCGACCCTTTCCCCTTCGTCAGGTTGGTTAGGGGCACAGCCTTAGAAGCAAAGTGGGGAATGAATCGCCGATAATACCCAGCGATTCCCAGAAAGGCTCGTACCTGCTTCTTGCTGTTGGGACGTGGCCAAATCTGGATGGCCTCGACTTTGTTGAGTTGGGGTTTTATTACTCCCCTCCCAATGGTGTACCCAAGATATTTGGCCTCCTCCTGCCCAATGGTACACTTCTTGGGGTTAGCCGTAAACCCCGCTTCCCGAACAGAGTCCAGGACTGCTTGCACTTTTGGCAGATGTGAGGCCCAATCTGTGCTATGGACAATTACGTCATCCAGGTAAGCCGCAGCATACTTCCGATGGGGCCTCAGCATCTGGTCCATTTTCCGCTGGAATGTGGCCGGCGCATTCTGTAACCCGAACGGCATTCTTTTATATTGGAACGCCCCGTCTGGGGTTACAAATGCGGTTTTCTCTTTGGCCGACTTGGCCAGGGGGATTTGCCAATACCCTTTTGTGAGGTCAAGAGTCGTCATGTATCGGGCTGTTCCCAGCCGGTCGATCAACTCATCTATACGTGGCATGGGGTAGGTGTCAAATTTTGTAACTTTGTTCAACTGACGAAAATCGTTACAAAATCGCCAGCTCCCATCCGGTTTAGGCACCAACACGATGGGACTAGACCAATCACTTTGGGACTCCTCTATCACCCCTAAGTTCAGCATTTTCTGTACTTCCTCCCGTATTGCCTCCCGTCGAGCCTCTGGGATCCGATAGGGTTTTAACTTCACCCTTTCACCGGGCGGGGTAATGATGTCATGCTCTACCCCAGATGTTTGTCCCGGCAGCTCAGAGAATACCTCCTTGTTGCGAAGCACAAACTCCTTAACCTCCTGTTGTTGGGGTTGTGACAAGGTGGCTGCTATTCCAACCTCAGGAATCACGCAACCAGTTTGAGCTGGTGACCAAGTGTCTGCGACTAGGGACTCTCTATCCCTCCAGGCTTTCAACAGATTAACGTGATAGATCTGTTCGGGCTTTCGCCTTCCTGGTTGTCTGACCTTGTAATTCACTTCGCTCACTTTTTCCATTATCTCGTAGGGGCCTTGCCATTTGGCAAGGAATTTACTTTCAACCGTAGGGACAAGTACCAATATTCTATCCCCCGGGGAAAAGGTACGGGTCTTGGCTCCACGGTTGTACACTCTCTGCTGTGCCAACTGCGCTTGGGCCAAATGTTCCTTCACGATGGGCATTACCTGTGCAATTCGATCTTGCATCAGGGCGACATGCTCAATCACACTCCTGTGGGGAGAACTCTCACTTTCCCAAGTTTCCTTGGCAATATCCAACAGCCCTCTTGGGTGTCTCCCATACAGTAACTCAAAGGGGGAGAATCCCGTAGAGGATTGGGGCACCTCCCTAATAGCAAACATCAAATAAGGAAGTAAACAGTCCCAATCCTTTCCATCTCTATCCACCACTTTCTTCAACATTTGTTTTAGGGTTTTGTTGAATCTTTCAACCAGCCCATAGGTTTGGGGGTGATACACAGACGTACGCAATTGCGTCACTTTGAACAATTTACACAGCTCTTTCATAACCCGGGACATAAAGGGTGTACCTTGGTCCGTAAGCAGTTCTTTACAAATACCCACCCGGCTAAAAACAAGAGATAGCTCTTTGGCTATGGTTTTGGCCGAGGTATTTCGGAGAGGGATCGCTTCTGGATAACGGGTGGCATAGTCCATTATAACTAATATGTACTGGTGCCCCCTAGCGGACTTGATTATAGGACCTACCAAATCCATGGCGATCCTCTCAAACGGGACCTCAATGATGGGTAGAGGGACCAGCGGGCTACGGAAATGTGGCATCGGGGCCAACCTCTGACACACAGGGCAGGAGGAACAATAATTTTCTACGTCCTTCATCACCCCCGGCCAATAGAATCTCTGTAATACCCTCTCTCGGGTTTTCTCTGTCCCCAGATGACCTCCAAGAATGTGCCCATGGGCCAACTCCAACACCAACTTCCTGTAAGGTTTGGGCACCACAAGCTGCTCAACGGTTTCTTCTGCCCTTTTTGCCACCCGATACAGTAGGTCCTTCTCTACGCTGAAGTATGGGTAAGTGCAGGTATTATCTGGGTTCACTAACTCGCCATCTATTTTCACTACGTTTTCCCGTGCCTTTATTAGGGCGGGGTCTTTCAACTGTTCTGTGGCAAAGTTTTCCCTGTGAACCTCAAGATCAGAAAACTCCACAGACGGTAGGTTTTCGTCTGAGGAGGTGGGCTCCTCTCCAGTTTCTTGAGTCTCCCCTGCCAATACTGATAAGGGAAATTCCGGAGAGTCCTCACCACTCTCAGGGGAGTTCTGGCTATCACATTCCTGGTACATAGGGGCACCAGTGAGGGGCTCAGGATCATCCCACAGTTCCCAGAACTTCGGAAAATCCCTTCCCACAATGGCGTCATACGGTAACTGAGATACTAAGCCCACTGGATGAGAGAGGGTACCTTTGGGGGTCTCGAAACACACTGTAGTCACTGGATACTCTCGGGTGTCCCCATGCACACAAATAACAGCTACCTTGCTATTCCCAGAGACCTCTGTTTTAACTAACTCAGCCTTTATCAGGGTCACAAGGCTACCTGAATCCAGCAATACCACAACATTTCTACCATTAACACACATTTTGCATAAATGTTTCTCAGTTCCTCGAATGGCAGTGCATGCGACTGTCGCACACAGCGACTGACGTCTGCCCGTCAGAAAGTCACACTGCATGGGTTCCTCCACAACCGGGCAATTGGCTGCAATATGTCCCGCTTGCCGGCAGCGGTAGCAAACGATCCTTCTTGCCGCCTCTTGAGCCGCTGATTTCCCAGGCTGTTCTCGCCAAACTTGGGGTAGAGCTCCCACCCTCTTACTCTCTCCACCCTTACCCCTTGGAATCCTCTTATCCGCCCCTGGGGATGGTCTGGTCTTAGGGTGGAAAGTCCGAGTGTCTCTGGAAGAGGCCGTCAGGTTCTCTGTAGCCAAGTATTTCTCTACACGATCCACAAGACCACCGGCCGTCTCTGGGTCTCCATGGCTTACCCACTTTTGGATGGCAGTAGGAAGAGCTCTCAAAAACCGATCCATTACAACACGTTCCACAATCTCTGGTGCGGACAAAGTCTCTGGCTGTAGCCACTTCCTGCTCAGGTGAATGAGATCATACATTTGAGACCTGGGGGGTTTTCCAAGCTGGAAAGTCCAGTTATGCACACGCTGAGCCCGGACAGCCAGGGTGACACCCAGCCTTGCCAATATTTCAGCTTTTAGCATCACATAGTCTTTTGCTTGGTCAGGCTCTAGGTCATAGTAAGCCTTCTGCGATTCACCAGTTAACAGAGGAGCCACCAGTCCAGCCCACTGCTCCTCAGGCCACTTTTCTCTTTCAGCAGTCCTTTCAAATGTGGTCAAAAATACCTCTGGATCATCCTCTCCAGTCATTTTTGTCAATAAACGACTCACCCCAAAGGACGCGGTATTAGTGGGACGGCTTTCCTCACTGGTCTGCGGACGTTGCTGCATTACTGCTTCCATTTGTTGTAGTCTCTGCTCTTGCTTCTGTAACAGGTCTATGAAGCGGGCCTCAGATTGCTGCTGGGCTTGTTGATGAGCTTGCTGCTGGGCTGCAAGGCTCCTTTGCAAACCTGCATTTGTCTGCTGTTGATTGGCATTTGCTAGAGCCAGCTGTTTTAGTATCTCCTCCATGCTGGCTTAAAAAAAACTGCCACTGGTTCTCCACCAACTGTGAGGGGGTTAACTCGGTAGCGGGTGTGTGTGACCCCCTGGTTGGGCTCCCCACACAAAAACAGGGCCAGCAGACGGAGGTTGTGGTTTTCAAAATCAAAAGGTGCGGTTTATTTCTCTATGTACAGTGACAAAAACACAGCAAAGCCAAAAAGAAACATAAACAAAATAAATCCTGGTCAGTTTGACCTCTGACTAAACATGCAGGTTTCCTAAACTAACAACTGGGATCAGCCTGGTGCTGTCCTAGTCCCTAAGTCCCTGGTTTAGTAAAAGTCCAAACAAATAGCCACACAGGCTTTGCCTCACCGCACAGGGGTTCACTCTCCCTAGACAGTCCACACAGGTCTGGTTCCAGGCATGAGCCCACTAGCCTTATACAACTCTCCACCTAGTTGTATAAGTCGGCGTAAAGCCTGAATCTGGGCGAAATATATCTACCCCCCTGGATGCAACCAGGTGACTTTACCTTCCTGCTGTCACAAAGGTCAGGCATTGATGTTAGACAAGAAGTCCTGGCTTGCAGTCCATGCTCTAATTCATCCCAAAGGATGGTTGAGGCCAGTCAAGTTCCTCCACCCCAAACTCAATCATTCATGTCTTTATGGACCTTGCTTTGTGCACTGGTGTGCAGTCATAGTGGAACAGGAAGGGGCCATTCTAAAACTGTTCCCACAAAGTTGGGAGCATGAAATAATCCAAAATGTCTTGGTATGCTGACGTCCTAAGAGTTCCCTTCACTGGAACTAAGGGGCCAAGCCCAACCCCTGAAAAACAACCCCACACCATAATCCCCCCTCTACCAAATGATTTGGACCACTGTACAAAGCAAGGTCCATAAAGACATGGATTAGCGAGTTTGGGGTGGAGGCACTAGACTGGCCTCCTGACCTCAACCCAATAGAACACCTTTGGGATGAATTAGAGCAGAGACTGCCAGCTAGGCCTTTTCGTCCAACACCAGTGACTGACTTCACAAATGCGCCTCTGGAAGAGTGGTCAAACATTCCCATAGACACCCTCCTAAACCTTTTGGACAGCCTTTCCAGAAAGAGTGGAAGCTGTTATAGCTGCAAATGGTGGGCCAACTCAATATTAAACCTTACGGACTAAGACTGGGATGCCATTAAAGTTCATGTGTGTGACAGACGTCCCAATACATTTGGTAATATAGCAAATACAGATAGAAGTTTTTATATTGATAACTTACAAGACACAGGTAGTCATACATCAAATAGAAAAGAAAACCATTGGTGCCATTATTAAGAAAATTTTGGTCACAAAAGAAATATGTTGGCTGACATTTTTTACATTATTCTGAACAGGCTAGATGCTGGGCTTGCTAACTGTCTGGTTATAATATATTTAGAGTCTTTGACTTGGAGAAAGTAAGCAGTATAGTTCTGACTTCACTTGCTGCTTGTCATAGTGACTGACTCAACGTACTTATGTCAGAGACTTAAAGTTCACACCTTAAAGGCTCAGTCTTTTTAATCCAATAATAAATAGTACATCAGAACATACAAGACAGTTTTGGGTGTCCCCGCCATTCATGAATTTTACCTTGAGCTTTCATGAAAGGCAGGGGTGGATAAACCTGTCTTCTTGTGCTTTCTGATGTACTGTTTTTAATCAATAAAAGAATATGAGCATTTAAGGAGTGCCTCGCTCTTTGTTTTTTTTCTATACTGAGTAGGCCGGGGTCTCCAAAGAATGATCACAACTGCGAGCTACAAGATTTTATCTAGTCCACAGCTGAGGTGCACTGACTGAGGTATAGTACCCTCCTAGTTAGAGTATCGGGTGCTAGGTCAATTTAGTCTGGCTCCTCTGTAGCAAGTGGAGCAGTGGTTGATTGCTTTAGCCTGATCTGAGTTTTACAGGCTGCTGGTCTGATTATTTCTCCCTGCATTCTAGATGGTTCTGGAATCACAGTGGGAGGAAAGGCAGAAAGTCAGTCTGAATATTTATGGGGACCCAGCCAATCCCTAGGGAGGTGTGCCCAGTAGGTGGCTGGAGAACCCATAAATAGTCAGAGGCCTGGAGCAAGAGTTATGCCGCGTACACACGGTCAGAATTTCCGATGAAAAAAGTCAGAACTAATTTTTTCATCGGATATTCCGACCGTGTGTGTGCTCCATCGGACTTTTTCCGTCAGAAATTCCGACGGAGTTAGAAAGAGAACATGTTCTCTTTTTTTCCGCCGAAAAAAATCGGAAATTCCGTTTGTCTGTATGGAACTCCGACAGAGAAAAAAACATGCATACTCAGAATCAAGTCGACGCATGCTCGGAAGCATTGAACTTAATTTTTCTTGGCTCGTCATAGTGTTGTACGTCACTGCATTCTTGACGATCGGAATTTGGTGTGACAGTGTGTATGCAAGACAGCTTGAACGGAATTCCGTCTGAAAAATCAGTCGGAATTTATCCCGACGGAAAATCCGATCGTGTGTACAAGGCATTAGTGTGGGTTCTGGGATCCAGTCCTGCAGGGGTCTGAGGGGACTCTGCCTCTAAGGGCAGGTTGCTGGAATGGTGGAACATATGCTCACCAAGGTCCCAGCTTTATCATAGCTAGGGGGCGTAATTGAAGACTTTAGTCTGGATTCTTGGTCTGGAGAGCTCACTGAAGAGTGCCCAATGGAAGTTGGAAGGAGGTTTTCAGCTGTCCTGTGGCATTGTGAGCCTTATTTTCCCCTAACTGAAGAGTGGCCAGTGGATATCGGAAGGAGGCAGCTAGTGATCCTGTGGAATCATGAGTACGACCTGAATGCAGAGCTGTAGCGACTGTGTGCAGTTTCCCTTTTTTAAGAAGGCCCTCTGTGACTGTTCTGATGGTGGGCTTTTACAATAACTTGGTTATCTACCTCTCCTGCCCTTTACTCAAAGACTGTATAGAGAAGTTAAAGTTTCCTCTTGTTATTTAGTGTCCCTGGGGTATCCCATGCCACCTGTCTCCCTGTCCAAGTTCTTCAGCTAAAAAAAACACATAAAAGAAATTCCCTAGATTACTTACCCTGGACTATTTATTCAGCCATAGAGTGTGGAAAATGCTTTGTGCCTGGTTGCCACTGCACCAACACTTGGTAAAGAACCAATAAAAAAATCGACTGGGTCCTGCGGGGGTAGAACTATGGAATATTCTGCTCAGGTGGTCTCCATTTCCACCCCCCAAACCCCTGCATTATTCCGGGCAGGTTCCCTTTTCCACTGCTGCACTTTTTTGTTGATTTGCTAGGACCTCCAATGAGCTGCTTGCTCCAACATTCACAGGAGGATGGAACTTCCTTATTCAAACTTGCTCTGCATCCCAGCTCCCACCCTGCTGCTACACTGCTACAGCTATGCTGTAAGCCTAAATACAATGGTAAGGAGACTCTGATAGGGACTCTGAAGTAAGGGGGGACTCCAGCGGGGACCCTGATGTAAGGAGGACTCTGCTGGGGACCCTGATTTACTGGTTGACTTTAATGGGGTCTATGATGTAAAGGGTGAACTGCTACGGTGGACTGTGATGTGAAGGGGGCTCTGATGTATAGGAGACTTTGCTTCGTTTTACTGAAGGTCTTTCTCTTTTTTTTCCTAATCCTATCATGCTGATTCCAAAAAAAGATTAAAGTAATATGTATTAATTAATTTATTATTCATTGATTTAAAAAACATTTTTATTTTTTGGACTGTGAATATTTGTAAAATATATTATGTGGCCCTCATATTGGAAAGTTTGGCAACCCCTGGAATTGGAAGTGCTGCTCAACTCACTAGGTGCTTCCTCTATTTTATCAAATCTGATTATTGAAACATAAAAGCTGATCCCTTTTGCATATATTCTTTGCAATGTAAATGAATACTTGCTGCAACATTGACCCATGATCTTCATCTCAATCCCACCAATCATTCTTTTGAGTAGGGATGAGCTTGCGTTTGTTGGGAACCAGGTTTGGGTCACCCCTACTTTTGAGTACCCCTACACCAAAGACAATGTTTTATAATTACTCAGAGAACAGATATTACGCAAGCACTGGATTTTCATTAGGATTCAGTGCTCATGTTTTGTAAGCCTTACAGGTACGTATATATGCCGGTGTCCTGCCGAGAATTGCCCCCCAGCGGATTCTGCTCGCTCTGTACTGCGCAGGCGCGGCGCTTGCCTCTGAAAATATCCGAACATGTACTGTACAGCTGAGAGTCAGCTCTAGATGGCGCCTGCGCACAACAAATTGTGCTACACTTCTGACATCCAGGCTCTTTCTTTACCATCCCTGTGGATGTTAAAAAAAGAGCCAGGAGGCCGAGCGAGCGAAGCGAGCCATCCGAGCAAAGCGAGGACGTGAGGTCGACTGGCCACTTACAGTTAGGTCCACGCAGGTGCCGTCTAGAGCTGACTCTCAGCTCTACATGTTCAGCTAATTTCGGAAGCTCATTCACGTTCGTACTGCGCAAGCGCCGCGCCTCCGCAGTACAGGTAGGGGCAGAATCCGCCGGGGGGACGTTTCTCGGCAGAACACCGGCCTGTTTTCTTACTAGACATAACAGCTGTAACAATTGTCTACTGACAGATATCCTGTGCGGGCAGTCTGTACAGATAATAGAATATGTGATGATGACATAGACATATTGAGTAGGCAATCACATTCCACATGAGTAATGCAAATCATGAGTTTAAATCACGCTGGCTTGTGACTTGGATGTAAGCCAAGTTAACAGTCTACAGTTTACTTTCATTTTCAGGCAGATAAGCCAAGCACTTTGCAGCACAGATATTTGTGCATATGCCATAAATATAAAATAAGGTGCAGTAGAATGAAATGAGTTGCATGGTGGCCACTGGGCATGACGGAACCATTTAAATTTCCTCTTTTTTTTTTTTATTGATTTTTGTTTTTACATTCAGAATGATTAATCTCCCTCTACATACTTAACCTGTCATTTTTTGTAACCTGAACTTCATAGCTCTACAGCTGGCCATGAACGAATCAAAATTTGATCAGCGTATGGTTGTCTCTGCTTGATGGGAGACAAGGAAAAGTTGGTTGTTTGCAGGGCCGCTGATTAGCCAGTACAACTGGCCCTGTTGTACCGGGCCCAGCCAGCAGCAGGGTCCGGGCAACCTGAACAGATAAATAATTAATGTAAAAAAAAAAAAATACTCCAGCCATGACCGATCATAGTCCGTCTGACAAACCCCCCCCCCCCCCCAACCCCTTTACTTTTTCCTTATTTTTTTTTTTCTTTTCTGATAGTTATTGTTTGGTCAACTTCTATTGAAGGAAGACATTTCTAGATTATTTGCTGCAGCCAATCTGTTACAGCCATGTGATGTCCCAGAAGTGGGATTCCTCCATTCACCTCATTTGTGTGTAGACTACCTGTCTATGGCCAGCTTAAAGCCCCACTCCAGAAAAATGTAAAATTATCCTTTGCAGTGGGTAGCACTAAGTTCTGTACTCCTGTGACCCAGATTCTGCCCACAGCAGACTAAAGTCCTCTGCCGGCTGGCATCACAGAGCCGGTCCAGGTTCTGCAGAAATCCAGACAATAATGTGGGATCAACCCAGATGCCTGACTGGCAGCTGGCTCAGCCTCTCAGCGCACCCCAGAGACCTCCTGAGCCTGTCGCTCCTGTCCCCAAGAGATCCATCGTCACCAAGATCCAGTCACCGCTCTGTCCTCAGAGTGGACCCGAGAATGGAGCAGGTGGGGGGACAGCTGCAGCTGTGGATCACTGATTCAGCCATCTAGGTGAGTATCAATGAAAAAAAGTAAGCCGCTGCCCTATTTAACTAAACAAAATATATACTCTTACTTTTAGGCTGGGCTCACATCTATGCGAATTGAATGCGTGTTTCCCCACATTCAATTCGCATAGCAGGAGAATGTGACTGGCTCTCTATGGAGCCGGTTCACATATCTCCGCAGCGGGTCCGGTACGGTGTGCCGTAAAAACACATGCCTTTTTTGGTGCGTTTCAGGTTCGATTTCAGCCCAAAATTCGGGCTGAAATCGGACCTGAAAACGGAGAACCAGCACGCACCACCAGCAGCACACACGGCGACGGTGTGAACCGAGACTAATACTCTTACTTACTTTTTTTCATTGTTTTATTGTGCAATGTTTTTTGCACTATAAAAGGGGCAGCAACCTTATATCATTAAGTGTGAGATATAAGAGTTTGAGGTTGGCGCCCTACATATTGATTGCACATCTAGGTGAGTATGTTTTGTTCCTTATTTTTAATTTATGCACTTCTCTGTGACCAGGTGGGGGGGGGGGGGGTCATTATGAATGGGCAAAGAAACGATTCTAACACCAGACCAGTCATTTCAACAAATATGTTGCAAATTGTGCAGTCTTACAACAGGGGAAGGGGAGGAAAGAGGAACTAATGAATGAATGAATGAGTCAATCATTAGTTCCAGATTAAAACAGAGGTCAGAGGCAGCAACAGATGCTTTGTAACTTTGTTTAACCCTTTCACCCCCCTATCCTCTCCTATGCACTGAGCTTCTCTTCCGTGACCTGTATGTATCCCCTCATCTCCATCCTCCCGGGCCAGGGCATGTGACCTGTAACATCCTTCACCTCCTGCTCCCTCTGTGTATGACCTGTTTGTAACCCCTCATCTCCATCCTCCTGGGCCAGGGTATGTGACCTGTAACATCCTTCACCTCCTGCTCCCTCTGTGTATGACCTGTTTGTAACCCCTCATCTCCATCCTCCTGGGCCAGGGTATGTGACCTGTAACACCCTTCACCTCCTGCTCCCTCTGTGTATGACCTTTATGTATCCCCTCATCTCCATCCTCCTGGGCCAGGGTATGTGACCTGTAACACCCTTCACCTCCTGCTCCCTCTGTGTATGACCTGTATGTATCCCCTCATCTCCATCCTCCCGGGCCAGGGTATGTGACCTGTAACACCCTTCACCTCCTGCTCCCTCTGTGTATGACCTGTATGTAACCCCTCATCTCCATCCTCCCAGGCCAGGGTATGTGGCCTGTAACACCCTTCACCTCCTGCTCCCTCTGTGTATGACCTGTATGTAACCCCTCATCTCCATCTTCCCAGGCCAGGGTATGTGGCCTGTAACACCCTTCACCTCCTGCTCCCTCTGTGTATGACCTTTTATGTATCCCCTCATCTCCATCCTCCTGGGCCAGGGTATGTGGCCTGTAACACCCTTCACCTCCTGCTCCCTTTGTGTATGACCTTTTATGTATCCCCTCATCTCCATCCTCCTGGGCCAGGGTATGTGACCTGTAACACCCTTCACCTCCTGCTCCCTCTGTGTATGACCTTTTATGTATCCCCTCATCTCCATCCTCCTGGGCCAGGGTATGTGACCTGTAACACCTTTCACCTCCTGCTCCCTCTGTGTATGACCTGTATGTAACCCCTCATCTCCATCCTCCCAGGCCAGGGTATGTGGCCTGTAACACCCTTCACCTCCTGCTCCTTCTGTGTATGACCTGTATGTAACCCCTCATCTCCATCCTCCCGGGCCAGGATATGTGGCCTGTAACACCCTTCACCTCCTGCTCCCTCTGTGTATGACCTTTTATGTATCCCCTCATCTCCATCCTCCTGGGCCAGGGTATGTGGCCTGTAACACCCTTCACCTCCTGCTCCCTTTGTGTATGACCTTTTATGTATCCCCTCATCTCCATCCTCCTGGGCCAGGGTATGTGACCTGTAACACCCTTCACCTCCTGCTCCCTCTGTGTATGACCTGTATGTATCCCCTCATCGCCATCCTCCCGGCCCAGGGTATGTGACCTGTAACACTCTTCACCTCCTGCTCCCTCTGTGTATGACCTGTATATAACCCCTCATCTCCATCCTCCCGGGCCAGGGTATGTGGCCTGTAACACCCTTCACCTCCTGCTCCCTCTGTGTATGACCTTTTATGTATCCCCTCATCTCCATCCTCCTGGGCCAGGGTATGTGACCTGTAACACCTTTCACCTCCTGCTCCCTCTGTGTATGACCTGTATGTAACCCCTCATCTCCATCCTCCCAGGCCAGGGTATGTGGCCTGTAACACCCTTCACCTCCTGCTCCTTCTGTGTATGACCTGTATGTAACCCCTCATCTCCATCCTCCCGGGCCAGGATATGTGGCCTGTAACACCCTTCACCTCCTGCTCCCTCTGTGTATGACCTTTTATGTATCCCCTCATCTCCATCCTCCTGGGCCAGGGTATGTGGCCTGTAACACCCTTCACCTCCTGCTCCCTTTGTGTATGACCTTTTATGTATCCCCTCATCTCCATCCTCCTGGGCCAGGGTATGTGACCTGTAACACCCTTCACCTCCTGCTCCCTCTGTGTATGACCTGTATGTATCCCCTCATCGCCATCCTCCCGGCCCAGGGTATGTGACCTGTAACACTCTTCACCTCCTGCTCCCTCTGTGTATGACCTGTATGTAACCCCTCATCTCCATCCTCCCGGGCCAGGGTATGTGACCTGTAACACCCTTCACCTCCTGCCAGGGGCGGATCCAGAGTCTTTTCTCGGGAGGGGCACTGCCCAAAAATATGTTTTTTTTGTGGGAAATTTATCGGGGAAATGGCTGATGTCGGCGCTTCAATCATCCCGGCACCATGGTTGTTATGGTGTCAGGATGATTGAAGCGCATTATTTCTATTATTACATTGTAATATAAAATGAAATAGCTCAATGCAGAATCAGTGGGAGCCTCGAGTGTGTCACTTGCCCCGTCGCCTGCAATTAGTGGGAGCCCTGAGCGTGTCACTTGCCACACGTTGCGGATTGTCACTTGCCACATCACCTGGCAGGTGATGTTGCAAGTGACAATCCGCAACGTGTGGCACACCTTGCAGATTTTCACTTGCCACTCACCTGCTACACCTTGCTGATTGTCACTTGCCTGCCACCAGATGCAGATTGTCATTTGCCACGTCACCTGATACAATTTGCGGATTGTCACTAACTTGCCTGCTAAGGTGTAGTTTTGGTTGTCTCTTGCTGTGTCCCAGACTCCCAGAGTCAGGCAGCAGAGAGATAATGTGATCTCTCTGCTGCCTGCACAGTGAGGGTGGAAGTCGCTGCAGGAATGCAGGGCAGGCACGGGCGGTGAGAGATGAACCTGCTGTCTCACTCTCACCTGCGCTGCCAACACACTGAGCAGCACGGTCTGCCCACAAACCGTGCCGCCCGCCCACAAGCCGCGCCGCAAGCGGAGCCGCCCGCTTTCTTACCCGTCTGTGGAGCCGCACGCTATCGCACCTGCCCGCAGAGCAGCCTAACGTGACTCACTGACGTCACTCGTTGCTAGACGCCAAGCGGCCCAGGCGTTAGCAAGGAGTGCAGGGAAGAGGCTCCACCCACCTCCTCCTCCGGTCCTGGTATCGTGTCAGTGCGCCGCGTAACACTACATTAGACGAGTCTCTCTCGGCGCCGCTGATCGGCTGATGTGAGAAACTGAGAGAGAGACTCAGAGAGGCAGCGGCAGCCGCAGAACTAGTACTGTATATACTCGAGTATAAGCCGACTCGAATATAAGCCGAGGCACCTAATTTTACCCCAGAAAACTGGGAAAACGTATTGACTCGAGTATAAGCCTAGGGTGTCCATCTGCATGCCTCACTGTGCCTCACTTTGCCTCACTGTGCCCATGCCTCACTGTGCCCATGACTAGACTGATGTTTAACATGGGAGTCTATGGAAGGAGTGCCCGATTTTGAAAAATCGGTTCTCCCTGGCCGTAGGTTTTCCAGACACCAGACTTCGCACACTTGTAGAGGACACATGGGGCTAGGTGTGTGCCAAGTCTGGGGTCCAGGGGACCTACGACCGACCGGTACCGAGTCCTCAAAGTCACCAAAGAAATGACCGTTTAACATTGGAGTCTATGGAAGGAGTGCCCGGATTTGAAAAATCGGTTCTCCACGGCCGTAGGTCTCCCAGCCACCAAACCTAGCACACTTATAGAGGAGACATGTGGCTACATGTGTGCCAAGGTTGGGGTTCAGGAAACTAATGGCCGACCAGTACCGGGTCCCCAAAAATCCGGGAGATCAGGCGCAAACAAACAAAAAACAGAGCAAGTGAGTGTGACAGATGGTCTCGGGGGGGGGGGCAATTGCCCTGTTGCCCCCCCCCCTGGACCTGCCCCTGCCTCCTGCTCCCTCTGTGTATGACCTTTTATGTATCACCTCATTTCCATCCTCCTGGGCCAGGGTATGTGGCCTGTAACACCCTTCACCTCCTGCTCCCTCTGTGTATGACCTTTTATGTATCCCCTCATTTCCATCCTCCCGAGCCAGGGTATGTGACCTGTAACATCCTTCACCTCCTGCTCCCTCTGTGTATGACCTGTATGTAACCCCTCATTTCCATCCTCCCGGGCCAGGGTATGTGACCTGTAACATCCTTCACCTCCTGCTCCTTCTGTGTATGACCTGTATGTAACCCCTCATTTCCATCCTCCCGGGCCAGGGTTTGTGACCTGTAACACCCTTCACCTCCTGCTCCCTCTGTGTATGACCTGTATGCATTGTATCTAGTTCATTGCTACTAAGCTCCGTGTTCTTTATTTCCAAAAAAAGTGGCAAAGTATATGATCACCTTGGGGTGTCTACTTTCCAAAAAGGGACATTTCAGGAGAGGAGTTGTACTGCCCTGGCATTTTTATTTTAAAGGAGAAGTATGGCCTAAACAATTTTGCCCATATTTCTTCTGGAGATCACAGGAGTGCAGATTCAGCCCTCTGACGGCTGACGTCACTGAGCCGGTCCAGGTTCTGTAGGGATCCTGAAAATAGTGTTGGAATCCACCCAGATGCCTGACTAGTAGCTGGCTGTGCCTCTCAGCACACTAATGAAAGCCTGAGCCAGCTGTTCCCGCCCCCTCCCCAGTCCGAACCTAGGGTGTCCACCTTTTCTTTAAGCCAAACCCAAACACTTTATTCGTGCATGGAAAATTATTATTTTTAAGGGGGGGGGGGCGCTGGTGTAAAGGGGAACTCTGATGTAAGGGAGTTTCTGCTCACCAAACCTCACATTTACATCAGAGTTTCCAGAGTTCCCCTTTAAATTAGGGTTCCCAAAGCCCCCTCTCATCAGCGTCCACATGGCACCCCTTACATTAGAGTCCCCCATACCTTAGTGTACTCACTCCCTTGGAGGCAGGAGAAAGAAGGGAGGGAGGGTGGAGACTTCAGTCGCAGACAGTGGATGGTGAGCTCACTCATCCGAGGATAGAGGCTCAGGTATCGACACCTTTCATCCACAATGTATCTGCCGGTTGCTGAGCTTCAAACTTCCAACCAACACATCCCTTTTCTAAAGGCACAGAATGCCTGGGATTGGAGTGTGGGTGGCCAGACATGGGGGTGGGGGTGGGAGGAGGATGAGCAGATGAAGCCCTCTCTCCTCTCCTGTCCGTGTATGGGTGTGGGGCCCATGTGCACACCTATGTACTCAGCGGTTGTGGTACTTGGTTACTTGGGGGGGAGCCACAGTCCATTCTAAATATTGTGTCTGGGTTTCAGGTGGTCAGAAACACGGATGCACGATGCAAACCCCGGACTGTCCGGGTGAATTCTGGACAGGTGGCATCCCTATCCAAACCTCCAGTGAGCGCTGGAAGAACAGAGCACAGAGCAGTGACTGTGCTCATAGAGGATCTGAGAACTGAGCGATCAGCGGTCTTTGATTGCACAGATCTCGGTGTAGAGCCGGCAGGGGACAACCACAATAATGCTGCAGCAGGAAGGTGAGTATGTATGTTTATTTTTTTGCATTCTCGCACTTCTCTTATAACATAAGAGAACATAACATGTAAGAGAAACCTTTTTTTTTTTCAAAATAGTTTTTTCTTTTATGATTAAAAAAAATTAAAGGAACTCTGTGGTTATTAAATGCCACCAAAACAAAGCCCTGTCTGTCTCAAAAAAAGTATATAAAAATCATTTGGGTACAGTGTTGCATGACCGAGTCATTATCAGTCAAACTGTCACAGCAAAGATAAACCTATAAACCGCTCCTATAGTGCTCCTGCCCATTGAAATCAATGGGGTAGCGCCTCCAAAACGCTGCAAAGAGGCGTTATTGCGGTCGTTTTTAACCCTTTTTTGGACGCTAGCGGGGGTTAAAATCCCCCCGCTAGCTCCCGCAAATCGCGGCAAAAAATACGGTATAGCGGCGCTAAAAATAGCGCCGCTATACCGCCAGCGCATCCAGCGCCTCAGTGTGAAAGTAGCCTAAACTCTGGTTAAAACATTGATCTATTCAAGCATGTATTCTTATTATTCTTTTTTTGTTGCTATGATCTCACTTCCTGTAAAGCCCCTTTGACACGAGAGGTCCGATAACGTCTGTCCGTCTTTCAGGCATACCCAATCGGACCCTCAATTCACCTCTATGGGTAGTTGGATGTAAACGGACATAGGCCCTTTTACACCTGGCTACCTCTGATCCAATCTGGCACACGGACTTATCATCCGGCCGCTCCTCCCCTCCCATGCTCAGCTCAGCAAAGAATCAACGGACGAATCCCCTGCTGAGAAAAAACAGATCCAGTCCCTGTGAAAGGGTGGCTACATTCATTCTCTATGGTCCCACTGTATGTAGAAATGTAGCCACCCTCCCCTTCTTGCTCCTGAGATGAGTTATGCATAGAGCAGTGCACATGACCGGGAAAAGGAGAGGCTTGAGAAGTCATGGAGAATGTTACAAGTAGGCAGAAAAAAAAGTAAGACAGACCATGGACGGTGCAAATTTCTTTCCTGGAACCACGGATTGCAGACAGTGCTGTGCCTGCTGAGCAATTGTCTGCTCCCGGTGGGGGGGGGGGGGCTATCAATAAAACAGTGATTATTGCTAGCGGCTACAGCAGACGCTAGCGATAATCGCAAGTGAATCCCATCAGGCTGGTTGAACCGAAGTTGATTGATCGATCAACTTGGTACATTCAGCCTGCCCACACACGGTTCTAATCAGCAGGAACCAGCCAAGATTCAAACCCTCTATGGCCGGCCTAAGAAGTGACTTCATGAAAAATAAATCACAGGGTGATTAACCTCCTAACGCCAATGCCGCCCGGCACTTTAAGAGGTTTTCTGATGCCGGGAGGTGGGAGCGGGCTTTCTGATCATGTGACCGCCGTGATTGGTGGTCACAGCAGTCACATGTTCGGAAAGATCCTGATTGCAAGTAGAGTGCTTTTCCATTAGCCGTCGGTAACTGTGCGGGGAGCGCGTAGGGCACAGGTCTGTTTACATTCCGGTACGCCTACATGATGCGGCCACTCTGCGTTGGGGTCCACATGTCAAGAAGCCGCATATATGCGTACTGCCTGCGTGAAGGGGTTAAGTTATGGATGTGCATGGATTATTTTATTGATTATTAAATTACAAAAAATTTAAAAACCCTGTTGCGTGGGACTTGAAAACCATAATCCCCACCTGCACCACAGGCAGCACAGTGGCTAAGTGGTTAGCACTTCGACCAGCAGCGCTAGGGTAGTTGGTTCAAATCCCAACCACATCCTTACCTGCCTGGAGTTTGTATGTTCTCCCTGCGCCCGTGTGGGTTTCCTCCCACACTCCAAAATCATGCTGGTAGGTGAATTGGCCCTAGTATATGTATGTACAGTATGAATGTGAGTTAGGGACCCTTAGAGTGTAAGCTCCTTGAGGGCAGGGACTGATGTGAATGTACAATATATATGTAAATTTATGGCGCTATATAAGTACCTGTAATAAATAAATGAACAAGAAACAGGAACACTCTTAAACATAACGCAGACTCGCTGAGATTCAAGCGTTATTTACACTGGCGTGTAGGTGGCTTATCTATTGTAGAGAAAGAAATACAGCCAATATAAACAAACCTCGTGGGTGATATGTTTTCAGGTTCACCTGGGTTAGATTGCTATCACAAGAACCTTGGATGTTTGTATTGAAAAATATTTCGGATAACTCTGGAAATTACCTTTCCTTATGCTACACTGCATGTGAATCTATCTCTTTAAAGCCATGATCGTGCCATTGCAGTATCTGTGTATGTAAAGATAAGGCTCTTCTTACATTGCGGTTTCTACTTTTAAAGCCTACATTTTGGACAGAATAAGGAAACCTCTGTTGGGTTTTTTTTTTATTTTTATTGCTGTCTGTGTCCCCATTAGGGAGATTTCCATACTTTCTGTACTGTTTGATTTGGCAGACAGATCAGGAACTGAGGGGGATTTCCCCAATGCTGACACAGACAGCAATAGCCAGACTGGTTCAGAAGCCTATTAGGTGTATTACATTTTGTGTGTACCTTGGGGTTTCTAGGTGACCAAGGTGTCACAATAGTCAGGGCTTTTTCTTAAAGCGGTTGGAAACCCTTCCATATACCTAGTGCAGTGACTGGCCTCAGGTGATGAACAGAGATGAAACAAATCCTCCTACATAAGTTGTACCCAGGGCCACTGATGAGGCAGTACAACCAGCCCTGTTGTACCAGATCAGCTACATAGTGGGGCCCGGCAGCATTACAGTTCATTGCTTCATTAAATAAAAAAAATTAAAAAATAGAGCTTGCTAAATTGTTCCCCCTGCTCCTACTTGTTTATGGAGCGGGGTAATGCCATTTTCCAGGGCCCCATCAGGTCAACAGAAGGGCCCAGGTGCACACAAAGGAGGGACTATTTTTTCATTTTCGGGGCGCATGTACATCATGCAGTCCCGCTACTTAATTTGTTCCGGCCGGCGGAGTGATACCATGATTCTCCGCCCGGCGCCCGCCTCCAGTTCTCACTTGCAGAGATGCGAGCCGTGGTAGCTGACAGGAAACATCTGAAGGAGATTGTGGCTGCAATGGACACAGTGAGTGAAGAATAGAATAGAATCCTCACTGTGTCCTAATATACAGTCATAGGCGTCCGCTCCATAGGGCAAGGGGGGTCAATTGCCCCCCCCCCAAATCAGAAGTCAGAGTGAAGACACTTGCCCCCGTGTTGTAATGGCTGCCTCCGTGGCAGCCGTGGACTTTTCTTTTCTAAGTCTGCTGCTGGCCTGTGGGCTGCTCTGTCTTTTCCAACTACACATCTGTCCTTCCCTCCTCACCCCCGGCCCGAGCATCGGATTGGCTCTGCCGCTCGGGCCTCTGCTTAACATCACCGTCCATGATCCTGCTGTTCCATGATTGGCTGCTGCCTCAGCCTGTGTAAATGTATGCGCCGGCTCCTCCCACAGGTGCGTGGCGTGCAGTGGCTGAGACGAGAGAATACGCTGCCAGTGCCTGCCCTGGGCATATTGCTGAAGAACTACAGGTAACAGCAGTGCCTGTGCC
The DNA here is from genome assembly GCA_029206835.1 of Rana muscosa. Taxonomy (NCBI): domain Eukaryota; kingdom Metazoa; phylum Chordata; class Amphibia; order Anura; family Ranidae; genus Rana; species Rana muscosa. Next base: position 285,543,366 of record CM055119.1, on the reverse strand, counting down.
ACTAAACCACCGTGTACATCTTTTTGTATTGCAATTTATTGCAATACATCTGTTGTGGGCGGCCATATTTTGATCTTGATGAAAACAACCAATACAGTATAGGCTGTTTTCATAAAGATCAAAATATGGCCACAACAGATGTATTGCAATATAGAAAGATGTACATTCTCTAGGCTATATTTATATGGACATGTGGAGTGAAGCTGAATTATACTCGAGCTATTTCACACTGCCAGCTGGCCGCATTATCGGTAAAGCTCCGCTAGTTTTAGCGGCAATTTACCATAGTTTTAATGGCGCTATTCGGCCGCTAGTGGGGCGCTTTTAACCCCAGTAATCGGTCGAAGACAGGGTTAAATGCAACGGTGTATCACCACTGCCGAATCGCTTTGCAGGCGCTTCGGCAGTGGTGCCCATTTATTTCAATGGGCAGGGGCGGTGGAGGAGTGGTGTATACAGCGCTGCTCCACTGCCCCAAAGATGCATGGATGACCTTAAAATTATGCACCCCCCCCCTCTGAAAAAAGTTCAGCGAACGCCCATGTATACAGTATATCTCAAAGTACAGCGGCCGGGCTATCAGCAGCCTTATGCCCCATACACACGATCGTTTTTCATGCCGTTAAAAATGCCATTTTTAAAAATGGGCATTAAAACCGATCGTGTGTATGCTCCAGAGCATTTTTAACGACGTGAAAAACGGCCATTAAAAATTTCGAACATGCTCTATTTTTTCACGTCGTTTTTCATGTCGTTTTTTTTAACGACGTGAAAAACGATGGTGTGTATGCTTTGACGAGGTGAAAAAAACGCGCATGCTCAGAATCAAGTATGAGACGAGAGCGCACGTTCTGGTAAAACTAGCGTTTGTAATGGAGATAGCACATTCATCACGCCGTAACGGACTGAAAAGCACGAGGCTGAAAAGCGCGAATCGTCGCTCAACAAACTTTACTAACATGAAGGCTGGCACCATCCGAACGGAACTTCCCCTTTATAGTGCCGTCGTACGTGTTGTACGTCACTGCGCTTTGCTTGAACGTTTTTTTAAATGATCGTGTGTACGCGAGACAGGCTTGAGAGGAAACATGAAAAAAAACGACAAGAAAAACGTCGGTTTAAAAAATGGCATGAAAAACGATTGCGTGTACGCCGCATTACAATAATCATCACAGGCAGCACATTAAACAGGGGCTCTATCATGGCTCTGTGTCACATGGCTGCTGAGGGTGCTGACTTTGCTATGGCTGTGCTGTGTTAGTCTGTTACATACAGTACAGCCATAAGTTAAAAAGTCAGCAAACAGCCATGTGACACAGAGCCATGATAGAGCACCTGTTTAATGTGTTGCCTGTGATGATTATTGTAATGCTGATCATAAGACGTTGAGATACTACTTTACACTTCAGTTGGGGGAGCAGTAAAAGTGCAGTGGAGCTGCATTTTTACCACCCCCCAAACCAATCCCCTTTAACGGCTTCCCATCCAGCAACATACTAGTACGTCGCTGGATGGGAAGTATGATATCTTGGTCATCACTGCAGCAATGATTGAGATATCATTTTTTAGCCCCAGCAATGTACACAAGCCATTACCAGCTTGAACAAGTATCTGATCAAACCGATCTTGGTTTGATCAGATGCTTTGGCGGCCAGAGGACAGATATGGGCTCTAAAAGACCCCAGATCTCTCCATAAAGCGGACCTGTCATGGCTCTTGCTATCACAATGGATGTTATTCATCCCTTGTGAAAGCAAAAAAAAGAAAAGAAAAAAAAGGTAAAAATACAGTGTACATTTTTTACATTTTTAATAAAATAAAATAAAAAATAAATTTAAACTGCCCCTGCTCTTTCGTGCTTATGCACAATTGCGAACTGACACGTTGGCCCCGCACAAGTGTGTAAACCGCAACAAACTTGCATTTTGTTTTGAAACTGGGTCAGGGGCGGGGACAGGGGTGAGGTCAATGGCATGGCTGAAGGGGGCCCCGTCAGGTAGGCTGTACGGGGCCCCATAATTTCTAACAGCGGCCCTGGTTGTACCTGTTTATCTGCAGTCTTCTCTACTTTACATCCAGAAGTCCAGAATTTATAAAGCTTATCTGAGCTGTCGAAGATCTGAAATTACACTCTGCAGAGCTCAGTTAGGCAAGCTCTGAGAGCTAGTTGGAGGGAAGGGACACACCCTCCTGTACACAGCACACAGGAACAGAGTTGAGGTTGTCAATCACATGCTGTGTGATGGAGCTCTGTCCCCAGTCACCATTGCAGAGGAATGAGGCAGCAGACAGAAATGACACTTAGTGCTCCGGATTGAGTCACACACTATTGAGGGATATCGTTTGTTCATATTTCATGTCTGAGGTTTAAAACTACTTTAACCGCTCATTACACTGCGACAGGTCGGCTCATTCCCGTAAATCGCCGTAGCTGTATGTAGGTTCCTTTAACTGCTATAGAAGGCACGCGTGCGTTCCCACTGCTTGGCGGGGAAGCTCATGCGCGTGGCCGGCCACACGCGATCGCTCCACAGAGAGCCAGAACGGGGATCTGTCAATGTGTCTACAGATCCCTGTTCTGACAGGGAAGTACATAGCGATCGTCTGTTCCTAGTGAATAGGAACAGTGATCTCTCTGTACTTCCAGTCAGTCCCCTCCCCCCACAGTTAGAAACACCTCCCTAGGGGACACATTTAACCCCTTTATCGCCCCCTAGTGTTAACCCCTTCCCTGCCAGTGTAATTTATATAGTAATCAGTGCATTTTTATAGCACTGATCGCTGTATAAATGTCACTGGTCCCAAAAATTGTCAAAAGTGTCCGATCTGTCCGCCGCAATGCCGCAGCTAAAAATTGATGATCACCGCCATTACTAGTAAAAAAATGAATTATAATAAAAATGCCATAAATATATCCCCTACTTTGTAGACACTATAACTTTTGCGCGAACAAATCAATATACACTTATTGCGATTTTTTTTACCAAAAATATATAGAAGAATACATATCGGCCTAAACTGATGAATAAATTAGATTTTTTTTTTATTTTTGGGGATATTTATTATAACAAAAAGTAAAAATTATTGTTTTTTTTTCAAAATTGTCAGTCTTTTTTTGTTTATAGTGCAAAAAATAAAAACCGCAGAGGTGATCAAATACCACCAAAAGAAAGCTCTATTTGTGGGAAAAAAAAGGACGTCAATTTTGTTTGGAAACCACGTCGCACGACTGCGCAATTGTCAGTTAAAGCGACGCAGTGCCGTATCGCAAAAAATGGCCTGGTCATTGAGGGGGAAAAATCATCCGAGGCTGACTTTAATGGCCCATTTACTTCCTTGCAGCACTTTTACCCGCCCCCTTAGGGCTGGTTCACCCTAGTGATTGGGGGCAGTAAAACCCTGCAGTTGAGCTTTTACCACCTTTCAACCGCTACCCCTTTAGATGCAGCAGCCAGGGGTGTACATATGCCGCGTCAGGAATTATACCACCTGTTGCATTCGACGGGCGCCACTTTCCGCTCTACACGACCCATTCAAGTGAATGGAAATGCTCAGAAACCACAAGCATGTGGGGTTCAAGCGGTTAACACAGGAGGTGAGTCGGCAATACAACGCCATCTCGCCGCCTGTCAAATGCTCTCTGAAGAGTGATTCAAATGTGGATCTCTCTTCAGAGAGAAAAACAAGTGAGAACAAGCCCTTACTGTGCTGGGGTGTCTTTCAAATGAATTGCAACACATTTTATTGACGTGAAGTGTACATGGGCTAGATTGTCTTGATTAGAAATATTGAGATTTGTTTTTATTTTTTTAGGCTCTTGGCTTTCGTCTTCTACCTTTAAAGGAGCTCTTCTGGGATCATGTAGTAGATAGATTTGCAGTTGTGTTCTCCATAGCATCCTCTGCTGTATGTGGGCCAGAAATGTCTCTGTCCCGGATAAGACAAGAGGATCTGAAGAGCTACTCTGTAGTGGACACAAGCACAGAGAAGGTCTATAAATCCACCTATGGACCCACACGTACCGATGTCCTGATAAAACTTTTATCTTTGTCCGAACTTAATGACAGGTAAGCAGAACTATGCTAAAAATGTGTAATGCTGGTGTAGCGCTGCCCCTCCAAGGGCCGCTGGATTTTTGGGTTTTCCCTCTGCATGCACAGCCAGACAACAGGAATTCCCCGTCATTCACTCAAATTTCAAAAACCAATCCAGGGTGTTCTGTTTTGTTTTTGGTTTATTAAGGGATAAACTTGGATAAGGATAGGAAGGTATGGGGTGCGCAGAACTGTAGTTGAATGTAACTTGAGGACTTGAAACTGTCTCTGCTACCAAAAATCACAAGGTCCCCCCATAGGATAGATGGATCAGCTCAACTGGTAAAGAAAAGAGTTCACAACACTGAATGCAGGGGCTTTCCTTCTGTGGGAAAATGCCAAGGCACCTGGCTCCTCCTTAAAATCCCCACGCAAGAGGTGTAGGGTAGCTGTGCTGCTTTAAGTGGCTCTAAGCTGTCCATCTGTAGATAGGTAGTTGGGATTGCACCTGGCTGCTTCTCCTCTATAGGCTCTGGGGTGTAGTGGTTTAATACTCACTCAGTCCCTTTGAAAGATCCTGTAGCTCATGTTGTGACTGCTAAACAGGCCATCTGCTGGACAGGTCCCAATTGCTCCCAGGGTGACCCAGCTATTCCTAACTGAGGCTGAAAGGGTATGAGGCTTCCTCTGCTGCTCTCTCTCTTTCTGGCTCTCGCTGGCTTCTTTCTTCTGCCCCTCCAGGCAACTGGACCCTGGACTCTGCTCCCACATGGCCAGGCTCCAGAATATGTATGGGCTATCTCTCCACCTTCTGGGCCATCTTCACCCAGAGATTGAAGGAGACTCCATAAATATTCAGGCCTCATCTCTGCCTCTCCGCCCTCTATGTTCTAGAACTCTCCAGCAGTTCTAGAAGCCAGGGGGAGGCGACAGAGACTCAGCCCTTGGAGCTCTTCCAAACTAACTGTGAACAAATTAACCCTGGCTCCCCTGGCTGCAAAAGGAGCTCAACTAAATGTATCTACTGTACCCAGGGGGTGCTACACTGTAAGCAAAGCTTGAAGGAGTACAGCGGGTAGCTGTAAGTAGAGCTTGAAGATAAGTACAGTGGGTAGCAGTGAGTCAAGCCTGAGGGATCCAGCGGGTAGATGTGAATCCAGTAGCCCAGTGGGTAGCGTGGGTGAAGCTTGAAGAGTACAGCGGGTAGCTGTGAGTTGAGCTCAAGGGACCCAGCTGGTTGCTGAGAGTCCAAGAACTCCACTGGGAGACTGAGCTGAGCTGGAAAAATACAGCGGGAAGCTGTGAGTGAAACTTGAGAAGTCCAGCGGGTAGCTGGGAGCTAAGCTTGAAGATCTACAGTGGGATACTGTGAATGAAGTTGTTGCTATAGGAGACAACTGCTACAAATACAGACCGCTGTAATCCAATGTCAGCCCTCCCTGACTCTGGGGGTCACCATCAGGCCCTTAGAGGTCGGGGGGACCGCTACACTACCAAGCCACTCCCTATGCATTTTGTTGTTCTGGCATCATCAGGGGCACCAGGAAAGCACCCCTGATGATGTCAATACACCGAAATGTGTAGGGAGTGGCTTGGTAGCACTCTGTGAGAGAGAGATTTCCATGCAGCCAGGGTTGTCACTAGGTCAGTTTTTGTATGAACATGTGCCCAAAAGAAGCTTGGTGGAAGTGTCTGCTATCACACAATCTGATCTCACCAAATTAAATCGTCTCTGTGGCCTTGATCACGATTTGTGCATTGTATCGCAGTTTTATTCACAGACATTTATATGAAGGACTGTCATTATGTGATGTTTGATTATAATTACACACATGTCTATAGGAAGCACAGCTCTGATTTATGTTAATTTCAAAACTTTATTTTTGTTGTCCATAATTTTTACCCCCGGTTTTCCCTTTAGTTCACACTGGTGCGATGCGGGAACCAACGCGATTCCTGTGCAGGTTCCCGCATCGCATCTGACTCTCAGGCAGTTCATACTGACAGCTGCAAACGGCTGCGAGTGTCAACAGAAAGTTATTGACACCTCAAAATCGGTTTTCAGAACGCAGTGCGAACTATGGAATCGGATCACATGGGTCTGAACACTCATGCGATCCGATTCCAGCACGGACCAAAAAAAGGGTCCTGCGCCATTTTGGTGCGAATGCGATGCGATTTTAGCCATACAAACTGTATGTCTGAATTGGCATTGCGTAGACATCGCATGTGATGTGCATAGCAATGCGGTGTGAATCTCATGCGATGTCTGGCATCACATAAGTGTGAACCCAGCCTTATGGCCATTTACATTGTTGGTGTTGTTAATGCACGCATTGTAACATGCTACCACGCATTGATCAACTTTGCCATAATCAAAATAGTGCCTGTGCCCAACTCAGGGCTGCAGCATGTACATTTTTTTGTGCTTTAGTTATCATGCATATTGATTTGTTGATAACAGGTATTAACAAGTCATACTCTACACTGAATCTCAAAGTGAAAACACATTAAAAATATCATATCAACACGAAACGCATGTTGAGACATGACAATGCTCCTGCCTAATGCTACGGAAAAACATTGATTTAAAGGATTTGTAAAAGGTAATTTTCTGGGGGAAAAAAACAAATGTTATACTTACCAGCTCTGTGCAATGGTATTACACAGAGCGGCCCTGAACATCCTCTTTTGGGGTACCCTGGTGGCGCTCCAGGTAGGGTGACCACATTTCCAAACTGCCATTCAGGGACACACACCCCTCCCCCCCCCCCCCTAAAAAAAAGATTTTTTTGTATACCTTTTTTTGTGACCCCCCCCCCACAGGTTTCACTGGTTCATCCTGGGACCTGTAGTTCTTCACTGGTTGGGGGGGGGGTCACACGTTCAGCTCTGAGGGGTTCATGGTGGGACCTGTAGTCCTTCACTTTTGGGGGTCACATCCCCCCAAAGGTGAAGGACTACAAGTCCCAGCATGAACTCCTAATATGTAAAGATGTGACCCCCCCCCCCCAATTTGAAGGACTACAACACCCAGCATGAACCCCTGAGATCTAATGGTGTGATCCCATAGATTTCACAGGTTTATGGGGGCAGGGGGGTCTCACTTCTTCAGTTCTGGGGGGAGGTTCATGCTGGGACCTGTTGTCCTTTACTTTGCGGGGGTCACCCCCCCCCCCAAAGTAAAGGACTACCAGTCCCAGCATGAACCCCTGGGATCTAAGGGTGTGACCCAATAGATTTCATGGGTTCATGCTGGGACCTGTAGTTCGTCACTATTTTGGGGGGGTTTCACATCTTAAGCTCTGAGGGGTTCATGCTGGGACCTGTGTCAGTTTCATTCCCGGACACTGTATTGTCCCAGAGTGAAGGTGCCCGGGACAGACCTGCAGAATGCGGGACTGTCCTGGGCAATCCGGGACACATGGTCACCCTAGCTCCAGGCGCTTCCACTTCTCAGCGTACCACCATAGGAAGCCGCTTCTTATGGGAATGCACCCACGGGCTCAATCCTGAGCGGAGCTGTGTGCATCCATTGACACACACAGTGCGACTCAGCCCTCCCCCTTTGCTCTCTGCTCACAGGATTTGATTAACAGCAGCATAAGCCAATGTCAGCAGAGAGAGAGAAGAGAGCCACTAGAGGCAGGCACAGTTCTGGATCGAGATAGGACTTAGGTAAGGGGGCGATATAACAAGGCTGCTTTTATACAGATGCGTTTTTGCTGCATTTTTACCATGCCAAAACTGTTACAAAAACACAATCCCTTAAAATCATTGGGACTCTTCACACCACTGCGCTGAAGGTACGGCGTGTTTTGAAAAGTCCTGCATGCCGCATGTTAGGTGTGGTTTTTAAAACTGCACCAAAAACGCAGATCCCTATTCAAATTAATACAAAACGCATCAAAAGCGTTATGATTTTGGTGTGTTTTTTGAGTCGCATGTCCAAGTTTCACAGGTGCATACTGGGTAATAGGAACCCAGAAACCGCACCGGAAATGCACTGGATCAAAAACATTGCAAAAACGCATATGCATTTTTACTGCGTTTTTTCAACAGAGCAGTGTGAAAGCGGCCTTATTGGGACATTTTTTACCTTAATGCAGAGAATGTATTAGGGTAAAAAATGTCTTTAGAATGTACTTTAAGGTATAGAAATTGATACTAAACAATATCTTTATTCTCAAAAATAATCCATACACATCCACCACTCAATAGCCTTGCATTCTATGAACAGTGGGTATAGAAAAGAATCACCCCCCATTTTAAAATAATCACATTTTGTTGCTTTGCAGCCTAAAAATGAAGACAGACACAGTTTTTGTTTTATCCAACTGTATCTACTAGTGCAACTCCTAACATCCAAGTGAAAGATATGACACCAACATGTCAGAAAAAAATTATTCAAAAACAGAATCATTGAGTTGGAAAAAGGATCACCCCCCCCCCCAGGGTGTCAGTATTTTGTTGAACCACCTTTTGCTTTAATTCCAGCCTTTAGTCTGTTCGGATATGTCTCTACTAACCTCGCACATCTAGACTTTACAATATTTGCCCACTCTTCTTTGCAGAACTGCTCAAGTTCAGGTAAATTTGATGGCAGAGGCGTTGCTAGGGCTGCAAAAGATCTGGGGCTAGAGCCCATAGCAGGGGTCACCAACATGCCATGCCAGCCAGTTCCACCAAATGTGCATTGTCCCTGCATTGTAGGCAGGCTGTCTGGACTGGTCCAGTTAGCACAGAGGCAGGCTCAGTTGTCGGTTCTGAGAGAGGGCAGCAGAGCGGTGATGCGGGGCGGGCAGTGAGAGATGTCATCTCGCTGGTCCCCGCCGCACCTCCGACATTGAAAGGCCAGCTGTGAGGGCAGAGGAGCGGTGATGCGGGGCGGGCGGAGAGAGATGATGTCATCTCTGCTCGTCCACCCACTCGCTTCTCTTATCCCCCTGCCCGGCTCTCTCATGCAGCCCGCCTGCCGCACCAGCGGCCTGGCTGCAGAGAGGCCATGGCCTGCTGGTTAGGCAGGGATCCCTGCGACAAGAGACTCAGGGCTATGGGCCCCAGATTCGGGGCTATAGCCTCAATAGCCACCCCCTAGCGACGCCACTGTTTGATGGTAACCAATTGTGGACTGCAGTCTTCAAGTCATTCCACAGATTTTCAATGGGGTTTATGTCTGAGCTCTAACTAGGCCATGCAAGGACATTCACCTTTTTCTCCTTCAACGGCTGTGTGGTCATTTATGCTGTGTGCTTTTGGTCATTGTCATGTTGGAAGTCAAACCTTCTTCCCATTGAAAACTTTCTGGCAGAGGGCAGCAGATTTTCCTCAAGAATTTGAAGGTGTTTTGCCCCATCCATTTTTCCTTCTATCCTGACAAGGTGCTCCAGTCCCTGCTGAAACACCTCCATAATAAGATATATCCACCTCCATGCTTTACTGTAGGAATTGTGTTATTTGGATGGTGAGCTGTATTGTATTTCCGCCACACATACAGTGCCTTGAAAAAGTATTCATACCTCTTGAAATTTTCCAAATTTTTTCATGTTACAACCAAAAACGTAAATGTATTTTATTGGGATTTTATGTGATAGACCAACACAAAGTGGCACATAATTGTGAAGTGAAAGGGAAATTATAAATGTTTTTCAAAATTATTTTACAAATACAGTAAACCTTGGATTGAGAGTAACTTGGTCTGATAGTCTTCTTTTTATTTTATTTTTTATATAAATTGTGACTTGATAAGCAAGCGATGTCTTGATATACAAGTAGCGTCATGCCACAACTGAGTATAAAAGAGAAGAGAGGAGCCTCTAAGTGTAGCAATATGGTTACATTTAATGAAGGTACAACATTTAGCAACTCACATGGTTGATGATTAAAAGAGGCACATCTAAGTATGCAGGCATCCGGGTTAAAGCTGTCCACATAGACCATCCTCCTCACCACCGCCATCAACGTCATCCCTTCCACGCTGCGCTCCATGAGTGTTTCGAGCCTCACTTTCAGATCGCTCTACTGCAGGGTAGTCTTCCCGGTCACGATTACAGAAGGACAGCCTTGAGTGCCGGCAGTGCGGGGGATGGTCTATGTGGACAGCTTTACCCCGGTTTCCTTCATACTTAGGCCCCTTTCACACGGGTGCTCCTATCAGGTCCGACTGTCAATTTTTCCTGATCGGACGCTCCATTCACCTCTATGGAGCGGCGGATATCAGCAGTGACATTTCCGCAGACATCCACCGGTATCCAATTCGATCATCTCCATGAAATCCAGATGGATGGAAACCCTATTTTCCATCCATCTGGAGAATCGGATCGGATAGGATCGGATGAAGACGGACAGTCGGTCCGTTTTCATCCGATCTCCATAGAGGACAGCGGGGCTCTGACAAGTCTGTCTGCGCACAGTGAGCGGAGACAGACCTGTCATCCGCCTGCTCAGCGATCCCAGCTGAGCAAAGCGGAGTCCTTACTTGGACAATCCCGTGTGAAAGGACTATTAGATGTGCCTTTTTTAATCATCAACCATGTGAGTTGCTAAATGTTGTACCTTCATTAAATGTAAACATATTGCTACACTTAGAGGCACCTCTCTTCTATTTTATACTCTGTAGCTCCTGCTGGATTTTGCTTCTAATCCCCTTGTGGAGGGAGGCTTCCATTTGTGGATGGACATTTTATGGTTACACAACCCATCACATTGCTATAATCTTTTTATATGGACTTTAAACTGAAGGATTTATGAATAAATGGTTGTGGAACTAATCATCTGAGTTTTCATTATTTCTTATCGGGAAATTTGCTTTGATATACGAGTGCTTTGGATTACAAACATGTTTCCAGAACGAATTGTGCTCACAATCCAAGGTTTTACTGTAAATATGTTTAAAGTGTGGTGTGCATTTGTATTCTGCCCCCCCTGAGTCAATACTTTGTAGAACCACCTTTCACTGCAATTACAGCTGCAAGTCTTTTTGGGGGTGTCTCTGCCAGCTTTGCAAATCTAGAGAGTGACATTTTGCCCATTCTTCTTTGCAAAATAGCTCAAGCCACCCATAGTCGAATGTTTGCTTCAGTTGCACTACCAGAGACTGAAATGCTCCAGGAAAGCTCTTTTCATGCTGAGCTAATCAAAATGTCCACAGCTGATCACAGCTTAAAGTCTAATGGCTCTGTGTGCCACCGAATCGTGATTATCTACACCTGATTGAGTTTACAAGTCATTTTTAGGAGGGGTGATCCTTTTTCCAACTCAGTGATTCTGTTTTTACAATAAATAAAAAAATGGTGTTATATCTTTCACTTGGATGTTCTAGGTTGCACTGAGTAAACACAGCTGGATAAAACAAAAATTGTGTCTGTCTTCATTTCAAGCTGCAAAGCAACACAATGTGGTTATTTTAAAGAGGGGGTGATTCTTTTCTATACCCAGTGTTTAATGGAATAACAGAGTGTTTCTGTCTCCTTGTAATGTGCATGAAATATTCTTGTAATATGCTTTGTGAGTTACCAAACCTATCCTTTTCCACTTATTATTTTTTTTGTTTGGAAAGAGCAGTGCACTTGCGGTCCTGTGTACTGCTCTATGCACACTACAAATCCCATAGTCCATCCCAGGAAGTTGGATCACAGCAGCAAAAATAAAACAAATAATAATAATAATACATACAGTACTTTTTATTTTTTTTAAATCAGAGTTTCGTGTCACTAAACACGGTATACAGTGCTTCAAGTAGTACAAGCCCAGCATACAAAGTTGCAATTGAAGAACAATTCAAATATTTAAATTTTAAATTTAAATGTTATTTTTAAATGAGATACAGTAAAACCTTGGATTGCGAGCATAATTCGTAATTCGTTCCGGAGACATGCTTGTAATCCAAAGAACATGTATATCAAACCAAATTTCCCCATTAGAAATAATGGAAACTCAGACGATTCGTTCCACAACCATTTATTCATAGGTCCTTCAGTTTATAGTCCATATAAAAAGATTATAGCAATGTGACCATAAAATGTCCATCCACAATTAGAAGCCTCCACAGGGGGATTAGAAGCAAAATCTAGCAGGAGCTACAGAGTATAAAAGAGAAGAGAGGCGCCTCCAAGTGTAGCAATATGTTGCTAAATGTCGTACCTTCATTAAATGTAACCATATTGCTTGCTACACTTAGAGGCGCCTCTCTTATCTTTTATACTCAGTTGTGATATGATGCTACTTGTATATCAAGTCAAAATGTATTTAAAAAATTAGCTTGTCTTGCAAAACGCTCTCAAACCAAGGTTTTACTGTACAGGTCCAGATCACATATAAGGAAAGAACTGCAGAACGAGATTCCAGCAGTTGCAAGGTAAGGTAAACTAGTGTCACTTTAATGCTACAATTTCAGCTGACTTTTATTTACCATGTAATAAAGAAATCCCAGCCAATCAGTTTGTGTGCATTCACTATTATATATCATATAATCATTAAAATACACTCTCCCCCTTTCAGGTCCCGACAAGCGGTCCAGAAGCATATCGAGTATATCAGCAGGATAGAATCAGAGCACGTGACACCAATGGTTGGGATTTATCGGACACCAAACACGTTGGGTATTGTAACACAATGGATGCCAAACGGATCCCTGCACTCTCTTATTTACCAGGTATGTCATAGTCATTTGATGAAAGAATGACTCAGGATCCTTTCACATGGACTGTCTGTGTTTCCGGGATCGGAAGCTCCATGCAAGTTTATGGGCAGGCGAATGTAAACGGATGTGCATCTGTTTACATCCGCCCATCTCAGAGTCTGTCCAAATCCAGAAAAAAAAAATAGAAAAGGACGGGGACTGATGTAAACAGAGGCAAGTCCAATTTCATCCAACCATCCAACCATCCATAGATCCAGAATGGGTCCACAGAGGTCCGCTGACAAAATGCAGACAAAAGCTGAACGGGCACGGATATTACTAAAGCCACATAGTTACATAGATAGTAAGGTTGAAAAAAGTCCATCCAGTTAAACCATAAAAAAAAAAAAAAAAATAATATCATACAATCCCATATACCCAATTCTATACCCACATCTGTCCTGTTCTGATTCAGCAGGGAATCTGTTAACAGATCCTCGATGAACAGAGAAAGCAAAGATCCTTAAAGCGGGGTTCCACCCAAAAATTGAACTTCCGCTTTTCGGAATCCTCCCCCCCTCCAGTGTCACATTTTGGCACCTTTCAGGGGGGAGCAGATGCCTGTCAAATACAGGTATTTTGCTCCCACTTCCGGGTATAGATAGCCGAGCCACCCGTGGCGATCTACGCCACGTCCGGCACCTCCTCCGCCCCCCCCCGCTGTCTTCTGGGAGACACACATGTCCCAGAAGACAGCAGGGACCAGTGGGATCGCGCAGCGCGAGTCGCGCATGCGCATTATTGAACCATGCTGTGAAGCCGCAAGGCTTCACTTCCTGATTAGTTGTTAGTTTCGCTTTAAAGTAGATCTATAAAAAAAAAGTAAATCTGTCATTTAAATCCATGTTTTAGAGCTGAATTCTAGGATTAGAAATACATCATTACAAAAAATGATTGTTAGTTAATTTTTAATTTCGGTATTAATAAATTAATTAAAAATACATTTTAAAAATGCCCAATGGGGCCCTTGGTAATACCCTTTAAAAGGTTTAATGCATATCGAAGTGGTTGTAAACCCTCACATATACCCAGTGAAGTGACCGGTCTCAGGTGAAACACAAGGATGAAACAAATCCTCCTACATAAGTTGTACTAGTTTATCTGCTTTCCCTACATCTGTTCAAAGTGCAAAAAGCAGGGGACGGTACTGAAGTAACACTCTGCACACCACAGTGAGAGCTGATTGGAGGGAAGGGACGCCCCCCCCCCCTTCCCCCTCACACAACACACAGCAACAGAGCTAAGGCTGTCAAGCACAGCCTGTGTGCTGGAGCTCCCTCCCCTGTCTTTCTCTTCTTGCTTGGTGTCAGGAAAACTTGTTTGAAGTGACTCAAATACAGAGAAAGGACGCAGCGGACAGAAACGTCACTAAGGGCGAATTCACACACAAAAATCGTTAAATCGCAGAGCAGCCGGAGCGATTCGCTGCTAGAGGGCAGTGCGGTGCTCAATTCAGCACATAACACCTTCCTTCTTTTTTTTTTTTTTTTGTACTAGCTTTATTTGAAGTGTACAAAACATAGACGTCATTCACTGCAATGTCAGGCACCTTGATGCGTTGCGCTGCCTGACATTGCGATTCAGATCGGTGTAATGCCATAAAATGCAGTATGTCTACATTTTACCACAGCAAGCTGCAGCGGAGTGTGAAGAGGACACCTAGGAGGCAATTGTTTTCTGTGTGTCCCTGCAGTGACAGACGTTTTACCATGCAGTAAAACGCCTGTCATGCCTCAATTGAGACAAGTGCACATGCCTTTCTGATGCTCTAAGTCAGAGGTCACCAAACTGCAGCCCGAGGGCCAGATGTGGCCCTTTGCTAGCCTTTATCCGGCCCTTGGGGCACTATTTCTTCCAAATTATATTAGGCACTATTCCTCCCACTGACAAAAACAATGGGGCACTATTTCTTCCACTGATACCAATAATGGGGCACCATACCTCCTTCTACTGACCACCAACCATATTTACCCTCACTGATGCTGGGTCCATAAAAACTGAAGGACATAAAACTGGCCCTTTGTTGGAAAAGTTTTTTTATAATTGTAATTTTTATTGGGTTTTAAAGAACAAACAAGATATTGTTACATTATGCACAATACACAGATATCAAATACATAATGATATCAGAGAAAGAAGAAGAAAAATAAAAGTAGGAGGAATCAGTCAAGCAATGTCCATAAGTACAGAGCACAGGGGTGCTCGGTACACCATATCAAAGATATATAAAACAAACAACTTGTAGGTTTACAATAGGGATTAATAACCAAAATGCAATCGTAAACGTGAAAGACAAGGATGCCTATGAAGTGTATACGGTAGGCCGCAGAAACACAGGAAGGTACCAGGTGACAGGCATATAAACAGGGAAGGAGGGAGGGGATCTGAACGAGAGAGAGAAAAAAAAAATACAAAACTAATACATATCAAGGTGTAGCAAGTGGCGTGAGGGTCCCATATTCCGATCGATCCCAAGGCTCCCATACTTTATCGAATTGGGGAATTATATCATGTACAGAGGCCGTTAGGTATTCCATCCTCCGAATCTCAGCCACCAGATGGAGAAACCTAGGCCAAGGAGGAGGTGTATTAGATAACCAACATAATGGGATAAGCCTTTTGGCAGTTAGCAAAATGTAGGAGATAAGCCGATTTACCTTCTTAGGTATACCTGAAAAGGGGAAACCCAGTAAGTAATTTAAGGGATCGAGCGGAAGAGACACACCCACCACCCTCTGTATCAGTAACCGTACATCATGCCATAAGGGTTGGATCATAGAGCACTGCCAAAAAATATGAAATAGAGAACCTGTATCTGTGCCGCATCGCCAACAGCGCGACGAGACTGAGGGATCATATTTGTGAATTACATCAGGCGTTTTATACCAAAACATAAGAATCTTAATGGCTGTTTCCCTTTGGGACACACATTGAGAGGATTTGAATGTAGAGGACCATATCCTATCCCACACCTGGACCGCAATAGGTCTATCCAACAAAAGAGACCATCTCTTCATGTAGTGGTGAGCCGTCTCAGTTAGTGGAGTAGACTCATGAAGAATACGGTGTATGGAAGAAATTAAATGTAGTTGGTGTGAACCCTGAGCGCATATGTATTCAAAGGTAGTTGGTTTGTCAAGAATCAGAGTTGGAGACTTGGAGTGGAAAAAATGTCTAACCTGTAGGTAGAAATGGAAAAGTTGGGTGGGTATATTGAATTTCTTACTCAGGGTATCAAAAGTATGTAAATGTCGCGTGATAGGATGTACCAAATTCCGGAGTTGAAAAAGAGGGGCATCAAGCCATGAGAAAACCCTGCCCAGGGACAAACTGTCTGGTAAATTTGGGTTAAACAGCACGTTCACAAGGGGAGAGCAAGTTGAAGCAAGGTGGTGGTTCTTGAGGCATTTACACCAAATAGTTAGGGTGAAAGTCATCGGAGCAGTACATTGGCGTTTAAAAATGGGATCCAGGGATGAGACATCGTCCCAAACCAAGGAACATGGGTGGACCGGATATAGCACCCCCTTTTCAATGGCAGACCATTGATTTGGTGCATGTAGGGAGGACCACGAAACAATGGCCCTCAGGTGTGAGGCGTGATAGTTTTTAAAAATGTCCGGAGAACCCAATCCCCCCCTGGATCTTGAGGCGAATACCACTGAACTGGCTATACGATGTGCTCTACCGCCCCATATGAACTTTAGAAAATTCCTCTGAATCGCTTTTAGTTGAGAGGAAGGCAGGGCAACTGGTAGTGTTTCAAAGTGATAAAGTAGTCTGGGAAAGATAGACATTTTTAGGACGTTAATTCTACCCAACAGGGACAGGGGATATTTTGTCCAAGCCATCAGGGATTTGTTGATGTCTAAAACGAGAGAGGGGAAGTTGGCTTGATAGAGAGAAGAGTAAGAGGGGGTAAGAAGGACACCTAAATATTTAAGGGAGGTAGTGCACCATTTATAAGGATATGACCCTTTAAGCTGAGACAATAATAATGACGGATGTGTATGGGGAGGGCTTCAGTTTTGGAAGTGTTGACCTTGTAACCAGAGATAGCACCAAAAGAGGCTAGTAATTTATGCAAAGAAGGGAGCGATATCAATGGATTTGTAACAGTGAGCAGAATGTCATCCGCAAAGAGCGACAATTTATATTCTCCCTGCCGCATCACCACCCCACGGATATCCGGATGAGTGCGGATGGACTCGGCCAAGGGCTCCAGACATAAAATGAAAAGCAACGGTGATAAGGGACACCCCTGCCGAGTTCCCTTTGTCAT
The DNA here is from genome assembly GCA_029206835.1 of Rana muscosa. NCBI lineage: Eukaryota > Metazoa > Chordata > Amphibia > Anura > Ranidae > Rana > Rana muscosa. The sequence continues at coordinate 285,526,370 of CM055119.1, read as the reverse complement.
GGGGAAGCCAGGCGACAGGAAGGAAGACATCTGAACCTGGGCCGTGACTGTGGAGTACAGGGCCTCTAGAGCTTTTAAAAAAGGACCAGTGAAACGGAACGTTTTTAAGACAGCAAACATATAAGGCCAACTCAGCCTGTCAAAGGCCTCCTGGGCATCTAGACTCAAATTTAACGCCGAACGGGAGGATCTATCCAAAAGATCTATCAGATCAATTGTACGGCGAGTGTTGTCCCCCGCATGCCTGCCAGGGACAAAGCCCACCTGATCTCTATGGATCAGTTTGGGAATGAGCCTAGATAATCTGGATGCAAGAATTTTGGTGAATATTTTATAATCTGAATTCAAAAGGGCTATGGGCCTATAATTATCTGGGAAAGAAGGGTCTTTACCAGGCTTTGGGATGACTGAAATGTAAGAGTGGGAGAAATGTGGGTGTGGGGACGTGCCTTTAAGCAGTGAATCGTATAAAGTCAGCATATGAGGGGACAAAATGTCGAAAAAAGTTTTGTAGTAAAAGTAGGGCAAACCATCAGGGCCAGGCGATTTGTGCAGAGGCAGCTCTTTAATTATAGCCAACAGTTCCTCAGCCGATATAGCCACATTCAAACTGACCAAATCCGCTGAGGATAATCTTGGAAGTTTTATGTTAGAGAAGAAAGTCTCAAATTTTTCCTGAGTAAAGTTAAAGTGGTTTTCTGGAGTCAGACAATTATACAATCTATGGTAGAATTTACCAAAAATGTTGGACATTTCACGGGGGCAATGTGCTCTAGAGCCATCAGCCTGTATAAGAAAATCGGGGAAGGAATTGAATGGGCGTGGTCGTAATTTATGAACTAGCATCCTATGGGGCTTATTCGCAAATTCATAAAATTTTTGTTTTGTCCATAGCAGGGATCTAGCTGCCCTGTCAAGCTGTAAAGACTTTATTTGTTCCCTGAGGGAAATGATCTTTTGAAGTTTCAACACCGTGGGACCACACAGCAGTCTCCGCTCCGCGGCTACCAGAGCAGATGTAAGGGACTGCAGTAGTCCATTTCTATCCTTTTTTAACCGGACACCCTCAGCTATGCAAGCACCTCGAAAAACTGCCTTGTGCGCCTCCCACAGCGTGGAAAACTCGGAAACCGAGCCCATGTTAAGCTGGAAAAATTCCTCCAAGCTTTTGGCCAAGATCGAACGTGGGACTTCGGACTGTAGGAGGTGGTCATTAAGACGCCAATGACAGGATTTGGTATAGGCCTGAGAAAGCATAAGGTCTATCATAATGGGAGCGTGGTCTGACCACGTGATGGGCAATATGTCAGACTCGATCACATAGGGGATGAGTGGGGCTGTGATAAAAAAATGGTCAAGGCGTGAATACATTTTATGAGCTGAGGAATAAAATGTGAACTGCTTAGCAGAGGGATGTCTGATCCTCCATGTGTCGAAAAGTTGACGGGACCTAATACATTTGCGGAAGGAATTGGCATGCAATATAACCTGTTTCAAAGGTGTAGAACTAAGGAGAGACTGTCTATCTCTAGTGGGTGACATGACCTGGTTGAAATCCCCACCAATAATCTTAAAAGGTTGTGAACAAAATTGAGGGGAGTCAAAAAGTTTGTTGAGAAAGTCAATCTGACCTGTATTGGGGGTGTATAGATTTACAAGGGAGAAAGAAGTATTCACATATTCACATTCCAGTATGAGGAATCTCCCATGCGGATCAACATGTGAGCTTTTAACCTTGATAGGACATGTTTTCTTAATCAAAATCGCCACTCCCGCCTTGCCCGTGGAATCAGGGGCAAGAAAGGAGGTGGGGAAGAATTTCGAGGCAAATTTGAGTGAACCACCAGCCCAGAAGTGAGTCTCCTGGATCATCACCACATCTGCGCCTGAGGCCCTGAAATCCTTCAGGGCCATCCAGCGCTTGCGGATGGAACCCAGACCCTTCACATTATACGACATGATATTTAAAGCCATATGGGCAAAACATTCAAATAAGCTTGTGTAGGGACATTAAATCCAAAAAGTAACAAAATATAGAAAACATAAAAATAAAAGCAAAGGTGTGTATAAAAGCAATGATGTGAATAAACACCGCAGGCAAGAATAACCTTTCGGTACCCAAATAGTAACAGATAAACCCTGTAAGAAAATGGCATTCGGTTAGGAAAAAAAGAGCATTGCACTTTTGACCTACAAAGCTGACTTATAACCATGGACATAAGAAAAATAAAAACCAACAGAAAAGAAAAAGGAAAATAGAACTTAAGTTCTTGAAGGCCTGAGAGGCATTTGCATCTCAGGGGACCCTGGAAGTGAGCCAAGGCCAGGTAGGGACATACACGGACTTCCATCAGAAAACTCTAGGGAGAGAGATGGGAAGGATCGGCTGCTCTCCTTATGAACTCGGTAGCCTTTAAAATAAGTCTGACAGTAGAAGACCTGTTGATGACGGTTAGAGAAAGTCAGCAGATAAACAGGAGCAACTGTCAATTGGGGTACGATGACCAACAAGGAAAACACTGTCAACAATATTAGTAGTAATTTTACCCCATGGGTTGGGGAAGAACTCTACCCCGAACAGGAAACAGGGTAGACTTAAAACTTTGTAAACCAGAGCAGTAATCTTCGTTTCTGTTTTAGAATCGAGGAGAAACAGAGATGCACTGAGCATCGAAGTATGGATCCGGAGAGGAACGTACGGGTGAATCAAGGAGGTTGCTTGGAGGCACGTAGACGTTGGGGTGTAAAGAATTGTTTCCTTGATTTGCCCCTCACGGGGATCCAGATGCGGTTAGGAGTGGTGGGAGGAGGACGGACCTGGGCAGCTGGAGGTATTAAATCATCTTCTGGCAAAGGGGGCAGGCCAAGGTGTTTTAGGAATGCTTCGCCTTCCTGCAGTTCACGCAGGGTAAACTGAACTCCATCCCTGGATACAATAAGGCGGAAAGGGAATCTCCAATAGTAGGGGATCTTATGATGCTGTAAATGGGAGGTGATTGGGCGTAGATTTCTACGCTTAGCAAGGGTAATTGGAGAGAGGTCGCTAAAAATCTGCAATTTTGCTCCTCTGTACTGAAGTTGGGATTTATTTTGTGTAGCCAGGGTCAGTGCCTCCTTGCTTTCAAAAAAATGGAACCGGACTATAACATCCCTGGGTCTAGCTCCAGCCGGAGGTTTTGGGCCCAGGGACCGGTGGGCCCTATCTAGGCGCCAGTCTATATCCACCACTGTGGGGGCCAGGGTATTAAAAAGACCCAGAAGATGGGTGCGTAAGTCAGGGTCTCCCACCGTTTCCGGGATACCTCTGAAGCGCAGGTTCTGCCTCCTTTCCCTGTTCTCCAGGTCCTCTTGCTGTAATTGCAGTTGAGAGACCGAAATATGTAGGTTATGGTTGTCCTCCTCAACAGCCTGAACATAACTTATCAGCTCATCAAATTTATTTTCAAGAGTGTCTGTACGTTCCCCAATTTGGTTAATTTCCCCTCTCAGTTCTGCAGCTAACTTGCTCACTTCTGCCGAGACATTGCACGTAATTTGTTGAAGCAGGAGCTGTAACTTAGCGTCCAACTTGGCGTCCAGGATGTCTGGGGTAAGGATCTCATGAGGAGAGGATGAGGTGAAATCTTGACCCTGGGTGGGAGCTAATGGAGGGTACTCAGCATTCTCCGTTCCCAGTAATGGGTCCAGTGAGGTGAACGGATCTGTGGGGGAATTCGAGGTCGCAGGTTGCGACCTAGTGACAAAGCGTTCCATATTTGATTCCGTACGTGACCCAAACAAAGGCTTATAATATCGCTGCTGCTGGCCAACTTTTCCCATGGGATGCCCAAGGGGCGTAGAGAATAATCAAGCTTATCCCCGGGGCTATAAAATGGCTAAGGTAATATTTCGGGGATCTTGGAGAACAGCCGGGATCCTGAGCTCATTTAAATGGCATCCCCTGTGTTAGCTGGAACGACCACCATTCTGCTTGTCAGGTGTACCAGTCAGGTATAGTAATGACTGATGTAGTGGCTGTAAGGGGAGATCTACAGTCCCACAGATGTCCAGTGATGCACTAAGCTCGGAGGGGAAAGAGCTGGGCCTCAGGTGTAATAGCACTGAGTTAGATGAGGTGTACCCGGAGTAGCAAGATGGCCGCCGACCTCCATGGACTTTCCTGAGAGCGTGCGCCGGCCGGGTGTATTCCGCTCCGTACAGGCCAAAATCCCCCCACCAGGACCAGCGTTCAAGGCCCTCCCCGGCACACAGTCACTCCCAAGTGGGTCCCGTATGGAGGGGGCAGGAGACTGCCCCGCTACTCACTGCGTCCAAGCGTGGGAGAAGCCAGGTCGGCAGGCCGCAAGATGGCGTCCGGTCGCAGGAGAGAGAAGCGGACAGCAGGGATCCCCGGGCGACTCCTCCGCTGTCTGGTTGTTCCCCAGGGGTGAGGTAGCTGACGGACCGTGAAGAGACAGTCGTTTGACCCCTGGATTGTACGGGTTAGGAGTGGAAGGGTCCCGGTGAATCCGCAGGCCCCAAGATGGCGGCGGGCCTCTGCAATGCGGGATCAGTTTCGGGCCCGGAGCAGGTTTAGCTGGCCAAAGTCCACAGATAATCAGCTGGGGCTGTAGGAGATGAGGCCCAGGGACCGATGCAAGTGAAATTGGGCCTCACCGGGGTGAGATAGGGCAGGGATGGCCGTAGATTCCCACTGCCTGTGAGGAGCTCAGCATCCACACGTCTTCCCAGCTGCACGTCCGGACACGCCCCTCTTGTTGGAAAAGTTTGGAGACCCCTGCTCTAAGTTATCCGGGGGGGGGGAGACAAGAAAAAACGGACGCCCCTTAGCAGCGTTAAAAATCCCCAATGGACATGAGGCGTAAACCCAATGAGCATTTAACCCTTGGAGGCCCCACCGCAAAAGGCATTTATGTATTTCTTGAGCCCAGATTGGGGATTTAAATGAATTAATAAGATATACACTATATTGACAAAAGTATTGTGACACCTGCCTTTACACGCACATGAACTTTAATCGCATCCCAGTCTTATGCTGCATACACACGACCGTTTTTCATGACGACAAAAATGCCACTTTTTAAATTGGTCGTTCGTTAAAAACGATCGTGTGTATGCTCCAGCGCATTTTTCTCGACGAGAAAAATGGCCATTAAAAATTTTGAACATGCTCTATTTCTTCTCGTCGTTTTTCATGTCGTCGTTTTTCTCGTCGTGAAAAACGGCCGTATGTATGCTTTAATGACGGGAAAAAAACGCGCATGCTCAGAAGCAAGTTATAAGACGGGAGCACTCGTTCTGGTAAAACTAGCATTCAGAATGGAGATAGCACATTCATCACGCTGTAACGGACTGAAGAGTACGAGGCTGAAAAGCGCGAATCGTCTCTCACCAAACTTTACTTACACGAGGGTGGCGCCATCTGAATGGAACTTCCCCTTTATAGTGCCGTCGTACGTGTTGTCGAACATGTTGTACGTCACTGCGCTTTGCTCGAGCATTTTTTTTTTTTACGATCGTGTGTAGGCAAGGCAGGCTTGAGAAGAATCACGTCGAGAAAAACGTCGTTTTTTTTTTAATGACATTAGAAAAAGCCGTGTGTACGCGGCATTAGTCTGTAGGGTTCAATATTGAGTTGGCCCACCCTTTGCAGCTATAACAGCTTCAACTCTTCTGGGAAGGCTCTCCACAAGGTTTAGGAGTGTAGCCTCGTACACACGGCCGGTTTTCTCGGCAAGAAAACTGCTGGGAGAGCTTTTTGCCGAGAAAACCGTTCGTGTGTATGTTTTCTCGTTGGGAAAACTGCCGGGAATCTCGACAAGAAAAATAGAGAACCTGCTCTCTATTTCCTCGTCGGGATTCTCGGAAGAGTGTTTTCTGCCGAGAAAACCGTGAGTGTGTGTGCTTACCTGTCCCAGGTAAACCCGCGCATGCTCGAAAAGACTTTGATGCATGCGCAGTAGCATACAAGGGTAGCGTAGGGTGTAGCAAGATGGCGGCGACGGCATCGAATGTGACGAGCGCAGGCTCGACATAGTCAATGACGTCACCTCGTTCTTGCCATTTAAAAAACGGCGGTTCTTTTGACTGGCCATGTGTACACTCAGCGAGCAAGGCAAGCTTGCCGGGAATCTCGTCGGGAAAACCAACGTTTTTTTTCCGACGATGTTCCCGCCCGTGTGTACGAGGCTTGTATCTATGGGAATGTTTGACCATTCTTCCAGAAGCGCATTTGTTAGGTCAGGCACTGATGTGGATGAAAAGGCCTGGCTCGCAGTCTCCACTCTAATTTGTCCCATTTTTCTAATTTGTCGGGTTGAGGTCAGGACTCTGTGCAGGCCAGTCAAGTTCCTCCACCTCAAACTCGCTTATCCATGTCTTTATGGACCTTGCTTTGTGCACTGGTCCAAATCATTTTGTGGAGGGGGGATTACGGTGTGAGGTTGTTTTTTAGGGGTTGGGCTTGGCCCCTTAGTTCCAGTGAAGGGAACTCTTAGGGCGCCAGCATACCAAGACATTTTGGTCAATTTCATTCTCCCAACTTTGTAGGAACAGTTTGGGGATGGCCCCTTCCTGTCCCAACATGACTGTGCACAAAGCAAGGTCCATAAAGACATGGATGAGCAAGTTTGGGGCGAAGGAACTTGACTGGCCTGCACAGAGTCCTGACCTCAACACGATAAAACACCTTTGGGATGAATTAAAGCAGAGACCGCGAGCCAGGCCTTCTCATCCATATCACGGCCTGACCTCACAAATGCGCTTCTAGAGGAATGGCCAAACATTCCCATAGACACCCTCCTAAACCTTGTGGACAGCCTTCCCAGAAAAGTTGAAGCTGTTAAAGCTGCAAAGAATGGGCCAACTTGATATTGAACCCTGGACTGGATTCCATTAAAGTCCACGTGCGTGTAAAGGCAGACGTCCCAATACGTTTCACAACATAGTGTATGTCAGCCAGGGCCGGCCCTACCATGGGACCCAATGGGACCATGGTTCCAGGCGGCATTTAGGAGGGGCGGCAGCCCAGCCGGCAAGAACTTTTCAGGAGACTCTCAGCCTTAGGAGCAGAGCAGAGCGGAGCGGATGCTGGTCGGCTGTGCGCTGTCTCCTGCACTGGTTGAAAAAAATCGCCTAGCAACCAGTGACGTCAGAGGCCACGGCCGCCCCAGCATTCACAGCGCTCAGCCTCCGCACCAATCAATTGCTCCGCCCACCTCTTCCATCTCCTGCGTGACGGAAGCGTGGATCTGAGGAGAGCTGCCTGTGCGGCTGTGCCCGGTGACAGTGTGAGCTGAGCCTGGGCAGCCTATCTGAAAAAAAAAGGTGAGTTAGGTTGGTTGGTAGTAGTAGAGTACAACTTCAAGTGGTTTCTCTCTAAGATTTTTTTTTATAAGGGACTCAAGCTGGATTGAATGTGACTGATCTTTCTTTGTATTGGACCCATGTTTTCCCTGGAAACACTTTGATGAGGCCTTATCTTCTGTACTGTTTGTAATTGAAAGCAAAACTTTCTTCTTTTAAAAAAAAAATGATCATGCAGATTTACAAAAGAAACACGCTTTTAAAATACAAACTATAAAATGATTTGTATTTTTTTGATGGCTTCTAATCAAGATGCACAATAGTGGTGAATTTTATTGGTTACAGGCATAAAAGAGGTTAATTACTCTGTGCAAGATAGATCAGATTGTCAGTAAGGGGTGACATATGGAGATAAAGCACGTTTTCCTCAGAATGCCTGCCCTGTATGTACAGCATTAGCAAACGGAACACAATTTTAAAAAACATTTAGACTGCTTCCACACTGGGGCGGGCAGGCGTTGACGGTAAAAAACTGCTAGTTGTAGCGGCGCTTCACTGTCGTTTTAGCGGTGCTATTCGGCCGCTAGCGGGGAGCTTTTAACCCCCACTAGTGGCTGAAGAAAGGGTTAAATGCGCCCGTGTAGTGCCACTGCCGAAGCACTTTGCAGGCGCTTCAGCAGCGCTGCCCATTCTTTTCAATGGGCAGGAGTGGTGTATACACTGCTCCTCCACCGCCCTATAGATGCTGCTTGCAGGACTTTTTTTTTTAATGTCCTGCCAGCGCATCGCCCCAGTGTGAAAGCACTCAGGCTTTCGCTTTACAGGTGCTATTTTTAGCCCAAAAGCGCCTGAAAAATGCCTCCAGTGTGAAAGGGGTCTAACAAAACTGCATGAAAACAGCCCCCAGTCCAGATGAAAACGTAAAGCTACTTTTACACTGAGGCGCTTTACGGGCATTTTAGTGCTAAAAATAGCGCCTGCAAAGCGCCTCTCCTGTCACTCCCGTGTGAAAGCCTGAGTGCTTTCACACTGGGGCGCTGCGCTGGCAGGACATTAAAAAAAAAGTCTTGCAAGCAGCATCTTTGGGGCACTTTAGGAGCGGTAGGAAAATCAATGGGCAGTGCCGCCGAAGCTCCTGCAAAGCGCTTTGTGGGCACTATTAACCCCTTCATCGGCCGCTAGCGGGGGTAAAAAGCGCCCCGCTAGTGGCCAAAATGTGCCACTAAATCGAAGGTAAAGCGCCGCTAAAAATAGTGGTGCTTTACCGCCGAAGCCCCCTGCCCCAGTGTGAAAGTGCCCTAACTTTTTTACTAGAGATATGTTAGACCCACAGCCATTTTTATAAAGTTGGCTCCTCCTCAGCATTATGAATGAATACTGAAGGAGTATCTACGTAATCCATTTTTTCATTATGTTCTTCACGATGGTATATTGAAGTGATAAATAGAAATTAACTATACTTTTATACTAATTAATCCTAGCTGTCCGCCTTTCCCGTCTTGCTATACTGAAGATCAGCTGGCAACCCAGTCTAGTAGTTGTGGCCTGTGCTGGGCAGCGCTTGATTCCTGCTCATAGTACTGTCCATGTGCAAACTATTATTCATTAGCCCTAATGGTTAAGTCATCAACTTGTAGGCTTTTCAAGCTTTACCATGAGGCCTGGTTCACACTGGGGCGACAAACGCTCCGACATTGGGAGCTCATGTCGCATGACGTGTGAAAATCAATGTTTCCCTATGGGAGCCGTCTTAACTGGTCCGACACATGTCGGTCCGACTTTGAGAATGCTCCCTGTACTACTTTGGTCCGACTTTGATCCGACTTCAGCCCATTGACTATCATTGAAGTCGGATCAAAGTCGGACCGCAGTCTTGCATGATCCGACTTTGGCATGCGACTTGTGCTGTACTGCTCTTGAGGGGGAACTCCAGGCCAATTTTTAAATAAAAAAACGGCATGGGTTCCCCCTCCAGGAGCATACCAGGCCCTTAGGTCTGGTCTGGATTTGAAGGGGCGCCCCTACCCTGAAAAAACGGCGTGGGGGTCCCCCCCAAACCAGACCCTTATCCGAGCACGCAACCTGGCAGGCCGCAGGGGAAGAGGGGGGGACGAGAGAGCGGCCCCCCTCCCTCCTGAACCGTACCAGGCCGCATGCCCTCAACATGGGGGGTTTGGTGCTCTGGGGCAGGGGGGCGACCTGCGGCCTCCCCACCCCAGAGCACCCTGTAACCACTTCCAGACCGCCTGCACACAATGCACTGCGGACGGGTGGTCTGTACAGGCACAGCAACATACTGGTACATTGCTGCCTGTTTCTGGGTTTAGGGAGCATGCATGCCCCCCCCACCCACTGTCACCCACTGTGATTGTACTCAGCAGGAGATGGTCCCCGCCAATGATTCATGGCCTGGATCTGCTGATTGGCTGTGTCCAATCACAGCCCAGAGCCCTGCATTGGCAATCATTACAGGGCTTTGTACAGAAGAAAAACATTTCTCGGTTTCTTCTCCCTGCTTTGCAGGAAGAAGAAACAGAGATCTATAGTAAAAAGCAGCACACATTACACAAATTTATAAAGAATTGGCACACGTTTAACCCTTTGTTTACCTGAGATGTTAACCCCTTCCCAGCCAGTGTCATTAGTACAGTGAAAGTGTATAGTATAATCACTGATCACTGTATTAGTGTCACTGGTGATGTCAGTGGTAGTTAGTCCCCGCTCAGTGTCAGATTGTCCGTCGCACTATCGCAGTCCAATTATCTTAGAATTAGTCGCTGTTTACTGCCATTAGTGGTCTAAAAAAAAAATTCCGGTATATGTACCATAGTTTGTAAACGCTATAATTTTTATGCAAACCAATCAATATGCACTTATTGCCATTTTTTTTTTTACCAAATGTAGCAGAATACATTTTGGACAAACTTTATAAAGAAATTTGATTTTTTTTTATTGGTTATGTTTTATAGCAGAATGTAAAAAATATTGTTTGTTTTTCAAAAATTTCGGTCTTTTTTCGTTTAAATAATAAAAAATAAAAAAACTGAGGTGATCAAATACCACCAATATAAAGCTCTATTTGTGTGGGAAAAAATGATATAAATTTTGGTTGGGTACAGTGTTACATGACCGCGCAATCACCACTTAAATTAGTGCCATGCTAAATAGTAAAAAATGGCCTGGTTGATGATGACCATGATATAAAATAATGAATGTGGGGGCCTTTTGGTGTTTTTTTTTTTTTTTTTTTGAGAGGGGGGGGGGGGCAGCATTTCGTTCTTGGTCTCAGGCAGCACCATGTCTTGGGCCGGCACTGATGTCAGCATTGCCTAATTTCAATATTATTTCCAGGTCACCTAAAGCCTATACGGTTATCACTGGATGGTATCTGCCTACCAGGAACATTGTGGGTGTTTCCTTCATTAAAGAATATACGTCAATGTGAAAAATATTACCATTAGAGGTTTTGAATTCCAAGTAAATAGCTACATATTTAAATATAAAAGTGAAATGTCTTGTGTGATAAAGGATTTGTCATTCTCTTCAGCTGCTTTTAGGATTCATACACCTCTGACAGGTAGTACAATTGGGAAGGTGACACCATGCACTTTCTCTCTTAGAGGTAAAGAATGCAATGGTGTCAACTTCCCAATCACAGCCTGTTGATTGGATGGTGAATGAACAACAGCCCTCATTCTGCTCTCTTCTTCATCTGTGCATGCAGCAGAGCTTCATTGGCTCCTTCTCCCCCTTGGCTCCCATTTCCAATCTTAAAAAGGTTGTAAACCTCAGACATGAAATATGAACAAGGCGTGTCCCTAGTGCAGGGATATGCAATTAGCGGACCTCCAGCTGTTGCCAAACTACAAGTCCCATGAGGCATAGCAAGACTCTGACAGCAGCAAGCATGACACCCAGAGGCAGAGGCATGATGGGACTTGTAGTTTTACAACAGCTGGAGGTCCGCTAATTGCATATCCATGCCCTAGTGTGTACATGTCTCAATTAAGAGCACTAAGGGGGTTATTTACTAAAGGCAATTCCACTGTGGACTGCAAGAGCACTTGGAAATGCAGTTGCTGTAGATCTGAGGGGGACATGCAAGCAAAATAAAAAACAGCAATTTTGCTTGCACATGATTGGATGATAGAAATCAGCAGAGCTTCTCCTCATTTCAGAACTACCCCTCAGATCTACAGCAACTGCACTTCCAAGTGCACTTGTAGTGCACAGTATAATTGCCTTTAGTAAATCAACCCCTAACACACAATCGTTTTTCATGCCATTTTTTGACATGAAAAACGACGTGAAAAAATAGAACATGTTCGAAATTTTTAATGCCCGTTTTTCACGCCGTTAAAAATGCTCTGGAGCCTACACACGGTCGGTTTTAATGGCCATTTTAAAAAATTGCATTTTTAACGGCATGAAAAACAATTGTGTGTACGCCACATAAGTGTCACTTCTGACAAGTTTTCCTGACACCAAGAGAAAAAAAGGTGACAGTGGAGGGACCTCCAGCTGATTGACAGCCTCAGCTCTGTTCCTGTGAGCTGTGCGGAGCGGGGTGAGTCTCTTGCCTCTAATCAGCTCTCAGAGATCTCCTCACTGACCTCTGCAAAGTGTAATTGTTATCTCTCCGCCCCCTTTTTTTTCTGACCTCTCAGACAAGCTTATAAATTCAGCACTTTGAACTCATGAAGAAAATAGCACACTGCAGATAAACTGGTACAACTTACGTAGGAGGATTTGTTTCATCTCTGTTTCACCCGAGGCCAGTCAATTTACTGGGTACTGCATATGTAAGGGTTTCAACCACTTTAAGCTGCCCATAGATGGATCAAAATTTGTCTGGTTCAGCAGGGAGCAGCCAAATTGCGATTCATGTGTTGCTCCGTCTGTTCGACAGAAGTTGATCGTTGAAATGATTGGACTGAATGAGCTTGTTGGATATTTTCTTGATCAGCCAGCTGCAGCTAATCAATGTATTCTGCACCGCAATGCCAACACACTAATACTCTACAACGCAGCATTGTGGCACCTTTTGGTGCACCAACAGCCCATTGAGCTGAATGGGCCGTCTTATGGCCACATTTGATAACACATGTGCATTAACACACTGCACACATTTAAATTGGCCCTCAGTTTGAATGCAAAAAGCAGGTTGATGCAGCTTGGAAGCAGCTTAAATGCAGGTCAGAAGGAGGTCCACTGCAGATCACATAAATTGGTCAGCAAACTCAGAGTGTTCTGAGAAGCATCTCAAACAGATCTCAAATGCAAGCTAAATCAAGTTGTTTTTTTGTCCTTTGTATGTAAATATGACACAGTACAGCTTCATGTCTGTATACTGGGTGTAATTCTCAGCAGCGGGAACATGAGGAATGCAGTTTTTTTAAGCTGGAACATGGGGGAACGCCGTTCCAGCACCTCTAGCACTGAATGTATGTCATGGCAATGGGTACTGGGGTATGCTGGCAGGAATATATATTTGTGCAGGGGTCTATTGTTGCTGGGGGGGGAGTTGTTGAGGGAGAGGTCAATTGTTGCTGGCTGCTGAAGGGTCTATTTATGCTGGCTTCTGGGAAATCTGTTGTTGTTGCTATTGTTGCAGGGGTGGATCTATTGTTGCTGGGCTGGATCTATTGTCGCTGGGGTGGTATTTTGTAACGGGCCGTCCATTGTTGCTGGGGGGAGGGATATAATGTTGCACAGGGGTCTATTGTTGCTGGGGGGATATAATGTTGCTGGGGTGGGTCTACTGTTGCTGGGGGAATTTATTGTTAGTGGGGCATCTATTGTTGCTGGGGTATCTATTGTTGTTGGGGGATCTATTGTTGCTGGGGTGGGGTCTATTGTTGCTGGGGAATCTAATGTTGCTGGGGTGGGTCTAGTGTTGCTGGGGTGGGTCTAGTGTTGCTGCAGGTGTCTATTATTGCTGGGGGGATTTATTGTTTCTGGGGGATCTATAGTTTCTGGTGGATCTATTGTTGCTGGGTGGGGTCTATTGTTGCTGGGGTGGGTATAATGTTGCTGGGGTTTGTCTGATGCTGCTGGGGGTATTCATTTTTGCTGGGGGATGTATTGTTGCTGGGGTGTGTCTAATCCTGCCAGGGGTATCTAATATTGCTGGGCGGTGGGTAGGGGTGTAGCCAAGGGACGGTGGTGGGTAGGGGGCGGAGGCAAGTAGTGACTCAGAAGGGGAGGAGTTACTGCACTTATTCTCTGAGAAAAAAAACCCTAATTCTCAGCATCTGTTCTTTCAAGAAATTCTCCACTATTTATAAAAAATAAAATAAACAGCTATTTTTCTTATGAAACTGCATGCAAATTTGTTCTGTGCTAATGGGGGCCAAAAACAAATGTTATTAGGCTCTTTTCTTACCAGGTCAAATGCTTTTTGTTCTGATATACAAGACAATTTCAGGAAAATATGGCCACTAGATGGGGCTTACAATCATACTAAATAATTGCCCCCCTCCCCCATATTTCTCCATACTAAATAAGCATTTCCTGTGATCCTCATCTCCATCTAGTGGCTATAATGTGGTATTTTCCTGATTCACTCTATTCTATATGAATGAATAACATTTAACCTGGAGGGAAAATAGCCCAATAACATTCATGTTTGATGCACAGAGTTTCACAGGACAAAAAAAGCTCTGAAACTGTTTTAGAAAGACATCCCAAACTAAATGAGGATAAAACAACAAAGGTATTTCGTTCCCCAAAATAAATATCCTTGATGTTTTAGCTAAATTTTGTATGTCATTAAAATTACAATAAAATATGTCCTTTCTATTTAAGGACATAGATGTACTTGGAAGGAAGAAGAAATTCACTGAGCTCAGTACCCAAGTACTGTAAATGTCATAAAAGTCCAAGCTACTGTATAACTGCCAAATATATAATAAATGTCACACATGCCTCCACTCCTATACTAAAACACAATAAGAACTACTACTAGCCTCATCAGAACGTGAATAGTACTGTGTATAAAGTATACAACACATAGGAAAAACCCTAAACTTTTTTTGTATTAGGAAAACCTTCAGACGTCAAAATGACATCTATTTATAGACAAATATGTTTTTTTGGGTGTAGCTAGAATGCAGGTGATGAAGGTAAATTCACAAGTCTAGTGTGGTCACTGTACATCAGGTAGAGGTAAAGTTCCTTACCTAAGCGCATCATGATGTAAAAATATAAATGCCCTTTAAAAAAAAAAAAATACATTTGTTACTCCATTGCTGGAGTGTCAGGAGCATGCCTAGGTTTATTGATGACTAACGCGGCTGATTTTGCCTGCTATTCACCCCCCCCCCCACCCTCACTCCTGGAAACTTCAAAAGTTGATATAATATGCAGCCATTATTGCTGCTCTTACCTACTTTGGTTGCTAGGGTGCTGGCGCAGCAACTAATAACTTTATGGTCCAGCCGCCAGAGTCCCAGCAACCAATAACACTGTGCTGCTGTGTGTCATTGGCCACTAGGATGCTGGAGACAGGGCTGCGCAGTGCCATTCGTTGCTAGGATGCAGAAGAATAGGGCACATAGCATCGTTGGTTCTTAATTTGCAGGCAGCGCCAGAGTCATAGCAACCAACTCAGTAACCTTGAGCTTCAAAGAGGACAGCCTGGTTGTCTCATTTTGTTTGATGGGCGGCATGCCCTGCCCCTGACACGTGTTTTTACAATGCAATGAACTTGTCATGTATTTTCTACCCTGTTATGTAGCTTCTACCCTATCAAATAAATATGAACATACCCTTTAAAAAAAAAAAATGTAGAGAGTTGAATACAAAGGTTGTCAGTACTGACATCCCTCTCTGAAAATGCTAGTCGGCTGGCTGCCAATGACTTCAATACATTTTAACGCATTTGTATGGATCAAGAACACAGATTGAACGTTTTGGCATCCCTTGATGTGTTGTTGTTCCGGGTCAGGCATTTAAAAACGACTAAAGCCAGGCGATTTGCATTTTCAGAATGGAATAGCCATTGCAGCCTACATATCTCTCTTGTTGGGGCTTTTTGCTAAGAAAGAATATTACGGAAAATGAATAGTAATAGTATCAAACTACCTTGTAAGATAAGGTGACCAGATTTTTAATCTGAAATCCGAGAACATATTTTTTTTTTATTGCCAAATGGTAAACTATTTTATACGCATATTTTCCTCAAATTATATATGCAGTCAGTGGTGTAGTATGGGTTGTCAGCGCCCGGGACAAGGCAAGACATTTGCACCCCCCGCCAGATTTTTAGCACTCCCCGAGTCCCTTCCACCAACCTACCTGATTCCTAACTGACCACTACACTAACCTACCTGATTCCTACACTGACCTACCTGATTCCTACACTGACCTAACTGATTCCTACACTGACCACTACACTGACCTACCTGATTCCTACACTGACCTACCTGATTCCTACACTGACCACTACACTAACCTACCTGATTCCTACACTAACCTACCTGATTCCTACACTAACCTACCTGATTCCTACACTGACCTAACTGATTCCTACACTGACCACTACACTGACCTACCTGATTCCTACACTGACCACTACACTAACCTACCTGATTCCTACACTGATCTACATGATTCCTATACTGACCACTACACTGACCTACCTGATTCCTACACTGACCACTACACTAACCTACCTGATTCCTACACTGATCTACCTGATTCCTACACTGACCTAACTGATTCCTACACTGACCACTACACTGACCTACCCGATTCCTACACTGACCTACCTGATTCCTACACTGACCACTACACTAACCTACCTGATTCCTACACTAACCTACCTGATTCCTACACTGACCTACCTGATTCCTACACTGACCTAACTGATTCCTACACTGACCACTACACTGACCTACCTGATTCCTACACTGACCACTACACTAACCTACCTGATTCCTACACTGATCTACATGATTCCTACACTAACCTACCTGATTCCTACACTGACCTACCTGATTCCTACACTAACCTACCTGATTCCTACACTAACCTACCTGATTCCTACACTAACCTACCTGATTCCTACACTGACCTACCTGATTCCTACACTGACCTAACTGATTCCTACACTGACCACTACACTGACCTACCTGATTCCTACACTGACCACTACACTAACCTACCTGATTCCTACACTGATCTACATGATTCCTATACTGACCACTACACTGACCTACCTGATTCCTATACTGACCACTACACTGACCTACCTGATTCCTACACTGACCTAACTGATTCCTACACTGACCACTACACTGACCTACCTGATTCCTACACTGACCACTACACTAACCTACCTGATTCCTACACTGATCTACATGATTCCTATACTGACCACTACACTGACCTACCTGATTCCTACACTGACCACTACACTAACCTACCTGATTCCTACACTGATCTACATGATTCCTACACTAACCTACCTGATTCCTACACTAACCTACCTGATTCCTACACTGACCTACCTGATTCCTACACTAACCTACCTGATTCCTACACTGACCTACCTGATTCCTACACTGACCTACCTGATTCCTACACTGACCTACCTGATTCCTACACTGACCTAACTGATTCCTACACTGACCTAACTGATTCCTACACTGACCACTACACTGACCTACCTGATTCCTACACTGACCACTACACTAACCTACCTGATTCCTACACTGATCTACATGATTCCTACACTAACCTACCTGATTCCTACACTGATCTACATGATTCCTATACTGACCACTACACTGACCTACCTGATTCCTATACTGACCACTACACTGACCTACCTGATTCCTACACTGACCTAACTGATTCCTACACTGACCACTACACTGACCTACCTGATTCCTACACTGACCACTACACTAACCTACCTGATTCCTGCACTACTCACACTCCCCCTTTATTAACAGTGTAGATCAGTTGATTTTGCTGGCCTCCATGATAATCCATCGGAGCAGGGCTCCCCAGCACCATGTACTGTTCCCGACACCCAGCCACTCCTCAGTATCCCCTGCCAAGAGCTTCTACAATAGCCGCCGTACGCTCTGCACCGCCCCTCCGCTGTTCTCACACACACATGGGCCACCCGCACCAGAGGGATCATGGTGGACAGGCTGGACCACAGGAGTCACTGGGCAGGGGGGGGGGGGACACAGCACACTTGGGGGGGGCACAGTAATGATTTTGCGCCCCCCAAATGTTGCACCCGGGGCGAGAGTACCAGATGCCCTTCCCATGCCACTGCAATCCAGGGACAAATCCAGGGACAGACTGGCTCAGGGGACAGGGTCCTCAATCCGGGGACTGTCCCCAGAAACCGGGGATGTCTGGTCACCCTATTGTAAGAGGAAATCACTGGAGAGTATTTCTAGTGCTGGGCTTTCTAATTCGTTTTGGACAACCCTTTTATAATTGTTCTTACAACCAAATAACATAGAAAACATAGCAGACATACTTCATTTAAAGTGGATGTAAACTCCAGCAATGAGCTTCTATTTTTCGCTCTATTGGTCTGTTAAAAATACCATTGAACCTAGGTGACCCCTTTTGATCCACGTTATCTGTTACACAGGGTTCTGTGTCCTAGATGTTAGTTGGTAAACATGTGCAGAACAAAAAAAATGTTTTGTTTCGATACGCTATTTACATAAATTTGTTTAGTTAAATTTGTTTCATTTGTTTAATTCGAGTTCGGAATTTGTTTTGTTTATTCGTTTTCAAATCGATTCGAAAATTTTTCAAATCAATTTCAAATAGTTTTCCAATTACAATAGTTTTCCAATTTCCAAAGAGAATAACATAGAATAGAAAATATAAGAAAAGAATAGAAAAAATGTTTTTTCAGTCTACATCTTTATTTTCTAATCTATTTTATTCTCTTTGGAAATTGGAAAACTATTCTAATTCGAAAAGTTATCAAATTTGAATTTTAAAACTATTCGAATTCGAAACGTATTCGAAAGCGATTTGAAAATTATTTATTTTTTCGTTATTTCGGATTCGTTTAAATTCAGTACTATTCTTATTCGGAAATTTGGATACATTCCGAAAAACGAAAATTCGGAACCAAACGAACCGCACATGTCTAGTAAATCCAGGGCTTTTTTTCACAGAGAATAGATGCAGGAAATCCCCCTTTCTGAGTCACTCCTTGTCTCCGCCCCCTACCCAACTCCAAGCACCGTTCCTTGGTTCTACCCCCTACCCACCTCCCAGTACTGCCCCTTTTTGAGAATACAGAACTAAGTAATATTTGTCGTATTAAGTAATTTGTATGGAATTTGTTAATGATAAAAAGAAGAGCTGTTAAAGTGGAGCTCCGCCGAAAAAATATATTAAAAGCCAGCAGCTACAAATACTGCAGCTGCTGAATTTTAATATTAGGACACTTACCTGTCCTGGAGTCCAGCGACGTCGGCAGCAGAAGACGAGCAATCGCTCGTCACTCTGCCATCCCCACCGCCATCCTCTGTGAGGGAACCAGGCAGTAAAGCCTTGCGGCTTCACTGCCCGATTCCCTACGGCGCATGCGCAAGTCGCGCTGCGCCGTTCTTACTGGTCCCTGTTGTGTTCTGGGAGCCGTGTGTCTCCCAGAACACAACGGGTATTCTGCGGGAAGTGACGTACTACCCGCAGAATACCCGCAGAGAGGACTCCTGGAAGTGGGTGCAAATACCTGTCTTAGACAGGTATCTGCACCCCCCCCCCCCTCCCGAAAGGTGCCAAATATGACACCGGAGGGGGGGAGGGTTACGATGAGCGGAAGTTCCACTTTAGGGTGGAGCTCCGCTTTAAATAGATCCTCTGCAGCCAGAAAAAATAGATCCCCCCGCAACAATGGACCACCTGCAACAAAATATCCCCCACTGAAACAATAGACCCCCCGGCAGCAGCAACAGATCCCTCTCAGCCAGCATCAGCTGACCCTCCAGTGGCAAGCAACAATAGATCCCCCTCAGCAACAATAGATCCCCTCAGCAACAATGGACCACCCTCAACAAAATATCCCCATTGCAACAACAGACCCCCAGCAGCAACAACAAATCCCTGACAGCCAGCATCAGTAGACCCTCCAGTGGCCAGCAACAATAGACCCCCCAGCAACAATAGATCCCCTCAGCAACAATGGCCTTGTAAAGTATTCAAAAATGCGCACTATTGTTTTTGGGCTGTACTACGGGTACAAACAACTACTAATATACACATATGTGGTATCACTGTGATTGTCAGGAGCAGGTGGAAGGTTATGGTTGTAGCAAGAAATATACAGCTAAATGAAAAAAGTAATTTTTTTACAATTTTGGGCCAGTTTTCCTTGGATAAGGAAAAAAATCAGGAGATATCCATTACCGAACGAAAGTCCAATTTGTCCTGAAAAAAAACACGGTGTAATCCACCTGGATGCACAAAGTGTATGTATATGTACAGTTTTACTAACACGTGTCAAAGTTGCAAAATTGTGCTTAGGCATTAAGATTTATTTTACCCTTAGGTGCAAAGGGGACAAATTATTACATTTCTGGGGGGTTAAAAAAATATCTTTTTGTCTGGTTACAGCGTGATTTATATCCGGTGCTTCCACTGAGTCTATGTATCCGGATCCTGAGAGATGTTGCTGAGTGTTTGACTTTCTTACACAACCTTCACCCTTCTATAGCACACCAGCGCCTGAAGCCCTGCAATATTCTTTTGGATGACCAGTACCATGTAAAGGTAAGAAGGTTGGAGTAGAAATTTCTGTTAAAAGATTCATAGCCAGTAATAAAGATGTTAGGAAGTTTTAAAATCTTTATTTCTATTAAAAATAGTATAAATGCATCAATACATTTTCTCTAGGTTTATACCTTCATTTCAGCTATATGCAAAATACTGGAAATAGTATTTGAACAGTAAAAAGCTTGAGATTGGTTGTCCTGTTTCTCGTTGTGATTACCAAAAATAGTGTGTTGGTGCAGCTCAATAATATGAAGGCATCATTAATGGTTAGCCTACAACTGACCATACAAAGTTGGATCCGCCCCCACCCCCCGCCCCCCCAGGATTTCCACTTTATAACACCAGACAGGTTGATATGATTTGGTGATCCACAGTGATCTCCACATCTGGACACCACTGAAAAATAATAGAAAAGCCAAATACATACTTTAATGTAACCCTTCGGGAAATACACTATATTTCCAAAAGTATTGGGACACCTGCCTTTACACACACATGAACTTTAATGGGCATCCCAGTCTTACTCCGTAGTGTTCAATATTCAGTTGGCTCACCCTTTGCAGCTATAACAGCTTCAACTCTTCTGGAAAGGCTGTCCACAAAGTTTAGGAGTTTGTCTATGGTGGGAATGTTTGACCATTCTTTCAGAAGCAAATTTGTGAGGTCAGGCACTGATGTGGACAAGAAGGCCTGGCACGCTGTCCCCGCTCTAATTTATCCCAAACGTGTTCTATCGGGTTGAGGTCAGGACTCTGTGTAGGCCAGTCAAGTTCCTCCACCCCAAACTCGCTCATCCATGTCTTTATGGACCTTGCTTTGTGCACTGGTGCGCAGTCATGTTGGAACAGGAAGGGGCCATCCCCCAAACAAAAAGTTGGGAGCATGAAATTGTCCAAAATATCTGACGCCTTAAGAGTTCCCTTCACTGAAACTAAGGGGCCAAGCCCAACCCCTAACAAATAACACCACACCATAATCCCCTCTCCACCAAATGATTTGGACCAGTGCACAAAGCAAGGTCCATAAAGACATGGATGAGAGAGTTTAGGGTGGAGGAACTTGACTGGCCTGCACAGAGTCCTGACCCCAACCCTCCTTTGGGATAAATTAGAGCAGGGGTCTCCAAACTGTGGCCCGAGGGCCCGATATGGCCCTTTACTAGACTTTATCCGGCCCTTGGGGCACTATTACTCCAAATTATATAAGGCACTATTCCTCCCACTGACACCAACAAGGGGGCATTATTTCCTCCACTAATACCAATGATGGGATACTATTCCTCCTACTAATAGGGGCATTGCTCCTCCTCCTACTGACCACCAACCTAGAGGCCATATTTAGTCTCGCTGATGCTGGGCCTGGGACATTTGCTGCCTCCGCTGGCCACAGTTCGACCCTCCTAAAGTCTTAACGACAATAAACTGGCCCTTTGTTTGAAAAGTTTGGAGGCCCCTGAATTAGAGCATAGACTGCAAGCCAGGCCTACTTGTCCAACATCAGTGCCTAACCTTGCAAATGATACATACTTCATATTCCCATCGCACACATTCCTGGATGAGCTCTCGAATTTGGGTGCTGTAGCAACAACCAGCTGGATACTGGTACAAGTCACAATGAGGATATTTGCCAGCACACCATGGAACGACGTAAATAGCATCCAAACGAATGATTTATTGCATGATCACAACACAAGGAGAGTGCAACTTTTCAGAGACACGCAGGACCCCTTCGTCAGGTATGTGCCTCACATACCTGACAAAGGTATGAAGCACCTGACCCGGAAGTGACACAGTCCATCGTGCACCACTGACAGAGTTCCTCCCATCCGGAAGCATCATCTCCAGCCTTGTTCCCGGAGGACAGACTCCACTGCGGACGCTCGTCCACTACAGTGACGCCGGACCCCATCCCACCCGGAAGTCAGGAGCGGATGATCCATACCTTGCCTGTTTGCACTACCATTTTGTGAGTGTAATCATTTACTTTGTTGCCAATTAAACACCTCATTACTGCACTTAGAGGGTGCTGTTCTCTTTCCCTTTCTACCATAATTAGTGTCCCTATTGGAAGATTTCCTTTTTATTCTTGTTCTGATGTCAACCCAAAATTTGGGATTTTCTTCTACTTTCACTTTTGATAACAACAACAGAAAATAGAGAGGGTAAATCTCCCTAACGGGGCCACAGACCGTTGTTCTAACCCCTCTCCACTTTATCCAAAACCAAAAACAAATTACGTCTTTAGTTACACTTTAAAAATTTGTTAAAAACTTGCTAATGCCCCACTCCAGAATACTTTTCTATATATTAATTATATATATATATTGTTTTTAGCTTTCAGATATCCAAGCACTGGACTTACCAAAGCTTTCAATTTCTTCGGATGAAAATGATACACACAGAGTCTATATGTCACCTCAAAGGCTACAGGGTCATGAACCAACAACAGCAGATGATATATACAGGTTCGTTTTTTTTTTTTTTTTTTATGGAATTTCCCCATTCGTTACCAATGCTGTAAATAGATTTTACCAGTCAATGTGTTCATACTGTATTATGTTCTGGTTATGAGATTTTACTCCAGCAGATCTGACCTTCCAGCCATAGTGTCTGGTCAATAACTCTAAGCAGGAGTAGCGCTACCCCTACAGGAGCCTCTTGGTAATCTGGGTTCTCTGTTATGCACCTTGACTCCAAGAACAATTTCAGCCCCTTCTGACACACCTGGTTGAGTGAAAGTTACTGCACCCACGTATAGGAACACAAGTTTCAATTCCTTTAACTCAACTGTGAATTAGTACTGGGAATTAGACAGTTTAGTGGTAAATGAACTCAGTGTGTTGGTATGCAGGGCCGCCGATAAGGGGGCCCTGGCCGGGCCCAGGGCCTTAACACTTAACAGGGGGGCCAGGCCTGCAGCTGCATGCTTCATGAATGTGTGCAGTCAGTCAGTCAGTGTACATTATGTCCCCCGCCATGACTCCCGGGTAATCATATTCCCTGCTATCCAGGGCTGAGAGGGGCCCATCTGTTCACCCAGAGGACTGGGTGACTGTAGATCGAGGGGGACTTATTTTTTTCATTTTTGGGGCCCCCCCTTACACACTATACTGTGATGAGATAGAAGTCCTGGCTCTGTAAGTCCCCGCTGCTAGCCTGACGGAGTGATGCAGCTTGCCTTGCACACTGCCTGACTCCTTCTCGCAAGTAAGTGCTGAGGTAATCGGGTAGAAGAAGAGTGCTGGCAGGCTTGGGGCATCTGGCTGGAACTGGAAGCGATCAGTGCAGGCAGTGACAGCAGAGTCCATGTGTGATGTCCAGCAGTGTGCACAAGGGATCGCCATTTCTGGCAGAAGTCACAGTATAGTAGGGTGACCAGACATCCCCGGTTTCCGGGGACAGTCCCCGGATTGAGGACACTGTCCAAGTCTGTCCCCGTTTTTGTCCCCGGATAGGATTTGAACAGGGGCTGGGGCAATTTCAAAGACAGTGAGTGCAGAATTAAAAAAAAAAAACTGAATTACACACCCACTCCGCCACTCCTACTAGCTTGGGGGGGGGGGTGTATTTTTTTCCATTATCTGTGCCCCTTTGTGATGATCATGTGCTGGTCGGAGCGGAGGGAATATTTCTTTAGTTTCGGGTGCCCATTCAGCTCCACCCGCATGTTCTTAAGTCCCGGCCAGCCGCCTGCCTGCTTATCTCCTTGTCTTCCCTGGTGGAGTGATCTTCCTCCGCTCCCCACCCAGTAGTAGCCAGGGCCCAGAGAGTAAGACTTGACAGGCTGTGTGGCGGGCGGCGATGGGCAGAGAGTCGCTGATTGCCGCCATTACTAGTAAAAAACAAAAAATGTCCCCAGATTTTATTTTAAATATCTGGTCACCTTACAGTCAAGGCATGCGCAGGGGGTGTGCCAGGTGTGCCTGGGCACACCCTAATCACTACGTGCAGTGCCGAGTCCCCCTACTGCCTGGGCTCCCCCTGTGTTGGCCCCCCGGACCCGCAGTGCTGCTGGCTTTCCTCCTCTCCCCCCAGCTGCTGCGAGGGATGTTTCAGGTTGGAAAGTGGGGGAAGGGGATAGTAAATACAGTATGTCATTTATCAGCACCTTCCTTTTCTAAATGAACATAGTGATTACACTCTCACTGTGTTCATTCATAACTGAAGCATAGTAAACCAGCCGAGATTCAAACTATCTTAGGGCATGCTGATTGTACCCAAGTTGATTGTTATACGACTTGGGTACAATTAGCCCGTCGGATTTTACATGCAATTATTGCCAGTGACTAATATAGATGGGTGGATGGGGACAGGGACTGGATTTTGGGGGCCCCCATCAGGTAGGCTATATGGGGTTTATGATTTCTAACAGCAGCCCTGTTGGTATGGGTTAGAGTAAATGGTGGTTTGAGCATAAATGAGCACACAGAAGGTTGGTTCCGACACAGTCTGCTAAACTGTAGAAAGATTAAAAACAGAGGGCGCACTGGCCTAGTGCATTATTTAACAAAAATGTGTTTAAAAATGATAATAGATTAAAACTACTCACAAGTGTGGGTAGTATGCTTGCACATCAAACCACTGCAAGTGGCAACCAAACTCCCAACTAGGTCGAAAACCTCCGGCTTGAGGGGGACCTCACCAGGGTCCCTGCTTGCTGACGCATTTCAAAGTTAACCCTTCTTCATCAGAGCCACAGACTGCTGAACACTATAATTACTATGCAAAAGTATCTTAGAATAGAATTTTGTACCACTAGACTGGAATTAACTCATAAGTCAGCAATAAACAGTGCAAATAAGCAATAACTGCAAAGTGAATAATAATACTATAGCTGGTCTAGAGTGCACTCTAGGAGAATGACTAGGATATAGTGCAATGTCCCCTGAAAAGTACCTCTTAGCATAGGCAATAAGTAAAGGTCCCTGTGTAGCAGCTGTAAAAGGGCAGTCATTGGTCCTAACTCTGTAGTCAGCTAGCGTTGGGGCCCAACTGTACCATTGGTGTCTATGAGAATAGTCCCAGTCAAGCCTGCAATTAACAATAAGACTACTACAGAAATCACGTGGCAGAGATAAATGATCTGAAAATGCAACCAGATTTACACACACTTCCAGGAATGTTGTTAAATATATATATTTTTGTCTTTAGCTTTGGGACCTGTGCGCATGAACTTGTGAGCAGAAAATGTCCATTCCAAGGTAAGGACTTGGTGACTTTATTTTAAATGTAAAAATGTCAATCTGCAGTACTAGCAACAATGAATCACATTTCACCTACCATTAGTTGCCTAACCTGGTTTGCTAATACTGATCTTATTATTTTTAAAGATGTCTATTACTGCTTTTATGCTACCCTTGCAGAACTTTTAACCTTCAAAAATTAGTTCTATAATCCAGTAGACATGCCAGTTGGCTTGATCACCATGGGATGAACCTTTTCCAATCTAACCATACCAAAGTATTGACAATTCTTTAAAAGTTCAGCTGTTCAGTTTCAATTCAAAAGTGATGATTACAATCTCATATACACAAAACAGATGTATATAAAATGGCACTCCAGGCACATTGGAGGCACACCCCACCCTGATCCCCAACCCTGGAGGCTGCCCAGGTTGTAATTTATGATTTATATTTTTATACTAATCTTTTCAAGTTTTTCAGGCTGGTCAGATAACACATAAGGGGCTGTTCAGATATTCTCCAGGTAATTGCAGGCCACTATGGTGATGCCCCCTTGGGTGGGTGCATGATGCCCCTGAGTCTCATTCAACCTGGATGACTGAGGGGATCTAGTGGCAAAATGTAATTACTGCAGCAGACAACGTTTTTGGCCCTGGATGACAGTTTGGCCACTCTGTAAATTGGCAAGATGCCTAATGATCTAAACTGATCGTACACATTTTAGCTGGCCCTGAGGAACCATCCAAAATTAGTTTATGAGTGGGCCTATCAGCACCCTCCCGTCCGACATCCTTTAATTTTAAAATTCAATATCCAGCACTGCAGATTCATCCATCTATGCTGTATGGCATGGATGGAGGAATCGGTTATGTTTTTTTTTTATTCAGCTGGCAGGCTAAACAAAAAAAAATCTAGTAGTGTATGGGCAGCTTAAAGAGGCACGTAACGATATTCTTATTCCTACCCAAAAATGATCCATCCACACACATTCACTACTTGAGGGACCTGTAATCTATTTCTCAATAAATAGTTCATTATCATGTTTTTCTGCCTCCTAGTAATGTCCTCTGTGAGTCCCCCCCCCCCCACTTCCGGTTGTTCGAAGTGAGCAGTGCACGTTGGTTGCGGTCATGTGCACTGCTATATAGTCCCAGTCCATCTCAGAAGCAAGCAAGAGAGGATGGCTATGTTCCTACATACAGCGAGACCATGGAAAACAAATATAGTAGTGAGTGTACAGCTTGTATAAAAGTGTAAATTTGCTGTCCCCTCAAAATAACTCGACACACAGACATTAATGTCTAAACAGCTGGCTACAAAAGTGAGTACACCCCTAAGTGAAAATGTCCAAATTGGGCCCAATTAGCCATTTTCCCTCCCCGGTGTCATGTGACTCGTTGGTGTTACAAGATCTCAGGTGTGAATGGGGAGCAGGTGTGTTAAATTTGGTGTTATTGCTCTCACTCTCTCATACTGGTCACTGGAAGTTCAACATGGCACCTCATGGCTAAGAACTCTCTGAGGATCTGAAAAAAAGAATGGTTGCTCTACATAAAGATGGCCTAGGCTATAAGAAGATTGCCAAGACCCAGAAACTGAGCTGCAGCACAGTGGCCAAGACCATACAGCGTTTTTTAACAAGACAGGTTCCACTCAGAAAAGGCCTCCCATGGTTGACCAAAGAAGTTGAGTGCACGTGCTCAGCGTCATATCCAGAGGTTGTCTTTGGGAAATAGACGTATAAGTGCTGCCAGCATTGCTGCAGAGGTTGAAGGGGTGGTGGGTCAGCCTGTCAGTGCTCAGACCATACGATGCACACTGCATCAAATTGGTCTGTATGGAAGGAAGCCTCTTCTAAAGACGATGCACAAGAAAGACCGCAGTTTGCTGAAGACAAGCAGACTAAGGACATGGATTACTGGAACCATGTCCTGTGATCTGATGAGACCAAGATAAACTTATTTGGTTCAGATGGTGTCAAGCGTGTGGTGGGAACCAGGTGAGGAGTACAAAGACAAGTGTGTCTTGCCTATAGTCAAGCATGGTCTGGGGCTGCATGAGTGCTGCCAGCACTGGGGAGCTACAGTTCATTGAGGGAACCATGAATGCCAACATGTACTGTGACATACTGAAGCAGAGCCTGATCCCCTCCATTCGGAGACTGGGCCGGGGGGCAGTATTCCAACTTGATAACGACCCCAAACACACCTTCAAGATGACCACTGCCTTGCTAAAGAAGCTGAGGGTAAGGTGATGGACTGGCCAAGCATGTCTCCAGGCTTAAATCCTATTAAGCATCTGTGCGGCATCCTGAAACTAAAGGTGGAGGAGCCCAAGGTCTCCAACATTCACCAGCTCCGTGATGTCATCATGGAGGAGTGGAAGAGGACTCCAGGGACAACCTGTGAAGCTCTGGTGATCTCCATGCCTAAGAGGGTTAAGGCAATGCTGGAAAATAATGGTGCCCACACAAAATATTGACACTTTGGGCCAAATTTGGACATTTTCACTTAGGGGTGTACTGACTTTTGTTTCCAGCAGTTTAGACATTAATGGCTGTGTATTGAGTTATTTTGAGGGGACAGAAAATGTACACTGTTATACAAGCTGTACACTCACTACTTTACATTGTTGCAAAGTGTAATTTCTTCAATGTTGTCACATGAAAAGATATAATAAAATATCTACAAAAATGTGAGGGGTGTACTCACTTTTGTGAGATACTGTGTGTGTGTATATATATATATATATGTGTAGCGGGCCCCCCATATTTGGGGTCGCTATGCCTGAAATTTAGGGGGATGCCTGAGCGTTCGTTTGACTCAGGCTGTTTGATTTCTTTAAATTGGACTCTGCTCTGCTGTGATGTTGCCTGGTCGTATAGTTCCCTTTGACCTGTAGGTGACGCTGTCGCCCAGGTCACGGGACGAACCACAGGTGGTGTTGCGGCGTTATTGGGTGTCCTCTCTCCGCAGCCTTGTAGTGGGCGTGGTCTACCTGCTGTCCATGCCGGGAGAGGGTACTTAAGGGACAGATGCCATTTGCCCGGGGTCTTCGTCCTCGGCACATACCCCACCTTCGGTGGCCCTCATGGCCAGGGGTGCGTGTGAATGTGCTGGGTCCCGGACACCTTTAGCCCGAGGCCCCATCGTTCCAGGTAGGCCTTTAACTGAGGCCTACAACCAAGCAACGGAATCCCAGAGTGCCCGTGGGAGGGTGACCCCCTCTGAAGGAGAAGCAACCAGGGGAGGACCTTTCTAAGAGGATCGGTGAAGGATGTCACTGTCTCGGGAGAGGCCTGGTTACCTGTCAGAGGGAAGGATTCTGTGACCCGCCAGAAGCCCTTGTAATGTGTCCCATTGGCACCTATGGTCTCTAAAGTTACAAGTGCTGAGAAGTTTGGGACTTAGGAGCTAAAAGATCCTGTGGCAGAGGATCTCCTGAACGTGTCTCTAAGAGAAACAAATCTCAAGTGAATGTTCCGTGCTTCACTCCGGCTGCTAGAACCGTGAGAGGGAACTATCTGGGTGAGCAAAACCCACTCAGGCCTGAGTGGCGACGAGTAGTAATTAAGTGCCGCGTGCCTGAACCTGTATTCCTGTTCAACTCTCTCTCTCTAACTTTCCTATCGAATTGCAAGCAAAGGAAAAAAATTAACTCTTTTATTGGGTTTAACATTGTCTGGACATTGGCTTTCCTCAAGAGAAAAATAGACTTTTCCCTACACTCTAGGGACGAGAACCAATAGAAAGAGGTAACTCGCTGCAGGACCCAAAACTGTTAACACCGCTCACCCTTTACAAGATGGAGGATACTGGGCATGTGGCATGGTGTGTCCCACTCTGCAAGTGAAGGTAAGCAGGGTAAAGGATCTGTGTGCTACATATACAGTATATATATATATATATATATATATATATATATATATATATATATATATATACACACACACAGTTGTGCTCATAAGTTTACATACCCTGGCAGAATTTATGATTTCTTGGCCATTTTTCAGAGAATATGAATGATAACACAAAAACTTTTCTTTCACTCATGGTTGGTGTTTGGCTGAAGCCATTTATTATCAATCAACAGTTTTTCCCCTTTTAAGTAATAATGGCAACAGAAACTACCCTAGTTACCCTGATCAAAGGTTTACATACCCCAGTTCTTAATACCGTGTATTTCCCCCTTTAACATCAATGACAGCTTGAAGTCTTTTGTGGTATTTGTGGATGAGGCTCTTTATCTTCTCAGATGGTAAAGCTGCCCATTCCTCTTGGCAAAAAGCCTCCAGTTCCTGTAAATTCTTGTCTTGCATGAACTGCACGTTTGAGATCTCCCCAGAGGGGCTCCATGATATTGAGGTCAGGAGACTGAGATGGCCACTCCAGAACCTTCACTTTATTGTGCTGTAGCCAATGACAGGTCGACTTTGCCTTGTGTTTTGGATCATTGTCATGTTGGAATGTCCAAGTATGTCCCATTGGCAGCTTCCTGGCTGATGAATGCAAATGTTCCTCCAGTATTTTTTGATAACATACTGCATTCATCTCGCCATCATTTTTGACCAAATTTCCTGTGCCTTTTGTAGCTCACACATCCCCAAAACATCAGCGATCCACCTCCGTGTTTCACAGTAGGAATGGTGTACCTTTCATCATAGGCCTTGTTGACTCCTCTCCAAATGTAGCGTTTATGGTTGTGGCCAAAAAGCAAAATTTTGGTCTCATAACTCCAAATGACTTTGTGCCAGAAGGTTTGAGGCTTGTCTCTGTGCTGTTTGGCGTATTATAAGCGGGATACTTTGTGGCATTAGCATAGTAATGGCTTTCTTCTGGCGACTCGACCATGCAGTCCATCTTTCTTCAAGTGCCTCCTTATTGTGCATCTTGAAACAGCCACATCACATGTTTTCAGAGAGTCCTGTATTTCACATAAAGTTATTTGTGGGTTATTTTTTACATCCCGGACAATTTTCCTGGCAGTTGTAGCTGAAATTTTAGTTGGTCTACCTGACCGTGGTTTGGTTTCAACAAAACCCCTAATTTTCCACTTTTTGATTAGAGTTTGAACACTGCTGATTGGCATTCTCAATTCCTTGGATATCTGTTTATATCCCTTTTTCTGTTTTATACAATTCAACTACCTTTTCCCGCAGATCCTTTGACAATTCTTTTGCTTTCCCCCGACTCAGAATCCAGAAATGACAGTGCAGCACTGGATGAAAGATGCAAGGGTCTGTTAGGAGTCCAGAATCTAATTTGCCTTTTATATACACACACACACTTAGGCCCCTTTCACACTGGGGCGGGAGGTGCGCTGGCGGTATAGCGCCGCTATTTTTAGCGGCACTATACCGTCGGAATTGCGGCTGTATTCGGCCGCTAGCGGTGTGGTTTTACCCCCACTAGTGGCCGAAAAAGGGTTAATACCGCCCGCAATGCGCTGCTGCTTCAGCAGCAGTTTGCGGGCGATATAGCTGCAGTGTCCCATAGATTTCAATGGGCAGAAGCGGTGAAGGAGCGGTATACACACCACTTCACCGCTCCAAAGATGCGGCTAGCAGGACTTTTGAAGCGGTCCTGCTAGCGCACCGCTCCAGTGTGAAAGCCCTCGGGCTTTCACACTGGAGAAACAGAAGCCGCTGTTTCAGGTCGGTTTGCAGGCGCTATTTTTAGCGCAATAGCACCTGCAAACCGCCACAGTGTGAAAGGGATCTTATTACAAGCAAACAGATCACAGGTGAGGATGGGTACCTTGTGTGCATGTTATTAGGCCAAAATCACCCGGGTATGTAAACTTTTGATCAGGGTCATTTGGGTAGTTTCTGTTGTCAATATGATTTAAAAAGAGTAAACACAGTTGATTGATAATAAATGGCTTCAGCCAAACACTAACCATGAGTGAAAGAAAAGTTTTTGTGTTATGTTATGTAAACTTATGAGCACAACTGTATATATATATATATATATATATATATACACAGTGGGTACGGAAAGTATTCAGACCCCCTTAAATTTTTCACTCTTTGTTATATTGCAGTCATTTGAAAAAATCATTTAAGTTCATTTTTTCCCTCATTAATGTACACACAGCACCCCATATTGACAGAAAAACACAGAATTGTTGACATTTTTGCAGATTTATTAAAAAAGAAAAACTGAAATATCACATGGTCCTAAGTATTCAGACCCTTTGCTCAGTATTTAGTATTTGCACCCTTTTGATCTAATACAGCCATGAGTCTTTTTGGGAAAGATGCAACAAGTTTTTCACACCTGGATTTGGGGATCCTCTGCCATTCCTCCTTGCAGATCCTCTCCAGTTCTGTCAGGTTGGATGGTAAACGTTGGTGGACAGCCATTTTTAGGTCTCTCCAGAGATGCTCAATTGGGTTTAAGTCAGGGCTCTGGCTGGCCGTTCAAGAACAGTCACGGAGTTGTTATGAAGCCACTCCTTTGTTATTTTAGCTGTGTGCTTAGGGTCATTGTCTTGTTGGAAGGTAAACCTTTGGCCCAGTCTGAGGTCCTGAGCACTCTGGAGAAGGTTTTTGTCCAGGATATCGCTGTACTTGGCCGCATTCATCTTTCCCTCGATTGCAACCAGTCGTCACCACCATGCTTCACTGCTGGGAATTTATTGGACAGGTGATGAGCAGTGCCTGGTTTTCTCCACACATACCGCTTAGAATTAAGGCCAAAAAGATCTATCTTGGTCTCATCAGACCAGAGAATCTTATTTCTCACCATCTTGGAATCCTTCGGGTGTTTTTTTAGCAAACTCCATGCGGGCTTTCATGTGTCTTGCACTGAGGAGAGGCTTCCGTCGGGCCACTCTGCCATAAAGCCCCGACTGGTGGAGGGCTGCAGTGATGGTTGACTTTCTACAACTTTCTCCCATCTCCCGACTGCATCTCTGGAGCTCAGCCACAGTGATCTTTGGGTTCTTCTTTACCTCTCTCACCAAGGCTCTTCTCCCCCGATAGCTCAGTTTGGCCGGACGGCCAGCTCTAGGAAGGGTTCTGGTCGTCCCAAACGTCTTCTATTTAAAGGTTATGGAGGCCCCTCTGCTTTTAGCAACCTTAAGTGCAGCAGACAGTCATGATTCTCATTTGCTCTGACATGCACTGTGAGCTGTAAGGTCTTATATGGACAAATGTGTGGCTTTCCTAATCAAGTCCAATCAGTATAATCAAACACAGCTGGACTCAAATGAAGGTGTAGAACCATCTCAACGATGATCATAAGAAATGGACAGCACCTGAGTTAAATATCTGTGTGTGACAGCAAAGGGTCTGAATACTTAGGACCATGTGATATTTCAGTTTTTCTTTTTTAATAAATCTGCAAAAATGTCAACAATTCTGTGTTTTCTGTCAATATGGGGTGCTGTGTGTACATTAATGAGGAAAAAAAATAAACTTAAATGATTTTAGCAAATGGCTGCAATATAACAAAGAGTGAAAAATGTAAGGGGGTTTGAATACTTTCCGTACTCACTGTATATATATATATATACACTATATTGTCAAAAGAATTGGGACACCTGCCTATGCACGCATAAGACTTTAAATGGCATCCCAGTCTTAGTCCGTACCGTAGGGTTCAATATTGCGTTGGCCCACCCTTTGTAGCTTGAAAAGGGTGTTCTCACTTTTGTGAGATACTGTATGTTACAGGAGCTAGAATTTATTCCTAGAGAAAATCCACTTGCTGTAAACTGTACTGAAAGCTGCAGAAAGCCGTATTTAATTTTTTTATTTTTAATCATTGCACTACATAAATGTGAGATAAAATGTTTCCTATGCTAGGAATGCTTTCTTGGCTCACTCTTACATTTGCTTCCTACTCCTGTCCTGCATTCTGTTTATATTTCATGTTAAGTTAAACATTCTAGGAAAGGAGCCAGTTGTAGTTGGTGCTATTGAGCAGGGTGAGAATGTTGCGGAACTAGTCGTGCAAGGTGCTTCTGTTACTGGAAATGTTTGGCTGGCATTACCATACAACACAGAATACAATTGCTCTTTGTTGTACAATTTCAATTCTTATAGCCATTAACACAGGAGGGCAAAACACCACCCCAAATGAAACACACTGGATTTATATATTAGTAGGTCTGTTTAGAACAGGTGAAGAAAAGAAAAAAATTAAAGGTGTCATCGTATATATGGGTTCCTTGAGATGACTGTAAAGCTGTATTAGTGCACTTGCATCAAAAACAATTGAGTACTGTCTGATATTTTTTTATTTGCACTCACATCCAAATTTTTAGGACAAGCTTTAGGGATGTACTCCCTTTTTTTAACCAGCTCAGTCCCAAAAAGTTTTACCCCCTTCATGATTAGCCCATTTTGTCCTATTTAGCACTGCGCTACTTTACATCATGAAACACTGTATCCAAACAAAATGTATGTCTTTTTTTTCTCTCCATACAAATAGAGCTTTTTTTTGGTGGTATTTGATCACCACTGGGTTTTTATTTTTATCATATATAAACAAAAAAATATAATTTAATTTCTGCTATAAAACATATCCAATAAAAAAAAATCCCAATAAGTGTGTATTGATTGGTTTGCGTGAAAGTTATAGTGTCTACAAACTATGAAATATATATACTGGATTTTTGTTTAATATATGTAGCGGCCTCACCCCATCTCCTTTTTCTAGGGGTATGTCACATGACAGGGTGAGATGTGCTACGGCCCATGTCCTCCCCATAGCTGTGGGTAAGGTGAAGGCCAGTATCAGTACATTCCTCGGGCCAATGTGTGTTAGTTATGAAGCTCAGTCTTGCTATGCTGAAACCTCCCTTGCTCCCATTAACCAGAGTCCATACACCGATGCAGGGTCCAAAACTTGTTTATTATACTTCCACAACAAACAGTTCTTTCACAGCCGATTAGTTGTGACCCATAACATAATGCAAACGGTGGGATGAGCAGGCCGAGGCACTATCCTGATTTCAATCTAAACCCCTGTGGTTTCACCAGGGGTTATAGCAGCTTTGCTTAGCACAGAACATAGAACTTGTGAGTCTCTACCAGCAACTCCATAGAACATAGATGGGAGTACCTTCGCTGCGTTGCGGCCCCTATCAGGGGAAGATGTCCCTCTAAGGGAGTTACCGGAGGCCCATCCGTCACCGGGTTGATGCTGCTCCGGAATCTCTGGACGGGTGACCTCCCCAGCCTCCTCACCTCAGATGCGGATCCCCTCGCAAGGCGGCACCCTCGGATCACTTCGCCCTCGCGGGACCCAGTCGAAGTTACTGGGCCCCAGGCCTACGATATAGTACCTCACCCCAGGCTGAAGGTGCCTGGGATGGACCCCAACTTCATTCCGGTCAGGCCTAGGGCGCCTGGGCCGGAACCTTGAACCGCCCGCACCCAGGCCTAAGGTGCCTGGGTGCGTGAAGAGAAAATCCTCGAAGACCTCGTGGCAAGGGCGTCTCCCCCTTTT
This sequence comes from Rana muscosa, assembly GCA_029206835.1. NCBI lineage: Eukaryota > Metazoa > Chordata > Amphibia > Anura > Ranidae > Rana > Rana muscosa. The sequence goes on along the minus strand of CM055119.1, from coordinate 285,491,660 downwards.
ATCTCCTCCCTTCAACACCACGGCGGGTTCCCCGCCCCAGCCGTACCATCTCCGGAAAGGGACAAAAAGGGTAGCACTGCGGCAGTGATTCTACCTTGAGCCTGTAGGTACCCCGCCACCCACAGGTCAAGGAGAATAATACACCACCCAATCCTCCACGAATTACAAAAGGGGTCCAGAACCTTCACAATTACACACCTGGGTCACACTACCCCCAGGTGTACCCCAACTAAATTTAAAGACCCCGCTACATATACTACCAATGGCAGTGATCAGCAACTTATAATGGAACTGCGATAGTGCGGCAGCCAATCTGACACTGACACTGAGTGGGAACTGACGTTGGGACCTTTCGGGGTAAGACCGTGCTATATTAACCACTTCGCACCCGGGCCAATTCTGACACTTCGCTCCTACATGTAAAAATCCTATTTTTTTGCTAGAGAATTACATATAACCCCCAAACACTATATATGTTTTTTTAGAAAAGACCCTAGAGAATACAATGGCGGTCATTGCAACTTTTTATCTCGCACGGTATTTGCGCAATAATTTTTCAAACGCATTTTTTTGGAAAAAAAAACGGTTTCATGAATTAAAAAATATTAAAACATTAAAGTTAGCCCAATTTTTTTGCATAATGTGAAAGATGAAGTTACGTTGAGTAAATAGATACCTAACATGTCACCCTTCAAAATTGCACACGCTTGTGGAATGGCGCCAAACTTTGGTACTTAAACATCCTCATGGGCGGCGCTTTAAAATGTTTTACTGGTCACATGTTTTGAGTTACAGAGGAGGTCTAGGGCTAGAATTATTACTCTCGCTCTAACGTTCGCTGCGATACCTCACATGTGTGTTCTGAACACCGTTTTCATATGTGGGCGGGACTTACGTATGCGTTCGCTTCTGCGTACGAGCTACCGGGGACAGGGGCACTTTACATTTTTTTTTTATTATTTATTGTTCATTTTACTTTAAACCTTTTACTTTGACACTTAAAAAAAAAAAAAAAATGATCACTTTTATTCCTATTACAAGGAATGTAAACATCCCTTGTAATAGGAATAAGCATGACAGGTCCTCTTTACAGTGAGATATGCGGTCAATAAGACCCCACATCTCACCTCTAGGCTGGGAAGCCTGAAATAAAAAAAATTAAAAAACGATCACCGCTTCCTAGACGAAGCAGCGCCGTTTTTATGAATGCAGAGGCCGGGCGTGACGTCATAACATCGCGCCCGACCTCCGAACGATCATAGAGACTCCGGCGACCATCTGGTCCGCCGGAAATCTCTATGGTAAGAAGCCGGGGCCGGCGGATCCTGTCACCGACTCACCAATTGCACAGGTGAGTATATAAATATATCAGAATAATCACCTAGGTGTATCTGATCCTAGCGCTCAAAGACAGAATGTATAAAAGACCTGCAAATTAGCTGCCGTTATAATTCAAATGACAGATATAAAATTATGTTCCAATAAATAAAACATTAACAGCGCTTGTGTGAAATGTATAATTCCACCATTGATATAAAAATATATATATCCTGCAGTTATTAGCTACTAAGCTTACAGAGATTTCAACATCCCCATACAGTGAAATATCCACAGAACTCAAAAGAATTAAGAGTTCTCAAAAGAGGAAACACCAAAGTCCACAAGTTGCTAATATCTCAGGAATCGAAGCCAGAAATCTTCTAGGATAAACATTCCAAATGAGAAAATAAGTAGAAATTTTCCACAATTGATAGTGTCTCTCATCAGAAAAAATAGTAGTAACAGGCTTATCAAACACTTCAGTGATCCAGATGGTCAATATGATGTAATATAGATCATACTTCCATCATTGTCATAGTAGTCACACTCCCCTAAGGTAATGTACTCACCAGACAGTAGATGGTAATGCGCCTGTAAGCTCCTCTCCATATCTTCCGTCAGCTCCCTTCAGAAAATCCTGTGGCCTCAGACAGCATGTGTATGTGTGCAGCAGTGCAGGCATGAAAAAACAAGGGAAGCCTCACATAGCATAAAAACCCTTTTATTTTTAAAAATGTATGCCCCCACATACAAGTGATGCTTACAAAATAGAAAACAAAGTAGAGCATATCACCCAGGGTCGATCCGTCAGCTCAATCAGGATATGGAATGCTAATATCATTCAAAAACCTTCGTGAGTCCCGGGTAGACGAACGGTCCCTTGGCGTGATTGGTCGCGTGGTCACGCCCTGATACGTTTCGTGATTGGCTCACGTCTTCAGAGGGCGTGGCCACACATCGCGACTCCTCTTATTTATACTACAGCGGGCCCTGACGTATCTGCATACGTCAGACGGCACATCGCTGTCTGAAGGTGATCCTACACGGCTGGGAGTGTTCTCACGCTAGCCAGATATATGATTGGTCTCCATTCAGAAACACCCTAACTGTCACTCACTAATGCATCCGGCCCTCCCCACAGGGATGGGTCAGATGCGCTGCGAACATTAGGTTACTACTACTGTATATGTATGCCGTCCAATGTATTGCTCCATATAGATCCATTTAAGGGCACTTAGATCCACATTATAGAGATTGGAACTGGCAATATTGTAATGACATCCTATAAACTTAATACAAGCGGATGTCTACGCTGTGGTCAGTACGGCATGTATAATACCCTGCCATTTAAAATTGCAGCCATGTTACTCACTATGTATGCAGACCACAATGGTGTGTGTATTAAATAATAATAGACTGAAAACACCATTAATAAAGAACTAAAAACACACATATAAATATATCATACAAATTATCTCATAAAACTACCATGAAATTGAATTAAAAATGCAAACAAAAATGGAATTAAAAAATCTGATAGTAATATATAAAATCTACTGCACAGACCTATGACATAAATGTATATAAGCACCGTTATAATCATACATCTGTAGAGTTTCAAATTAACCATTAACATGTTCTCTCACTAAAATGAAACTACATATGTGCCTGTATTATCCATAAGAACTCAGCCCTGGTTCACACTGGTGCGATTTGACATGTCAAATCGCATGTCAAATCGCATGTCAAATCGGCAAAATTTGCCGCAAATTGCGGGCATTGGCACCGTCCTAATCGGTGCGACGCCGCATCTGCGGCGCTGCACCGATTACAAAAAGTAGTTTCTGTACTACTTTTTGCGCTTTCAGCCGCGATTTACATTGACATCTGTTTCAGATGTCTTTGAAATCGTGGCTGAAATCGGGACTGCCAGCGAGAGTGAAATCGTGCGAGTTCAGCTGAACGCGCAGGCTTCACTCCTGCAGCCCCAGTGTGAACGTGGGCTTAGACTAATAATTGCTGATAAAGCAATTTAAGTCTAGGTCTATATTTAAACCATTAGGGCTGAGTGTATTAGTAAGATATAACCATTGAGTTTCTAACTTGGAAATTTCCCGCACCATATTGGCCCCCCTCCACCTGTGATGAGCTTTGTCAATACCCCAGAATTTCAGGCCAACTGGGTCTCTATGGTGTTTTTCTCTAAAGTGCAGGGACACGCTATGTTCTTTGTATCCAATGGAAATGTTGTAAATATGTTCCAACACCCTTTTGGACAGTGTTCTTTTGGTGCGGCCTATATACATCAGACCGCACGGGCATTCTAGGGTGTATACTACGTGTGTGGATGCACACGTTATACATTCCTTAATTTGAAACTCTTTTCCATTAGCCGTGGATACAAAGCTCGTGAGACCTTGTAAGTGTGTTGATATCTGTTGGCACGCCTTACACCTTCTGCAGGCATAAAAACCTGTCCTGTCCCAAAACATTTTCACCTGCTTGGGAGGATCAAGAACTTTTTTAACTAATTGATCTCCAAAGGACGTTGTTTTTCTATAGATAAAAGATGGTACAGGTGGTAAAACTGTCCTCAATACCTTATCCATTGCAAGGATACTCCAGTGCTTTTTAAAGATACTCTCTATCTCGCAATATTGTTCATGCAAGCCGGATATGAAACCCCATTCATGCTTTTGGTCCATTGGTCTAATTTTGGGAACCAGCATGTATTCTTGGGATTGAGTGCCCACTTGTTCTATCAAGTTAGACAAGTGCCGTTCATTATACCCTTTTTCCACAAATCTCTGCTTGATGAGTGTTGCTTGAGTCTGATAGTCTGTGTCCTAGGTGCAATTGCGCCGTATGCGTGTAAATTGGCCCTTGGGTATATTTCGGAGCCATTGTGGATGATGTCCACTCTGCACTGGGATATAGCTGTTTTGATCTGTGTCCTTAAAATATGCTTTAGTATAAAACTGTTTATCCCCCTTCATTACCATGACATTTAAGAAGTGTATTTGGTGTCTATTCCAGTTGAAATTTAGCTTAATATTATTGTTATTGCTATTCAGGTAATGGGCAAACCCCTGGAGTGATTCTTCTGTACCTTGCCAGATGATAAACAAGTCATCTATATACCTCTGGTAAAATAATAATTATTTCTTCCTGTTATTAAAGACCCACTTGTCCTCCCCTTGGCTCATGAACAAGTTAGCAAGGCTGGGTGCAAACTTTGCACCCATTGCTACGCCTGTCTTCTGGCTGTAGAACTTTCCCGCATACCAAAAATAATTGTGCGTTAGACAGTATTCCAACGCCATTCTGAAACTTTTTTTGGATATACGGAAGATCATCCCTCTTACTGAACACCCAATTAAGGGCTAGAAGGGCATTATCATGCTGTATGTTCGTGTACAGAGATGCCACATCTGCTGTCACCAAAAATATTTCAGTGTCTTCTGGAATTATAATGCTCCTAAGTTTCTGCAGGAAGCTAGTTGTATCTTTCAAATAAGCTTTAGTACTGAGGACACTGCTTTGCATAAAGTGATCTAAATATTGTCCATTTCTAGAGGTGACTGAATCTATGCCATTTACTATGCATTTATTGCACAGGTGAGTCGGTAGAAGCACCGGAGGGCGGCGGGAGGGGGGGGACGTCCCCTCTCGCCACCTGTAAAAACGATCAAGCGGCGGAACAGCCGCTATGATCATTCTTACGGTACACAGAATCTCCGGCTCTAAAAAACGATGTCTGAATGATGCCTGTAGCTGCAGGCATCATTCAGATATCCCGGCTCAAAGTCCAGGACGTCCATGGACGTCCTTAGGCGCGAAATGGTTAACTCTCAACTCAACTTAAGATACCTCTCAACTATCGGCTGTGATAAAGCAGCAGGACCGCAAAACACATTGCGATGGTAACCTAGTAGCTTGCCAGACAAGCCTCTCTCTGTTCCAGTGACTGTGGCTCCCTTCTGGCCATCTAGCAGTTCCTGATAGGTCACTTCCGGCTCGCTGTTACATCACGTCCGGTGTGCAGGTCGGTGAACGGCTACTGCTCTCCCATTACGTCTTCTTCCTAGCGAGAACCCCCCTTGTAGCCCCCCTGGAGTTCTCCTGGGCATAACATCGATTGGATTACACACCTGCTGCTCTCCCTGGTTATCCCCAAATCGATGGGCCAGTATGCAACATCTAATGTTTTTGCCCCCACTACCCGCTGTAAACTTTTTTAACTTATAAGACTTTTGATGCTGTTCTTTGTACTTGAATAAACTTTACCCTTGGATCATTTGCATATACAATTGATTTGTGGGATCCCATTTCAATGAACTGATATAGCTATACGTTACAGCACCATCTTGTGGTAACTTTTTCATATAGCACTCTGGTTTGTGTGTTCGTTTGGATTATCATTCCACAACTCCTGGTGCAATAGTCTGAGCAGCTGGGTTAGTGACTTTCACCTGTTTTGGCTACATACTATTGCAAGCTGGTAGGGCCTGAAAGTTGGTAGTGGGAACTGACTAACTGCCACTGACATCACTAGTTACACTATTACAGTGAATAGTGATAATACTATACACTGTCACTGTACTAATGACACTGGCTGGGAAAGGGGTTAACACCTTGGGTAATCAAGGGGTTAAATGTGTGCCTAACAAGCATTAATATGTTTAATGTGTGCTGCTTTTTACTAAAGATCTCTTTGTTTCTTCTCCTTTGCAGGGAGAAGAAACATAGAGATTGTCCCCTATTTACAGAGCCCTGTGTTGATTGTCAATACAGGGCTCTGGGCTGTGATTGGACACAGCTGATCAGCAGGTCCCATCCATGAATCATTGGCCAGGACCTGCTGACAATATTCCGCTATGTACAAGCGCTGCAGGAGTCTGCTGGTGAGGGTCTCGTGTGCATGTCCTGTACCCAGAAGATGCCAGCGACATACGGATATGTCAATGTGCCTGTATGGGCCGCCCCCTGACAGCACATTGTGGACAGGTAGTCCGGAAGCGGTTAAAGTGGTTGTAAACCCTTTACAACCACTTTGTGCTACAGGTAAGCCTATAATAAGGCTTACCTGTAGCTACCCAGGATATCTCCTAAACCTGCTCTGAAGCAATGACACGTATGTGCCGATGCTTCCGTGAGTGTGCCGTTACCGGGCGGCTCCCGTGCGAATGCGTGGGAGTGAAGTCATCGCGGCTCCGGCCAATCACAGCGCAAGTAACTCCGGGAGAGATGTCGCCGGCCGGAGGGGGGTACTAGGGTTTTACTAGGGTTTACAACCACTTTAAGGTCTAATTATTACTAATACACAACGTTTTAAAAGTATGTTAAGTAAGAGAATTTCTAAGGGATCTTATATACAGTATGGGGAAATCAAGCAATTAATCTGGTTGACTGAAGTACTAGAAGCACCAGTTGTCATTCCATGGCGTTTTTTTTAACCCTGTGAATAATTGTGAATTGATTGCATCTCTCTATAGAAATAACACCTGTTGTTTAATGTGTTTTGGAGCTTAGTGTGATCCAAACTGTGTACTGATGAGGTCGCTTGTCCGGTTGTGCAGTAATGATGGCAGTTACAAGGAGAAAATTCACCTTCTGCTCTTGATAAGAAGGCTGCATGTAACAGTTGATGAGGTATCATGGGTCCCCAGTTACCCGGTACCCAGGGTAGAGCTGCACGATTAATCGTTTGAGGATCGCGATCTCGATCTCGATTCACCCCCCCCCCCCCCCCACCCACGATCTCCAGGCTGGATGACCGCGATTTTCTTAAATCCCCGCCGGTTCCACGTAACCAGCGTGGAATGCAAATGGATCATAGAGCGTGATGCATTGAAACTGTCTCCGCTCTGCTCGCACACAGCCCCGCCTCCTCCTAACCCCATGCTGTGATAGACAGAATGCGGGTCCAATGCTGGGATGTGTTCTGTCTATCACAGCGCAGGGTTAGGAGGAGGCGGGGCTGTGTGCGAGCAGAGCGGAGACAGTTTCAACATACGGGCGGTGAGTTTCTAGCAGAAAATGTGTGCTGCTGTCCGTCCTCCCTTCTCCCCCCTCTCCCCCCCTACATACCACACTTGGCTGGCTGTCTTCGGGACTCCGTCCCCGCCCCCTCCTCCCCCCGGCCGCCGAGTCTGTCTCCCGTCTCCTGTCCCTGCCGCCTATGTTCACAGTGAGAGGGGAGAGCTGTGCTCTTCCCATCTCAGCTGTGACAGGAGTTCTAGCACAGTGCTAGTGCTAGGACTCCTGTTTTTGGAAGTGACAGGGTCAATAAAGAGAACCTGTCTCCTCCAATTGCTATCACACAGGGAATTGTTTTCTCCTGTGTGATAGCAATAAAGTGAAGTGAAAAAAAAAGATAAAAAAAAAAAAGAAATAATAATTTAATTAATAAAATAAAGAAATTAAAAAGTAAAGAATAGGAAAAATATTAAAAATAAGAAAATTATGCAAAAATAAAAAAAAGTAAACGACAAGCGAATTATTTTTTTTTTTTAAATTGACCATTTTAAAGAATCGTGAGTGAATCGTGATCTTTGTTCTAAGCAAAAGAATCGTGATTCTCATTTTTCCCAGAATCGTGCAGCTCTAACCCAGGGTCCCCAGTTCAAAAAGACAATAGTCCTTCAAGTTCACCCTGTGTAGGTGTATGTGTGTCAATGTTGATAATCATTTCCCATATCGTTGTATGTTGTGTTCACTAAGATGCATGTCCAAGAGTCTTTTAAAACTATCAATTCTTCCCGCTGACACCACCAATTGTGGAAGGGATTTCCACACCCTTTATAAATAATAAAAAAATAAGCACACTGACAAATTAAATACACTGTATCTTGCATACCTCCCACATTTTAGAGATGGGAATGAGGGACACCCATCAGCAAAAGTATGCAGGCATATGATACACCCCCTTGCCACGCCCAATTAAAGGAGAATTGTACAAAAAAAGTGTTTTTTTTACCATTACTATTCCTTTTTATTGGCTTTTGGAATTTATAAATGCAGCAATTTAGAAATCAGATGAAAGGTTTAGTGCTGGGAAATACTTTTTGATAGATAAAAAGTGCATTTTATATACAACTTTATAGATGTACGGAGCTGAAAAGAAATGTAAACGCAGGGCATACATGACAGGGTGGAAGGCACTACCAGACTGTAAAAGGTTAAAGAGGGGGTTGGGTCTGTTTAGACAAAATAAACTGGTCCTTACCTGATTGGAGGAGTTTAGGGCAGGATAGGGAGGAGCTGGATAATTAGTGAAGGGAGGAAGATGAGGCATCAGTTGCAGGTGGAAAGTCGGTGGTGGAACGTGCCGCCCTCCCGCCTTAGTGGAGAAATTTGGAGGTACCTCGGGACGCAGATTGTGGCGATTGGGGTCCTTGACGAGGGTTACAAAAATTAGGTATTTGAAACGGTGGGACCCATCTCAGGTACGGAGTCCTCCTGGTTTGTCTAGTTCAGTCTAGACTACCGGGTAGTAAGGTGGCAGGGGTCTGTGGTCAGTTATTAAGTCCTCGAGGCGGTATTGCGGCTGGGGACAGAGTCTAACTTAGAGGTACCACAGATTCCAAAAAGTTTGGAAGATGGTGTCGTCAAGGATCTGCAATCAGTTATTCATATTAGAGCTGGAGCATTTAAGGTTTATGTTTAAATATGTTTTTGGAATTAATAAAAGGCCAAGCGGCTATTTAAATCCAACACAGTGTCAGTGTCCTTACTAAGGGAGAAAAGGGGGGTGTTGGTAGGTACATACCTGAGTTGGGGCAGTAAGTTATCTGAACTACCCTAGTCAAGATCAGACCCAAATGAGGGACAAATGAGGACCAATGAGGGACAGGGGGACATTGCTCCAAATGAGGGACAGTCCCTCGAAATCAGGGACAGTTGGGAGCTATGTATCTTGTGCAACCTCCCTTCCACCAATAGCCATTCAGAAATAACAATATTTAACAGCCAGGTTTGAAGATGTGGATGTACAATGGCCACATCTGTCCATATTCAGTGATCCTGCAAATTTTTTTTAGTTGGCACCAATAGAATTTCATTCCCATACAACTGTGTGACCCAATACGAAAAAAGGTGACTTTGTTCATATTTAGGCAGTGTTACTAAATCCCTCACACGTATCCCAATTCAGAGTATATTATACAGAGTAGACTATATATGGCAGGTGTGGAATCCACACAAAATACCCATATTCCAAATAATAATACAGACTTTCTAATCAAGTGCAGTGCTCCTTGCTTTATAGGTCCATAATATAATTTTTGTTAGCCCATATTATATCCAAGAAAAAGTTTCGCAAAAAATTAGCACCTGTGACTCTAAAACGTGAATGGATGAAGTCACAGGTGCTAATTTTTTGCGCAACTTTTTCTTGTATATAATATTGTTTTGGAATTTGTATTTAATTCTTTAAAGTTTGCTGCACTTATTTTAGTATCACATAATTTTTTAGAACAAGCGCAGAATTTTCTCTTTTACATATTTGATCTTGTTAGCCCATATACTGTGTAGTTTTCGAGTTCAGTCGAGCTGTCCTGAGGCTCTCCTGCGCTCCCCCACCTCTGGCCACATGCGGTATTGCATGCCATAGAAGTCAATGCGGAACAATTTTTTTTTTCGTTTCCATTGACTTCTATGGGGAAACTCGCTTTGATATGCAAGTGCTTTGGATTACGAGCATTTTCCTGGAACGGATTATGCTCGTAATCCAAGGTTCCACTGTATATGAAGTTCATAGAGCTGTGTGTAATTTATGAATTCAATCAAAAATATAATATACATAAGAGTACAATATTTATGATATGTCTTCTTTGATCTACAGTTTATAACATTTTTGGAAATCCAAATATATAAACGTGGTGTTGGGCATTGTTTATTTTACAGTTTTACAGTTTTCGTGCATTTTAGACCTTGAGAGGAGCATTTTTATCATGGTATAGCAACTTCTGATCACTATCACTAGGTAGGGTATATAGAAACACCTTGCAAGATACTACATTTTTCTGAGCTTGGGGCAGATGTATGAAGACTGGACAGATCTTATCCTTGCCTGATATGTACGAGGGTTCTTCAAAAATATCAATGGTGCTCAAAATAATATCACAGTGTAGATTTACCTATCGGATCAGGGGGATCCAGCGCATATTAGGACGTTTGTAGCTGGATGGTTAATGTAGGTTTCCCTTTCTGTGGCGTATTTAATTTTCTACAATGATTACACCGTTGCCATTGGCCCTGATATATGAGAGAGATCTTCAAAATGATTTGAAGATAGAACAAGCTAATAGTATTTAAAAAGGTGCGGAAACTTTTTGAAGAACCCTCGTACATATCAGGCATGACAGGCAAGGACAAGATCTGTCTGTTGTTCATACATCTGCCCCAAGCTTAGTGAAATGTAGTATCTTGCAAGGTGTTTCTATGTACCCTACCTAGTGTAGCGGAGCCTCACTCTCCCTCTCCGCTTCTCCTGGTATATTGGCTGGTGTGGTCTAGGGGTACCTGGGAGAGGAGAGTGCAGGAACACTACGCCAAGCTCTCCCCTCGTATGTGTATGAGGATTGAGCAAAGTCACTTAAATTACCTCCGGGTCTGCTCACTGCATACAAAGCTTCCAGTTGTTCCGTGGAGCTGTGTCTGCCAGTAACAGAGCCCCACACCAATTAAAAGTCCAACACTCTTTTATTTCTCCATTGCAGGGTGAACATAACAGTTGAACTTTCAGTAACAGACAGACAGGGGTGTGGATACGAGTAGGCCCAGGCACAAATGAATTCTCCTATTCCTTTGCAAGTGAATAGGCCTGGCGCACGGTCTCTGCCACCGACCGTGAGATTGGTCGCTGCCACCGGATGAACCGTTGAGGCCCCTGCCACAGGCCTAATAGCAGGTCTCTGCCACCGACCTGAGTTGACTAGTTGGACCGCTGCCACCGGTCATTGAATATGAACCACCTTCCTCCATGAACTTGGCCCCTGTTCGAGAAAGACATCCCTCCGGGCGGTCTCCAGAGGTTCACCCGTCACTGGCAATAAGCTGCACCAGGTCTTCGGATGAATCCCTCCTCCGGTCCCTTATGCCTCTGGATTCGGGTGCCCAACACCCGGGGCACCCTAGGACAGTCCCTCCCCGGCGGGACCCAGCGGGAGGTACTGGGCCCCAGGCCTCCGGCCGAGTACCTCACCCCAGACTGAAGGTGTCTGGGATGGAACACGAACTCCAAGTGTCCAGGCCTAGGCCGCCTAGACACCGACCGCGAACAGCAGCCCTCAGGCTGAAGGTGCCTGGGACTCGAACCTTGTGGTGAAGAACCCCATACATCTCCTTTAACCACTTGACTTCCAGAAGATTTACCCCCCTTCTTGACCAGGCCACTTTTTTGCGATACGGCACTGCATTACTTTAACTGACAATTGCGTAGTCATGCAACGCTGTACCCAAATAACATTTATGTCATTATTTCCCCCACATATGGAGCTTTCTTTGGTGGTATTTGATCACCACTGCAGTTTTTATTTTTTGCACTATAAACAAAAAAATACCGACAATTTTGAAAAAGAAATAACAATATTTTTTAGTTTGGCCCAGGCCCTCTCTCTTCTGATTGGCTAACTAAATTTGATTGACAGCAGCAGGAGTCAAGGCGCCACTGCTGTGTCTCAGCCAATCAGAAGAGAGAGTCCTGGACGGCACTCGTGGACATCGCTGGACAGAGATGGGGCTCAGGTAAGTATTAGGGGGCTGAAAGGAGGAGGGGGGCTGCTGCACATATAAGGCTATTTATCTTAATGCATTAAGATAAAAAAAAAAACTTCTGACTCTGCAACTCTTTTAAAAACATATTTATTCTGGGAAGTCTACCCCACACCCACCTAAAAAAAATATACTTGAGTCACCTTCATCAGATCCCCCCCCCCTGCAGCTATTACCTTTTGTGCCACCTCCCCCTTCCCTTTAGATTGTAAGCTCCATGAGCAGGGCCCCCCTGTTCCTTCTGTGTTGTAATTGTTCCCCTTTATATTGTTAAGAGCTGAGCAAACTGTTGGCGCTATAAAAATCCTGTATTATAATAACAATAACACAGACTACTTTTTTTTAACAATCTATACTTGCCTGCCTACCTGTATTGTTTGCTCTTTAGTGTATTTTTAAAGAGTTCACATGCAAATGAGTTCAAATGAAAAAAATAAATAAAGAGTTCACATGCAGGCGCATGAATCATCCACTGGAGCACAAATCCTGATTTTTACAGCTTTCTATTTGATTTATACAAGGAAACTGTAAATGAATGATGTGAAACTTTTTTCGGTCAAAGTGAGAGAAAGTTGACAATATTCTATAAATACTTTGGGGTTACAAAGACAACAACTAGAAGAAGATTGTTTAGCTTGCACGATGGATATATACAGTATTAGTGAACAAGTCAAGCAGTTAAAAATAGTTGAGTGCCCTAAATATAGCAGCTGTGGAATTCAAACATTCCTTCACATAATTAAAGTGGTTCTAAAAGCTAAAGGTTTTCTTACCTTCATGCATTCTTACCCCCCCCCCCCCAATACTAACCTGAACCTGATCTTTCTCCAGCACTGTGCACAGAAGCCTCAGCTCTTTTGGGTCTCTTCCTCCTCATTGGCTGAGATATCAGCGGGAGCCGTCGGCTCCTGCTGCTGTCAATCTCAGCCAGTGAGCCAATGAAGAGGGGGGGGGCGAACCATGGCTCTGTGTGCAAATGGACAAGCAGAGCAGCGGCCTGGGAGTGCGCCTGCTTGGGTGCCCCCATTGCAAGCTGCTTGCTCTGGGGGCACTTGACAGGAAGGAGGGGCCAGGAGTTCTAGCGGGGGGACCCGAGAAGAGCAGGATAGGGGCTGCTCTGTGGGAAACCGCTACACAGAGCAGGTGAGTATGACATGTTTGTTTTTTTTTAAAAAAGAAGAAGATTGCCTTTATATCATCTTAAATCAAGTGCAATGGTCTGTGCATTATGGGTCTATAATATAATGTAAGGTGGCTTATGTATATATATAAGGTTCTTGAAGCTGACTGTGATTTATGAATTCATATACAAATATCATATACAAAAGAATACAATATTCAGGGTACATGCACACTGGGCTTAAAAAAATGCTGCATCCTATACAAAATTTTGAGAAAATATGGAATCCTTGGATGACGTATTTTCTTCCTATGATCGCTGACAATTCCCTATTAAGACCTTGATATACTATAATACTATAATATTATACAAAAATATGAGTGGAAACAAGTACTAAACATGAACATTTATCTTCTGTACTAACTTAATAATATTCTTACAGTATAGATGCTCCGGAGAACTTTCTTACCCTAGACTCTTTTCTCTCTCTCTTTCTTACCTTCATTCTTTCCCGTTTACTATTACTCTGTCCTTTTTTTCTATTTCCCTATTTTTTGTATTACCATATTTAAATGGTAATGTATTATACATAAATACTATATTTAGTTATTACTTACAATAATTATACATTTTTTAAGTTTTTATTGAATTAGTTGATTTCCAATTAGCTTTCTTTACATAGTGGCTACTGGCTATATATTAATTGAATATGCCTGGAACTAAGCGTATTAGCACATATTTACATAATACATTTTTCAATTGTTTATATTAACTTAACATTTCATTTTCGAGTTGATTACCTGTTTATGTAAAATATCTAATCTTCAGATATGTACAATTCCATCCAATTTATTATCATTTACTTAACTAATATTACCATTCGTTGTAACTATTTATTACTAATTGTAACTGTCTTTATTATTTAATATTCAATAAACAAAATTGACAAGGAAAAAAAGGCTGCATCTACAGGAGTTTTTAATTTTGCTCGTAGAAGCAGCTCAATGTTATCTTATGCATCCATGCACATTAGGACGATTAGAGGCATCTTTTTTACCCAAGCCAAGTCACAGCTTCCTGTGTCCATTCAGACACGGAGCCGCGGCCTTTAAAGTGTTACTAAACCCAGATCCTGCATTCGCTATATTTGGTCTCCCTCAGTAAACAGAACATGCAAATGCAATTATTTTAGTAAATATAAACTGCTAAATACCTTTTTTCATCAGCAGTATATAGCAGTCTTGTGACTTCTATCAGTGTCTGGTTAAAGCTTGTGGGAGTTTTTTCTCTCCCATGATTGTCCTCTGTTTGGACAGTGCTGATTGACCCTGTGCTTATCACATGTGAGGATGTAATCTGTAATATTCAGAGATGGTTTGGGGACCGTGGAAGAAGAAGGGGAGGAACAGAGAAGACGGGATCAGACAGCCTTTCTTTTTACACAATGTAGAGGATTAACCCCCTAGGTTCCACAGTGAGTATAACAAGCATGATTTACTGCATATACAGACTGATTTTACTGTTGTGGGTTTAGTAACACTTGTGCATGGTTCTGTATGTTAAAAAGCCATAAATGCATATTCTGGTTCTTTTAATGCATTTGTGTATTTACTTTTGTGACAGACATCGACCCTTTGAAACGGGACACATTAGTAATGAGAGGTCACAGGCCCCAGCCAAGCATCGACATCATTTTAAAATCCAGCAATCTCCCACAAAGTCAACGCATGGATCTAAGTCGGCTCATCGACCTGTGCTGGCATCAGGACCCCAACATGAGACCAACAGCTGCTAGTAAGATTGGTATCTTTTTCCAGAATAACTCTTGATAATGTCATATAGTAACCTATTTTTGAATTTATTCTAAGGCCCCTTTCACACTGGGGTGGTGGGGTCGGTGGCGGTATAGTGCCGTTATTTTTAGCTGCGCTATACCGTCGGAATTGCGGCGGTATTCGGCAGCTAGCGGTGCGGTATTAACCCCCGCTAGCGGCCCAAAAAGGGTTAATACCGCCCGCAATGCACCTCTGCAGAGGCGCATTGCCAGCGGTATTACCACGGTTTCCCCTTACTTTTAATGGGAAGGAGTGGTAAAGGAGCGGTAAACACACCGCTCCTCTCACCGCTCCAAAGATGCTGCTAGCAGGACTTTTGGAGCGGTCCTGCTAGCGCACCGCCTCAGTGTGAAAGACTTCGGGCTTTCACATTGAGACTGCAGGGGCAGGAGTTTTCAGGCGGTTTTTAGGCGCTATTTTTAGCGCTAAACCGCCTGAAAAACTCCTCAGTGTGAAAGGGGTCTTAAGTAGACGCCCAGTCAAATACTAACGATACAAAAAATTTATAAATAAAACTGCGCCAACCCTGTGTGGTGAAAAAGGAGCAGCCAAACACAAAATCAGACAGGATATAGAATGCACATATATATAGTGTGGCGCTGTGATATATAGTGTGGCGCTCCTATACACTGAAGCCGCCGCTGGGAGCCAATCATGTGGCCAGAATGCTCTCAGAATAGGTAAGTATAGACATCTTTCCTTTACAAGGTACTTAGAATAGGCTTAGAATGGAGGTGGGAGCAGGTTTGGGTATAGTAAGTATTTGAATGGACTTCCACTGTAACCGCTCCAATGACAGTACAGTGAATGCTGATTGGTTACTATGCGGTACTGCACTTGAGAATCAGCACTTAAAGCAGGGGTGCCCAACCAGTGGCCCGGGGGCCACATGTGGCCCGCGGAGCCCTCTGATGTGGCCCACGACCTCCTGCTCTGGGATGGAATAGAATACTGTTATTAAAGGTGAGTTTATTACTAAAATCACAGTATATGGGCATATCTGTTCTGCAGTGGTTACTGGGCTGCTTTCAAACTAATCTGCAGATGCAGAGCAGTGCACCTGTGGGTTACCTGCACTGAGCCATAGACTTCTGTTATTACCTGAAAGTTTGGTGAACTTTCTGAAAGTGCACCAAACCTGCAGAATATAATAGAAGTCTATTGCAAAGTGCAGAAAAGCCAAAGGTACACTGCATTGTACCCGCGGTGCGGGTAAACCACAGCGTATGAGTGTGAAAGCAGCTACGGGCCCCCTTCACACGGTCAATCCGACCCAATTGGACCCTCCATTAACCTCTAAGGAGTGGCAGATGTAAACCGCCTTGTGTCCTACCTCCAATCCGTTTCGGCTGTGTCTGTGTCTGCTCTGCATATGCAGAGCGGACATGGACCTGCCATCCGCCCGCTCCCCTGTGTAGGCTGTGTCCATCTTCTGGCCCCTCTTCATTCTAGGCCACGGACTCCGGCTCTGTGAATCTCCGGAGCCGCATGACGTCACTCCCGCTCATGCACTTGGGAGCCGTTATTACGGTACAGGCTAGGGAAGAAATGGCACTTAGCTTTGTTACTTCCCCGCGCATGCGCCTTTAACATTTTCGGCAGACAATAAGTGAAATATCTCCTAAACGGCACAAGTTTAGGAGATATTTCCACTACCTATAGGTAAGCCTTATTCTAGGCTTACTTATAGGTAGAAGTCCAAAAAAAGGGTTTACAACCACTTTAAAGATTTAGAAGTTGTGTGTGTATGTTAAATGAGTTGTAAAGGCAGAAGTTTTTTTTTATCTTAAAGGGGTTGTAAAGGTACATGTTTTTTCACCTTAATGCATCCTATGCATTAAGGTGAAAAAACATTCGACAATACCGCCCCCCCCCCCGAGCCCCCGTTTTACTTACCTGGCCCCTCGAAAGTCCCACGCTCGCTCCCGTCATCCTCCGAGTTCCTGTGCCTGGCCGTTGATTGGCTACTCTGGATGGATTGAAAGCAGCGCAGCCATTGGCTGGCGCTGCTGTCAATCACATCCAATGACGCGGCACGCCGGGGGGCGGGGCCGAGTGATACAGTCGGCGGCTATGGTCGCCGCTGTATCACGGGAGCGCGCCCGCAGTAACTCCACACCATGCAAGCTCGCTCGCATTATGGTGTGGAGTCCTTGCGGGGAGGAGCCGAGACAGCCGCCGAGGGACCCCAGAAGACCAGGATTGGGGCCACTGTGTGCAAAACGAGCTGCACAGTGGAGGTAAGTATAAACTGTTTGTTATTAAAAAAAAAAACGGGAACCTTTAGTGTTCCTTTAATGCATTCAATGCATTAAAGCGGAGTTCCACCCAAAAGTGCTCCTCGCCTCCTGTAAACCCACTTTGACAACATGCACCTACAGGTAAGTCAAGATTAAGGCTTACCTGTAGGTGCAAGAAATATCTCCTAAATCTACACGGTTTAGGAGATATTTGCTAAAAACGACATGCATCTGTGTCTACGGCGCGTGCACGCCATAGACAACGGCGCATTCATGGGGTTAATCCCATTCACAAATTCAGCTAAGTTCCATCATTCGACTACTTAGCCGGATTTGACAGCTCACGCGCGCATGCGCGGAGTCACGTCTTCGCCGCTCCGGCCAATCACAGTGATTGGCTGGAGCGGCGATAGCCGGAAGTAACCTTCCGGCTATCGCCGCAGCGATGGCTGCGGCTGGAGAGGGAGACCAGGACGGCTTCGGGGGCCCCGATCTAAGGTAAGTGATGCATAATGAGCTATTATGCTAGTCATATTAGCTCATTATGGCTTTCTCTTACAGGTGATTTAAAAAAAAAAATTTACATGGGTTTACAACCACTTTAAGCCTAGATTACAGCTTACCTGTAGGTGCATGAAATATCTCCTTAACCTACACGGTTAAAGAGATATTTGCAGATAACATCGCACCGACTGCATCAATTGGTGTTTATATGTAATTCTTGAGTTCAGTCTCATATTTAAGGCTACGTTCACACTTTGTGCACGTGTTTCTGCACTCTGCTTGTAGGGCAGCTCATTAATTTCAATGGTCTGTCCGACGCATGAGAAAGAAGTCACCGACCCTTTAGCAAAATCACGCAGCAGCAAGCAAGTTAGCAGATGAGTGGGGATCCTATTAAGGAATAATGGCACCGCCACACCTCTATGCACAGAAATCGCCACTCCTCCATGCACAAAAACCATGCACAGAAATCGCCATACCTCCGTGCACAGAAACCATGCACAGAAACCGCCACACCTCCATGCACAGAAACCGCCACACCTCCATGCACAGAAACCGCCACACCTCCATGCACAGAAACCGCCACACCTCCATGCACGGAAACCGCCACACCTCCATGCACGGAAACCACCACACCTCCACGCACAGAAACCGCCACACCTCCATGCACAGAAACCCTGCACAGAAATCGCCACACCTCCATGCACAGAAACCATGCACAGAAATCGCCACACTTCCATGCACAGAAACCACGCACAGAAACTGCCACACCTCCATGCACAGAAACCACCTCCATGCACAGAAACCGCCACACCTCCATGCACAGAAACCGCCACACCTCCATGCACATAAACCATGCACAGAATCCGCCGCACCTCCATGCACAGAAACCATGCACAGAAACCACCACACCTCCATGCACAGAAACCATGCACAGAAACCACCACACCTCCATGCACAGAAACCGCCACACCTCCATGCACAGAAACCATGCACAGAAATCCACCACACCTCCATGCACAGAAACCGCCACACCTCCATGCACAGAAACCATGCACAGAAACCGCCACACCTCCATGCACAGAAACACAGCATTTCTGTGCATGGAATACATGCACTCCTGACAGGTATAAAGCATGCACCTAGCCTAAACTACTTTATTGCTTGTAGTAATGACTATTTTCTGTATACTTGTTTCATCCTCAGAGTGTTTGTCCCAACTACGCAGCATTCTGCAGACTTTTTCTGTTGAGGAGAGTAAGCGTGAAATGGACAATTTTGTTATAAAAAAGGTGAGATCTGTTCTTATGTGTATGTAAACCTAACATCCTTTTTTTTTTATTATTGTTTGGCACCATGACTCACTGTATACAGTTTTCTTAAAGTGGTTCTGAAGCTTTGCTTTTTGTTTGTAAAATAAAATAACAAAATTATTATACTTACCTGCTCTGTGTAATGGTTTTGCACAGAGCAGCCCCAATTCTTCTATTCTTGGGTCCCCCGCCGACACTGCTGTTTCCTCCTCTTAATCCAGTTCTCCCATAGGAAGCCACTTCCCATGGTGGCACTCATGCGGGCTTGCTCCCGAGCCCCGCTGCCTGCATTGTAATTTTTTCAGATGACACATTTTTTTTTTTTTTTGCATTTTACTTTTAATATGAGATCTGAGGTCCTCTTGAGATTTAAGAGGAACTGTCATGCTTTTTTTCTATTAAAAGGAATGTTTACATTCTTTGTAATAGGAATAAAAGTGACCCATGTTTTTATTTATTTTTTTAAAACAGTGTCAAAATAAATGAAGTAAAGTAAAATAAATAAGAATAAAAAAAATATTTTTTTAAAGCGCCCCGTCCCGACGAGCTCATACGCAGAAACGAACGCATACGGGAGCAGTGCCTGCATATGAAAACGGTGTTTAAACCACACATGTATGGTATTGCTGCGATCTTTAGAGCGAGAGGAAGAATTATAGACCTAGACCTCCTCTGTAACTCAAAACATGCAACCTGTAGATTTTTTTAAATGTCGCCTATGGAGATTTTTAAGGGTAAAAGTTTGTCGCCATTCCACGAGCGGGCGCAATTTTGAAGCGTGACTTGTTGGGTATCAATTTACTCAGCGTAACATTATCTTTCACAATATAAAAAAAATTGGGCTAACTTTACTGAGGTCTTATTTTTTAATTAAAAAAAGTGTTGTTTTTTTTCCAAAAAAAAGTGCGCTTGTAAGACCGCTGCGCAAATACGGTGTTGCATAAAGTATTGCAATGACCGCCATTTTATTCTCTAGGGTTTAAGAAAAAAGAATGTATACTGTTTGGGGGTTCTAAGTAATTTTCTAGCAAAAAAATATACCGTAGTTTTTAACTCGTAAACAACATATCTGAAAAAAGGCTTGGTCCTTAAGTGGTTAAGTAATATCAAATTTTGCATAACTTAGCAAGAACATTGATTTCTAAGAACTAAGATGTAAACAATTGATAATAGACCGACCTAAAGGAAATAAAACTGTATACATGTTGTGCTTTGTGATAACATGCAGTAGTCATAGTTTTACTTATGATGAAATCTGCACAATTACTATAAAAGCTATTAAAAAATACTGACTGTAATATCTTTTTCTTCCAGGAGATGGCAATGCAGGACTGCCAGTCCCAGACACGCACAGTGGAATTTCATATCAAATACCTAGATGTAAGTAGTTTAAGAGATTTGTCTAAATTTAACGCTGGTCATACATGGATCGAAATTCAGCAGGAATTGGCCAAATTTTGATCCATCTATGGCTGTTTATGAGAAGTCCATCGACTTCTCATGTATGGGCCTGGTGGAAAATTTCCATTAAATCAGCACTTGCTGCCCAGGAGTCATGCTGTCAGAATACGATGACACAGCGGGTAGAATTCTGTCATCTATATTGAAGGCATGGCTGGGAGAATAGGTTCAGGTTTTTTTTATGTTCAGCCTGCTGGCTAAACTGAAACAACTGAACCATGTATGGCCAGTTTAAGATTACTTTATTCCATTATTTTATCAACTTAACCTAACTTTACTGAGATTACCAGTATTGACTATATACACTATATTACCAAAAGTATTGGGACACCTGCCTTTACACACACATGAACTTTAATGGCATCCCAGTCTTAGTCTGTAAGGTTCAATATTGAGTTGGCCCACCCTTTGCAGTTATAACAGCTTCAACTCTTCTGGGAAGGCTGTTCACAAGGTTTAGGAGTGTGTCTATGGGCATGTTTGACCATTCTTCCAGAAGTGCATTTGTGAGGTCAGGCACTGATGTGGACGAGAAGACCTGTCTTGCAGTCTCCACTTTAATTCATCCGAAAAGTGTTCTGAGGTCAGCAGAGGCGTATCTATTGAAAATGACGCCTATGGCAAGCACTGAAACTGCGCCCCTGTCAAAACATTTGAAACCGGTCTTTTAGATTACCTTAACAAAAAAAAAACAGCTAACAAAACTACAAGTCAAGCTCTTTAATCTTTCACTTAACAATTTATATTATATACAATAGTGTAGTATATCCTCCTCTGTCCAATTCACCACCCACAGTAGTGTAGTTTCCTGACCTTCTTTGCTGTGGGGGAGTGCCACTGCCTAGAGACCGTCATGGAGTGCCTTGCCTTTCTTTGATCCTCCATGATCCATCCCTCCATCACACCATCCCTCCTGACTTCATCACACCACCCCTCCTGTCACCATCACACCATCCATCCCTCCTGAGTCCATCACGCCATCCCACCTGAGCCCTGCCTCCATGATCCATCCCTCCCGCCTCCATCACACCATCCCTCCTGCCTCCATGATCCATCCCTCCTGAGTCCTGCCTCCATGATCCATCCCTCCCGCCTCCATCACACCATCCCTCCTACCTTCATGATCCATCCCTCCTGCCTCCATCACACCATCCCTCCTGAGTCCTGCCTCCATGATCCATCCCTCCCGCCTCCATCACACCATCCCTCCTGAGTCCTGCCTCCGTGATCCATCCCTCCCGCCTCCATCACACCATCCCTCCTGCCTCTATGATCCATCCCACCTGCCTCCATCACACCATCCCTCCTGAGTCCTGCCTCCGTGATCCATCCCTCCCGCCTCAATCACACCATCCCTCCTGCCTCCATGATCCACCCCCCCTGCCTCCATCACACCATCCCTCCTGAGTCCTGCCTCCATGATCCATCCCTCCCGCCTCCATCACACCATCCCTCCTACCTTCATGATCCATCCCTCCTGCCTTCATGATCCATCCCTCCTGCCACCATCACACCATCCCTCCTGAGTCCTGCCTCCATGATCCATCCCTCCTGCCTCCATCACACCATCCCTCCTGCCTCCATCACACTATCCCTTCTGAGTTCTGCCTCCATGATCCATCCCTCCTGCCTCCATGATCCACCCCAGGCGTCCCAATACTTTTGGTAATATAGTGTATTTATTATAAAGACGTAACAGTCAAGTCACCAGTTGTAAATCAACTCACATCTTAATATTCATGATGTATGGTGAGAGAGGAAAGAGAGTAGAGGAAACTAGAGAGAGGGAGAGATTTGGAAAAGTTTATTTAAGCAGAGATGAGTGAAACTTAGCTTTCATTTTCCAGAACTTTTGAGCAAAATCTTGAAATCACATGAAATTTTGCATGTTGGGTAAAGCACACTGGAGTTAATTAGTCAATGTTATGGTGTTTTTGTTAGTATTTGTGAGTAATTTATAATTTTGATTTAAAATCTATTTTCTGCGTAGTCTTATTTATTACCACTTGGCCTCCAGAAGATTTACCCCCTTCGTGACCAGGCCATTTTTTGCTACACGGCACTGCGTTACTTTAACTGACCATTGTGTGATCAGGCAAAGCTGTATAAAAATGTAATTTGTATATTTCTTTCTCGTACATCACGGGACACAGAGCGACATAGTCATTACTAATGGGTTATATAGATACCTTCAGGTGCTGGCACTGGCAACTTCCAAAACCGGAAGTACCCTCCCCTATATAAGCCCCTCCCATCCGGGAGCACCTCAGTTTTTTGCCAGTGTCTAAGGTGTTGGCCAAGAAGAAACATGTGTTTTTCACTGAGCTTGCGTACAGGTTCTTTTGGGCCTCAGTAAGCTATTCCGGATCCGACCAAAAAAAAAGCTTCATAGCTAAACGGTCGGTACCCGGGCCTTGCAGAGAAGAGCAAGGTTTTGCCTGTAATGCCTCTCTTAGGAGGGCTGGACCCTGGGATCCAGAGCTCTGGTCATACCCACGACCAAGATGTTTTCTGTGCAGGGTGCTATACAGGTCCAGGGGAGTGGAATCCTTGGGAACCCGGTCCTTGAAGGTTTGATTACAATGCCTGCCGTGATAGGTGAAGTTTGGGCTTCTGTGGACCAAACAGAGTCCTGCGGCGAGGAAAAGGTAAGTGGGGGCCCTCGGGAACTTGGTTCTATTGAGGGACCCCCAAGCCTATTTTGTCTTTCTGCCTGTTACCTAAGGTATTCCCGCTAATATTCTGTGTATGCCTGTTACTACTGAGAAAATGTAAAAATTTTAATAGTAGGCAAGAAAAAAAAAAAAAAAAATGTAAGACCGCGGTACCTGTGTTAGACACTAGAGGTCGCTATGGTTCTTTTTCTTGTAATGTGGATTTTTTTCGTCCAGAATCAAATCCAGGCAGTTGGTATGTTCTCTCCTGGGAAGCTGTCTCCTCTGCCCTGTTGCTGCGCTCATCCATCCCCGGGCCCTGCGGCAAAGGGACCCTGGCTCCCATCTAGCTCCTTGTTGTTTTCAAAAAAGGCGCCAAAGGCGCACGTGCCCGCGCGCGTGCGCGTGCACGCGCCTCTATTCATAGAGGCGATCTGGAAAAAGGGGCGGAGCGGGTGGATGACGCTCAGGTGTGCGCCGCGGCGCTACTGCGCATGTGCGGGCGTCCAGCGTGTTTTAAAGCACATTATAGCTGGCTATTGAAGTGCACAGACAGAGCTAGCAACAGTATAAAGGCACACAGAGGCGGTTGATGCAGGCATCCCCTAGAAAGGCACTTTAGTAGACACCAACTGTGATATAGCAGCAATTGTGCTAGACTATTCTCAGTAAAAGTGGTGTATTACGGCTGGAATACCTCAGCTTTAGGCTTAGGAATATGCCGTCCAGAAGCTCCGGAACTGAATCTTCCAGGAAGCGAAGGGGGTCTCATCGGGCTCTGAGGATCTTGGGCATGCTTCTGCTGCACCAGTCTCCCCTGAAGTTCAGAGGTAAGTGACCGTAGAGACCCCGCAGGGGTACTTGGTACTGTGGCTGTCCTCAGTTCACCTGCTCCTGTGTATGTAACAGAGGAGGTTTTTTCCTCAGCTCTGGGAGGATTAGAGAGAGATTGTCAACATTGATCGCTGCCTCCCTGTCAGGGAAAGCACGCCCCATCTCCGTCTCCTCCTTCAGAGTGCCTGTTAGCAGAGCAACAGTCCCATACAGGGATCGACCTGCCTGAAGGGGATCAGGATGAGGTTGATTCTGTTATAGAGGAATCAACAGTGGGGGAACCTTTTCTCAGCATCTCAAGCTGAAAGATTATGGGTTCAGTCTCTGACTAACATGGTCCGATCAGCATTAAAAATGCACCTTGCGGAACCATCAACCACTACTGTATCCTCGTTGGGGTCGCTAGAAGCCCCCAGACTGTCTGTTCTTTTCCACTTCACCCTTTACTGAAAGGGCTTATTTACCAGGATTGGGAACGTCCTGAGAAAATATTTATTCCCCCAAGAGATTTCCGGTGGTCTATCCCATGGAGGATAAGTTCATCAAAAAAAATGGAAGGTCCCTTCAGTGGACGCAGCCATCTCTTGTATGTATAAATCACTGACATGTCCAGTGGATAATGTCCAAATGTTCAAGAACCCAATAGATAAAAGATTGGAGTCCTTATGAAAGTCTGCTTCTTTCTACAGCAAGCTTGGTGACACAACCAGCAGTAGCAGCTATTGGGGTCTGCTAAGCAGTGAAGGATCAGTTGAAACAGGTCTTGAGGGACTTGACAGATCAGCAGGCCTTGCCCTAGCTGATCTACCTAGAGCCTTAGGCTTTGCGGTTGACGCCATAAAGGATTCAGTCCATCAGGCCTCCCGCCTTACGCTGTCTATAGTACATATGCGTAGGCTTCTATGGCTCAAAAACTGGTCTGCTGAAGCTCCCTGTAAAGAATGGCTGGTTAGCGTCCCATTTCAGGGTGAACGCTTATTCAGGGAAAACCTGGACAAATATATCCAGAAAATTTCCAGCGGTAAAAATACGCTCTTGCGGGTTAAAAACAGAGTTAGAGGTCCCTCTTTAAGAGGCCTGCTTCTCCAGTCCCTGGGGCATCGGCTGTGTAACAGTTCCGACGGCCTCCTCGGTCAATTCCCGGGGGTAAAAAACAGGGACAATAGCAGGGTAATGAGAAACCCTGGGTCAGGGGAGGTACAAAACCTCCCCCAAAGTTAAATTCATTGAAGGGTTGCCCCCACTCAGTCAGGTGGGGGGAGGACTCCAGTTGTTTGCAAGAGACCTGGCGGGACACGATCAAAACAGATAGGTGCTCTCCGCAGTATGTTTGGGATACAGTTTGGAGTTAAAAGACTCTCCTCCTTCCCATTTTTTGAGGTCAAACGTGCCAAGGGATCCCTGGAAGAGAGAGTCCCTCCTGTTGGCACTAGAACAACTATTGCTCCAAGGAGTAATTATGGAGGTTCCCCTGGAAGAATGAGGGTTCGGGTTTTACTCAAACCTCTTTACAGTCCCGAAGCAAACGCGGACGGGAGGCCCATATTAATTCTAAAAGGGCTATACAAATTCCTGTATATCAGGACTTTCCGATGGAGTCGATCCGATCGGTGGCCACTGCCCTACAAGGGGAGGATTGGTTAGCCGCGATCGACATCAAAGATGCTTATTTGCACATTCCCATCTTTCCAGTCCACCAAAAATTTCGACGCTTTGCAGTAGAAGGGCGCCATTTTCAGTTCAGAGCCTTACCCTTCGGTTTGGCCACAGCACCACGAGTGTTTACAAAAATTCTGGCCCTTTATTGGCCAATCTAAGAACACAAGGTGTAATGATAATGGCATATCTAGATGACTTGTTGCTGATAGACCACTCAGTGAAAAAACTAGACGTGGTCGTTCACAAGACAATCAAGTATCTGGAATCTCACGGTTGGATTATCAACCGAGACAAGTCAGCCCTAAAAACCAGTCAAAAGTCTGGAATACTTGGGGCTAAGGTTGGATTCAGGCCAGAGAAAAATATTCTTGCCTCAAGGAAAGGTGTTGTCTTTGAAAGATTTGATCCACTTAGTGGGTACAAAAAAGACAGCCGTCCATACGCCTGTGCATGAGGCTGCTGGGAAAAATGGTGGCATCATTCGAAGCAGTACCCTACGGTCAATTCCATTCAAGGAATTTGCAAGGGGCCATACTGTCAGCCTGGAACAAAAAAGTTCAGGCCCTAGACTTACAATGTCCTTGTCCCCTTCCGTTCGCAAGAGCCTCCGTTGGTGGTTGGTTCCCCAAAATCTGGATAAAGGGAAATCCTTCAGTCCGATTTCTTGGAAGGTGGTCACTACAGATGCCAGCCTTATAGGCTGGGGAGCAGTACTGGAGCAATGGTCTCTCCAGGGCAGATGGTCGGATGCAGAAAAGGCCCTGCCCATCAATCTCTTAGAGATACGAGCAGCCCGGTATGCCCTAGTAGCATGGACATCCAAACTCCAAGGGTCCCCTGTCAGAATTCAATCAGACAATGCCACAGCAGTGGCATATATCAATCATCAGGGGGGCACCAGGAGTCGTGCAGCCCAGAGGGAAGTAAATTACATCCTGAAATGGGCAGAAAGATATGTCCCAGCCATATCTGCGGTATTTATTCCAGGAGTGGAGAATTGGAAGGCGGACTTTCTAAGTCGCCAGCAATTATGCCCAGAGGAATGGTCCCTTCACCCCGAGGTTTTCTGGACAATATGTCAGCGGTGGGGAACATCGGATGTAGATCTTCTAGCATCCAGATTCAACGCAAAGGTGGACAGGTTTGTCTCTCGGACAAGGGATCCCCTAGCTTGCGGCTCGGATGCCCTAGTGTTCCCTTGGGATCAGTTCAAGCTGATATATGCATTCACACCGCCACAATGGTTACCTCGATTACTCCGCAGAATCAGGGTAGAAAATAAACCAGTGATTCTGGTGGCTCCAGCGTGGCCCCGAAGAGCGTGGTACGCGGAGATTGTAAAATGTCAGTGGGGAGTCCTTGGTCTCTCCCACGTCGTCCGGACCTGCTTTCGCAAGGACCGATATACCACCCTTCCTTACCAGCCCTATGTTTGACGGTCTGGCTATTGAAGCCCACATTCTAAAAAAGAGAGGGCTCTCTAATCCTGTGGTATCTACCATGATCAATGCCAGGAAGCCGGTATCCAGGCAGATCTACTATAGAATCTGGAAGGCGTACATCGCGTGGTGTGAGGCCAAGAAATGGCATCCACATAAGTACGTAATAGGTAGGAGTCTGGACTTCCTACAGTGGGCTGTAGATAGGAAGCTTGCCTTGAGTACTATCAAAGGTCAGTTTTCGGCCTTGTCAATATTTTTTCAAAGGCCCTTGGCTTCGCATTCACTAGTCAAAGCCTTTAGATAAGGAGTGATGCGTATTAGTCCTCCGGTTAATATTCCCATATGTCCATGGGATCTAAACCTGGTTCTGTCGGTTCTACAGAAACAACCATTTGAACCATTACAGCATAGTTCCTTGGTTCTTCTCACCAGGAAATTGTTTTTTCTAGTAGCCATTTGTTCGGCTAAAAGTGTCGGAATTAGCAGCTATGTCCTGTAAAGAGCCATATCTGGTTATCCATAAGGACAGAGTAGTGTTACGTCCTCATCCAGCCTTTCTTCCTAAGGTGGTATCAAGGTTTTCATTTGAACCAAGATGTGGTTCTTCCTTCTTTTTTCCCCAAACCTAGTTCGGTAGAGGAAAAGTTATTGCATTCTTTGGATGTAGTAAGAGCAGTTAAAGCTTATTTAAAAGCCACTGCTCAGATTCGCAAAACGGATACTTTGTTTATTCTGCCGGAAGGCCCCAGAAAGGGTCAGGCAGCGTCAAAATCTACTTTAGCCAAGTGGATTCAACAGGTCATTATGCAAGCCTATGGCTTAAGAAGGAGACCGCCTCCGTTCAAAGTTAGAGCGCACTCCACGAGAGCAGTTGGAACTTCATGGGCAGCGCATCACCAGGCCTCCCTGGCTCAAATCTGTAAGGCCGCAACATGGTCTTCAGTACACACGTTTACTAGGTTCTACCAGGTGGACGTTAGAAGTCAGGAGGATGTCGTCTTTGGGCGCAGTGTGTTGCAGGCTGCAAAAGATCCTCATGTCTGATAGCGCTCAGCTTATGTATTGTGTATCCCCCCCCTCGTTGGGCATTGCTTTAGGACATCCCATTAGTAATGACTATGTCGCTCTGTGTCCCGTGATGTACGAGAAAGAAAATAGGATTTTTATAACAGCTTACCTGTAAAATCCTTTTCTTGGAGTACATCACGGGACACAGAGCTCCCACCCCTCTTTTGGGGACACTTATTGCTTTGCTACAAAACTGAGGTGCTCCCGGATGGGAGGGGCTTATATAGGGGAGGGTACTTCCGGTTTTGGAAGTTGCCAGTGCCAGCACCTGAAGGTATCTATATAACCCATTAGTAATGACTATGTCGCTCTGTGTCCCGTGATGTACTCCAAGAAAAGGATTTTACAGGTAAGCTGTTATAAAAATCCTATTTTTTTTTACCCACAAGTAGAGCTTTCTTCTGGCAGTATTTGATCACCTCTGGGTTTTATATTTTTTGTGCTTATAAACAAATAAAAACTGACAATTTAGAAAAAAAAAATATATATATATATATATATATATATATATATATATTTTTTTTTTTTTTTACTTTCTGCTATACAACATATCCAATAAAAAAGATTAATCAAATTTCTTCATAAATTTAGGTCAATATGTATTCTGCTACATATTTCTGATAAAGAAAAAAAACTCAATAAGCGCATATTGATTGGTTTGTTCAAAAGTTATAGCGTCTACAAACTATGGGATATATACTGCAATTAAAAAAAAAATTATACCTCTTAATGGTGGCGATCAGCGATTTATAGCGGGATTGCAATAGTGCGGTGGACAATCTATATAACTGACACTTTTGACACTTTGTGGGAACCAATTTTGTTTTCTGTGTTCAGCCCAGATACCTGCTAGCACCTGCGTTTTGCCCCTCCGTCCAGCCCAGGCCACCCAAGTGCAGTATCGATCGATCACTGTCGCTTACAAAACACAACACACATAACTGCAGCGTTCGCAGAGACAGGCCTGATCCCTGCGACTCCAGTGCTGTAGGAGGTGATTTCGCCACCACAGTTAAAAAAAAGAGCATATATGCCGAAGCATGGGGGCAGCAGTGGGCGGAGGAGCGATTTTGCTCCTAATGCCGCGTACATATGGTCGAAGTTCCGACAGAGGCTTGCCCGTGGAAAAGTCTGACCGTGTGTACGTGGCATAACTTTTGCGGGAGGATGCCCCCATGCTTCGGGTATATATAAATCAGGGCTCGACAAACCCCGGGCGCCAGGTCGCCATGGCGACCAGAAACAGCGTCCTGGCTCCTGGACTGCCGCCAGCCCACTCACTGCAACTCCCGACGCCCCAGACATGGAGCTCCGGACGCCGATCCTTCTCTCCCCCCCCCCCCCCGGCTGGTCTCCATGGTTTCCCTGGAGGCGGGCAGTAATCTGATGTCCAGCTGTGAGTGACATGGGAGGGGAGAGGGCCGCTGTCCCCTCCTCCTTCCCAATACCCGAGCAGGGTCTGAGGTAGTGGTGCAACGGATTGTCATTGATCCGTGATCCGCACGGATCAATGACGTCGGATCGGCACACACGTGATCCGCGGCACAGGTAGAGGGAGGGGGGGGCGAGCAGAGCAGTGTAACGGCTGACATTGAAACTTTCTCTGCTCTGCTCGCACTCACACAGCCCCGCCTCCTCCTAACCCCGCGCTTGTGATAGACTTAATGTGCGCCGCAGCCAATCGCCTTCTGGCGCGTCCGGCCACGCCCCCAGCGTGGATGACTGCTGAGTGATGGATGCTGCAGGTGAGCGGCTGTCCTGCGGTGAGCTGTGAGAGGAGCCGGAGACACCCCCCTCCGGGGGGAAGAGGGGTGGACGGTGCATGGCGGCAGGTGAGGCTCCATGTGTGCGGGGTCGCGTCGGTATGGAAGAATTTACCTCCCAGGGGGGATTGTTTACTCCTCAGGAAGGAGAGGGGGAGCCGAGGGCACATGACACCAGCCTGGGGGTTGAGGTGCAGCTGATGTCTGGGGCTGCATGGAGTGTGACAGACATATGGAGGGAATGCAGAGATGGGGGAGGGGATATAGAGGTATAAACACCCACACTCAGTGTATCCCACTATCCACCCCATCATAGGAGCCAAGTGTGACCTGACTGTCCTCCACCACCTGGGGGGAGACATGCCCATGGGCTAAGGAGGGTCAGGGGAGGAGGTGAAGGAAGAGAGGAGCATCAGGTAAAGGAGCTGAGAGGTGGAGAAAGAGAGGAGCGTAAGGTAGAGGAGGGGGAGGAAGAGAGGAGCGTCAGGTAGAATCTCCATAGGCGACGTTTAAAAAATTCTACAGGTTGCATGTTTTCAGTTACAGAGGAGGTCTAGGGCTAGAATTATTGCTCTCGCTCTACCAATCGCGGCGATACCTCACATGTGTTTTGAACACTGCTTTCATATGCGGGCGCTGCTCACGTATGCGTTCGCTTCTGCGCGCAAGCTCGGCGGGACGGGGCGCGTTCCTGGCTCCTAACTTTTTTAGCTGGCTCCTAGATTCCAAGAAAATTTGTCAAGCCCTGATATAAATGGTGCATGTATGCCTATCATTAGAAGTGGGTGGATCACAGTTTCGGAGGCCATGGAATGCCCAGGTGGCGCAAACCCCCCCCCCCCCAAATGACCCCATTTTGGAAAGTAGACACCCCAAGCTATTTGCTGAGAGGTATTGTGAGTATTTTGCAGATCTCGCTTTTTGTCACAAAGTTTTAAAAATTGAAAAAAGAAAAAAAAAATGTTTTCTTTTCTTTCTTCATTTTCAAAAACAAATGAGAGCTGTAAAATACTCACCATGCCTCTCAGAAAATAGCTTGGGGTGTCTACTTTCCAAAATGGGGTCATTTGGGGGGGTTTTGTGCTATTTTGGCATTTTATGGCCTTCAAAACTGTGATGGGTAGTGAGGAGTGAAATCAAAAATTTGTGCCCTTAGAAATCCTGAAGGCGGTGCTTGGTTTTCGGGGTCCCGTACGCGGCTAGGCTCCCAAAAAGTCCCACACATGTGGTATCCCCGTACTCAGGAAAAGCAGCAAAAAGTATTTTGGGGTGCAATTCCACATATGCCTATGGCATGTGTAAGCAATATATACTTTAGTGACAACTTTTTATAAACTTTTTATTTTTTTTTGTCATTCAATCACTTGGGACAAAAAAAAAAAAAAAATATTCAATGGGCTCAACATGCCTCTCAGCAATTTCCTTGGGGTGTCTACTTTCCAAAATGGGGTCATTTGGGGAGGGTTTCTACTGCCCTGCCATTTTAGCACCTCAAGAAATGAGATAGGCAGTCATAAATTAAAAGCTGTGTAAATTCCAGAAAATGTACCCTAGTTTGTAGACGCTATAACTTTTGCGCAAACCAATAAATATACGCTTATTGACAATTTTTTTACTAAAGACATGTGGCTGAATAAATTTTGGCCTAAATGTATGACTAAAATTGAGTTTATTTGATTTTTCTTATAACAAAAATTAGAAAATATAATATTTTTTCAGAATTTTTGGTCTTTTTCTGTTTATATCGCAAAAAATAAAAATAGCAGAGACAATCAAATACCATTAAAAGAAAGCTCTATATGTGGGAAGAAAAGGACGCAAATTTCGTTTTGGGTACAACATTGCATGACCGCGCAATTACCAGTTAAAACAGCGCAGTGCCAAATTGTAAAAACACCTCTGGTCTTTATGCTGCATATTGGTCCGGGGCTTAAGTGGTTAAGCTACAAACCCATAGTGATGCCATACTTCCAGCAGTCAAGGCTCCCTTTACCTGAAGGCGGTTCAATTTGGACCTTGTCAAAGTCACTCAGATCCTTGCGTTTGCCCAATTTTTCTGCTTTTAAGACTTGAACTTCAGGGACATGATCACTTGCTGCCTAATACATCTCACCATCTTTCAGATGGCAATGTATTGAGATACAGTAAAACCTTGGATTGCAAGCATAATTCGTTCCAGAAACATGCTTGTAATCCAAAGCACTCTTATATCAAAGCAATTTTCCCCATTAGAAATAATAGAAACGCAAATGATTCGTTCCACAACCATTTATTCATAAGTCCTTCAGTTTATAGCCAATATAAAAAGATTATAGCAATGTGACAGGTTGTGTAACCATTAAATGTCCATCCACAAATGGAAGCCTTCACAAGGGGATTAGAAGCTAAATCCAGCAAGAGCTACAGAGTATAAAAGAGAAGAGAGGCGCCTCTAAGTGTAACAATATGTTGCTAAATGTTGTAACTTCAATAAATGTAACCATATTGCTACACTTAAAGGTGCCTCTCTTCTCTTTTATACTCAGTTGTGACATGACGCTACTTGTATATCAAGACATCGCTTGTATATCAAGTCAATAGTTATTAAAAAAAAATAGCTTGTCTTGCAAAACGCTCTCAAACAAAGTTACTCTCAAACCAAGGTTTTAATGTAATCAATGTTATTCACTTTAGCTGTCAGTGCATAATGTTATGGCTGATCAGTGTATCTTTGTTCTCTACTTGGAGATGTGACTAAGAATAATAGTTTGTTTGTCCTTTGCAGGATTGCTGGTTAACAAGCCATAGGAACAGAACTCAGAGTGCCCCTGAGGAGGGCACTGAAGTACCACCACTTTGGTCTGAAAAAAAAGAAAAACGCAGTGGTAAGAATACAAAATAAACACGCTAATTTACCCAAAGATTCAGCTAAAACCTTATGGAACCTCTAGATGTCACCAGTGTTGTGGCTTATGCTGGACCAGGTGCTGCTCATCTCCTCTGGAAGTTCTTCTACCATACATGTGTGGCTTGTTCGTCCACATGTATGACAGCACTGTGCAGAGATGAGCAGCGCCCGGCATCATAAATAGCCAAGGGTTGGCTGATTTAAAGCCCAACTCTGGGAAAATTAAAGTGTGTTTCCACTTTTGTAGCCAAATTGGGATAACAACTACTTTATATTTGGTACATGTCCCCATTAACATAACATACCTTAAAAAATATGTTTAACCACTTCACGGCCGCTGTGTGCAGGATCAAGTATATATACATGATCCTGTACTTTTAGGTAGCGGGCGCGAGTGTGCGCCGCCGGCAGCAGCTCTCTTCTACTGTAATTATTCACAGTGGGATCCGATGGGCAGGTACGGCAGACTCGATGTCCACCAGCACCCTCCGATCACTCTGTACAAAGGCATAACAGCAGTCTGCCTATGTAAATAAGGCAGATTGCCGTTCTGTCACTAGGGAAGACATAGATCCTGTGTTACTGCAAAGCAGGGACATGGATCCATGTCTTCCCTTAGTACAAGCACCTCCCACACAGTTAGAAAACACTGGCTAGGCACACATTTAACCCTTTGATCGCCCCTGATGTTTAACCCCTTCCCAGCAAGTGTCATTAGTACAGTGACAATGCATTTTTTTAGCACTGATTACTCTATTAGGCAGGGGTCCTCAAACTTTTTAAACAGGGGGCCAGTTCACTGTCCCTCAGACCATTAGAGGGCCGGACTATAGTTAAAAAAAAAAAACTATGAACAAATTCCTATGCACACTGCACATATCTTGCAGACTGCACTGCCCATCAATGCAGTCTGATCAGTGCCCATCAATGCTCGTCAGTGCAGCCCAATCAGTGCCCGCCAGCGCAGCCCAATCAGTGCCCGCCAGCGCAGCCCAATCAGTGCCCGCCAGCGCAGCCCAATCAGTGCCCGCCTCACCATCAGTGCAAGCCACCCTCACCATCATTGCAAGCCCCCTCACCATCATTGCAAACCCCCCCTCACCATCATTGCAAACCCCCCCCTCACCATCATTGCAAGGCCCCCTCACCATCAGTGCAAGGCCCCCTCACCATCAGTGCAAAGCCCCCCTCACCATCATTGAAAGCTCCCCCTCACCATCATTGCAAGCTCCCCCTCACCATCATTGCAAGCTCCCCCTCACCATCATTGCAAGCCCCCCCTCACCATCATTGCAAGCCCCCCTCACAGCCTTACTGTGCCAATGTCTCACCAGTCAGTGTGTGTGCACATCGGGCATCTCCTGCTCCTGCTGTGTCACGGCTAACTGTGAAAAGTTTGGGCGCACTGTGATAAAAGTCCTTCCCTCCTCCTAGACCAGCTTGTGTGATAGACAGAACACTGCCTCTATCACATGAGCTAGTCTAGCAGGAGGGCGGGACTTTTATCACAGCGCGCCCAAACTTTTACCAGTGAACTCCGTGACACAGCAGTCTCCCGCTGTGTTACAACCTGCCCGCCCGAGGCCTGGTCTGTCGGGAACCCGGCCCTGGGTGGGGAAGGCCAGATAAATGTCCTCGGCGGGTGCATTTGGTCGCCCACCACGGGCCGTAGTTTGAGGACCTCTGGTATTAGGTGTATTAGGTTTAAGTTTTGGTTCATTCACACCTGTGCATTTTTATGTGTGTTTTGCAGTGAATAAAAATGCATGTGTCATGAAAATACATTGATTCCAATGGGGCCGCTCACATCTTCACGCTGCATTGTAAAAAATGAGGCATGCTCAATTTTACGTGCATTTACCTGCGTTTTCTGGCCCATTGAATTCTATAGAAGCGCATGAAAACACATGTAAGGCCGGGTAGACAGGTACAATTCAGGTACAGATTTTTGCCTGAATTTGAACCAGAACTGGACCCAAAAACGCACAGGACCCTTTTCATAATCGCACCGCAGTCGCCCCAGACATGTGTGAACCGGCTCCGTTGAGAGCCGGTCACATTCACATATTATGCGCATATACAGCATGTGAACCCAGCCTTAAACGCAATAAAAAATGCCCTTTACGAGCATAAACCAAATGCATGGCAGAGGAAGTAGAGGTATATGACGAGGCCTTAGAGACTGGGCTTCTTGCATTGTATGTTACTGTGGACGGATTGGGGAGAGACTCACTCTGACATCGTTCATAAAACCTTGCAGTCAGCCATGACAGCTTCTCCTGAGAAACATCTAAAAGGTAAGAAATATAGCTTTTTAGGCATGCTGTGTGAAAGGGAAGACAAAACAAACATATGTAGCCCCCTGTTCCTAAAAATGGGGCTATAGTGTAAATTTCATTTGATTGTATTGTTATTTGATTCTGTTCTAAACTTGGCTGAGTTGTGCATTTCTCACTGTTGCCAGTAGGTGTCACTGGTACCACAGGCCAGTATGAGAATTACAACAAGGTTGAGATGTAATGAATATTCTTTTTCCAGAAACAGCCCAGTAGGAGGTTCCTGGCCGCTGTGCATTCTGGGAAGGGGTATTTATTGGACAGATGCCATGTGCTCTAGTTAGTCGTTACCTCTGGACCCTCCTGGCCCGAGGTTGTGTTGCTGCAAGGTCTGCAAGTAGGCCCAGAAAGAAGCCTGTCTGGGGCCTACTAATCTGAGGCGGTCCTTAGGCTGTCTTGCCTGTGTGGAAGAAGCCAAGCCAAGCTAAGCTGAGGAGATCCAGGGGAGGACCCTTGCTGGAGAGAGCCAGGATGAAGGCTGGTCTCTCAGGAGGGCATGTTGACTCGTTTGGAGGACGCATCTATATCTAACCTACTCTTATGCCGCATACACACAATCGTTTTTCATGCCGTTAAAAATGCAATTTTTTAAAATGGCCATTAAAACCGATCATGTGTATGCTCCAGAGCATTTTTAACAGCGTGAAAAATGGCCATTAAAAATTTCGAACAGCTCATTCTGGTAAAACTAGCGTTTGTAATGGGGATAGCACATTCGTCACGCTGTAACGGACTGAAAAGCACGAGGCTGAAAAGCGCGAATAGTCGCTCAACAAACTTGACTAACATGAAGGGTGGCGCCATCCGAACGGAACTTCCCCTTTATAGTGCCGTCGTACGTGTTGTACGTCACTGCGCTTTGCTCAAGCGTTTTTTTTAATGATCGTGTGGATGCAAGACAGGCTTGAGAGGAAACAAGAAAAAAAACGACGAGAAAAACGTTGGTTTAAAAAATGGCATGAAAATTGATTGTGTGTACGCGGCATAAGTGTTTTGCCGGGTGGCTTAAAGGTTCTGACACTGTGATGCTGAATCCTATTCTACAAATCAAAATCAAGGTAACTAGCTCCTGGCTGTTATGTCTGTGAGAGAGACTTATCCAAGAATGCTACTGGCTGCTAAGTCTGTGAGAGAGGCTTGTCCAGAAATTCTACCAGCTGCTAGGTCTGCGTGAGAGGCCTATCCAGGTATTCAAGATCTACTAAAAGAGAAAGCTGTTTGCTTTTGGATTCAAGGAGTCTGTAAGTGATCTGAAACCTCCCCTAACCCTCTCTCCTACTACTTCTTTCAAGTCTTCATTAAAGCATTGAAAATATATATAAAGTGACTGGCGCCTAAATTCTGTTCTAACTTCCCATTATAGTAATTAACTCAGCCTTGGGGTGAATGTAAGCTCTCTCCCTGTATCTGGAGGTACCTCTTTACCAGTGTTGTAACTAACGGCGTTTAAATAAACAGCGCTAGGTAACGTAGACACTTTTTGGGGTAACGAGTAATCTAACTGATTACTCTTCCCCTCATGGCACCGTCGTTCCCATTACTTTTTTTTTTTTTGAAAAGCCCATGGCGTGTGAAACACACCCAAAAACTCCACCCGGTGCCAAAAAAAGTGCACACACATAAAGAGTGACACAAAACGTACAACGGGTGTTACACTTGTCCTCCACTAGGAAGGACCTTACCCTGATCCCCGGGGCGTTAGGCTCCTGACGGGGACTGAGGTACATCACGTGGTCCCTCTGGCCGAAACCAGATGGACCCCTTTCTCTGGAGGGTCTGCCGAAACAGACCCACCCAAGTACTTGGTGGGGCTCCCCCGAAGGGAGACCCCATGAGAGCAGGTGAACTAAGCCAGAAGGCCATGTCCACCGACTCCCAAGTCGTTCAAGGCAGGCCCGAGGACCTACACCCTACTAAACACACTGTGACAAACGTGCAGACAACCAACAAAAAAATACAAAAAAGTGACAAACACGGGGATAAATTAAAAGAAAGTGGGGAGAAGGAAGGTGGGAGAGTGAAAAGTGGCCATTGTACAATACAATGGCCAGGCCCTCCGGCCAGGAATAAAAAATTCCTCCGGTCCTAGCCAAAAGGCCCGGCCCAGGAGGCAGGTGCTAAAAAAGCGTGTTCATGGTGCAGTGACTGTTCCCATTACTTGGGCGGCGTTACCCTATTTACATCTACTCGCCGCAGCCGCCGCGAGTAGATGTAATGTAACATTAACTAACATCTGCCTACCTGATCAGCGTGTCATGCAGACAGACGGCGGCCATTGCAGTCTTCAAAAGCCGCGCCTCCCAAGTCCTCGTTGTCTGTGATAGGCGGAACACTCAATTTCCCAGCAGGCAGTGTTCCGCCTATCACGGACATCCTCTCATCCTCGTCTGTGTTATGAGGATGAGCGGATGTCCGTGATAGGCGGAACACTGAATGCTGGGAAATTGAGTGTTCCGCCTATCACAGACAAGAAGGACTGGAGGAGGCGCGGCTTTTTAATAATGGAATGGCCGCCGGGAGTTGGGACGCCGCCGATCTGAGGTACTGTACATGGGCACAGTGAAGCATGGGCACAGTGAGACACAGGCACAGTGAGGCATTGGGCACAGTGAGGCATTGGGCACAGTGAAGCATGGGCACAGTGAAGCATGGGCACAGTGAGGCATGGGCACAGTGAAGCATGGGCACAGTGAGGCATGGGCACAGTGAAGCACGGGCACAGTGAGGCATTGGGCACAGTAAGACACGGACACAGTGAGGCATGGGCACGGTGAGGCATTGGGCACAGTGAAGCACGGGCACAGTGAAGCACGGGCACAGTGAGACACGGGCACAGTGAGGCATTGGGCACAGTGACGCATTGGGCACAGTGAAGCATGGGCACAGCGAGGCATTGGGCACAGTGAGGCATTGGGCACAGTGAAGCATGGGCACAGTGAGGCATGGGCACAGTGAAGCACGGCACAGTGAGACATGGCACAGTGAGACACGGACACAGTGAGGCATTGGGCACAGTGAGGCATTGGGCACAGTGAAGCTGAAGCATGGGCACAGTGAAGCACGGGCACAGTGAGACACGGGCACATTGAGGCATTGGGCACAGTGAGGCATGGGCACAGTGAGGCATGGGCACAGTGAGGCATGGGCACAGTACCAATATTATTTATTGTTATCTCTCCTAATATTTTTATACACTGAAAAAATTACATATATATCATACGCCCCCGCCCCCCCCCCCCCCCGTATATATATAATATAACCAATATAGTTACTTTGCTGAGTAACTAATTACTTTTTCAATGTAGTAACTGAGTGAGTAACTCCATTACTTTTTGGAAGAAGTAATTTGTAACTGTAACTAATTACTTTTTTAATGTAAGATGAACAACACTGCTCTTTACTCCCAGTAGAACCAGGGGGGCGCTACACATATAATGGAATTTTCTCAAATTTGACTGCAAAAGTGGAAATATGCTTTAAAAATAATCCCTTGCAGTGGGGCTGCACTTACACTGCAACTGTAGATTGCTTATTTAGGTCTAGAGGACATAGAAAAGAAGATCTTACTCGATCCTCTGCTTCTCCACACTGCTAGACTGGTCCTGGCAGCATCTTATTCCTGATGCTCAGACGGTTTGACGGGCTGAAGGCATGAAGCCCAATATAGGGTCCATAGCCCTGTGTTGGACGTGATGACGCCAAGGGACAGTACACCACCGGATCATGTTATAGCTCCATCTGCTGGGGGAATGAAGGACTGGGTAAGTTAAATTGGTTCTCCTCTCCGCTACACTAAACAAACAGTTAACCCTTGCAGTGCAGGTGCAACCCTACAGGATTTTCACATTTTCTGGAGTTGAGCTTTATTGGGGAAGTCAGATGGATGAGAGGGATAATGAACTTTATATCTCTTCAGATACATACTGTATACTAGAAAATACATTTGCTTTCTTGTGAAAAAAAAAGAAAATACATTTGGAATTCATATAGAATGAGCGCTTGCTGAGCTAAACTAAAGCAAATGTTTTCCCATGCTGTCTACCACTAATCCTGTGCTTGACTGTCAGTTCTGCTGCTGGCCAGTGGAGTGGCCATTCAATTGCTAGGGAAGAACATGGTGCTCCTGCCCAGGAGGAGATAAGCTTCTTTGTGTTTTTTACATTGTAAATAGATTTATATATATCTGAAGATTTTTAAACCTCAACTTCTGCCTCGGTGTCCCCTGGAGGCTCTTTGCTCGTTCTGCTAATGAATACTTATTTTCCAAGTTCAGTAACACTCAGCATCATTCAAGCACTAACTGTGAACCCAAGCTGTTAATGACAAAACTCCTAGGGGTGTAGCGTCACACCGCCTGGGCTTACAATACAATGTTGCATATAATGAGGCTCATACATCGCAAACTGAGCACCATTCTATTCAGCAGTTAAGTTAACTGACTGAAATAGAGGACCCTACCTGTCATGTGACCATGCAAAATAGTATGAATGCTGGAAATGGGGAAGGGGGGTGGGATGAGCTTCAAATATAAGGCTTTGCCTATTCCAGCATGTATCCATCATGTAGGATATGCTGGAACTAGAGAGAGTCCAGAGAAGAGCGACAAAGCTAATAAAGGGACTGGAGGACCTCAGTTATAAGGAACGACAACAAACATTAAATGTATTCTTCCTAGAGAAGAGACAATTGAAAGGAGATATGATAGCGATATAGAAATGGTGACTCTAGTATAGGAAGGAAACTATTCAGTTTCAGAGAGCTTAAAGTGGAGTTCCACCCTAAAAAAAACCCCCAAAAAACACAAAAATCCAGAAAAAATTGAGAAAAAAATTGTTTTACTCACCAGAAAAGGCGGTTGCTATGCGGAAGTTCCTAATCTGCCTCTTCATCCTCCGCGGCAGGTCTTCTTCCTTGTCCTCCTCGCGTTGTCTTCTGGTGTATGGGGTGCACTGACTTCTGGGAACTGTGTGCATCCCAGAGAGCAGTCGCCCATTCATAAAGCACCGCGAGACTCGTGCATGTGCAGTAGGAAATGGGCAGTGAAGCCGCAAGATTTCACTGCCTGTTTCCCTTAGTGAGGATGGCGGCGCCGGGAGCTCCCAGGATCGACCTCGGCGGGCTGACATCACGGGCGAGTAGGACATGTAAGTGTCCTTATTAAAAGCCAGCAGCTACAGTGTTTGAAGCTGCTGACTTTGAAAAAATAAATAAAAAATTGCGGGTGGAACTTTGCTTTAAGAAGTTACATGGCCACTCAATGAATTTAAAGAAGCAGTGGTTCAAACTTCACTTTAGGGGGTGCTTTACTCTTAGAGTGGTAAGGATGTGGAACTCCATTCCAAAATCAGTGGTGTCAGAGGGAAGTGTCGATAGTTTAAAAAACTGTTAGATGGGCATCTTAGCGAACGCAATATACAGGGATATGGGAAATGGTATTGGCATAAACACATACACACATCTACACAGATTGAACTAGCTGGACTGGTGTCTTTATTCAACCTTACCAGCTATAAAACAACGCAGCTAAACACGTTTACAGACGTCAAGCTTTTTTTCTACCAAAATGCTGCTGCCAGGAAGAAAGGCGTTTAGAAGAGCTTGGCAAACGACCTGTGTGCATGGGGCCTTATACATTACAACAGGACACTCAAATCACATTTCTGTTGTTGATGTTAATATTGTAAGTGGTAAGTGGGTTGAGGATTTTATTTCCCTAACAGGCTTGTGCCAAAGGCTATTTCCCTAGAAATTAACTCCTACCCCTGGAGTGGTTTTAGGTTGGTTCACATGGTTCTGATTGCACACAAAATACTAGGGTTAGTAGGACATTAGTATTTACAATTTCCTCTGCAGCTCGAAAAATTCAGTATTTATAAATTAGAGACTGATCGGGCCTGAGGCATTCTACTTTTTGTCCTCACCTATTAGGACTAGTCTGGTTGTGAAACATCCCTTACCGCATATCTCCCCCAGCCAAGTTCAGCCTCTCCTGGGTGGAAATCCTCTCCTTTGCAACCTCTAAATAAGCTTTACAGAGGGAGCCCCATCCTGGTAGCCTGAGAGGCATTCATTGGTTGTGAGCTTTATATAAGCTTAGTTGTGGCAGCGTCTCTCCCATTTCCTTTTATTTTTCTTTAATTTCCCCTTATTCTCTGGACTGTCTAATACACTCAGGCTTTCTTCCCTTTTTCAAGATGGAGGTGGCGAGTGGAAGTTTTTAATGAGCATGTGTTACAGGTTGTGACATCCAGCCCCTTCCTGAGGTTGCCAGTGCTTTTCCCCATTTTCCCAGTGACCGCGGATGCTTCTGCGCTTGCGAGGGTTGGTGACATTATGCTCAGGCACCCAAGGCACCAATTTTAAACTATTTAAATGCTAATGCAGCCCGAAATGGTGGTGGTTTCTGCTCCTCTTGCTGCTTCACTAATTAGTACTGCTTATCAGGTGTGGGTCTGTGCTGTGTAACTGTATTACTGTGCCTTCATCTTTTTTTCCTTCTCCTTACTTGTGCTCACTCTGGTGGCTATATGTTTTTAGGTATGTGCTTCTTACTATTTCCTCACTGCCTATGGAGGATGCTGCCCAATCAGACCATTCACTGCCTACAAGGTAAGGGATTAGATGAGTAGTAAATATTGAGAAAAAAGAGCTCATGGTCCTAATGCTAGCATAATTTTTTGGCAGCCCTTCAATGACATCAAAATCCTCACCTTCAGGGCGGATTTCGTTCTTTAGTCATAGATTGCCATCAAGA
The DNA here is from genome assembly GCA_029206835.1 of Rana muscosa. Classification (NCBI taxonomy): domain Eukaryota; kingdom Metazoa; phylum Chordata; class Amphibia; order Anura; family Ranidae; genus Rana; species Rana muscosa. Next base: position 285,449,694 of record CM055119.1, on the reverse strand, counting down.
CATAGACGCTTTAGGAGGAGACATTCATGGTCTTCCTAACACCATCACCACGCCCGCTAGGCAGGATCTCGCTCACACCATCATTATACCTTGCCTCATGGTCATTGCAGGTGAGCTGATTCAAGACAAGTAGCATAAGCATGATAAAAAAAATCATGCATTAGTAACAGATTGTCCAAGTTATATCCCCTAAAAGAGCCAAGGATCAACCCACTCCTTTTTGCTTCGGTTGTGACCGCATCTTTGGAGGACACAGTCACTTTCAAAGAAGCATTATATCACAAAATAGACCTCGACCATAAACATGCTTACACAGCAGCAGGAGGTGCTTGCAGATCAGCAATCACCATAGCTGAGGTTGGGTGACCAATTTAAATTTGGACATCTACAGTAGGTTGATCAGAACAAGATAATTACAGCTCTTCAGGAGTTAAAGTTGGCAAATGACTTTGTACTAGTGTAGCGGGGTTCCTTTAAAGACTCTTGAACTACTGTTCCCAGAACCCCACTGGTTCCCAGGATGTTTTGCTTCTGCCCCAGAGACTCATGGGTGCGGAGATATAAGGAAGGGGCGAGGCCTGGCTCGGCCTCTTTGGACACGGGACGGCAGAGACTGATACACCTGTGTGGACCTGCGCTGGGTAAGGCCCGAAGCCTGAGGCCTTCCGGAGCGGACCAAAGAGCCTTCCGCCCCACTGCGAGCCTGGGTGACATCCGACATCTCTACCTACAGCCTAGATTGGATCGGGGACCCGATCGCAGCGACGGCTGTGTGCGAGTGAAGACACAGCCGGTGAAAGTCCCAGACTGAGATCGCGTCCGGCGGGTGAGCGAGCGTAAGCTCATTCCATAACCTGTTTGATAGTACTGTGCCTATAGACTGCCGAGGCCTACTACCTCATGTTAAAGACTCTCACTGGAGATCCACAGCAGGACTGATCCAGAGGATCTCCAGTGAAGTGTTGCCAGTTATCAACTTTTCCCTTCCTTGGATTACAAATGTTGTTTATTCTTATGTGCACCACCTCTACAGATTGCCAGTGAAGAATCCATCATCCATACAGGACTGAGTTCTAGGATTAGGAATCAGGCCTGATTCATTAGGTACCTAGTTTAGTTATTGCGCCACAGGGCGCCTAGTTAACGGTCGCCCCACGTGGCGTTTCCTTATCCACCCCCCCCCCTTCTCTATGGTGTAGTTTGACTGATATTGCAGGGCTCTGCATATAATCTAGAGGTTAAGTTGTCATCACTGTTCATTCTCTTTGCATAGCCAAAAGTAAAATCTGTTATTCCTTTACAACTATTCTGTGTCTGAGTCTCTCATAGAGTATAAGTATTAAATGTGTATACCCCTAGACTAACTGTGCCAGAAAGGGTTGAGTAGATTGCCGGGGGTTGGCGGAGCTGTATTCAGGGCCCAAGCCAAATCTGCGGCCCTCTTAGTTGAGGGTATCGCTACACGTAGGGGTTCTCGTCCGGGATCCTGATACAGCGGGAAAACCCACCAAGAGGTACCGGCATGGACCCGAAAGACATCAGAACGTGGTGTGGAGTAGCTAAGACAGATCCAAGCCAGTCAGTGGTCATTAGCATGCCGGGTCAGGAATGGTCGACCGAAACGGTGGAAGGATTAATGAAGTCAGTGACTCCAGATTGTACACCGTGGGTGTTGGGAACAAAGTTAGACCCAGACACCTCACACCAGTATGCGCTAGTGGAGTATTCAGATGGGAAGCCAGAGGCTTGCAAGCGCAAATATACGCAGACGTCGGATAACAGATCTTATAGTCTGGCGCACGCTATTAAGAAAGAGCCACCACAAACGGGACCACCACAAACGGGACCACCGCAGACTGCGGCCCGTACGTCACCAGAGAGGAAAGACGGAGCGACACCTCCGGTGACGCCTGCACCGGCCACGGCCATATCACCCGAATTGATAAAGGTGTTAGGGGACCTACTAACAAACTGTCAGAAGACAAGCACGGTGCACGTAGAGACTAGCTACCGGAGACTAAAGACATTCTCGGGGAAGCTTCCCGTCCCTGCGGGGGAGGAAGATTTTGACACTTGGGTGGAACAGGCATTACAGGCAGTAGAGGCATGGGAGGTGCCTGAGGCACAGAAGAGACAGCGAGTCTTGGAAAGTCTGAAAGGTGCCGCGGCAGAAGCGGTGAAGAGCTTTCCGGTTTGGAAATGAAAACTGTACAGCTCAAGATTGTCTGGCCATGCTGCAGGAAGAGTTTGGTCAGCTGGAGAAGGTGACAGAGATGATCTATCAATTTGAACACACTTTCCAGCAGCCGAATGAGAAACTGTCAGAATATGTTAGAAGGCTGAACAGGCTGTTATGCAAGATTGTTCTGAAGAAGGGAATGCTGCCCAAAGATGCAGATGAAGCACGAATGAAGCAGATCATGAAGGGAGCGTGGCGCTCAGACCCGGTTTGGCTGCACCTGAAAACCTCAGGAAGAGGAATGTTACTAACCTACTCTGATCTAATAAAAATTATTGGAGACGAAGAGGCGCTGCAGAAAGATCAGCAGGTGGCCAGGGCGAATGTCACCCCTGTGCCAGTGTTGGTTAATTCGGTCAAGAGCCCGGAAAGAGATGCAGAGGTCGACACTTTGAAATCGCAAATGGCCCAAGTGTTGGAGATGCTGACCTCTTTGATGGAGAAAGATCAAAGAAGACCAGAGAAACCAAGTCCAAGAAAGGAGTTGTTTCCGAACACCTCAGCACCGGCCTCCTTACAGGACCGAGAAGAGATGATTTGCTATAACTGCGGAGGGAGTGGCCACTTTGCTAACGTATGCTCCAGTCCAAAGAAGAAGAGAACAGATAATTACAAGCCGCCGGGAAACTCCAAAGGGCCCCGGTGAAGGAGTCAACCGGGTGCCCATCATCTTCAGTGCGCTCCAAACTGAATAAAAAGGCCAAGAATGGAGGAGACAAAACTCCTAGGAGGAGATATAGTACCCCCCCACCAGGATATACCCCAGAGGGAGGGGGCAAGACCCCTCAGTGGAAATACAGCACCCCAAAGAAGGAACATTCACCTCAGAGGAACAATAACATCCCTCAGCGGGTTTGTACCCCCATTGAGAGGGGGAAGATCAATGCATACCAGGTTCAGGAAAGAATAAAGTCCAAAAGGAGCTGGGCGAGGAAAAGTCCAAAAAAGAAGGTGACCCCAGTCCGGCCATATCCAGAGGAACTGGTGGGCCCATCTTCTACTGTGCCCATTCAAGTGGAAGGAGTCTATACTAAAGCTCTTTTGGACACCGGAGCACAGGTGACTTTACTATACCGAGACTTCTATGATAGGCACTTGAGTCATCTGCCTATCCAGAAGATAGAAGAGCTGGAGATATGGGGACTTGGAACCCAGAGTTTCCCTTACGATAGGTACCTGCCCATAAAGATGACTTTCGACCCATCCGTAGCTGGGAAGGCTGAAGTGTTTGACACCCTGGCAGTTGTGTGTCCTCGGCCGCCTGGAGCCAGCAAGACTTCCCTGATTATAGGGACAAACACGGATCTAGTCCGGAGACTCCTGACCCCTCTAGTGAAAGAGAGAAACCATTCAGCCACCAAAATCCATTCCATGCTAAAGACGGCCTACCAACGACTGGTCTTAGAGCAGAAGACCCCGGGAGAGGGGATAGGGAAGGTGTGGAGACTTGGCAGAGAAGGAGTAGTGCTGCAGCCCGGAGAAGTAACCTGTCTTAGGGCCACTGTGAAGCTTACGTGGGAACAACCTGGCCCCTTTGTTATGCTGGAATCCGACCCAAGGGAAGAGTCCTCAGGCCTGGAAGTGATACCAGAAGTGATCCCGCTCAAGGCCCTGAAGAAGGCCCATGGCAGAGTTCCGGTGAGTGTGAGGAACACTACGGGAGGGCCCATGGCGATCCCTGCCAGAATGTTGCTGGGCCAGGTGAGCCCTGCTGCCCCGGTCACTCTGTCAGAAGTCAAGGGGACGGGTTATGGAGAAGATGTTTGGGAGAAGCTGTCCATGGAAAACCCAAACCTACCCAGGGCTTGGAAAGAAAGAGCCAAGGCCCAGCTGACTAGATGGGAGAAGATCTTTTCCGAAGATGAATTCGATGTGGGGTGTGCAAGAAGTGCCACCCATCAAATCCGCCTCCAAGAAGATAAGCCCTTCCGAGAGAGGGTCAGGCGGGTTCCCCTGGCAGATCTGGAGGATCTGAGGGAACAACTTGCAGAACTGAAGAAGACTGGTGTGATCCGGGAGTCTAGAAGCCCCTATGCCTCCCCAATAGTGGTGGTCAGAAAGAAGAATGGATCGTTGAGGCTTTGTATCGATTACAGGACCCTCAACAGGAGAACCATCCCTGACCAATACACCACGCCAAGGATAGAAGATGCCTTACAGAGTTTGTCTGGAGCCAAATGGTTCAGTGTGATGGACCTCAAGAGTGGGTACTATCAAATCCCTATGCACCCAGAAGCCAGAGAGAAGACGGCCTTCATAACCCCGGTGGGATTCTTCGAATTCAATAGGATGCCTCAGGGTCTGTCTGGAGCTCCTGCTACCTTTCAACGCCTTATGGAGAAGACTGTTGGAGACATGAATCTTATAGAAGTCCTTGTGTACTTGGACGATGTCATTGTCTTCGGGAGAACCTTGGAAGAACATGAAGCCAGGCTGGAGAAAGTATTGAGAAGACTCAGTGAGGAGGGACTTAAGCTTTCTCCTGAGAAGTGTCGGTTCTACCAGTCTTCTGTGAAATATCTGGGGCACATAGTGTCTGAAGAAGGGGTGGCCACAGATCCCGAGAAGTTGGAAGCAGTCACCTCCTGGCCACGACCCACCACAGTAACAGAGCTCCGATCCTTCCTGGGGTTCTGCTCCTATTATAGGAGGTTTGTGGAGGGGTTCGCTCGGATTGCCCGCCCGTTGAATGAATTACTAAAGGCAGAAGGGGAAGAGGATGACTCAGGGCCCAGGAGGCCTGGTGAGTCAGTTCAAGATCAGTGGAACTCAAGGTGTGAAGAGGCCTTCCAGGCCTTGAAGAGGAGCTTAACCACTGCCCCAGTCCTGGCCTACGCCGACCCTACCAGACCCTATGAATTACATGTGGATGCCAGCCATGAGGGCCTAGGCGGAGTGCTCTACCAAGGACATGAAGGACAACTGCGACCAGTGGCCTATGTGAGCAGGAGCCTGACCCCCTCAGAAAAGAACTACCCCACTCATAAGCTGGAATTCCTGGCTCTCAAATGGGCAGTAGTAGACAAGCTAAAAGACTACCTCTATGGGGCGGAGTTTACTGTGAAGACAGATAACAACCCCCTGACCTACCTCTTCACCACCGCAAAACTAGATGCAACCGGACACAGGTGGTTGGCTGCCTTGTCTGGATTCAACTTCAGTCTGAAGTACAGTCCAGGGGCTGGAAATAGGGATGCAGATGCCCTGTCCCGGAGATCTCATGCCATGACCAACGACTGGGAAGACTGGACCCAAGTAGCACCCGAGGGAGTACGGGCCCTTTGTCAAGGAGCTGAATTTCAAGCCAGAGGAGGCTCCAGGGCAGAGGAGATAGGAGTTACAATGGTAGGAGTCCCTAAACACTATTGTGGAGTAACGCAGCTAGAAGAAGATAACCTGCCAAAGCTATCCAAGAGGAAGTTGAGATGTGACCAACTGGAATACCCCATGGGGAGATTGGTCCTCGAAGCCCTGGAGAATCAGGATCCCAACAAACTCTTACATCACCCCTCAAAGGAGGCCCGCCTGTTGAGGAAGGAATGGGACAGCCTGCAGGTGCATCAGGGAGTGGTCTACCGAAGGGGCCCCTCTGATGACTCAGAAGATAAGTGGCAGTTGTTCCTCCCAGAGAAGCACTGAGAGACTGTACTAATTGCTCTGCATGACCATCATGGTCACCTAGGGGCAGAAAGGACCTTCCAGCTTGTCAGAAGTCGGTTCTATTGGCCCTGCATGAGGGCAGAAGTAGAGGAGTATTGCCATTCCTCTGCACGATGCATTCAGAGAAAGACTCTACCCCATCAAGCTGCCCCAATGGGCCACTTACAGAGTCAAGGCCCAATGGATCTGGTATGCATTGATTTTCTCTGCCTCGAACCCGACCTGAGTGGATTGGGGAATGTTCTGGTAATAACCGACCATTTCACCCGCTATGCCCAGGCTTTCCCAACCAAAGATCAGAAGGCATCCACCGTGGCCAAGATACTTATGGAGAAGTATTTTGTCCATTACGGACTACCACAGAGACTTCACTCAGATCAAGGAAGGGACTTTGAGAGTCGGTTGATCCGGAAACTTTTGGACTCATTGGGAATAAAGAAGACCAGAACCACACCTTACCACCCACAAGGAGATGCTCAGCCGGAGAGGTTTAACCGGACCCTGCTTAACATGTTGGGAACTTTAGAAACAGAGAAGAAGCAACACTGGAGCCAACATATATCCGCCCTAGTGCATGCCTATAACTGTACCACAAGTGATGCTACTGGCTACTCCCCTTATCGACTCATGTTTGGGAGAGAAGCAAGGCTGCCCGTGGATCTGGCCTTTGGCTCTTCTTCAGATCATACCTCAGCTACATCTCACAAGGGATACGTGGACAGACTTAGACGCAGCTTGCAGGTGGCCTATGAACAGGCCCAGGCGGTCTCGGATCAAAGGGGAGCCCGCAACAAGAGAAATTTTGATCTGAAGGTTCAAGTGCAGGATCTGCAGCCCGGGGACCGAGTACTGCTACGCAATCTGGGGGTCCCTGGAAAACACAAGCTTGCAGACAGATGGAGATCCGAACCCTATGTCGTCTGTAGGAAGTTGCCCAGTTTGCCTGTTTACAAACTAAAGCCAGAGGGGAAGGTGGGACCCCTGAAGACGTGGCATCAAAACCACCTGCTCCCACTTGCTGAAGCAGTCAGGATACCCCAGCAAGGGATCCCCCGGAATCAGTCTCTATCCTGGATCTTCCCAGGCCGAGCACTCGGTCTCAGACCTCTCGAGCTGAAGATGGGAAGGCCTCTCAACTGAGTACAGATGAAGGAGGAGAACTGGACTGGCTGTGGCCTTCCTCTACTCCGGGGACGTCCGCCATAGATCTCCCAAATACAAGGGATACTCCAGATGCAACGCTGAATCCGGAGGCCACTGAATTCATACCCTTCAGTCCCTCAGCTGATTACTGGGAAGATGTTCCTGATACTTGTTCAGAGGAGGATCCTAGAGATTCCAATTATCAGTCAACTTCTGAATCAGAGGTTCCAGAACCAGCAATGTTACCTGAACTTACTCCTGAAGAAGAGCCTGTGGCGCCAGAAGCCCCAAGAGAGCAGAGGGCTCACAAAGTTATCAGGCCTCCCAAGAAACTAACTTACCCCCAAATGGGGATGAGCTCAGAGGACTCTGTTGTAACGGCTAGGAGAAGTGTTGAGCATCCTGATCCCTCCACTGTCCATTTGGTGGAGGGCAACCCCAGCTCACTCTCTGGCACAGTTAGGCAGGCCACTCATGGTAGTGTGACCTGTGGGCAAGAGAGTTCCATCCCAAAATTCTGGTGGGAATTCCCTATGCCAACATCATACTCGACACTGTCCAAAATTGTACATAGCATTTGTTGAAGTTTATCTTTGGGGACCAAAGAGTTTAAGTGGGGGGAGTGTGTAGCGGGGTTCCTTTAAAGACTCTTGAACTACTGTTCCCAGAACCCCACTGGTTCCCAGGATGTTTTGCTTCTGCCCCAGAGACTCATGGGTGCGGAGATATAAGGAAGGGGCGAGGCCTGGCTCGGCCTCTTTGGACACGGGACGGCAGAGACTGATACACCTGTGCGGACCTGCGCTGGGTAAGGCCCAAAGCCTGAGGCCTTCCGGAGCGGACCAAAGAGCCTTCCGCCCCACTGCGAGCCTGGGTGGCATCCGACATCTCTACCTACAGCCTAGATGGGATCGGGGACCCGATCGCAGCGACGGCTGTGTGCGAGTGAAGACACAGCCGGTGGAAGTCCCGGACTGAGATCGCGTCCGGCGGGTGAGCGAGCGTAAGCTCATTCCATAACCTGTTTGATAGTACTGTGCCTATAGACTGCCGAGGCCTACTACCTCATGTTAAAGACTCTCACTGGAGATCCACAGCAGGACTGATCCAGAGGATCTCCAGTGAAGTGTTGCCAGTTATCAACTTTCCCCTTCCTTGGATTACAAATGTTGTTTATTCTTATGTGCACCACCTCTACAGATTGCCGGTGAAGAATCCATCATCCATACAGGACTGAGTTCTAGGATTAGGAATCAGGCCTGATTAATTAGGTACCTAGCACGTGGCGTTTCCTTATCCACCCCCCCCCCCTTCTCTATGGTGTAGTGTGACTGATATTGCAGGGCTCTGCATATAATCTAGAGGTTAAGTTGTCATCACTGTTCATTCTCTTTGCATAGCCGAAAGTAAAATCTGTTATTCCTTTACAACTATTCTGTGTCTGAGTCTCTCATAGAGTATAAGTATTAAATGTGTATACCCCTAGACTAACTGTGCCAGAAAGGGTTGAGTAGATTGCCGGGGGTTGGCGGAGCTGTATTCAGGGCCCAAGCCAAATCTGCGGCCCTCTTAGTTGAGGGTATCGCTACACTAGCATTGGCGAATGTGATTAGATGTTCAGCCAGGGCCAAATTGTCATCAGTCACTTCGAGAAGGGCCCTATGGCTGAAACCATGGGCAGCGGATCCAGCATCAAAATCTAACTACTACAAAATCCCTTATGATAGTAGCAATCTTTTTGGGAGTAAGCTGGATTCAGCTATATCAAAGATGGCCGGCAGCAAATCCAGCTTAATTCTATCAGGTAGAAAACAAAAAGTCCAGAGAGGTCCGTCATTAAATTGTCTCCTTTCAGACATATATAACAGCAAAGGCCTACAGGCCAGGAAAGGCACCCAAGCTTCTCTGTCAAGCTGCAGAAGTCTAGGGCTTCTACTGCAGGGGAGCAGAAAAAAACATTTTGAGGGTGTGCTCATCCGGGATGTGTCGTGGGATCCAGACCCAGGCATTTTCATCATACATGGATGGAAAACTTTTGCGAACATTGGGTAGTAATGTCTGTCACCATGGGATGTGGAAATTTAAGGGGTGTTTACCAGACAATCATTTTCGGCTACCAGGCTCCCATTTTCAGTAAACAGGTGGAAAATTTTAGTATGTGATTGATTCACTTAAAAAAATAGGCAATAGTCTAATTCCTGAGTTCCCAGAGAGGAAAGTAAAGAAAAAGATGGGAGATTTACATCCAGTTTTGAAACCTCAAAACAAAGAGGAACTGAAATCTTTCAAGTCTTCAGTTCATTATTTTCTTGATAAATCTAGGAGACTGGATACTCTCTTTACATTTATCAGATGCATATCTGCATGTCCCTATTCACCTAACCTATCAGAATTTCACTTTGCGATCCACCACCATCATTTCCAGTTTCAAAGCCTTCGGGTTGTCCACCTCTCCCAGGACATTTTCTAAACTGCTTCTACCTATTACATCACTCCTGAGGGAGAGAGGAATGAGAGTTTATCATTACCTAAATGATGTCCTTCTCCTGGTTATCTCCAAGGCAATAAGGCAATCACAGAATCCCTTTTGTGGTAGACTTGTATGGAGAACTTGAAAAGACATTGCCTGATCATCACACCCACCTTGAGCGTGGTTACTTCAGATGCCTGCCTGGAGGACTAGGGAGCACCTTTCGAAGATCAAGCAGCACAAGGTCGATGGTTGTTCAGTGCTCAGGACATAGTATCAAATGTACTGGAACTGAGAGCCGCCTTCGAAGACCTCCTAGCCTTTGCTGCTTTGTTAGAAGGAAAAAGTGTTTTGATACGCCTAGACAATGAGGTGAAAGTGGCATACATACAAACACAGGGGGTACAAGGAGCTGCGCCTTGATGGAGGTACAATATTTGAGTGGGCTCAGACCTACCTGTCGGACCCAAGGGCACTATACGTTTGGCAGCTCACAACTCATTGTGGTTGATTTACTAAAACTGGAGAGTGCAAAATCTGATGCAGCTGTGCATGGTAGCCAATCAGATTCTAACTTCAGCCTGTAGAGAAAAATAAAGGGGGGAAGAGGAGCACTCACATTGCCACATCCGTAAATCGTAGGTAATAGAAAAATAGAATTGCTCAGGAGGAGCAAAGCAAAGGTCGGACTTTAAAGGCAACACACAGATGGAATGAAAAAAATACTTTAATGTCAGAAAAACTAGAATGTTCACAAAAAGGATTAAAAACCATACAGTAAACAAGATAGTATGAGTCGTCCCTTGTACGTCAAACGTCGACGAGTTTTGCCGCGAGGCTTCGTCAGGACGGACAGACAGAGGGGGAATTTTTACACACTTGGGGAAAAATCTCACTATCTACAGAAGAGTCCAGACAGCAAGAGATTGCGCAAAAGTAAAAAGATATATAGTTGTAACGATACTGCAGGCCAATAAGGGATCTGCAGATTAGAAAAGTATACTTGCAGGAAAAACAAGCATTAGGAGAATACCCAAAGTTTTGGATTGACAGGAGAGACTATTTATAGGATCAAAACTCCTCCATCAGGGTATATCCTAGCGGGGGTGGGATGTCCTAATAGGGAAAAAGGGGGAGAGAACTTCGTAGTCTCCACACAGTTTCAATGGAAGCTGGAGTATAAGCAAAAGAGCCCATCCACTGGTGAATATACACCAATAGCCGAATATGGCCAATGGACGTCAAGAACAAACACCCCCGGGAGTCAGCCTCATGCTGAACACCTTCAGCCCGTACAATTAAGCTTTGACAAAAAAAAAAAATGGAAGCCCATGTTTCTATGCAGAACAGCTTAAGATTTTGCACTCTCCAGATTTAGTAAATCAACCCCATTAAGTCTCTCTTTCCATTCCAACAACGAGTGGGTCCTCAGTGCACCAGCGTTCAGTCTACTGACCATGAAATGGGGCTTGCCTCAAATAGACCAAGAAATATGAAGTCTGACAGTTTCCTGGCAAGAGTCCCATATCCAAAAGTGGAGGGAGTGGTCTGTTTGCAGTTGTAGCACACGGACCCTTTTCTCCTGCCTACATTCACTTTTCAGGGATAAAGGCACACCGTGCCACATGCCCATATCCTCCTGGTATAAGAGGTTGAGCGGTGTTCTTACAATTTTGGGTCCTGCAGCGAGTTACCTCCCATCCATTGGTTCTCGTCCCTAGAATATAGGGAAAAGTCTGTTCTTTTCCCCGAAAGAAAGCCAATGTCCAAACAGTGTTTAAACTCCAAACAGACAAGTTTATTTTATCTTGCTTGAAACAGATTTGGGAATAGGTGAAGATAGCAACAAAAGCAGGTAGGGAGACAGGTTCAGGCACACCGCACCCAGTTACCCTATTCTTCACTCAAGCCTGAGTGTGAATTTGTTCACCCGGATAGATCCCTCTCACAGTTCTAGCAGCCGGAGTGAAGCACAAACAGTTTCTTTAATTTAGTCCCCTTCAAGGACAAGTCCAAGAGATCCTCTGCCACAGAATCCTTTAGTTACTGAATTAGAACTTTGAAACCCCAATAGATTAGTAGAAACCATAGGTGCCAATGGGACACACTACAGGAGCTATACTGCAACTCACAAATCCTTCCCTCTGCAACCAGGCCTCTCCTTCACCGTGAATTCCTTCACCGATCCATCGGACAGGTCCTCCCCCAGTTTCCTCTCCTTCAGAGCGGGCCACCCTCACACGGGTTCCCTGGGACTCCAGTGTGTTGGTTGTAGACCCAGTTGAAGCTACTGGGCCTACCTGGAACTCTGTAGCCTTGGGCTAAAGGTGTGCCCAAGACTCCTCGACCAGTTCACGCACCCCAGGCCAGCAAGGCCAAAGGGCGCGACTTCGCCACCAGGGGTCCTCCTTGGAATCCCCCTGGCACACCACCCCAATGGGGCACACTCCACCTCAGATCATGGCGTCTGCCCTTTATGTACCCTCTCCCGGCATGCACAGCAGGCCGAACCCGCCCACCGCACGGTAGCCGAGAGAGGACACCCAATCACACCACAATGCCACCCGTGGTTTAACCCGAGACCTGGGCAACAGCATCACCACAGGCCCAGGGGAACCATACACCAGGCAACAACATGGCAGAGCAGAGTCCATATTAAACAGAATTGTAGAATCTGAGCCATACTATTGCTCAAGCTGCCCCTAAATTTACAGCATAGCGACCCCATTTTTGGGGGTCCCGCTGCACAGTATAAACAGAAAATTCAGTGCTTCTACCTTTACAACACATGGATAGCAGAGCTCCCGGGTGCTCAATCCACAATCGCTGGCTGAGTAAAGTAATGTAGAAAAAAATGAACCGCACTCCGGATGTTGCTTTTTAAAAAATCTTTGTTTCTATTGACAAGCCACCGTGAACAAATGAAGATGAAAACAGTTGATGCGTTTCGGCCTATAAGGCCTTAGTCTAACTTAGTATAACTAGTGGACTGTTTGCACCATCAGTGGAAATTCCAGTTGGGGTACATGTTTCCTCTGACACTCCTAAGACTCAGAGACTCAGATGTTTTCCAGTGACGTTAATTGTGATCATTCCATATTAACTGAGAAGGCCATGGTTCCCAACCCTCTTCCAACGCTGCTAGCCCTACCAGTGATGCTGGGCTTGCTCTTTCACTGAAATTATTAAAAAGAAGTTTAGGTTAAAAAAATTATACTCATCTAGGTGGATGCAGCATCAATCCACTGCTGCAATCTGTCCCCTGCCATCTCTGTAGTGAGAACTGAGCGATCAAACACAGCTGATTTCTCAGTTCTCCCTCTCTTCTCTGAGCAGAGAGCCATGACTGTCAGTCAGTAGTTCTCTGCTCTCCCCTCCAGTGCTTACTGGAGCACTGGGCTGTGGTGGGCGCGGGAGGGGCTGGCTCAGGCTTTCTGCAGATCTCTGAGAGGCTGAGCCAGGTGCCAGTCCAGTCTTCTGGGCGGATACCGACCATATGGTCAGGATCTTTTCAGAGCATGGACCAGCTTAGTGATGGAGTGCAGAACGAACTGCACTCCTGTCATCCATTGGAAATATATAGCCAAAATAGCCTTGGCCATACTTCTCTTTTTAAGCCAAGGTTGCCCAGAGGAAGTAGTTACCACGCTCCTTCAAGCCAGAAAGGTCTCCACAAATAATACCTATGAAAGAGTGTGGGCAAATAGCTTAGCACTCGCAAGGAAAAAGGCCTGGAATTCTTTATCTCCAGAACTCCGGAAGTCCTTCAGTTCCTGCAGTCGAGTACTGATAGAAGTTTAGGTACATGTATGTTAAAAGTTCACATATTTTCAGTCTGGTCCATCATGACAGAAACCTGTCTTGTGTGAATAAGGTAGCAGAGGGGAGGGGGAGTGCAAGTGCTGCATCTTATGGAAATGTGTAATATCAATGGGAGGGCCCTGTGAGAGGGGGGGCTCTGTGATGGAGAGCTCTGTAAGAGGGGGAGGGGCTCTGTGATGGAGGGCTCTGTGAGAGGGGGGCTCTGTAAAGAAGGGCTCTGTAAGGGGGCTCTGCAAGAGCTCTGTGATGGAGGGCTCAACAAGACTGGGGGAGCTCTGTGATATGGGGACTCTGTGATATGGGGGCTCTGTGATATGGGGGCTCTGTGATATAGGGGCTCTGTGATATAGGGGCTCTGTGATATGGGGGCTCTGTTTACTGATGATTTTTCTTGACAAAAGTTATACAGTTGTAGCGGGTGTTTGAATTTAGGTGAGGACTCTGGTGGTGTGGGGGTCCGCGGGTGGCGCTGTTGCCCTGGGCCGGAGCTGAACTCACACCGCAAGACTGTGCCTTTTTGTCCTCCCCTGGAGCTGGTACAGCGGGGCGGGGAACCCGCTGTGACGCAAAGGGAGAGGTCATAAAAGGGGCGGATGCCCTGACCTTGGGTTCAGAGTTGGAGGACGCGGCCGCACCCAGGCACCTTCAGCTTGGGTGCTGGCGTTCCGGTGTTCCAGGCCTAGGCGCCCTTGGCCTAGCCGGAGCGGAGATGGAGTCCATCTCAGGCACCTTTAGCCTGGGGTGAGGTACTATGGCGGATGCCTGGGGCTCAGTACCTTCGACTGAGTTCTGCGAGGGTGGAGGAATCCGAGGGGGCCCTAACTCCTTGGGTGCCCGTGTCTGAGTTTGTGAGGACTGGTGCGCAGTAACTTCTCCGAAGAGTCCGGCGCAGCATTGCTGGTGACGGAGAGGCAGACATGGGAGTAAGTCACACATGTGCAAGTCACAAGCAAGTCTCAAGTCTTAACCTTCAAGTCTCAAGCAAGTCCCAAGTTACTGTGACAAAAAGCAAGCAAGTCAAGTCGAGTCCCTGCTAGAAGTCAAGCAAGTCAAGTCAAGTCATTTATTTTGGCCAAGTCACAAATCAAGTCAAAATACTGATCTACCCCATACTGTATAAAAATAATAGGAGGGATAACAATAAATAATATTGGTTATGTGCCCATGCCTCACTGTGCTCGTGCCTCACTGTGCCCGTGCCTCACTGTGCCCGTGCCTCACTGTGCCCATGCTTCACTGTGCCCGTGCCTCACTCTGCCTGTGTCTCACTGTGCCTGTGCCTCACTGTGCCCAATGCCTCACTGTGCCCGTGTCTCACTGTGCCCATGCTTCACTGTGCCCAATGCCTCACTGTGCCCGTGTCTCACTGTGCCCAATGCCTCACTGTGCCCGTGTCTCACTGTGCCCAATGCCTCACTGTGCCCGTGTCTCACTGTGCCCGTGTCTCACTGTGCCCGTCATCTGTGTACCTGATTGGCAGCATCCCGGCGGCCATTCCAGTATTCAAAAGCCGCACCTCCTCCTCGTCTGTGATAGGCGGAACACTCAATTTCCCAGCATTCAGTGTTCCGCCTATCACGGACATCCGCTCATCCTCATAACACAGACGAGGATAAGAGGATGTCCGTGATAGGCTGAACACTGCCTGCTGTGAAATTGAGTGTTCCGCCTATCACAGACGAGGAGGCGCGGCTTTTGAACACTGCAATGGCCGCCGTCTGTCTGCGTGACACGCTGATCAGGTAGGCAGACGGCGGCTTGCGGTTAGTGTTAGTGGTGCCAAGTCATTGCAAGTCATATAGCCCAAGTCAAAGTCAAGTCGCAAGTCATTAGTGACTAGTCAAAGTCAAGTCGAGTCATTTATTGAATTCTGTCAAGCAAGTCGCAAGTCCTCAAACAGGTGACTCAAGTCTGACTTAAGTCAAGTCATGTGACTCAAGTCCCCCACCTCTGCGGAGAGGCCTCCACTTCTCCCTTGGACGGATTTCTTCCTCTGACAGGGGCAAAGTGAGTGAAGGTAATTCACGTTCTATATAAACTAGTCAGTGGCAGTGACTATTCACCACCAGGGATGAGCCGAACACCCCCCTGTTCGGTTCGCACCAGAACCTGCGAACAGACAAAATGTTTGTGTGAACTTTAGAATCCTATTAAATACAATGGACTCTGAAAATCTAAAGTGCTAATTATAAAGGCTTATTTGCAAGTTATTGTCCTAAAAAGTGTTTGGGGACCCGGGTCCTGCCCCAGGGGACATGTATCAATGCAAAAAAAAAGTTTTAAAAACGGCCGTTTTTTCGGGAGCAGTGATTTTAATAATGCTTAAAATGAAAAAATAAAAGTGAAATATTCCTTTAAATTTCGTACCTGGGGGGTGTGTATGATATGCATGTAAAGTGGCGCATGTTTCCCGTGCTTAGAACTGTCCCTGCAAAAAATTTCATTTTTGAAGGAAAAAAAGTCATTTAAAACTCACTCGCGGCTATTAATGAATTGTCGGCTCCCGGCAATACATACAAAAGTCATTGATAAAAAAAAAAAAAAAAGCGTGGGGGTTCCCCCAA
The DNA here is from genome assembly GCA_029206835.1 of Rana muscosa. Taxonomy (NCBI): domain Eukaryota; kingdom Metazoa; phylum Chordata; class Amphibia; order Anura; family Ranidae; genus Rana; species Rana muscosa. Next base: position 285,433,796 of record CM055119.1, on the reverse strand, counting down.
ATTCAATTACCAGGCCCTTCAGGTCTGGAATGGATATTATGGGGAACCCCGCCGCAAATTAAAAAAAAATGGCGTGGGGTTCCCCCAAATATCCATACCAGGCCCTTCAGATCTGGCATGGATTTTAAGGGGAACTCCACCCCAAATTTAAAAAAAAAGGGGGGAATTCCCCCAAAAATCCATACCAGACCCTTATCTGAGCACACAACCTGGCCGGCCGCAGGGGAAGAGGGGGGGACGAGAGAGCGCCCCCCCTCCCTCCTGAACCGTACCAGGCCACATGCCCTCAACATGGGGAGGATGACCACGGGGCAAGGGATGTGGGGATGAGGCCCTTGTCCCCATCAACATGGGGACAACCTCCCCATGTTGAGGGCATGTGACCTGGTACGGTTCAGGAGGGAGGGGGGCGCTCTCTCGTCCCCCCCTCTTCCCCTGCGGCCGACCAGGTTGTGTGCTCGGATAAGGGTCTGGTATGGATTTTTGGGGGGATTCCACGCCATTTTTTTTTAAATTTGGGGTGGAGTTCCCCTTAATATCCATTCCAGACCTGTAGGGCCTGGTAATTGAATTCTGGGGGACCCCCACGCTTTTTTTTTTTTTTTATCAATGACTTTTGTATGTATTGATAAAAGCCGACAATTCATTATTAGTGAGTTTTATTAGTGAGTTTTAAATGACGTTTTTTCCTTCAAAAATGACATTTTTTGCAGGGACAGTTCTAAGCACGGGAAACATGCGCCACTTTACATGCATATCATACACACCCCCCAGGTACGAAATTTAAAGGAATATTTCACTTTTATTGTTTCACTTTAAGCATTATTAAAATCACTGCTCCCGAAAAAACGGCCGTTTAAAAAAAAAAAAAATTGCATTGATACATGTCCCCTGGGGCAGGACCCGGGTCCCCAAACACTTTTTAGGACAATAACTTGTATATAAGCCTTTATAATTAGCACTTTAGATTTCTCCCATAGACTTTTTGAATTTGCCGCGAACACCCCAATTTGTTCGCTGTTCGGCGAACGGGCGAACAGGCAATGTTCGAGTCGAACATGAGTTTGACTCAAACTCGAAGCTCATCCCTATTCACCACTGGTGACAGCACAGTGGGCAGCAGCAAGAAGAGAAAGGATTGTGCCTCGATCTGTCCCCATTTTCCAAAGAAGAAAGATTGTTTTATTGCTTGGCAAGAAGAATAAAACTGAGTTGTACCTATTCACTGTGTGGAACTTGGGTTACTAAAGCAAAGGAGTCAGGGACGAAGGACTGGGCTTGACTCTAGGACACCTACACAAAAGCCCAATCTTCTGGCCTTCACCTCTTAGTTACGGAGGACATGGGCCGTGGTGTGTATCATCTCTCTCTCCCAGGTACCCCTAGACAACAGCCATATAACCGATAAAGAAAAGGGAGAGGGGTGAGGCCGCTACACAGTATATTATTGTCTTGCGACATATAGAATTTTATTTTAAATGATATTAGTCATTCAGCATTTTGTAGTTTGGCTATATATGTGCATGTGACTGGATGCAAATATTTTGAAAAAAAATCAAGTTTTTTTTTCCTTTTACGGTACATTTTATAGTAAAAAATTTTAACCTGTCAGAAGTATTTCATATGAGTTCACTGTACTTTACCCTCTATTCCTCAGCCAGCCTTCCAGTTACAACTTCTACGAACGGTAGTCATATGCTTACAATGGGACATCATCCAAGAACAGAAAGGAACAGTAGGGTCAGTTGGACACATGTGGAGCCAGTAGGTAAGAACTCGAGTTTCCAAGAATATAGATGTAACATTTTAGATCTGAAGCCACATGCTCAGGGTAATGGATGCTGGCACAAGCACAAGGGGTATTTTAAGGTAAAATAAAAAAAAGAGAACAAGAGATGGGGAGAAAGAGCCCATAGAAACAAATTCTGTCCCAGCTGTCATTCTTACACTGAATTCCAATTAGAATATATGTATTATTGACTATTGGGCTACAATAATATTTTCCTTTTGAGTTACTGCACTTTACATATTTTTCTTTCTCTTTGTATTGATAATGCATTATTTTGCATTCTTCAGAAATACAATGACTACCGGCACAGTACAGTACCTCTTCGCATTCAATCAAATTTCAATTTATTATAGGTATAGCCCTCTGAAATGGCTCTCCCCAAATAGGATATCGCACTAAACCTGTAGGTATATAAGAGAACAAGAACCTTCACTAAGAGTGGGTTTTCTCATAAAGTTGCCAGTGCCCCCACCCAGGACAGAGCCTCTGTGAATAGATGGGATTCCCCTACTGGGAAATAATCCGTAATTGGGGAAAGATGAACTACTACAACCAGCATATAACATTAACCACAAGTACTGTATATAGATTCGCACCAGTATAAAAATGATACAGGCTTTATAGAAGAAGAGATTAATAACAGCACATACATCCAATGTACTAACAGGTATTATCAGCAAAAGGGTCCAATGTAAGTCCTGGTGGAATTGTACACATAAAACTGGGTATATATAGTTATTAAGGCTGGGTTCATACTAGTGCCAATTGGATAGGGGTTTCCCCGCATCCAATTTGCATGACAGGAGAGTGTGCTCGGCATTCAATGGAGCCGGTTCACACATCTCCATGGCGGCTGCAAAGCGGATTGCACAGGGGTCCTGTGCATCTTTGGCTCTATTTCAGGTGCGAATTCAGGAAAAAATGTGGGCCTTATTTGTCCCTGATACGGAGAACAGGGACACGCCGGACCCCTGCTGTGAGCCTCATGCGAATTAAGTGTGACCCCAGTCTTATAGAGATACCTCTAGATGAATGTTGCAGCAAAGTCCAGTTGAAGGGGCCCCTGAGGATGATGTAGTGTCTATCATTGTGTTGGAGACCTGAAGACAAAACCAACGGTCATGGAGATATCCTCCAATTGTTGTCCAACCAGCCTGGAATGGGACTTGTCACCAGCAGGAACTGTGGTGTGGCACTGGAACTGGAGTCAGCCTATCTACTTTGCACTTTAGTCCCTCTCTAGTAATGTACACTTAATCTCTTCTGGTCTGGGATTTAGTAGCATGAACAGGACATGTGGCTGAGACTTTCTCCTTCTCTCCACTTCCTCCTTCTGAGCTTCAGAGCCAACAGCCAGGGACAGGAAGTGCATAATATATTTACAGGCATTTAAAGGGGTTATAAACCTGCATGTTTTTTCACCTTCATGCTCGCTCTAGCTCTCTTCCCGTTGTCTCGGCTCTTGATTGGATAGATTGATAGCAGCACAGTCATTGGCTCCTGCTGCCGTCAATCAAATCCAATGACGTGGGCACCGGGGGGAGGGGCTGAGTCCTGCATTCTGTGTGAATGTACACAAAAGCAGGACTTGGGAGCGCGCCTGCAGGGGTGTCCATCTTAGGAGAGCCTTCTCCAACGTGGACACCCGATGAGGGGAGGAGCTACCAGTGCCGCTGGGAGACCCCAGAAGTCGAGGATCGGGCCACTCTGTTCAAAATGGACTGCACAGTGGAGGTAAGTATGACATGTTTGTTATTTAAAAAACCCAAAAACAAGGGTTTACAACCCCTTTAAAGGTTCAGATAGTAGAGGGCAGCAGATCCATACATAGACAATTCTGCATTGTCTTATTGGAGAAAACTGTGTTTATCTACAGGTATGAATACTTATTCATCCATATAGATAGCATAGCATAAAGCTGTGTAAAAAAAAAATTTTTCACAGCTTTTAACATGAAGCTCATTTAGATATTGATCTTAATGGCCAACAAAAACTTAGGTGGACACTCAGATGTGCGAACATATTCTTACAGCTTCATGTATGTTCGTCACCCCTTTTTTGACACTAATGCAGACCTGAGCATGCATGTTTACTCAATAAAAAGGGGAGAATCAATACATGGCAGTATTAATTTGACAAGGTTTTACAGCCTTCCCCCAGGTTTGTCACCAGCCAGTGTCTGCTGCTGCCATAGCCAATGAGCAGGTTGAAAATTATTGCCTTCTGGGTAACCATTTATTAAGCTGCCTGCACTAGTCACGGGTTTGTGTACACTCATACAAAATAAACCCCTGTTCATTGTACATTAATGGAATTTAGGGACCACTAACATAATTTTTAATAACGTCAATGTAATACTACTAACAAACTGCACACCTTGGGCCTTAACTAAACGCCTTTGGTCAGGTTTCAAAAATTTGTCCTCTTTATCATTCAGCCACAGAAGCATATTTTTTATCCGACAGGCTCCATTAGGCTGGTCATACACCAGAAGACTTTAGTTCCAAAACTTTGTTTTCAGGAACGTTTGTTCAATTTTCAAATCGTTAGTATGATTGACGTTCATTTTCAATTGTAGTGATGACAAAAATCTCAAAGGAGCTAGACAGAAAATGTTTCCATCTGAAAGTGGTTTATGTTTGAAAATCTATTCGTGTAGAGCTAGCTTTAGAAAGGTAAAGTGCTCAAAGGCACATAATGATGTTATCACTTGGGTTGCTTATTATATTAATGCTTATGTGTAACCGAGTGCTAGGCTGCAAGGACTAAGCTGTGACATTATCAGAAGCTACCTATGCACTGGGAGAAAACAGACACACTGGGGGAGCCGGAGGGCTGGCAGCACCTAATAGACTGTGAAGCTGGCCGCATTGAATGTTGGGAATTGAAGTTCGGACAGAGTGAATTATTGCGGGCCCTTGTTACTACATGTACTACATCTCCCAGAAGGGTTGGGACCGGGGAAGAGAGAAAAACTGTATCTTCCTGGGTTTTTCTTTGAACGTGTAGTCTTTTGCTGTGGGAAACAGTAGTGAACAGATCCCTGAAGTCAGAGCTGCTTGCGGCTAGAGCTGAGGCCTCAGGCATATCACTGTGAGACCGCAGAAAGAGAGCATTGGAGAACATGGAGATTGGGACATTGTTACCACCACCAAGAGCATAGCGCTGCACCCCCCCCCCCCCCTATAGAGGTACCGCAGAGTAGATCCAGAGCCAAACTGACCCGGAGCAGAGGATTCCTTTCCATGCAGTGGGATTTCCATGCTGGGTCACAGAGTCTGGTGAGAAGGCCTTGGCCTATAGCCACTAGAGATTAAACCTTTAAGAACTTACCACACAGGTGTCATGTAGCCCATTACTGAGTAGTAAAAAATACTAAAGCGCTAATGGATAAATAGTGTGAACCAAAACCAATAGATCACCAAATGGTGAAAGCTGCAATCATTCAAAGAAAATCTGATTCCAAAGTGAATATAAAATATATAAATAATGATGCGCTAAACACCAACCTATTGGTGTTGCACAAATAATAAGTGATTAATATGTATTCATCAGTAGTGACATAAAAACCCTGTGGTATGAATAGTGCAGAAATGCCAAATACATCAAAAATATAGTGCTAAATCCAAGAGTGGCATGCAATCAAATGTAAAAAACCGTAGCTAAAAGTCCTCCCATTCACAATAAGCTTGTCTCCAGAAAAAAGGGACTGCAACTATTTAACCAATAGAACAGTCACAGCTTATTAGTCACAGATCTTCTGGTGAATCAATGCAAGAACTCCCCACACAGACCTCCTCTCTTTGCATCAAACTCCGATATCCACAAGATGCTCATACAAAAAGAAAAAAAGAAAAAAGGAAGATCATTGCGCAGTGTTCTACTGAAGGCACAGTCTTTCACAACTGTGACTTTTCACTCACATAACCTCCGATATAAGACAGCGTTTGTACAGCTCAGCTTCCGTCTCATCCTCCTCAGGTTGCGAGCGTCACTAGGCTTCTCCCCCTACGCGTTACGTCTACAGCATGTGACTTAGTCATGGGTATCATGTGACCAAGCAGCGCGCCTTTAAATAGAGGGCGACAGACCGCTTCCTCGTTGCCATGGTAGAGGTCCGGATTTCACAATACACATCATTGCTAACAAGTGCTAATTGGATTTGTGCTTTATTAATACTTGACGTAATTGTAGCCGTATTAGTGCAATTGTGACAGAGAAAATTAAGTACTGTCCGTGATACTTTTTTTATTTGCACTAACATAGAATTTTTCAGGACAAGCTTTCGGGGTATGTCCCCTTCTTCAAGGTCCAAGCAGTACTGATTCACAATTTTTTTTAGCAGAATGTTGAAACAAAACAAGAAAAAAAAAATCTCAGAGGGAAAGAAAAAAAAACACATACAAATCAATGGTAATAAAGATAGCAGCAGAGTTAGTGAGATAAGACAGAGTTAGTGAGATAAGACAGAGGGAGAGCTATAGACTTGAGGGGGGAGATGCTAGTCACAGAGGGGCTCATAAAACCTTAGTATAATGGGTAAGGAAACCAATATCTAAATTTAGGCCATTCGTTTAAGTTTACAATTATAATAGATCGTCTTATATACAGTACATTAAAAATACATAAGGTTCCGATATTGTATACAGCATAAAAACATTAAAATCTTTAAATCATTTTAAACCATTAGTGCAATAGTCCATCCAGTGGCAGAAACGGAAAACTGCACCCTCCAGGTTGCCATTGCACAATATGTTGATTTCAATTAACCATCCATTTGAAAAAGGGGAATATATATATATTCTATTATTCCTCCATCCCTAAAATTTCCATTTCTCCTAAACAATAAAATTACATTAAACTATTGACCTATATATATATATATATATATATATATATATATATATATATATAGTATTAAATGAAGATAAAACCAATAAAATCTAAGATATATAAGAACCCAAATAGAAAATACATATATATGTACGTTTCCTATTTGATCCTCCCACTATAATCCATTTGCATAACTGATGTATGCCGGTTGTCCCTATGAGGATATCATGCCAAATAAGTGGGTATAGTGTAGCTCAGATCACATCTGTAATTGACCAAACAAATGGCCCCACTATTTGAACCAAGGGCTGATATATGTGCAAGGATCACGTTAATGACCAGTGATCCTCTATCAGCAAACCATAATCATAAATGACTAAAAATCTGAAATGAAACAATTTAGATCGAAATCTATGTTTAAACCATTTGGCGTCAAAGTGGAGATCTCATGGATCCATCGGGATTCACTTTTACTAATTTCCCTCACCCTATGACTTCCCCTCCAATGTGGTTTAAACTTCTGAATAGCCCAGAATTTTAGATCTTTCGGATTTCTCTTGTGACATAAGTCAAAATGTCTAGAGACTTTGTGTTTTGGGAATCCTGCCTTTATGTTTTGCACATGTTCTCTTATTCTTTTCCATAGGGGGTCTCTTGGTCCTACCTACGTATTGTAGTGAGCAGGTGCACTCCAAAATATACACCACCCCTTCTGTTCTGCACGTGATGAAATCTTTAATGTTATAGTCCTTGTGTGTTGTATTAGATTTGAAATTCGAACATTTGACACCCTTAAGACCTGTTTCTCTACATGCATAGCACCGTTTACATGGAAAAAAACCTTTTCCTTGGAAGAAGGTAAGTGTATTCATTTTCATGGGTGGGTCAGGGATATTTTTTACCACTATATCCCTCAAAGTTGGAGCTCTTCTATATACCACCCTAGGCCTATCTGGAAGTGCACTTTGCAATTGTTTATCAGCTTTCAGTATTGGCCAGTGTTTCCTAAAGATTCTCTCCAATTGCTTATGCTGAATATTAAAATCCATAATTATTGCTACCTCCTGAGATTTGTTGATAATTTTTACTTTATCCTTTACAAGATAATCCCTGGGGATTTCATATACCTCTCCTATTATATCCTTAATGAAATCTTCATTGTATCCTTTGGAGATAAATTTATTGCCTATTGTGTTTGCCTGTTCTAAATATACATTCGGATCTGTGCAGTTCCGCCGGAGCTTGATCAATTGGCCCTTGGGTATATTGATCAGTAGGGATGAGCTTCGTGTTCGAGTCGAACATACGTTCGACTCGAACATCGGCTGTTCGATCGTTCGACGAAGATCGAACGATTTGGGCCGTTCGCGCCAAATTCGAGTGACGCGAACGGCCCCCAATGCACTACGCCATCGCAGTGTCATCCAGGCGCTGTGATTGGCCAAGCATGCACTGTGACCCTGCATGCTTGGCCAATCACAGCGCCGGCAGCGAGGAGAGCAATGATTGGCCACAGGCAGGATGCTGAGGGGTTTTAGTACACGCCCCACACTATAAAAGGCCGCCAGCGCGGCGGCCTTGTGTAGTGTGTTCCGGAGCAGGGAAAGAGAAGCATAGGCAGGGACAGTGTCATTTTTTTTTTCCTTTACTAATCCTGGATTCCTTGTGTTTAGGGACAAATAAGGATAGGTAGGGAGAGTGTCAGTGTGTTATTCTGTGCTAAACCTTGTTTGTAGGGACAGAGAGGTACAGTGAGGGAAAGTGTCAGTGTGCTATTCTGTGCTAAATCTTGTTTGTAGGGAGGGACAGAGTAGGACAGTGAGGGAAAGTGTCAGTGTGCTATTCTGTTCTAAACCAATTTTGCTGTTCCATATTTTCAATCCTTGAGTTTAGGGACAGAGAGGTACAGTGAGTGAAACTGACAGTGTGCTATTCTGTTCTAAACCAATTTTGCTGTTCCATATTTCAAATCCTTGAGTTTAGGGACAGAGAAGGACACTCGTGGAAATTATCAGTGTGCTATTCTGTGCTAAATCATGTTTGTAGGGAGGGACAGAGTAGAACAGTGAGGGAAAGTTTCAGTGTGCTATTCTGTTCTAAACCAATTTTGCTGTTCCATATTTTCAATCCTTGAGTTTAGGGACAGAGAAGGACACTCGTGGAAATTATCAGTGTGCTATTCTGTGCTAAATCTTGTTTGTAGGGAGGGACAGAGTAGGACAGTGAGGGAAAGTGTCAGTGTGCTATTCTGTTCTAAACCAATTTTGCTGTTCCATATTTTCAATCCTTGAGTTTAGGGACAGAGAAGGACACTCGTGGAAATTATCAGTGTGCTATTCTGTGCTAAATCTTGTTTGTAGGGAGGGACAGAGTAGGACAGTGAGGGAAAGTTTCAGTGTGCTATTCTGTTCTAAACCAATTTTGCTGTTCCATATTTTCAATCCTTGAGTTTAGGGACAGAGAAGGACACTCGTGGAAATTATCAGTGTGCTATTCTGTGCTAAATCTTGTTTGTAGGGAGGGACAGAGTAGGACAGTGAGGGAAAGTGTCAGTGTGCTATTCTGTTCTAAACCAATTTTGCTGAACCATATTTTCAATCCTTGAGTTTAGGGACAGAGAGGTACAGTGAGTGAAACTGACAGTGTGCTATTCTGTTCTAAACCAATTTTGCTGTTCCGTATTTCAAATCCTTGAGTTTAGGGACAGAGAAGGACACTCGTGGAAATTATCAGTGTGCTATTCTGTGCTAAATCTTGTTTGTAGGGAGGGACAGAGTAGGACAGTGAGGGAAAGTGTCAGTGTGCTATTCTGTTCTAAACCAATTTTGCTGTTCCATATTTCAAATCCTTGAGTTTAGGGACAGAGAAGGACACTCGTGGAAATTATCAGTGTGCTATTCTGTGCTAAATCTTGTTTGTAGGGAGGGACAGAGTAGGACAGTGAGGGAAAGTGTCAGTGTGCTATTCTGTTCTAAACCAATTTTGCTGTTCCATATTTCAAATCCTTGAGTTTAGGGACAGAGAAGGACACTCATGGAAATTATCAGTGTGCTATTCTGTGCTAAATCTTGTTTGTAGGGAGGGACAGAGTAGGACAGTGAGGGAAAGTGTCAGTGTGCTATTCTGTTCTAAACCAATTTTGCTGTTCCATATTTTCAATCCTTGTGTTTAGGGACAGAGAAGGATAGGCAGGGGACAGTGTCAGTGTCATTGTTGCTAAGCCTCCTGCACAGTATACACCTGAAGGTAGCCCTTATTGCTCTTTTTCCCATCTCCCTGCAGGCCATCCATTAAAATGTCTGGAAGGCAAACAAGGAGAGGCAGACAGTCAGGAGGCAAAAAAAGAGGGCAAGCAGGCTCTGTGTCTGGGGGCAACAGTGCTGGTCGTGGACGCGGTGCATTGTCATCAGCACATGGCCATGGGACACGCTTGTCCTTCTTTTCGGCAGCTGGACATGTTGAGCCACATCATGCCGAAGACTTGGTAGAGTGGATGACCAAGCCCACCTCATCCTCCTCAGCCTCTCTCACCCAGGCTCAGGGTACTGGCAAAGCAGCTGCCAAAGCGTCCTCTTCTCTGGTATCATTATCTTCATTAGTCAATCCTTCCCTAGACCCACCATGTCCTCCTCCTGAGGAGTCCCCCGAACTGTTTGAGCACAGTGTTGGGTACATGCTCCAGGAGGATGCCCAGCGTTTGGAAGGATCTGATGATGATACCCAGCTAGAGGAAGGCAGCAGCGTGAGAGCAGAGAGAGGGGATGCTCAAGAAGGACACCAATCTGGCAGTCATGCTCCAGCAGCTGCAGCATACTGCCAGATTGGCTCCAGTGATGAGGAGGGAGGGGATGATGAGGTCACTGACTCCACGTGGGTGCCTAATAGGAGAGAGGAGGAGGAGGATGAGGAGGAGGCACATCTCCAACGAGGCAGGATGCCCTTGAGTGGCCAGCGTATGGGCAGCACACCGACGGAATCACACCGCAGAGCTCCGCCTGTGCAGGGCGCTGCCTCTGCCCGTCATTCAAAAAGTTCTTTGGTGTGGGCCTTTTTTGAGGCGAGTGCATCAGATCGCACAGCTGCTGTTTGCAACATATGTCTCAAGCGTATATCGCGTGGCCAAAACATCAGCCACTTGGGCACCACATGCTTGATCAGACATATGTTGACCTGCCATGCAGCTCGTTGGCAAGCCTACCTTAAAGACCCACACCAAAGAACAAAGCTGACCTCTTCTTGCACCGCATCAGCTGGGATCTCCAACCCCACTATACCTTCACTCCTCTCTGAAACCTGCTCTGAGAGGAATGAAGGTGTAGAATTAGGTGTGTCACAGGCAAGTACTTGCAGGCACTCTGCTAGCAGTACACCAACGTCCGATTCTAGCAGGCAAATTTCCCTGCCCCAGCTGCTGAACCGTCGAAAGAAGTTCACTCCCAGCCATCCACATGCCCAGCGGTTGAATGCTAGCTTGGCTAAATTGCTAGCGCTTCAACTGCTGCCTTTTCAGTTGGTAGACTCGGCCCCCTTCCGTGAGTTTGTGCAATGTGCGGTTCCTCAGTGGCAGGTTCCCAAACGCCACTTTTTCGCACGGAAGACGATTCCGGCTCTCTACAGGCATGTGGAAGGCAATGTCTTGGCCTCGCTGGACAGGGCGGTCAGCGGTAAGGTGCATATTACCGCTGACTCATGGTCCAGCAGGCATGGACAGGGACGTTACCTTTCTTTCACGGCCCATTGGGTCACTCTTTTGGCAGCTGGGAAGGATGCAGGACAAGGTGCAGTAGTGTTGGAGGTTGTTCCACCGCCACGCCTCCAAAATGCTACTACTGGTTGTGACACACCTCTCTCCTCCACCCCCTCCTCTTCTTCTTCCTCCATGGCCTCTTCCTGTGGTTTGTCCTCGGAACCAGCGGTGCTCCGTAGGCGTTCAAGGGGCTACGCAAGTACGCAGGCAAAAAGATGCCATGCCGTGCTTGCGCTGGTGTGTTTGGGGGACAGGAGCCACACTGGGGCAGAGGTCCTGTCTGCTCTGCAGGGGCAGGCCGAGAGGTGGTTGATGCCACGCCAGCTTAAGCCAGGAATGGTGGTTTGCGACAATGGCACCAACCTCCTCTCCGCCCTCCGACAGGGACAACTGACCCATGTGCCCTGTATGGCTCACGTCCTTAACCTGGTGGTGCAGCGGTTCTTGGGCAGGTACCCGGGCTTACAGGATGTCCTGAGGCAGGCCAGGAAAGTCTGTGTGCATTTCCGCAGATCTTATAATGCCAGTGCTCGCCTGGCTGAGCTGCAAAAGGAGTTGAACCTGCCCAAGAACCGCCTTATATGTGACATGCCCACCAGGTGGAACTCAACGTTGGCCATGCTGCAGCGGCTGCACATGCAGCAGAGGGCCATCAATGAGTACCTGTGCGACTACGGCACCAGGACAGGGTCAGGGGAGCTCGGGTTTTTTTCACCACACCAGTGGGGCATGATCAAGGATGCATGCACTGTCCTGGCACCATTTGAGGAGGCCACGAGGATGGTGAGCAGTGACAGTGCATGCATCAGTGACACTGTACCTCTTGTCCACCTGTTGGAGCACACGCTGCGTGGAATAATGGACAGGGCACTTGAGGCAGAACAGAGGCAGGAAGAGGAGGACTTCCTTGCCTCTCAAGGCCCCCTTTACCCAGACAGTGTTCCTTCTGTCCCACCCATCGCACAGGAAGAGGAGGAGGAGGAGGAGGAGGAGGAGGATTGTGTCAGCATGGAGGTGGAGGCTGGCACTCAGCATCATCAGCAGCAGTCTTTTAGGGATGATTTACAGTCCCAAGAAACCAGTGGACTTGTACGTGGCTGGGAGGAGGTGGCTGCGGATCATGTCGTCCTTAGTGACCCAGAGGACTCCGGACTAATTGCCTCAGCTAACCTACGCTGCATGGCCTCCCTGATCCTGCAAAGTCTGTGGAAGGATCCTCGTATTCTTCGGATCAAGGAGAGGGACCATTACTGGCTGGCCACTCTCCTTGATCCACGGTACAAGGGTAAGGTTGCGGACCTTATCGTACCGTCGCAGAGGGAGCAGAGGATGAGACAACTCCGGGAGGCCTTGCAGAAAGGTCTGTGCAACGCGTTCCCAGAGACTGGGAGGTTACAAACTCCTGGTCCTGGACAACGAGTTGCTGAGGCTTCGGGCAGTCAAAGAAGGAGTGGTGGGGAAGGTGGCCGTCTGACCGATGCGTTCAGACAATTCTTTAGTCCGCAGCCCCAAAGTATGATCGGTTCCAGCAACCATCGCCAGCGTCTGATATACATGGTCCAGGAATACCTAGGGGCAAGGTCAGACTTGGACACCTTCCCCACCGAAAATCCTCTGGCTTACTGGGTCTTGAGGATGGATCACTGGCCAGAGCTTGCACAGTATGCAATTGAGCTACTGGCCTGTCCTGCATCCAGCGTTCTTTCAGAACGCACATTCAGTGCTGCTGGAGGATTTGTCACGGATCACAGGGTGCGCCTGTCCACCGACTCGGTTGATCGACTGACTTTCATCAAGATGAACCAGTCTTGGATCACCACCAGCTACCACACACCAGATGCTGATATAACAGACTAATTGATTTTAAAATGTCACATCCCTTCAAGACTGATGCTGATGCTGAGTGCCTGTGCTGTTATGTTGACTGGCTATCCTCCTCCTCCTCCTCAATGATACGATTAATGATGATAGCTTGGAAGATCATTTTGGTTTATGGGTGACGCCACCAGTGGCTAAGGCCCAATTTTTCAGCCCCTGTTTAACAGGGGCGTGTAATTAAAATTTTTGATGCAATACTTTGCAACAGGCCTCATTGCTGTGCTCCAAGTACAGTATCTGTGAGGGGTTGCAGTGTTGTGCCACCAGTGCCTAAGGCCCAATTTTTCAGCCCCTGTTCAACAGGGGCATGCAATTATAATTATTGATCTAATAATTCACAGCAGGGCCCATTGCTGCGCCCACCAAGAGTAACTGTCAGGCCTTACAGTGTTGTGGCACCAGCACCACCATCACCACCACCACCACCACCAAAGGCCCAATTTTTCAGCCCCTGTTCAACAGGGGCATGCAATTATAATTATTGATCTAATAATTCACAGCAGGGCCCATTGCTGCGCCCACCAAGAGTAACTGTCAGGCCTTACAGTGTTGTGGCACCAGCACCACCATCACCACCACCACCACCACCAAAGGCCCAATTTTTCAGCCCCTGTTCAACAGGGGCATGCAATTATAATTATTGATCTAATAATTCACAGCAGGGCCCATTGCTGCGCCCACCAAGAGTAACTGTCAGGCCTTACAGTGTTGTGGCACCAGCACCACCATCACCACCACCACCACCACCAAAGGCCCAATTTTTCAGCCCCTGTTCAACAGGGGCATGCAATTATAATTATTGATCTAATAATTCACAGCAGGGCCCATTGCTGCGCCCACCAAGAGTAACTGTCAGGCCTTACAGTGTTGTGGCACCAGCACCACCATCACCACCACCACCAACACCAAAGGCCCAATTTTTCAGCCCCTGTTCAACAGGGGCATGCAATTATAGTTATTGTTCAAATAATTCACAGCAGGGCCCATTGCTGCGCCCACCAAGAGTAACTGTCAGGCCTTACAGTGTTGTGGCACCAGCACCACCATCACCACCACCACCACCACCACCACCAAAGGCCCAATTTTTCAGCCCCTATTCAACAGGGGCATGCAATTATAATTATTGATCTAATAATTCACAGCAGGGCCCATTGCTGCGCCCACCAAGAGTAACTGTCAGGCCTTACAGTGTTGTGGCACCAGCACCACCATCAAAGGCCCAATTTTTACTACCACTGATCAACAATTATATGTTATTACAATTCCTGATATAATAGTTGACAGCAGGGCGTTCCAGCACCCACCAAGAATAACTGTGAGTGCTTTCAGTGTTGTGCCAACACCAACACCTAAGGGGCCAATTTCTGCAGAGTATATACGGCAGGTCCCTACTTTCAAACATCCAACTTACAAACTACTACTACTTGCAAACGGAAGAAGACAACAGGAAGTGAGAGGAAATCTACCCCTTGGAAGGAAAATTCTCTCCTGTAAGAATTAATATGGGAGAAAGGTGTCTCCTCTCTACTGATGCTTTATCACCAATCCTTGTTTCAATAAAAACACCACATTTCAAAAACAGTTGTCATTGGGACGCAAAGTGAGGTGAAATGTTCTGAACATGGGCACAGACAGCAAAAAAAATGTGACAGGGGTGATAACCGTTCCCTATGTTTTACAAAAAGCTAAAAAAAAGGAATTTGGCATGGAGCTCCACTTAAACAATGCAGCTGTTCAAAATTACAAACAGATTCTACATAAGAACAAACCTACAGTCCCTGTCTTGTATGCACCGCCTGTATACGGCTGTTCAGAGTATATAGGTCCTTTTTTATTTTGTGTGCGGGGTTCCCCTTAATATCCATACAAGACCCAAAGGGGCTGGTAATGGGCTGGGGTGGGGGGGGGGGGGGGTTGATGGGGCAGCTATGCCATTTTTCCTAAAGATTTTCATCCATATTACCGGGACCAAACATTGCATTAAAGCCGCAAGCAGTTTTAAATGGCTTTTTTTCCTTTAGAAATTTTATTTTGTGCAGGGACAGTTCTAAACACGGGAAACACGTGGCACTTCACAGGCATACTTTAGACACCCCCCAGGTACAATATTTAAAGGAATATTTGACTTTTTTTTTTTTCACTTTATGCATCATTAAAATGACTGCTCCCGGAAAATGTCCGTTTTTAAAACTTCTTTTTGCATTGATACATGTCCCCTGGTGCAGAACCCGGGTTCCCAAACTCTGTTTCGGACAATAACATGGATAATAGTCGTTATAATTAGCACTTTAGAATCTGAACGTTCGCATCCATTGTATTTAATAGGGTTCTAATGTTCGTGCGAACTTTCGGTCCGTTCGCGGGTTCTGGTGCGAACCGAACCCGGGGGTGTTCGGCTCATCACTATTGATCAGCCAAGGGTCAAAATGACAACTATCTGTTGGTATGTAGCTGTTCCTTTCTACCGGTTTAAAGTGCGTTTTTGTTGTTATCTGATTGTTTTCTAATATTATTTCCAAATCCAGAAACTGTATGGCTTTATCGCTCATTGTATACGTTAATTTAATGTTTTTTTGATTCACGTTAAGTTTTTGAAAGAATTCAATTAGGGTACTTTCATTTCCACTCCATATCACGATGCAATCATCAATGAACCTTTTATATAAGATCAAATGTTCTGGTTCCTCGAGATATATGGCTTCTTCCTCCCATTCAGACATGAAGATATTTGCAACACTAGGGGCATATTTTGCCCCCATCCCTATCCCATTTAATTGTCTGTAGTACTCAGATCCGTACCAAAAATAGTTGTGTTGTAGTCCGAACGCTAGGCTCCTCAGAATGAATCTCTTCTGTTTAGACGCTATGTTACTGAAACCATCCAAGGCCCACCTGGAGGCCTTGATGGCTTGCTCATGCTCTATATTCGTATACAATGAGGCAACATCTGCCACGGCCATCATGTACTTCTTTTGTGGATTTAATTCCACCTTCTCCAGAATTTGTAAGAGATGCTTCGTATCTCTTAAATACGTACGTGTTTTTGACACCAAAGGCTGCATAAACCGATCAACATACTCCCCCAGTCTTGCATTGAGGGATTGTATGCCATTGATAATAGGCCTTCCCGGTGGGTTATTTAAATCTTTGTGTACCTTAGGTACTGTGTATATAACCGGAACTCTGCACATATCCGGCACCAGATATTTCTCTTCTCTCTTGTTTAGTATATTCTTCATACAACCTCTTGATATTAGGTCCATCAATTCTTCTTTATACTCATTTGTGGGGTTACCTCTTAATTTTATGTATGTATTTGTATCATTTAATTGCCCCATTAGTTCTCTATGATAATACTCCTTTGACAGAATCACAATGGCTCCCCCTTTATCAGCAGGTCGGATTACTACCTGCTTATTTTGCTCCAGTTCTTTTATTCCCCTACTGATGGCCAGAGGGCCAGGTGTTCTTTTAACTTTTAGTTAAATCTCGTAGCACCATTTTGTTGAATACTTCCACATGCTGGTTATTAGATACCTGTGGATTGAACAGCGATTTGTTACGTAATTCGCTGTGTTGTACTCTCCCTGGTATATGTACTCTGTTATGCTGCTGCATTTGGGTATTCAGTAGATATTTTTTTTATATTCAGCTTCCTTGTATATTTTAAAATGTCCACATAAGCCTCAAATTTATTTAAATGTCTTTTAGGCGCATATTTTAAACCCTTGTCCAAAGTGAGTAGTTCAGTTTTAGTCAATTCGATCCCACTTATATTATGTATCCCTTCCCCTACTTTAGCCTTCTTTTTTTGGATCTTATATCCTCCTCGTATTCCCCTCTTTGGTTTGGGCTTCTGGCATACATCATATGTCCGTGCCTGGGTGGAGTTCTCTCCTTCCTGCGATACTCTAAAAAAGAAGAAGAGGTACTGGGTCCTTCCTCATCTCCCTGATTTCTTAGTGGCTCATACTTATTCTGAGTTTTTATTGGACTTCTCCTATTTTCACAGTAATACCGATCATAATCCGGATGCCCCCCTTGAGGTGGGTGTCGAGAATTTTGCCCTCCTTGTTGTGAGTAATATTGGGCTGAATATGTGTCATTTTCCCTTTCATCCCTTCTTTCTGAATAATACTGATTATGATTACTACTATATCCTTGAGCGTATCCTCCCTGATTTCCATACTGTCGATCGTAATGATTATTCGGTTTCTGATTGTTCTTATTGTTCTTCCAAAAGTTTTTTTTGGGAGATTTGGACCCCCCTTTTTGATTGTTCTTATTTTTCCACCAGGGTTTCCGGGTCCTTGGTTCATTTCTCTCCTCCCTTCTCCATCCTTCATGATTCTTTTCATTATCTCTTGGTGATCTTACGTATTCATCAATGTGGTCTCTGGGATGTCTATACCTTTCCGGTGATCTTAATCTATAGCTCCATTCTGGAGATATAATCCGCACCCCCCTGCCAGGAGAGGATGTTGTAGACCCTATTTTTCCGCTTTTTAAATTTAGTTGCCATTTGTATGCTTGTTCCAATTTGTAATCATTATTGTCCCTAAGATATTTTCTCTTTTTCCTTTGTTTTATATCTATATCTTTCTGTTCTAGGACTTTATTTAATTGGTTAGTGAGGGTTAAAAATGATTCAGATTCCTTATAACCTTCTAGGATTACTCTACAATCTGCAATTTCTTTATTAATAACCATCAGTTTTCTCTGTTTCCGTTTGAGGAGAAGTTGTAATACTTCCAGTCCCTTTTTATTAAAAAATTGGAACCATTCCTCTACTGACTCTTTATCAAGTAATCCATCATTGATGGGAACATCCCACCTGAGCCTTCTTGGGACAAGTCCGTCTTTAATATACTTTTCATGTGTAAGGAGATCCCA
The DNA here is from genome assembly GCA_029206835.1 of Rana muscosa. Classification (NCBI taxonomy): domain Eukaryota; kingdom Metazoa; phylum Chordata; class Amphibia; order Anura; family Ranidae; genus Rana; species Rana muscosa. Next base: position 285,415,656 of record CM055119.1, on the reverse strand, counting down.
CCAAATGCTCACCTTTTTCTCCATCAGGTGGCCAAACTTTCTGAAATTGGTGTCCAAATCACCTGTTTCAGTGGTGGGATTAATTGTGAATACATCTTTTACATCCACTGTGCGGTTCTCCACAAATTTAAAAATGTCCATTTGTGCTGCTCTAGTGTGTGATCAGATGTGTAAGTGACTAGTGAATAGTAATACTATATATATAGGTCGATAGTTTAATGTAATTTTATTGTTTAGGAGAAATGGAAATTTTAGGGATGGAGGAATAATAGAATATATATATATATTCCCCTTTTTCAAATGGATGGTTAAATGAAATCAACATATTATGCAATGGCAACCTGGAGGGTGCAGTTTTCCGTTTCTGCCACTGGAGGGACTATTGCACTAATGGTTTAAAATGATTTAGAGATTTTAATGTTTTTATGCTGTATACAATATCGGAACCTTATGTATTTTTAATGTACTGTATATAGGACGATCTATTATAATTGTAAACGTGCTTCATTATTAAAGCACAAATCCAATTAGCACTTGTTAGCAATGATGTGTATTGTGAAATCCGGACCTCTACCATGGTCGAGGAAGCGGTCTGTCGCCCTCTATTTAAGGGCGCGCTGCTTGGTCACATGATACCCATGACTAAGTCACGTGCCGTAGACGTAACGCGTAGGGGGAGAAGCCTAGTGACGCTCGCAACCTGAGGAGGATGAGACGGAAGCTGAGCTGTACAAACGCTGTCTGATATCGGAGGTTATGTGAGTGAAAAGTCACAGTTGTGAGAGACTGTGCCTTCAGTAGAACACTGCGCAATGATCTTCCTTTTTTCTTTTTTTCATTTTGTATGAGCATCTTGTGGATATCGGAGTTTGATGCAAAGAGAGGAGGTCTGTGTGGGGAGTTCTTGCATTGATTCACCAGAAGAGCTGTGACTAATAAGCTGTGACTGTTCTATTGGTTAAATAGTTGCAGTCCCTTTTTTTCTGGAGACAAGCTCATTGTGAATGGGAGGACTTTTAGCTACGGTTTTTTACATTTGATTGCATGCTACTCTTGGATTTAGCACTATATTTTTTATGTATTTGGCATTTCTGCATTATTCATACCACAGGGTTTTTATGTCACTACTGATGAATACATATTAATCACTTATTATTTGTGCAACACCAATAGGTTGGTGTTTAGCACATCATTATTTATATATATAGCCCATTACTGCCTGCAGGCCTTACTTTGACTGTTCTCATGTGCACCAATAGTATGATTGGGCCCCAGCGTTAGCCAGCTGAAGATTCAGGACTAAAGACTGTCCATCTACATTAGCCACATACAGACCTTTGCCAGTTGTTTAGTTCAGAGGTACCACCCAGGGATATCACACAAGACTTAGTTATTCTCTATGGGAGTACTCTAAGTTGTTGCAATATCCTTATTCACTGACTACTACTGATTTTCCTGGTTTATTCCAGTCTAGTGGTACAGAACTCTAATTTAAGTTGCTTTGAGATAGTGAGTACACTGTCTAGCAGCCTGTGCTAAACTTACCTTTGATATGTTTATTTATGCTTAAACCGTTATTTACTCCAACCCCTGCCAATACATTGAGTTCCTTTACCACTAAATGGTCTCGTGTTCATTTCCTGGTATTAGCTCGATACCAAGTTGAAGGTATCTTTGTGACTCTAAGCCCAGGTTCACACTGGGGCTGCGGGAGTGAGCCGTGCGAGTTCAGCTGAACTCGCACGATTTCACTCCTGCCTGTCAGTCTCGATTTCAGATCGATTTCAGAGACATCTGACACAGATGTCAATGTAAATCGCGGCTGAAATCGCAAAAAGTAGTACAGAAACTACTTTTTGTAATCGGTGCAGCGCCGCAGATGCGGCGTCGCACCGATTAGGACGGTGCCATTGACCGCAATTTGCGGCAAATATCGCCGATTTGACATATCAAATCGCATGTCAAATCGCACCAGTGTGAACCAGGGCTTAGTGTTTGCGGTGATTTCCATTCAACTAGGTGTGCCAGGCGTAGAACAGAGAACACAAGATACCAAGCGGCTCTTTCGGGGGGTGGCGCTACATTTGCATTTGAATTCTTCCTGGCAGGGCTCACCAGAAAACCCTACGGCCCCTTTCACACGGAGGGTCCGTTTAGGTCCGCCTGTCAGTTTTTTAGGCGGACCTGGATGGACGCTCCATGTAGCCCTATGGAGCCACGGATGTCAGCGGTGACATGTCCACTGACATCCGCTCCGCCAACGTGTGACGGAGGAAAACCCTATTTTTCCTTCCGTCTGCGGAGCAGATCGGATGAACACGGACAGACTGTCCGTGTTCATCCGATCTCCCCATAGGGGAGAGCGGCGCTCTGACAGGGCGGTCCCTGCACAGTGTGCGCGGACCGCCCAGTCATCCGCCGGCTCAGCGGGGATCAACTGAGCGATCCCCGCTGAGCAAGCGGAGCTTCACAGGGCGGATCATGACTGATCCGCCCCGTGTGAAAGAGCCCTACATCTGTTTTAGTGAGGGTAAAAAATTACTCCTGCAGTCTCAGGGATCCAAGTGCAGCTTATGCATTTTGTGGTGTTATTGTCTTTAAATGCCGTATTTTTTGTCTGTTAACAGCCAAGTGTCTTTTTCTTCCTCTTTAGGTCATTCCAACCCCCCTCCTCTTTTAAGGTGCAGAAATTGTGTAGAGACTTTGAATAGAAACCTAGAGGTTTTGTTAAACAGCATCACAGAAGGGCGTCTCAACCAACTTATTGACATCATGAGATCCAAATTTGTGCTGTCCAGAGATGACGTTGAATACATTAACGCAGAGCAAACTCGGAAAGCCAGAATAAGGAAATACATTGAAACCTGCTGTGAAAAGGGAGAAGAGGCCTCTCGGATGACTTTGGACAGCCTCCTCGCCCAGAAAATCATTTATATGAATCCTGTAAACTACGTTTGACAATAGGAATTACCCATCATGTTCACATCTGTGGGTTATTCTTGCAGTTTGTATCTCAAGTTGCATGCTGAATCAGAGTTTGTTAATCATGTTGGGATCAATGCCTGGAAACACTGCATAGATTGGTCATATATCAGAAGCTGGCAACTAATGGTTGAAATTTACTTATGGTATTCACTAGGTTTACCTATGGCTGAAGGCCATCCATACCATTTTTACGTATTTATCGGTTTAACATGCATTTCATTTTTTTAGTGGTATTGTATTTGGACCAATTCCAGCATAGGTAAAAAAAAATTGATTATATGAGCCTTTTTGTTATTACTATTCTCCTTAGGCAAATGCACAGTTCTATGATTTATGTTGACCATACAAGTATACTATAAGTATTAAAAATATGGCATGCATTGCTTCAGTCCTGTGCAGGGTGGAGTACCACATATACAACTGGGCTGCAATATCATTTGTTTAAAATAGGTGTAGCATCAGTGAAGATGATGTACAAGGCCTTACTTTGGGTGAGGGTACAGTTTCCCATCCTTGCATAAAATGCATAAATTGCAGGATCTCCTTCTTTGATTGTAATAGCTCCGCATTTGGAGGTTGATGTGCATTTTTTAGTATTATGATTTTGGCATAAAGCAATTTATGCCAAAATTTCATGAGCTGTAAGCCATAATCATCACAATTATGACAAATCACGACTTGAACTATCTTGCTTTGCATGTAATGAGTCTATCTCATATATTAGTTTCACCTTTTAAGTTGCATTAGTGAAATAAATTAACTTTTGCACGATATTCTAATTTTTTGATTATCACCTGTAATACCCTACCCTACATCCCAGATCATGGCCATTCATCCCTTATATTAGTGCAGTGCTTTATTCTTGTTGTAGGTATAGTGCTTCTGTCTTGTATTCCATGTATGTACAGTTTGAATAGCTTATAATAAAGTTTTGTAGCTATACAAGATAGCCTGAAAAGTGTATGTAAAGCCAAAAGTAACATTTCAGTTTTAGATACAGCAGATTATAGCCCCTGTAAGGTTTTTATTGCTGTCTGTGTCCCCTGTGTCTAAGAAGAGCCCATTCTTCATTAGAGCCCCTGGCTGTCGGGATAGATGTAGCTACAAGCAGGGCCGGTGCTACCTATGGGCAAACTAGGCAGTCGCCTAGGGCGCACTGCTGCCTAGGGCGCACTGCTGCCTAGGGGCGCCCGGCCACTGGTGTTTCTACTCTCTTCTCTCTGCAACAAGCAACTAATGCCGCGTACAAACGATCGGACATTCCGACAACAAACCCGTGGATTTTTTTCCGACGTATGTTTGCTCAAACTTGTCTTGCATATACACGGTTACACAAATGTTGCTCGGAAATTCCGAACGTCAAGAACACGGTGACGTACAATACTACAACGAGCTGAGAAAAATTAAGTTCAATGATTCCGAGCATGCGTCGAAATGATTCCGAGCATGCGTAGGATTTTTGTGCGTCGGAATTGGATACACACGGTCGGAATTTCCGACAAGAACTTTTGTTGTCGGAAAAATTGAGAACCAGCTCTCAAACATTTGTTGTAGGATATTCCAACAGCCAATGTCCGATGGAGCGTACACACGGTCGGAATATCCGACCAAAAGCTCACATCAAACATTTGTTGTCGGAAATTCCGATCGTGTGTACGCGGCATTAGTGTTAGCATCAGCAGGCAGCCACCACTCTGTTCGTACATAGTGTCAGAGGTGCAGTGGTTGCAGAGGACTGTGTCTGTGTCCCAACTCCTGAATGAATGGAAGCAGGCAAACATTCATTGATGGGCACAAGTAGGCTGCATTGATGGGCGCTGGTGAGGCTGCATTGATGGGTACTGGTAGGCTGCATTGATGGGCGCTGGTGAGGCTGCATTGATGGGCGCTGGTGAGGCTGCATTGATGGGTACTGCTAGGCTGCATTGATGGGCACTGGTGTGGCTGCATTTAATGGGCGCTGTTGGGCTGCATTTGATGGGCGCTTCATTACAAAAGGTGGGGTATACATGGGCAGGGCAAAGGGAGTGGAGTCAGGGGTGGAGCCAAGGGGGTGCTGCAAAATGAGGTTTCGCCTAGGGTGTCAAAAATCCTTGCACCAGCCCTGCCCAATGACTATTGTCACAGGGACTGAAAGTCATAGGAAATCCTAAATATAGCTGTCACAGGGACAGGAGGTGATGGGAAATCTTCCAATGAGGTAAATCTCTGGTGACAGCTGTCTGAGAGGATATCCCCTTACTTTTGAGAGATCTCCTCATACATTTTGCTGTGTCTCTGGGACATGAAGTAAAGAGAAATTTCCCCAGAAAAAAATGACAAGTATCCAAAGTATTACTTTATCTATCCCAAGCTAAAAATGCATTTTTGCTTTACATCCACTTTAAGGCTGGGTTCACACATATGCGAATTGGATGCAGATTTCCCCACATCCAATTCGCATTGGAACCGGTTCACACAGATCCAGGGCAGCCTCGGTCCGCATTCAAAAAGGGTCCGGTGCGTCTTTGGGTCTGGTTCAGTTGCGAATTCAGACAAAAAAAATTCAGACCTGATTCATACCTGAAAAGGTAAATAGACACGCACCGGACTCCAGGCACGAACCCGCGGCCGCATATGTGTGAACCCGGCCAAAATTGTGTTATATCACATTGTGAAAACTGACTGCCATGTAACCTTTGATTTTACTGTATGTCTGTAGAATGCAGTTCTCAATAATGTAATGTTCTGATGTTGTTATTGGTAAAGTATCACTACATAATTACTAAAGATGTTTGGTCCAAAGAAAGTTTAACCCCAGGGCTGTTCTAAGGCACTGGGCTCTGCATCTTTATATATATATATATATATATATATAATTAGAATAGTATTTTTATATTCTTTTTAACCACTTGCTTACTGGGCACTTAAACCCCCCTCCTGCCCAGACCAATTTTCAGCTTTCAGCGCTGATGCACTTTGAATGACAATTGCACGGTCATACAACACTGTACCCAAATGAAATTTTTATTTTTTTCCCCACAAATAGAGATTTCTTTTGGTCATATTTGATAACCTCTGCAGTTTTTATTTTTTGTTAAAAAAAAATTAAAAAGACTGATTTAAAAAAAAAAAAATATATATATATATATATATATATATTAAAATATTTTGCTATAAAATTTTGTAAACAGGTAATTTTTCTCCTTCATTGATGTACGCTGATGAGGCTGCACTGATGGGCTGAACTGTTGGGCACCAATAAGGCGGCACTGGTGGGCACCGATAAGGCGGCACTGGTGGGCACCGATAAGGCGGCACTGGTGGGCACCGATGAGGTGGTACTGATAGGCAGGACTGAGAGGTGGCACTGATGGGTGGCACTGAAGGGCATTGATAGGTGGCACTGAGAAGTGCCACTAATAGGTGGCACTGATGGGTGGCAGTGATGGGCACTGATAGGTGGCAGTGAGAGGTGGCACTGATGGGCATTGATAGGTGGCACTGAGAAGTGGCACTAATAGGTGGCATTGATAGGTGGCACTGATGGGCACTGATAGGTGGCAATGATGGGTGGCAATAATGGGCACTGGTAGGTTACACTGATAGGCAGCATTGCTAGGTGGCACTGATGAGGCACTGATAGGTGCCACATGTGGGCATTGATAGGTGCCACTTGTGGGCATTGATAGGTGGCACTGTGTGCATTGATAGGTGGCACTGTGGGCACTGGCAGGTAGCAATTATTATTATACTGGCAGCTGGCACTGATGAGGCACATCTGCCTCCTTCCTCTTCAGGACCGATGTCCCTTGTGAACGAGCCGGTGATCGGCTTTTTTTCCTCCTCACGCTGTCAGCGTGGCTTCACTTCCTGATTCCCTTATCGAAGATGGCGAGAGCCAAGGGACAGATCGGCTTCGGGTGCCGACATCGCAGGCAGCCTGGACAGGTAAGTGTCCTTATTTTAAAAGTCAGCAGCTGCAGTATTTGTAGCTGCTGACTTTAAAAAAAAAATGGCCAAACTCCGCTTTAAGGTAGGTTTTTCCTTATTTGCACAGGGTGTCAGTTGGACAATATGGGGTAAATCTCTCCAACACAGACATTAATAAAACCAGATTGGGGTTCCAAACTTCCCCTACTCTAAATATCTTTATATAATGTACAAATACATGAAACACATTTTTTTTAGCTATAGTTCTCTTTATGTTTAGAAATAATCCAGAATTTGTCAGGTTGGGTTGTTTTTAAAGGAAAACGTGTACTTTGATGAGAAAGATGTACTATATACAGTATACTGACTCTTATAGAGCTGTAGTGTATTCTAGCAGGAATTTTTGTAAAGAGAAAATGTTGCGCATCTTCTTCACTGTACAAAAAGGCTGATTTACTAACGATGTTTAAGAATCTCCACACAATAAATGGTATGAATAGTCACTTTAATCATCCAATTATGTGACTTGCAAAATTCTTGTTTACTTAGGGTTTTTATTGTAATTTTTTTTACAATACTTTTTTTTTGGGGGGGGTGGATGTTTTTTTTTATTATTTATTATTATTTTTACAATTTAATCTTTAAATATTTATTACAGTTCTTTTTTTTTATAATACATTTTTTTTTTATCAGCCCTGTTGGGAGTGGCTTTGGTGAGATATCAGAGGTCTAATCAGACCCCTAACCAGTGGCGGTGCGTCCATAGAGGGCGCCGGAGTGCCGCCCCCTCTCGCTCCCGCACCGCCACTGAAAGACAATACACAGATTCATGCATTGCATGAATCTGTGTATTGTCACCGCTGCCGCGCTGCCCACTATACATATGGCCGGCCTCCTGGTGAGCGCCGGCCATATGAATTAGAGCGGCTCTCACGCTGTATTCGGCTTCCAAAAACTCCTCCCAGGTACGTACGGGGGTGCGTTCCTGGAAGAAGACTGTGTGGAGGTTTCAGCCAATCAGGTTCACCGGATCTGGTTACCGGTAACCTGATTGGCTGAAGCGACATCGAGGGCGGGAGAACACATCGAGGACGGCACGGACCGAGGAAGGTAAGTGCAGGGCTGGGGGGGGGGGACAGGCTGCATTTGGGGGACAAACTGGCTGAATATGGGGCACAAACTGGCTGAATAAGGGGCACAAATTGGCTGAATATGGGGGACAAACTGGCTGCATTTGGGGGGAACTGGCTGAATATGGGGGACAAACTGGCTGAATATGGGGGGAACTGGCTGAATATGGGGGACAAACTGGCTGAATATGGGGGACAAACTGGCTGAATATGGGGGGAACTGGCTGAATATGGGGGACAAACTGGCTGAATATGGGGGGAACTGGCTGTATATGGGGGACAAACTGGCTGAATATGGGGGGAACTGGCTGTATATGGGGGACACGCTGGCTGCATTTGGGGGGAACTGGCTGTATATGGGGGACAAACTGGCTGCATTTGGGGGGAACTGGCTGTATATGGGGGACACGCTGGCTGCATTTGGGGGGAACTGGCTGTATATGGGGGACAAACTGGCTGCATTTGGGGGAACTGGCTGTATATGGGGGACAAACTGGCTGCATTTGGGGGGAACTGGCTGTATATGGGGGGGGAACTGGCTGCATTTGGGGGGAACTGGCTGTATATGGGGACAAACTGGCTGTATATGGGGGCACACTGGCTATATATATGGGGACACACTGGCTGTATATGGGGGCACACTGGCTATATATATGGGGACAAACTGGCTGTATATAGGGGCACACTGGCTATATATATATGGGGGCACACTGGCTGTATATGGGGGCACACTGGCTGTATATGGGGGCACACTGGCTGTATATGGGGGCACACTGGCTGTATATATATGGGGGCACACTGGCTGTATATGGAAACAAACTGGCTGTATTTGAGGGGGCAAACTGGTGGCGTTTGGGCACAGTGGCTGCGTTTAATGGGCACAGTGGCGGCAATTGATTTTTTATTTTTTTTTCAGTTTGTTTGCGCCCCCCCAAAAATTTTGAGCACCAGCCGCCACTGCCCCTAACATCTCCCCTTTGAGACAGGGAAAGGGACTGAGGGCACAGATTCCCCAGTCCCTCTCTCTGTAGCCTCAGCTGCACTGGAGATTAATGAACAGAGACAGGGGCTCCTGTTCATTCAGAAACTGAAGCATCATAAACGCAGTTTACGATGCTCAGTAATGAATGGACAGTCAGTGATCACTGACTCTGTTCATTCAGAAAAGGAAGGAGCCGGTAAATTACATATTTACCGGCTTCTTCCTGTGCTCTCCATCCTGACAGATCTTGGAAGATGAGGGGACCGGAGGAGGAGCCGGAGGACCCAGATAGTTGGAGGAGGAGACGGAGGAGGACACCGGGAGTCGGAGGAGGACTCGGGGAGCCGGAGGAGAATGCGGGAGACAGTTGGGGGTGGGGATAGTTATAAGCATCAATCTTCCTGTATAGTTTTTAATAAAACAGCTGACAGCCACGGGAGGGAGAGGAGGGAAGCAGCTGTCAGCTGCTTTATTGAAAGCTATACAGGGAGATTGATGCTTATAACTGCCCCCACTGCTGCACCGGTATTGGATCAATCATCGGAGCATTTGCACGAGTACAAGTACTAGTATCGGTATTGGTGCAACCCTACTTTTTATGCCCAATCATGTGCAAATTAAATAAGTAAACCGGAGCTTGCTTTGATTGGTTACTTTAAGTAAATCATTACACATTACATTTATTGTGTGAAGATTCCCATCTTTTTAAATGGTTCAGCCTCAATACAACATGTACAGTATACACAGATACATTTTGTTTCATGTACACTATTTTAGTTTAGTCTAGTTTTTATTATTTCATACTATACAGTATATACTTTATGTATGTGTATTTTTTTATCACATGCAATATATACCGGTAATTAACATATGTCCATTATATATATATATATATTTTTAAACTTACATGCAAAGATCTCTGTTGTTCTGTCACACTGAGCTGAAAAAGGTTTTTCATGGTTTTCTCTATCTACACTTAACAGCTGACTTAACTGGCTGTCCTGAAATCGGATTCACTCTGCCCGCAAACATACCCTGCAGCCATAATCTTCTAGTGCTGCAGGGGTTAATGCCAGCGCTGGACCTGTGATAGACACTTATCAAGAGTGTGCACTATACCTGCCCTTTCTGCCCTCATCCTCTATTCACAGAACCTGTTCTATAGCAGTGAAAAGCACTCTATGAATAGAGGAGGAGAACCTTTCTTTCATCCACCCGTCCTCCGTTCGTGGAGAACTTTTCATTTATGGAAGTTATAGTATGTCTGATACAGGGCTTTTTTTCAGGGGGAACTTGGTGGAACTCAGTTCCACCACCTCTGGCTCAGATCCTTTGGTGCCTACTCACCACAATCACTTGTAAACACAGAAGTCTGGTTTCTGTGTTTTCAAGTGACAGCTCTGCACTCTGTATGTAACCCCCCTGAACTCTGCACTCTGTATGTAATGCAATCCTGGTATTTAATGCCCCTTTAAGACCCTCCTACTGTTCGTGAAATTTGACTGACCACACCCACTATTTGATGTGATTTGGAGGGTGTGGGTGGGGGAGGGGTTTTGGGGGGGTTGTGGTTGAGTTCCAGCACCTATTGTTTGAGAAAAAAAGCCCTGGTCTGATATGAATGGAGAAGGGGGCAGAAAGGGAGGGCATAGCCAGCACCCCTGATGAGTTACTCCTGTCATATTTTCAGTTCTCATATTAACCCCTGCAGCACTGGAAGAATACGACTGTGGGGGGTATATGAGGAAGGGGGAAGAGGACTTTGGATTTCAACTATCAGGCCAGCCAGTAGCACAAGGGACACTTTGCACTGAATGTATTGTCCCTTGTGCCCATGCTGATTTTTTGTTTTTTAACAAAATGAATGCTTTATTAATATAATAGTATAAAAAAATAATAAAATAGTCATAGTGCAATACAATCATAAATTATTTCTATACTAACCAATCATATGTTACCTTTCCTAGATAAGTTTAGCTAGACTAAAGAACTATGATATGTAATTGAGCTGCTTTGAATATTACAATCTCATACTTTGTACATGTTACTAAATGAAATGCTTTGTTTGTGGACCTTTGAGGCTGCTAGAACCAGTTGGACTACTTCTGGCAAATGGACGTGACTTTAGAATGAATGTAGATGCCTTAGGGAACTCTTTTGACTCAAAACAAAGTTCAGATATTGTCACGTCTGCAGTGACCGGAAGGGTTCAGTAGAGGAATAAAATAAAATACATAAATATTAACAGGATCTAACAAGTAGGTATACTAAATGAACCTTAAATCAGTCCTTCCTTTGAAATTCATGGGCAGCACTAATTGTAAGTAAACATTGGAGACTTTGTCAAGAGTTCAGATACTGTGTTTTCCCGAAAATAAGACCTACCCCGAAAATATGACCTAGCGTTATTTTTCAGGAGGGCTGCGATATAAGCCCTGCCCCGAAAATAAGCCCTAGTTTAAAATGCCATTAAAAACCTATAATCCACTCTATTACAGTAGAATATAATGTACAATGTGTGTGTTTCTGTAATATAATTATCGGAAAGAGAGCTCCGGCGGGCCACAGAAGCGCAGATCGGCGCTATAACAAAGGTATTTGGCACAATTATATTACAGAAACACACATTGTACATTATATACTACGTTGATAGAGTGAATTATAGGATTTTACAAGCATTTAAACTCTATTCACACTGGGGATTCCTATCAGGCAGGGAGGGAGAGGGGGAGAGAAGACGGCACATTACATGGTAAGACCTACCCCGGGGAAACACGGTAGGCAAAGCTTGGTACTTCCTAAAAGTGCTGAAGGTTGATCCACCCATCCACCCAACCACCTACTTCCTGCTCGTTCCTGTTTGCCAGTGAGGCAATCCATCACAGAGGTGGGCTAATAGAAATATGGGGGAGCTAGAGCTATCTGCGAGCTGCAGCACTACCCAAAACTGGAAGAGCAGGCAATTTTAAGCACTTTATACCTACAACAGTCTTATTAAGGTCCTACAATGCATTCGTGGGTGTGTATAAAAGCATAGTTCATATTATTTACTTATAATGTGTATATAGAGGTTATAGTAATATATAGATATATAATTTATAAATTATGTTTCCTATAACATTTATTGCAATATTCAAAACTGTTGACCAACCTATTGAAGCTAAATATATTTATTTTCAAAAGGTAATAAAATATTCTGTTGTATTTATTTTGTGCCAAGGATTAGCCAACATGCTTCCGCTGATGAATGTATAGATATTACAGAGAATGAAAATGTTCAGAAATTGATATTTTATTTTGCTGTTATCGACATGTTGTTCTTTTCTGTGTCTTTTATATAAACTGGTTATTTCATTAAAAAAATTGAGTTTTCTGACACAATTTACTTTTGTTTGGTTAGTTTGGCTTCCTATTTATTCCTGAGACCCTAACATCCCTCACCCTACCCCCAACTGCCAGCATTGAGTTTCTGAAACCAAGTGACACTGGGAGTGCAGATGGAAGATTTTTCACAATATACAGCAACATTATAATTTTATATATTTATCATTAAAAAGCAATCCTTAAAGTGTTACTAAACCCAGGACCCTGCATTCACTATCTGGTCTCTCACAGTACACAGAACATGGAAATGCAATTATTTTAGTAAATATAAACTGCTAAATACCTTTTCTCATCAGCAGTATATAGTAGTCTCGTGACTGCTATCAGTGTCTGGTTAAAGCTTGTAGAAAGTGTTTTCTTTTTTTTCAAATATAAGTGTAGCGATACCCCCGTAGGAGCTGCTGGCTTAAATTTGGGCCTGCCGTTACCTTACTGTTCCGTATGCTCGTCTCAGGGGTTCTTCTTGAAGAGTTGTCCAGAAGAAGTTTGCACCAACACAAAGTCTCTTTCAAGGGTTTTATTCAATAAAGTTTCCAACAGAGGGGATGAAGGGATGGGGAGGACTCAGGTACCTTAGTTGCGAATCACAGGAACTTTCATAGGTCCGGAGAAACAACTGTCTCCACGCTGGACTCAGCAAACACCGGATAGGCCCACTCTCACCGGCCTAGCAACCGATGCGCAGCTCGATCACGTATAGTCTCTGCCACAGACTTAGTGAAAATAGAACAGTCTCTGCCACAGACTTGGTGAAAATAGAACAGTCTATGCCACAGACTTGGTATAACCCTTCCCTGGGTTACCTTCTGAATAAAGAACACAGCTCTCAGTGCCAGGATCTTCCGGCCGTTCCGGCAGCACTGTGAGGTAGATCATGATCCAGATGCATCCTTCAATTGAGTCCTCAATTGCTTGGTCCCTTCCAGCAGGTAAGGCGACACAGGATCATCCCTGGATCAGTAGGTTCCAGCAACTCCTGGGCCTACATCTCAGCTGCGAGGCCTCGGGCCAACGTGGCCCTGAGGCGGGAAGGACCATCAGGTGAGGATCGAAGAAGCCGATCCCCAATTCTCCTTTTGGCCTGATAGCATCTGTCACTTAAATATCCTCTCCCAGCATGCACGGCGGGTTCACCATGCCCCCTGGGCTGCTGCTGGGAAAGAGGTACCCAATACGTCCAGCCTGTTGCCTTTCCAATCCTGACCAGTGGTGACAGCGACACCCACTGTCAGGAGGAAAATCCTGCAACCAGCTGAACTGAAACATAGTATAATTTGAATAACAATCTCTCTGGGCTAACTAATGCCCAGACAACTAAATTTTAAACATATAGCGCACACTCATTGGGATCAGGGCGCTACATACGTTTTATTAAATACGCACAAGGGGGGGAAATCCCATCGCTACAATAAAAGTAAAAAAGTCATTATACATGAATGTAGAAAGAGATTTCATTCTCCCCTGACTGTCCTATGAGGCTGCAAGTCCCCTGACCCTCTGTCTGGACAGTGCTGATTGACCCTCTGCCGATCACATGCACCCTCTCAAGCAAAAAATAACTCTCTAGCAACACATGCGAAGCTGATCATATGGAGAGTGCCCCAAAGGCTCTGTACTGTTAGGGGATGTATTGGGGACTGTGGAAGAAGGGGAGGATCAGAGAAGACAGGATCCAACAGCCTTTTTACGCAATGCTCAGAATTACCACTTTAGGTTCCACAGTGCATATAACAAGCATGCTTTACTGCATATACTGTACAGACTGATTTTAACTTTGTGGATTTAGTAGCACTTTAAAACGGAGCTCCAGGCTCCTTCAGAAGAAAAATAGTAGTCAGCAGCTACAAATACTGTAGCTGCTGACTTTTAATATTAGGAAATATTGTAGGCCCTTTACAAAATAATCTAGAGTGAGTGACAGGGGACAAAGAGAAGGCTAATTTATTAAATACTTTCTTCAGCTCTGTGTATACAATGGAGCATGGGGGAGTTCATGTCCATAATGGGGGTGGTAGTGACACAGCCCCAAATCCACAATGGCTCAAAAGTGATATGGTCCAGAAATATTTAGACAGAATAAAGGTGGATAAAGCACCTGGACCAGATGGCATACACCCAAGGATCCTAAAAGAATTGAGCTCTGTAATTTCAAAGCCATTGTATCTAATTTTTAGGGACTCATTAATGACAGGAATAGTACCACTGGATTGGCGCAGGGCCAATGTGGTGCCTATATTTAAAAAGGGAACAAAGTCTTTACCAAGTAACTATAGACCTGTTAGTTTAACTTCCATAGTTGGGAAGATACTGGAGAGATTAATAAAAGACCACATAGATGAGTTCTTGCTGGAAAAAAACTATTTAAGCAACAGACAGCATGGATTCATGAAAGACAGAAGTTGTCAGACAAACCTGATTTCTTTTTATGAAGAGGTAAGTAAAACCTTGGACAGAGGCGTGGCGGTGGACATGGTGTACTTGGATTTTGCAAAAGCGTTCGATACAGTTCCGCACACACGGCTCATGTGTAAGGTAAAGTCTACAGGATTGGAAATATCAGTTTGTAAATGGATAGAAAACTGGCTAAAAGACAGAATTCAGTGAGTCGTGGTTAATGATTCTTACTCTGAATGGTCTAAGGTTATCAGTGGTGTACCCCAAGGTTCAGTGCTGGGACCCTTACTTTTTAATATCTTTATAAATGATATTGGGTCTGAGATCAAAAGTAACATTTCTGTCTTTGCAGATGACACCAAGCTATGCAGTGGAATAACGTCCTTACAGGATGTCTCCAATTTACAAGCCAACCTCGATGCTCTGTCTAATTGGGCGACTATGTGGCAGATGAGGTTTAATGTTGATAAATGTAAAGTTATGCACTTGGGGGCTAAGAATATGAATGCATCATACATACTAGAGGGAGTACAACTGGGGGGGGTCTATAGTGGAGAAAGATCTGGGGGTTTTGGTAGATCATAAGCTCAATAATGGCATGCAATGCCAAGCTGTGGTTTCCAAAGTGAGAAGAGTCCTTTCTTGTATTAAGAGAGGTATGGTCTCCAGAGAGAGAGACATCATTTTGCCCCTGTTCAAATCATTAGTAAGACCTCATCTGGAATATGCAGTTCAGTTTCGGGCACCAGTTCTCAAAAAGCATATCGGGGAACTGGAGAAAGTGCAGAGAAGGGCAACCAAACTGATAAGGAGGCATGGAGGAGCTCAGCTATGAAGAAAGATTAGAGGAACTGAATTTATTCCCTCTTGAGAAGAGGAGAATAAGGGGGGATATGATTAACATGTACAAATATATAAGGGGTCCATATAGTAAACTTGGTGATGAGTTATTCACTTTACGGTCAACACAGAGAACAAGGGGGCACTCTTTACGTCTAGAAGAAAAAAAGATTTCATCTCCAAATACGGAAAGGTTTCTTCACAGTAAGAGCTGTGAAAATGTGGAACAGACTCCCTGCAGAGGTGGTTCTGGCCAGCTCAGTAAATTGCTTTAAGAAAGGCCTGGATACTTTCCTAAATGTACATAATATAACTAACTATACTAACAGTGTAGGTGGCCACTGGCCAGCTAAGACCTGTCCTAGGTTGCTAATGTGGCTTACATGCATATATAGCTAGACCTGCTAATAATGTTAATACAGTGCATATGCTCATTTGTGAGAAATAACAGCAGAGTTATTTACTGTGACTTTATATGTGGATGTCATATAACAGTTGTATATTGTGTTCACAGAAGAAAATAAAAAATATACCTTTAAGAGTCATTTCTATATGCAGAAAGGTAAGCTTAATGACAGCAGAATTGCAACCAGAAAGCATAGAGTTAAACTATTGTGACTCATCAGGAGTTTTAGCCAATCACAACCAATCTCACTGAGCAAGAGTCTTTGGCCAATCACAGCCAGCATTACACCCATGTTCTGTCTAGGAAATCTCATAGCACAGGGATATGCAATTAGCGGACCTCCAGCTGTTGCAAAACTACAAGTCCCATCATGCCTCTGCCTCTGGGTGTCATTCTTGTGGCTGTCAGAGTCTTGCTATGCCTCATGGGAGTTGCAGTTCTGCAACAGCTGGAGGTCCGCTAATTGCATATCCCTGTCATAGCACATTTCTAGAATTTCATTTTACATCAGAGTGTGGAGATGAACAGTTCAGATCCATCCAGAGTCCAGTTTTATGGAAGCAAGTGGCCAAAATAGGTATTTAATAGGTATTTAATACAGTTATATATGTTCCTATTGTTAATAATGTGATTAGAGCTGTATACTGAAACTAGTTATGTGTTCACTTGTAGTTCCACCAAACCAGGTTTCAAACAAACGTTCAAGCAATCAAACCAGATTCAAACCAGGTTTCAAACCAGGTTTCAGAGCAAACATCAGAGCAAACAGCATATAGAGCAAGTCCCAGAGAGATCATAAAGTGTCTAAAGTATTATAAAGTGAAAGTACAGATACTGAAGAGAGAAATATATCTACCATTTTATGTAGAATTACAAGATTGAACAGTTGAACCGACATTTGTTATACTTTATTCAACACGTGTTTGTACATGGACTTCCTGCTGCTAAATTGTCAGTGTTATATAAGAAGAAAAGCTGAAGTGAAGAAAGAAGTTATCTTAAAGGTTTGGTGTGCTCTTTAAACCTACTGCTTCCATAGAACGGCGCTAGAGGAATTATAGAGTAACAGATAGTCTTGTGTGGACTAAAAGATCAGAGAAATCAAATTCTTCTAATGCCACAGCGCATAAAGGCACTTCATAGTGCTGCGCCTGCCACAAACAGTTATAGGTAAAGTTGATCCAGGGTAAATCCGATTGCCTCTCGGGGGATCAGGAAGGATTTTTTTCCCCTGCTGTAGCAAATTGGATCATGCTCTGCTGGGGTTTTTTGCTTTCCTCTGGATCAACTGTGGGTATAGAATTGGGTATATGGGATTGTACGATATTTTTTATTTTATTTTTTTATTTTTTTATGGTTGAACTGGATGGACTTTGTCTTTTTTCAACCTGACTAACTATGTAACTATGTAACTATGAAACTTTCCTGTCCATGAATCCAGCGGTGTCTTCACCTGAGCTGATTTTTTAATCGGCTCTCAGGGTGCTGCTGCCGCCATCTCGGGTGAGGAAAACAGGCAGTGATACGCACTGCGCTTTGTGAATGGCCTTCTGGATAAGTTAGCTGCAGCTAACTCATCCGGAAGTCGGAGTGGGTACCTGTCAAAACCAGGTATCCCCCCTCCCCCGAAAGGAGCTATATGTGGCAGCAGGCAAATAAGCGGTGAGGCTTTTGGGTAGAGATCCGTTTTTAACTCCAGCCATTTTAAACTGGTCATATACACTGCTCACATTTTGGCCTATTCCTGATGAAACAATCAGGTAGGGGAGCTGCTTGGCAGTGCATGGTAAAGATGAAGGACAAATGTACATTTAAAGGTCATATTGTGTATGAAGTGCCCTCATGGGCAATACCAATGGTAACCATGTGCTCCCCTGAGGGATCTATAAAGAGGCCATTCTTCATTAGAGCCCCTGGCTGTGGGGATAGATGTAGCTACAAGCAGGGACGGTGCTACCACTAGGCAAACTAGGCAGCCGCCTAGGGTGCACTGCTCTCTAGGGCGCCCGACCACTGGTGTTCCTACTCTCTTCTCTCTGCAGCAAGCAACCAAGTCTCAGCATCAGCAGGCAGCCTCCGCTCCATTCTTACATAGTGTCAGAGGCACAGCGGTGGCAGAGGACTGTGTCTGTGTCCTGACTCCCAAATAAATGGAAGCAAGCAAACATTTATTGGTGGGCGCTGGTGACGCTGCATTTGATGGGCGCTGGTGAGGCTGCATTTGATGGGGGCTGGTGAGGCTGCATTGATGGGCAATGATAAGGCTGCATTTGATGGGTGCTGGTGAGGCTGCATTTGATGGGCACTGGTGGGCTGCATTTGATGGGGGCTTCATTAAAAAGGTGGGGTATACATGGGCAAAGCAAAGGGGTTGGAGTCAGGGGGGGGGGGGAATTTAGGTTTTGCCTAGGGTGTCAAAAATCCTTGCACCAGCCCTGGCTACAAGATGTAATAATATGAGGTGAGTTGGGAGAATAGCTCAGTTTCAGGAATCTGTGGAGTAGCAAGTCCGTGTGAAGGCAGCGCAGGGTCAGAACTTTGGCCAAGATGAGCAATAGCATACACAAACCAAGGTGCCTACTGCCTACACACAAATATAACTGTAGTCAAGACTAGAGCCAAATCTATCAACTATAGCCATCAAACCCCAGAGACAGATTAGCAATCGGGAAGCAAAGTTCACATTACAAGCCACACCAGTAGGCAAGACTGGAACTAGGTAATGAATCAACATTAAGGAAGACGGTTCAGAAGAATCTACAAATCTGTATATGTAATAAAACAGTAAAAATATGATACATCAAAGGTCCAAGAATGTGAAAGTTACATAAAAATGGCCTTAATGGACACACTTTGTTCAAAAACATCAAAAGTATGATCACTGAAAATATACTGTAGTGTTTGACAAAGGTTTTATAGTGCCATGGCTAGCAGGACTCCAGTTGTGGAGTCTAGCACTTTTAACAGCTTACAGTTGATCTGTAGGAGACAAAACATTTGAAGGGAATTACCGTAATTGAAGGGAAACTCTATTATATTTTGAGTTGTCATTTCTCATCAGAGTCAACATGCTAAACGACTACGAGAATAAAGACAGCACAGCATGTGGCTATAACACGGTCAGTTTCCCCTTCGTTCTCTCTCTCTCTTTCATATCTAAAGGGATAAAAAGAACAAAACACTTGTTAATTAATCTACATCAAGGTAGAATGGTTTTAAATAAGGATTCAGTTAAGATTTTTTTTTCTTCTACACAATGCAAAATAAATAGTTCAAAGGACAGGAAAATTGCGTTGATAGAGGCTCTTCTAAAGTACATGTTCTGGTCACATTGTTTAGGGAAATGGTAAATAATGCAAATATATACTGTTTGTGGACTGGTGCAATTGGAGTATTGTATAGTGCCCCCTTTCTCAACCAGGGTTGTGAGAAACCCTATGGTTCCTTCAAAGGTTGCTAGGTTGTTTTCTTGATGAGCACCTTCTCCCTCCTAGGTAAGTAGCCACTGACTACAACGATCTTTGAAGCTATCTATACCCATATGAAATTTCTCTCCTTCACTAATGTGCACTGATGAGGCGGCACTGATGGGCACTGATGAGGTGGCACTGATGGGCACTGATAGGCATTGATAAGGAGGCACTGATGAGGCTGCACTGATAGGTGGCACTGATGGGCTGCACTGATAGGTGACACTTATGAGGAGGCACTGATGGGCACTGATTGCCAGCACTGATGGGCACTGATAAGTGGCACTGGTGGGCACTAATTGGCAGAACTGGTGAGCACTGTTGGGGACTGCACGGATAATTAGTGCCCTAATAATTAGTGTCAATGTCCCTTTAATTGGACACAGCTGATGATGTGGTAAAGGGCCGTTGCGATTGGCCTTTTACCCCGATCTGTAAACAGCTAAGTCTGAAGCAGCAGTGGGCGCATCAGCAGCGTTTTAATGGGAGAACGTCCATAACACCCACCTGGCAAAGTAAGCCCATGCTGTAGCCATCTTTCAGCTATAGCGTGGGCAGGAAGTGGTTAAAGCAGGGTTTCTCAACCAGGGTTTCATAGAAGCCTAGGGTTCCTCCAGAGATTACCAGGGGAAAATAGTATCAAAAATTACACACATATATAACTTCAACTTTATATTTTTTATTGGTGGAAGAAGGGTAGTTATATATGTGTGTAATTATTTTATACTATTTTAATTTACTATTTGAAATTTTTAACCACTTCAATACCATGCACTTATACACCTTCCTGCCCAAGCCAATTTTGAGCTTTCAGCGCTGTCGCAATTTGAATGACAATTGCGTGGTCATGCAACACTGTACCCAAACAATTTTTTTATCATTTTGTTCCCACAAATAGAGCTCTCTTTCAGTGGTATTTGATCGCCTCTGCGATTTTTATTTTTTGCACAACAAATAAAAAAGAGCGTAAATTTTGAAAAAAACTAAGTTTTTCTTTGTTTCTGTTCATTTTTTTTTGTAAATAAGTACCTTTTCTACTTCAATGACGGGCACTGATAAGGCGGCACTAACGGGCACTGATAAGGCGACACTGATGGGCACCGATGAGGTGGCACCAATGAGGTGGCCCTGATGAGGTGGCACTGATGGGCACTGATGATGGGCACTGATAGGCGGCACTGATGGGCACTGATATGTGGCACTGGTATGCGGCACTGATGGGCACTCATAGGCGGCACTGATGGGCACTCATAGGCGGCACTGATGGGCACTTATAGGCGGCACTGATGGGCACTTATAGGCGGCACTGATAGGTGGCACAGACGGGCACTGATAGGTGGGCACTTATGGGCAGAGATGGGCACGGATGGGCACTGATAGGTGGCACTGATGGACACTGGTACATGGCACTGATGACACTGGTAGGTGGCACTGATGACACTGGTGGCTGGCATTGCTGGGCATCACATGCCATGATGGTGCCAGTCAGTGCCCATTTATGGGCACTGATTGGCATATGTTTTGTGTGTATTTGTGCATGTGGATGGCCATGGGGGACTTACCTGGCCATCCACATGCTTGGGGCTTCCCTGGTGGTCCTGGGGGGCTTCCCTGGTGGTCCAGTGTGGGTATCTGAGGGGGGGCTGCGCTGATAAACAATCAGCGCAAACCCCCCCTGTCAGGAGAGCCGCCAATCGGCTCTCCTCTACTCAGGTCTGTCAGACGCGAGTGAGGAAGAGCCGATCAACGGCTCTTCCTGTTTACATCGTGATCAGCCGTTATTGGACACGGCTGATCACGTGGTAAAAAGCCTCCGCCGGAGGCTCTTTACCGAGATCAGTGTAGCGGTGTGTCAGACTGACACACCGCTCCACTGATCGCCGCGATGCGCGCCCCCCCCCCCCCCCGGGCGCGCGGCGGCTGTTATCCTGCAGGACGTCATATGATGTCCAGTGTGGATAACTGAACCACTTCCCAGACGTCAATTGCCTATTGACTGGGCGGGAAGTGGTTAAAGATATTTTGTATTTACTGAATTGAATTTAGTTGTATTTGATACATCATGTGTGTCCTGTGAAAGCAGCTTCCCTTTGACTGGTATTCTAGTCACTTTTTTTCTTTTGTATTAATACATATGCTGCAGGGACCGCACTGATTTAGTGAGTTGGCATATTTCTATGGTTTAAACCATTTTACCTCTTTATTAGCAATAAAAACTGACAGAGGTTCTAATTCTTCACAACTGTATCCACCCCACTGGATATCGCATAAGATAAAATACCTAAATGTTTCATGAGATAAATACCGCACATTTTGCACTTTTTTTTTTTAAACGCTATGAGGTATTTTACTGCAAATTTCAAAGAGGAATATACAGCTTTGTGAATGGAGCCCTTTATCCCTAGTTGACATATTTGTACAGTACCTTCCAGTGTTGATTCAATATTACATTGAACTGATACGTTGTAAGATTTTGTGCTTAGTGACCTTGACATATTTTCCTATCAGATAAACCGAATGCAGAACGGGTATATCCATCATCTTTAAAATGGTCTGTTCTGCTATCTAGACAGTGTCAGTGAGGGAATAGCATGCTTTAGAATGCTTTATGATTCTGGTATCAGGAACTAAAGTCCTAATTCCTCAACACTACCCACTGGCACAACGTAAATGTCAGAGATAACAGTCTTAAATTGCTAAGCTATACCACTAATTTTTGGCCATTACAACTGCTATTTTCAGCTGTAAGTATAGAAAGAACCAGTCAATATGGCAAATAACATTTTAACTTTTTATGTTTGTGAAGATTTTGGGAAACGCATATAATTAGGTGTTTGCAGTCATGGAACATGAAATATTAAACTATAGGCATAAAACACATAGTAAACATAGTAACACTCAAGAAAAACAGAAATGGAAGGTGCGCACACCAGAGATAATTTAATAATAAGACGTTTTTGTATAAAAAGGGATTTTTATAACAGCTTACCTGTAAAATCCTTTTCTTGGAGTACATCACGGGACACAGAGCGACTTAGTCATTACTAATGGGTTATATAGTTTACCTTCAGGTGTTGGCACTGGCCAATTCCAAACCGGAAGTACCCTCCCCTATATAAGCCCCTCCCACCCGGGAGCACCTCAGTTTTGTAGCCAAGCAATAAGTGTCCCAAAAAGAGGGGTGGGAGCTCTGTGTCCCGTGATGTACTCCAAGAAAAGGATTTTACAGGTAAGCTGTTATAAAAATCCCTTTTTCTTTTTCGTACATCACGGGACACAGAGCGACTTAGTCATTACTAATGGGACGTCCCAAAGCAATGCCAAATGAGGGGGGGGTACATAAGCTGGGCGCCATCAGGCATGAGGATCTTTTGCGGCCTGCAACACACTGCGCCCAAAGGCGACATCCTCCTGACTTCTAACGTCTACCTGATAGAATCTAGTAAACGTGTGTACCGAAGACCATGTTGCGGCCTTACATACTTGAGCCAGGGAGGCCTGGTGATGCACTGCCCATGAAGTTCCA
The DNA here is from genome assembly GCA_029206835.1 of Rana muscosa. Classification (NCBI taxonomy): domain Eukaryota; kingdom Metazoa; phylum Chordata; class Amphibia; order Anura; family Ranidae; genus Rana; species Rana muscosa. Next base: position 285,392,627 of record CM055119.1, on the reverse strand, counting down.
ACCGCTCTTGTGGAGTGCGCCCTAACTTTGAACGGAGGCGGTCTCTTTCTCAAGCCATAGGCTTGTATTATGACCTGTCGAATCCACTTGGCTAAAGTAGATTTTGATGCTGCCTGACCCCTTCTGGGGCCTTCCGGCAGAACAAACAAAGAATCCGTTCTGCGAATCTGAGCAGTGGCTTTTAGATAAGCTTTAACTGCTCTTACCACATCCAAAGAATGTAATAACTTTTCCTCTACTGAGCTAGGTTTGGGGAAAAAAGAAGGAAGAACCACATCTTGGTTCAAATGAAACCTCGATACCACCTTAGGAAGAAAGGCTGGATGAGGACGTAATACTACTCTGTCCTTATGGACAACCAGATATGGCTCCTTACAGGACATAGCTGCTAATTCCGACACTCTTTTAGCCGAACAAATGGCTACTAAGAAAACCAATTTCCTGGTGAGAAGAACCAAGGAAATGTGTTGTAATGGTTCAAACGGTTGTTTCTGTAGAACCGACAGAACCAGGTTTAAGTCCCAAGGACATATGGGAATACTAACCGGAGGGCTAATACGCATCACTCCTTGTATAAAGGCTTTGACTAGTGAATGCGAAGCCAAGGGCCTTTGAAAAAATATTGACAAGGCCGAAATCTGACCCTTGATAGTACTCAAGGCCAGTTTCCTATCTACAGCCCACTGTAGGAAGTCCAGAATCCTCCCTATCATGTACTTACGTGGATGCCATTTCTTGGTCTCACACCACGTAATGTACGCTTTCCAGATCCTATAATAGATCTGCCTGGATACCGGTTTCCTGGCATTGATCATGGTAGATACCACAGAATTAGAGAGCCCTCTCTTTTTCAGAATGTGGGCTTCAATAGCCAGGCCGTCAAACCTAGGGCTGGTAAGGAAGGGTGGTATATCGGTCCCTGCGAAAGCAGGTCCGGACGAAGTGGGAGGGTCCAAGGACTCCTCACTGACATTTTTACCATCTCCGCGTACCATGCCCTTCGGGGCCACGCTGGAGCCACCAGAATCACTGGTTTCTTTTCTACCCTGATTCTGCGGAGTAATCGCGGTAACAATTGTGGCGGTGGGAATGCATATATCAGCTTGAACCGATCCCAAGGGAACACTAGGGCATCCGAGCCGCAAGCTAGGGGATCCCTTGTGCGAGACACAAACCTGTCCACCTTTGCGTTGAATCTGGATGCTAGCAGATCTACATCCGGTGTTCCCCACCGCTGGCATATTGCCTGGAAAACCTCGGGGTGAAGAGACCATTCCCCCGGGCATAATTGTTGGCGACTTAGAAAGTCCGCTCTCCAATTTTCCACTCCTGGGATGAAAACCGCAGATATGGCTGGGACATATCTTTCTGCCCACTCCAGGATGCAATTTGCTTCCTTCTGGGCTGCACGACTTTTGGTGCCACCCTGATGATTGATATATGCCACTGCCGTGGCATTGTCTGATTGAATTCTGACAGGGGACCCCTGGAGTTTGGATGTCCATGCTACTAGGGCATACCGGGCTGCTCGTATCTCTAAGAGATTGATGGGCAGGGCCTTCTCTGCTTCTGACCACCTGCCCTGGAGAGACCATTGCTCCAGCACTGCCCCCCAGCCGATGAGGCTGGCATCTGTAGTGACCACCTTCCAAGAAACCGGACTGAAGGGTTTCCCTCTTTCCAGATTCTGGGGCACCAACCACCAATGGAGGCTCTTGCGAACGGAAGGGGACAGGGACATTGGTAAGTCTAAAGCCTGAACTTTTTTGTTCCAGGCTGACAGTATGGCCCTTTGCAAATTCCTTGAATGGAATTGACCGTAGGGTACCGCTTCGAATGAAGCCACCATCTTTCCCAGCAGCCTCATGCAGAGACGTATGGATGGTTTTCTTTTTGTACCCACTAAGTGGGTCAAATTTCTTAAAGACGACACCTTCTCTGGAGGTAAGAAAATCTTTCTCTGATTTGAATCCAGCCTTAGCCCTAAGTATTCCAGACTTTTGACTGGTCTTAGAGCTGACTTGTCCCGGTTGATAATCCAACCGTGATATTCCAGATACTCGATTGTCTTGTGAATAGCTACTTCCAGCTTTTCCACTGAGTGGTCTATTAGTAGCAGGTCGTCTAGATATGCCATTATCGTTACACCCTGTGTTCTTAGATTGGCCAATAATGGGGCCAGAATTTTTGTGAACACTCGTGGTGCTGTGGCCAGACCGAAAGGTAAGGCTCTGAACTGAAAATGGCGCCCTTCTACTGCAAAGCGTAGAAATTTCTGATGGGCCGGAAGGATGGGAATATGCAGATAAGCATCCCTTATGTCGATCGAGGCTAGCCATTCCTGCCCTTGTAGGGCGGTGGCCACTGATCGGATCGACTCCATCCGAAAGGTCCTGATATTTAGGAACTTGTTTAGCCCTTTTAGATTTAATATGGGCCTCACGTCCCCATTTGGTTTGGGGACTGTGAAAAGGTTCGAGTAAAACCCGAATCCGCTTTCTTCCAGGGGAACCTTCATGATTACCCCTTGGAGCAATAGTTGTTCTAGTGCCAGAAGGAGGGATCCTCTCTTTTGGGGATCTCTTGGCACGTTTGACCTCATAAATTGGGCAGGAGGAGTGCCTTTTAACTCCAGCTTGTATCCCAGACTTACTGCGGAGAGCACCCATCTGTCTCTGATGGTGTCCCGCCAGGTCTCTGTGAACAACTGAAGTCTTCCCCCCACCCGATTGAGCGGGGGCAATACTTCATGCCTTAGGGGGAGGTTTTGTACCTCTCTTGATCCAGGGCTTCTTGTTACCCTGTGATTGTCCCTGATTTCTGCCCCCTGAATTTGACCGCGGAGGCCGTCGGAACTGCTTCACAGCCGATGTGCCCGGGACTGGAGAGGTAGGCCTCTTAAAAGAAGGACTTCTACCCTTGTTCTTAACCGGTAAGAGTGAACTTTTACCGGCAGAAATTTTCTGGATATATTTGTCCAGATCTTCTCCAAATAAGCGTTCTCCATGAAATGGGAAGCTAACCAGCAGTCTTTTACAGGGAGCTTCAGCAGACCAGTTTTTGAGCCACAAAAGCCTACGCATATGTACTATAGACAGCGTAAAGCGGGAGGCCTGTTGGATTGTATCCTTTATGGCGTCCACCGCAAAACACAAGGCTCTAGGCAGGTCAGCTAGGGCATGAGCCTGCTGATCTGGTAAGTCCCTTAAGACTTGTTTCAACTGATCTTTCACTGCTTGGCAGACTCCAATCGCTGCTACCGCAGGTTGTGTCACCATACTTGCTGTAGAGAAAGCAGATTTTAGTAAAGACTCCAATTTTTTATCTATTGGGTCTTTGAACATTGGAACATTATCTACTGGACATGTCAGTGATTTGTTAACAGAAGAGATGGCTGCGTCCACTATAGGGACCCTCCATTTTCTTATGAACTTATCCTCCATGGGATAGATCACCGGAAATCTCTTGGGGGGAGCAAATATTTTATCAGGATGCTCCCAATCCTGGTAAATAAGCCCTTCTAATAAAGGGTGGATTGGGAAGGAACAGACCGCCTGGGGAGCTTTTAGCGACCCCAGCGAGGAAACCGTAGTGGCTGGTGGTTCCGCCAGAGGCATTTTAAATGCTGATCGGACCATGTTAGTCAGAGACTGAACCCATAATCTTTCAGCCTGAGAAGCTGAGAAAGGTTCTTCCACTGTTGATTCCTCTATAAGTGAATCAACCTCATCCTGATCCCCTTCAGGTAGGTCGATCTCTGTGTGGGGCTGTTCCTCCACTAACAGGCACTCTGAAGGAGGAGACGGAGATCGGACGCGCTTTTCCTGTGACAGGGAAGCAGCGATCAATGCTGTTAATCTCTCTTCCAATCCTCCCAGAGTTGAGGATAAAACCTCCTCTGTTATATATACAGGAGCAGGTGGACTGGGGACAGCCGCAGCACCAGACATTCCTGCGGGGTTTCTACGGCTACTGACCTCTGCATTCTCAGGGGAGATTGGTGCAGTGCAAGCATGCCCAATATCCTCAGAGCCCGATGGAGACCCCTTTGGCTTCCTGGAAGATTTATTTCCGGAGCGTCTGGACGACATATCCTTTAAGCACAAAGCTGAGGTATTCCCGTCGTCATACACCAATTTTTGCTGGTAATAGTCTAACACAGGTGCTGCTATATACCAGCTGGTGTCCACTAAAGTGCCTTTCTATGGGGATGCCTGCATCAACCGCCTCTGTGTGCCACTGTTTGTTGCTAGCTCTGTTTGCATGCAGCTGACACTTGTACTGTGTCTTTTAACCATGCTGGGACGCCCGCACATGCGCAGAAGCGCCGCGGCGCGCATCGAGCGTCATCCACCCGCCCCGCCCCTTTTTTTTCATAGGAGGCGCGTGCACGCGCCCGCGCGCGCGCCCGTGCGCCAATGGCGCCCTTTTCGAAAACCAACAGAGGACTAGGAGCCAGGGCCCTTTTTGCCGGAGGGCCTGTGCGGTGGATGAACGCAGCAACAGGGCAGAGGAAGTGGATTCCCTCAGAGAAACTTACCAGCTGCCTGGATCTTTTGAGTTGAGAAAACCAAAGATCCACATTTACAAGAAAAATGGACTACAGCGGCCTCTAGTGGTTTAACACAGGTACCGCGGTCCCTGTTTTTTTTTTTTCTTGACTACTATTAAAATTTTACATTTTCAGTAGTTATAGGCAAACACAGATATTTAGCGGGAATACCGTTAGGTAACAGACAGAAAGACAAATTAGGCTTGGGGGTCCCCCAATAGAACCAAGTTCCTGAGGGCCCCCACTTACCTGATCCCCGCCGCAGGACTTTGTTTGGTCCACAAAAGTCCAAACTTCACCTATCACGGCAGGCATTGTAATTAAACCTTCAGGGACCGGGTTCCCAAGGATTCCACTCCCCTGGACCTGTATAGCACCCTGCACAGACAGCGTCTTGGTCGTGGGTATGACCAGAGCTCTGGATCCCAGGGTCCAGCCCTCCTAAGAGAAGCATTACAGGCAAAACCTTGCTCTTCTGCTGCAAGGCCCGGGTACCGACCGTTTAGCTATGAAGCTTTTTTTGGTGGGATCCGGAACAGCTTACTAAGGCCCAAAAGAACCTGTACGCAAGCCCAGTGAAAACACATGTTACTCTTTGGCCAACACCTTAGACACTGGCAAAAAACTGAGGTGCTCCCGGGTGGGAGGGGCTTATATAGGGGAGGGTACTTCCGGTTTGGAATTGGCCAGTGCCAACACCTGAAGGTAAACTATATAACCCATTAGTAATGACTAAGTCGCTCTGTGTCCCGTGATGTACGAAAAAGAAAAGTGGGTACTCACAAAATGCAACTGACAAAAGGCCATAAACACAGTGCATGGACATGCACAGAACACGGGGTACAGCTAACGCGTTTTGGGGGCGCACCCCCTTCCTCAGAGCTAGGTCTAGTGTGCAAATTAAGGCCTCTTGAGCCCTTTAGGGAAAGAGAGCCTCGACTGATGGGGGCATGGCCAGTTGCAGGGCAAAGTGGCTGAGTGGTCACCAAGGATTGGTTGTTTATGGGGGATGGGATAGGTCTGAGCTCGGTAAAAGTATTGCCCCAGGGAATTCTGTGTCTTTTTAAGGAATGTGGTGGAGGAGCTGCCCACCCTACCGTCCCTTTTTTCTATGGTATGTCACAGCTTGCTGCGGTTTCTTGACCTTGCCAGCATAAAATGGCTGTAATGGGCTATGCCCTTGATGGAAATCGGAAGTAGGCAACTTGTCCAACACTTATGGTAAGGACAGGCCCCCCTCCCTTTTGGAATTGTATGCTCACAGTACAACTGTGACTGGCACCGGTTGAAAAGTGTTCACATGTTATGTGTTGGTTTTTAATAAAGCTGTGGCCTTGCCCTTTCCAACCTAATGGTTGGAAGTGTGTTTATTTAATGGGGTGAGGGGGCAAGGGGGAAGGTTTTCTATACATCTATGTTATAGTTAATTGTGCCTGGACCCATTGCGCCTCAGCAGCCAAGTGTTGCTTTGCAAGAAATAAAGATCTCTAACGTTGGGTGAATGCCGCTGCAATATGTATGTAGGGGTGCCCTGAAATTATGCATCATTTTAAAGGGTGCCTTGACTGGAAAAAGGTTGAGAAACACTGAATTAATCTGTGACAGGTTGAACGCTGTATCGAGTATGTATGCGTTCAGCGGCATATGCCCAGAGCACGGAATTCCTGCATTACAGGCATACATAGAAACATAGATCCATTTTTTTTTCCTTTTTCGTTAACTTTTTTGTCTGAGTATAGATCTATGTTTCTCCCAAGTATGTTTGAAACCATTTACTGTTGACTGGCTCACTACCGCTGCTGGAAGTTTATTCCAAGCATTAACGACTGTTCTGTCTCTAGGACAGAGAGCTGAACCTTCTTACTCCATAAACTTCAGATACCATATTTCTTTGATCTTAGATTTATTAGAACAAGCCAGGTGAAACTACAAATTGATAAAACAAACATCAATCAGCACAATATTACAAATAATAATAAAACAATGCTCTATAACACAGAATGAGATAACAAGAACTCACTTTTTAAGCTCGTTGAGGGGTGATGGCGAGAGATTGAAGAAACAGCCTTACTGTCTTGTTGTATATTCCTAAAATGGTGGCTGACTCACTTCCTCTAGAAAATCTCCCAGAATGCACTGGTTCCCAACAACTTTATTAACACATTCTAAGAAATACAATATGTAACAGAAACAAACAGCTAAAGCTATACCAGAAAGGGAACAGTAAGTAGCGCCTGTGCTCTGCATATAACTTGCTTGGAGTAAATCAGAAATCCAACATGTTGTTTTAAACACATAAACACAAGCAAGCTGAATAAAGGCCCGGTGGGCAGCACAACTACTCTTGCAGTAAAATAATACTTTCTAAGATTAGTTTTGAACTTTTATCCAATTAGTTTAAGGTCAGGTCCCCGTATTCTGCCCTCTTGAACATTATTCATCCCCTTGATGTATTTAAAGGTTTCAATCATGTCTCCCCTTTCCCTTCTTTCCTCCAGACTATACATATTAAGTTCCTGACATCACTCTCTTGATATGTTTTATCCCCCAGACTTTTCACCATTTTTGTTACCGGTCTCTGGATTTGTTCTATATTATCAATATATATCTGGCCAGCTCAGTAGATTGCTTTAACAAAGTCCTGGATTCTTTCCTAAATGTACATAATATAACTGGGTACTGACATTTATAGGTAAAGGTGATCCGGGGGAAAATCCAATTGCCTCTCGGGGGATCAGGAAGGAAATTCTTCCCCCGCTGTAGCAAATTGGATCATGCTTTGCTGGGGTTTTTGCCTTCCTCTGGATCAACTGTGGGTGAAGGATTGTGTATATGGGATTGTATTTATTTATTTTTGGTTGAACTAGATGGACTGGTGCCTTTTTTCAACCTGACTAACTATGTAACTATGTACTATGTAACTATGTAATATCTTTATGTAAGTGAGGTCTCCATAACTGGACACAATATTCTAAATGAGGTCTCACTAAAGACCTATATAGGGGAACCAGGACCTCTTTCCTCCTGCTGGCAATCCCTCTAGTGATGCATCCTAGAGTTCTATTCATTTTTCCCACTATCTGGTCACACTGTTTGCTCATTTTGCAATCATCTGAAATAAGTACCCCCAAATCTTTTTCTTCTGTAGTGCTGGCCAACACTGTACCCCCAATATTGTACTCTATCAAGGGATTCTTTTTCCACAGGTGCATTATGTTACATTTAGAAACATTGAACTGCAGTTTCTACTGCTTTGACCAATCTTCCAGCAATGCCAAATCATGTTCCATGTTACAGACTCCGCCAGAGATATCAACACTTTTGTGTCATCAGCAAAAAAACATACTGTACCTTGCCCAACAAACCCTTAGTTAATTCACTTACATATACAGTCAGGTCCATAAATATTGGGACATCAACACAATTCTAATCTTTTTGGCTCTATACACCACCACAATGGATTTGAAATGAAACGAACAAGATGTGCTTTAACTGCAGACTTTCAGCTTTAATTTGAGGGTATTTACATCCAAATCAGGTGAACGGTGTAGGAATTACAACAGTTTGTATATGTGCCTCCCACTTTTTAAGGGACCAAAAGTAATGGGACAGATTAACAATCATAAATTAAACTTTCACTTTTTAATACTTGCCACCAGTCCATCTAGTTCAACCAAAAAAAAAATTAAAAATACAATCCCATATACAATTACAGCCTGAAGTCTGGAACGCATAGACATCACCAGACGTTGGGTTTCATCCCTGGCGATGCTCGGCCAGGCCTCTACTGCAACTGTCTTCAGTTCCTTTTTAAGTCAACCTGAACAGAAAAAGAGCAGAAGTTGAGAGAAGTAGGGGAAGGTTCAGGCACGCAACACTTAAGTCAAGTATCTACACTCGTCGCCACTCAAGCCTGAGTGGGTATTGCTCACCTGGATAGTCCCTATAAGAGCGGTCCTAGCAGCCGGGATGGAGCACGGATGTCAGAGATGATGAATCCCCCTCTAGGCAGGTCTCCAGGCCTCTCCCCGAAACAGCAGTACCGTCGCTAGTCTCCACCGGGACTGTTCTTCCCCTGGAACTCCTTTCCCAAAGATGGGCCCTCTACAAATGGGCAGCCTGGGATCCTTCTCTGAAGTGTAGGCCCTAGTCAGCGGAGCCGAGGCCTAAGCACACTAGCGCACCTCGTGCCATGTGGGCCACGAGGCACACTCACTGGACCAGAGGTCCCCCTGAACGCCTTGGGGTCCCCCTGGAATCGCCTAACGCCAAATGGCATCTGCCCCTTTTTTACCCTCTCCCAGCATGCACAGCGGGTAGACCACACCCACTGCACGGCTGCTGAGAGGGGACACCCAAGGTTCTGTGATACTCCCATAGTCTAGCCCATGCCGGTGGTGACAGTGCCACCTGCAGGCAAAGGAGAACAACACTGCCGGGCAGTATCACACCCCGAACAGAACAACAACTGAATCATAATTGGTCTGAGCCCAACTACCGGCTCAGACTGCCCTTAAATTTCCACATAGCGCCGGCAAATATTGGGGGGGGGGGGCGCTACACATGCTATGTAACAGAGTGCACATTCTCACAAATACATTTGTTTTGTGTAGAGTGAAATATACCTGATTGATCCTGCCTTCAGCTGTACCTCTCTCCTTGTCTGTGTCCCCGCTGCAGCCTGAGATTTTGTAGAGTAGCAGTTGCCACATCTACTGAGCATGCTCCAGTTTCAGTTCCCTTCTAAGCTGTTCATTTCCACCTTATTCTTATCTGTGCAGCCCATATGACTATAGAGTCACACATGTGGTTGTATACACAGTGGTAAATGACACTCCCCTCCTCAATGTCCTCATATTGGTAAACAATATGGGGGAAGGATATAATATGCTGATTGATTACATCCACTAAGAAACTCACAAAAGTCTAAATTGACATTAAAGGGGAATAAAAAAAATAATAATAACAAACATGTCATACTTACCTACTCTGTGCAGTGGTTTTGAACAGAGCAGCCCCAATCCTCCTCTTTTCACGGCGCTCCTGCCTCCTCCTCTTCAGCCAGCGCCCCCAATAAAAAGCCACTTTCTCTGGGGGCACAGGTGGGTGCTCACTCCCAAGCCCGGCTCTATGCATCCATAAGACAGACAGAGACGTGTCTCAGCTCCGCCCCCTGCTCTCTCTTCATTGGCTCATTGACTGTGATTGACAGTAGCAGAAGACAATGCCTCCCACTGCTGTCTCAGCCAATTAGTAATGAGAAACCCAGGAGAAGCTCCGCTATCATGCACATTGCTGGATTGAGAGGGAGATCAGGTGAAGCTGGGGAGCCGCTGCACACAGAAGGTTTTTTACCTTCATGCATTCTATAAACCTAAAAACCTTGAGCCTTTAATACCACTTTCGTTTTATTATAAAACAGTATTAAATATATCAAATGTAATTGCTAATACCTGTAAAGTAAAAAAAGGAGACTTGGATACAAAAGAACAGGAAAAGATCATGTGACCACACAAAAGTGCTGCATAAATAAGGTACTTCGAGGATTTGTTTTGAAAACAAAATGCAGTGGAATGATATACAGTATATGATTTTCATGAATAAATTATGGCAATTAACACTTCCCTGTTCACTATCACTAATGCTGCATACACACGGTCAGAAATTCTGCCAGAAAAAGTCCGATGTGAGCTTTTGGTCGGAAATTCTGACTGTGTGTATGCTCCATCGGACTTTTGCTGTTGGAATTTCCGCCAACAAAAGATTGAGAGCTTGTTCTCAAATTTTCTGACGGAAAAAATTCCGATCGGTAATTCCGATCGTCTGTAGCAATTCCGACGTGCAAAATTCTGACGCATGCTCGGAAACAATTTGACGCATGCTGGGTAGCATTGAACTTCATTTTCTCACCTTGTCGTAGTGTTGTACGTCACCGCGTTCTTGACCATCCAAGTTTTTTCCGACAGAATTTCCGCTCGTGTGGACGGGGCATTAGACAAATGCCAGGAAATAACATTGATCTATTGAACCCTCCCTCTAGTGGCTAATTTACACATAGTTACATAGTTACATAGTTACATAGTTAGTCAGGTTGAAAAAAGACAAAGTCCATCCAGTTCAACCATAAAAAAATAACTAAAATAAAATAAAAAAATATCGTGCAATCCCATATACCCAATTCTATACCCACAGTTGATCCAGAGGAAGGCAAAAAAACCCAGCAGAGCATGATCCAATTTGCTACAGCAGGGGAAAAAATTCCTTCCTGATCCCCCGAGAGGCAATCGGATTTACCCTGGATCAACTTTACCTATAAATGTTAGTACCCAGTTATATTATGTACATTTAGGAAAGTATCCAGGCCTTTCTTAAAGCAATCTACTGAGCTGGCCAGAACCACCTCTGCAGGGAGTCTGTTCCACATTTTCACAGCTCTTACTGTGAAGAAACCTTTCCGCATTTGGAGATGAAATCTTTTTTCTTCTAGACGTAAAGAGTGCCCCCTTGTTCTCTGTGTTGACCGTAAAGTGAATAACTTAACACCAAGTTCACTATATGGACCCCTTATATATTTGTACATGTTAATCATATCCCCCCTTATTCTCCTCTTCTCAAGAGTGAATAAATTCAGTTCCTCTAATCTTTCTTCATAGCTGAGCTCCTCCATGTCTCTTATCAGTTTGGTTGCCCTTCTCTGCACTTTCTCCAGTTCCCCGATATGCTTTTTGAGAACTGGTGCCCAAAACTGAACTGCGTATTCCAGATGAGGCCTTACTAATGATTTGTACAGGGGCAAAATGATGTCTCTCTCTCTGGAGTCCATACCTCTCTTAATACAAGAAAGGACTTTGCTCGCTTTGGAAACCACAGCTTGGCATTGCATGCCATTATTGAGCTTATGATCTACCAAAACCCCCAGATCCTTCTCCACTACGGATCCCCCCAGTTGTATTCCCCCTAGTATGTATGATGCATTCATATTCTTAGCCCCCAAGTGCATAACTTTACATTTATCAACATTAAACCTCATCTGCCACATAGTCGCCCAATTAGACAGAGCATTGAGGTCGGCTTGTAAATTGGCGACATCTTGTAAGGACGTTATTCCCCTGCATAGCTTGGTGTCATCTGCAAAGACAGAAATGTTACTTTTGATCTCAGACCCAATATCATTTATAAAGATATTAAAAAGTAAGGGTCCCAGCACTGAACCTTGGGGTACACCACTGATAACCTTAGACCATTCAGAGTAAGAATCATTAACCACGACTCTCTGAATTCTGTCTTTTAGCCAGTTTTCTATCCATTTACAAACTGATAATTCCAATCCTGTAGACTTTACCTTCCACATGAGCCGTGTGTGGGGAACTGTATCAAACGCTTTTGCAAAATCCAAGTACACCACGTCCACCGCCACCCCTCTGTCCAAGGTTTTACTTACCTCTTCATAAAAAGAAATCAGGTTTGTCTGACAACTTCTGTGTTTCATGAATCCATGCTGTCTGTTGCTTAAATAGTTTTTTTCCAGCAAGAACTCATCTATGTGGTCTTTTATTAATCTCTCCAGTATCTTCCCAACTATGGAAGTTAAACTAACAGGTCTATAGTTAATTGGTAAAGACTTTGTTCCCTTTTTAAATATAGGCACCACATTGGCCCTGCGCCAATCCAGTGGTACTATTCCTGTCATTAATGAGTCCCTAAAAATTAGATACAATGGCTTTGAAATTACAGAGCTCAATTCTTTTAGGATCCGTGGGTGTATGCCATCTGGTCCAGGTGCTTTATCCACCTTTATTCTGTCTAAATATTTCTGGACCATATCACTTTTGAGCCATTGTGGATTTGGGGCTGTGTCACTACCACCCCCATTATGGACATGAACTCCCCCATGCTCCATTGTATACACAGAGCTGAAGAAAGTATTTAATAAATTAGCCTTCTCTTTGTCCCCAGTCACCCACTTTAGATTATTTTGTAAAGGGCCTACATGCTCAGACTTGACCTTTTTACTATTAATATATTTGAAGAATTTTTTGGGGTTTGTCCTACTATCTTTTGCAATCTGTCGTTCGTTTTGAATTTTTGCATCCTTGATTTCCTTTTTACATATCCTGTTATATTCTTTGTAACATTTAAACGACACTAGTGTTCCTTCATTTTTATATTTTTTAAAAGCGCTTTTCTTATTGTTTATAGCTTTTTTAACTTTGGCAGTGAGCCACTGTCACGTACCTGACGGTGACGAGCCCGGTTAGCAGAGGGAGGCCTCCCTTACGGCTCCCACCGGCGGCCCCTGGTGATATAACAGGAAGCACAGAGGTGGAAGGGGTACGAGTGCCTGGCAGGATCAAGAACTACCGCAGGTGATCAGGAACCAGCAGGTGAGGAGGCAGGAACCAGGAACTACAGCAGGTGAGTGGACAGGAACCAGGAACTACAGCAGGTGAGTAGACAGGAACCAGGAACTCAGAAGATGACCCGGACCGGGAGGCACAGCAGGTAGACTGGAACCACTGGGCAGCAGCAGATGAACAGGAACCAGCAGATGAGCAGACAGGAACCAGCAGATGAGCAGACAGGAACCAGGAACTGCAGCAGGTGAGTAGACAGGAACCAGGAACTCAGCAGATGACCCGGACCGGGAGGCACAGCAGGTAGACTGGAACCACTGGGCAGCAGCAGGTGAACAGGAACCAGCAGATGAGCAGACAGGAACCAGCAGATGAGCAGACAGGAACCAGCAGATGAGCAGACAGGAACCAGGAACTCAGCAGATGACCCGGACCGGGAGGCACAGCAGGTAAACTGGAACCACTAGGCAGCAGCAGGTGAACAAGAGCCAAGGTCAGGCAGGATCGTCAGACAAGCCGGGGTCGGGTAAACTGGCAGGCAGCGAGGCACAAAAGGATCAGGCAATACCGAAGTCAGAAAACAGGCCGATGGTCAGGTACAGGCAGATAGCAGGAGGGTCACAGGAAGCCGGGTCAGATACAGGTAAACAAGGCAGATCAGGTCACTTGGGATAAACGCTGTAGAGCAGACAGCAGGGACTGTCTGCAAGTGAGGAGTTTAAATAGCCCTTCGGGCGTCACCTGCGGGGGCGGGAACCAGGAAGTCCAGGGCGTCTGTTCCTGACAGGGTTTCCATGACATTGCCCCCCCCCCCCAAGGGGCAGCCTCCGGATGCCCCTAGGAGCAAACTTCTCGGGGTGAGACCTCCTGAAGGCTTGTATCAGGTCTTTGGCGTGAATGTTCTCTTCGGGTTCCCAGGAGTTCTCCTCTGGTCCGTAACCCTTCCATTTTATTAAAAATTGACTCTGGCTATTTCTTCTTCGTGCGTCTAAAATAGCTTCTACCTCGAATTCCTGTTCCCCGTCTATGATGACGGGATCAGGGCGAGTCGGGGCCCGACCTGGGAATGGGTTGGAGACTGACGGTTTCAATAGAGAAACATGAAAAACAGGGTGGACCCTCAGGGAGTCGGGGAGCTCCAGCTCGTAGGCCACCTCGTTGATTTTCCTTTTGATAGGAAAAGGCCCTAGAAACTTGGGGCCCAATTTCTTGGACGGGCAAGTCACTCTTAGATTGATGGTGGAAAGCCATACTTGGTCGCCCGGTGCCAGCGCTAATTCACCCCGTCTCCTCCTGTCGTAGACCGTCTTGTTATACTCCTGAGTTCTTGCCATGGCTTCGCGTAGAAGCTGGTTGTTAGAGGAGAAGAAATTCACTTTTTCCAGAACTGCGGGCACTGAGCACTCAGGGAGAGAGTTGGGCAGAAATGTGGGGTGAAACCCGAAGTTCGCAAAAAATGGGGTCTGGTTAGTTGCGGAGTGGATGGAGTTATTGTAGGAGAACTCCGCTAGCGGAAGCAGGGAGAGCCAGTCATTCTGAGCAAAGGAGGAGAAACAACGCAAATATTGCTCGAGGGTCTGATTTGTTCTCTCAGTCTGTCCGTTGGTTTGAGGGTGGTAAGCCGAAAAGAATGATAGCTCTATTCCCAGAGTCTTGCAGAGGGACCTCCAGAACCGGGAGGTAAATTGTACCCCCCGATCGGAGACTATATTAGCAGGTACCCCGTGGAGCCTGACGACTTCTTTAATGAACATTTGTGCAGTTTCCGGGGCCGAGGGGGTCCCTCTCATAGGAACAAAATGTGCCATCTTGGACAGACGGTCCACAATCACAAAGATGGTGGTGTGATTCTCAGCCGGGGGGAGTTCAACTATGAAGTCGATAGAAAGCATTTTCCACGGTCTCTCTGGAACGGGTAAGGGCTTCAGTAGTCCCCAGGCTTTGGATCTGGACCCTTTATTCCGGGTACATGTAGTACAGGACTCCACGAACCTCCTGCAATCCTTCGCGTAGTCGAGGCCACCAGAAGGTACGTTGTACCAACTCAGTGGTCTTAGCCACGCCAAAGTGCCCAGCAAGGGCATGATCGTGGCAGAGCTCTAGCACGGTTATCTTTAGTTCTTCTGGTATGAATATCCTGTCTTGGTGCCAGAGTAATCCATCCTTGGTTTGCAGATCCAGTTCAGGAGAGGGTTCCTGTCTAGTGGTGGCTTGTCTGATCCGGGAGAGTAGGTCCTCCTGAAGAAGGAGAAAATTCTCAGGAGCGAGGATTGTATCGGGTGAGGAGAGTTCTTTGGATCCATGAAACATTCGGGACAAGGCGTCAGGTTTAGTGTTCTTGGCACCGGGGCGGTATGTCACATGGAAGGAGAACCGGGAAAAAAACAGGGCCCATCTGGCTTGTCGTGGTTTTAGTCTTTTTGCAGTTTTCAGGTACTCTAAGTTCTTATGGTCGGTGAATACTAAGATCGGGTGAGCAGCACCTTCAAGTAAGTACCTCCATTCTTCCAGGGCGGACTTAATCGCCAAGAGTTCCCGGTCTCCCACGTCATAGTTCTTTTCTGCCGCAGATAATTTGCGAGAAAAGAAAGCCACCGGATGAAGCAAAGCCTTGGTTCCTTGCCTCTGTGACAATATTGCCCCTACTGCAACCTCAGAAGCATCTACCTCAAGTACAAATGGTAGGGAGGAATCTGGGTGTTTTAAGATGGATGCAGAGGTGAAGAGCCCTTTGAGATCCTCAAAGGCCTTTTGGGCCTCAGGGGACCAGTGGAAGCGGGTACCTTGCTTGGTTAGCTGAGTAATGGGTGCAATGATGGCGGAGAACCCCCGGATGAATTTACGATAAAAGTTGGCGAATCCAACGAACCGTTGGATTCCCTTCTTATCCACTGGCGCTGGCCAGTCCAAGATTGCGGTGATCTTCTGTGGGTCCATCCTGATGCCTTCGCCAGAGATGATTAATCCCAGAAATGCTATGCTCTCCCGCTCAAACTCGCATTTCTCAGCCTTCGCATATAGTTTATGCTGCCGAAGCCGGTCTAACACACTTCTGACATGCCTGCGATGAGAGTCAAGGGAGGAAGAGAAGATTAGTATGTCATCTAAATAAGCAATCACAAAGAGATCTAAAAAGTCCCGAAGAACATCATTAATTAAATACTGGAAGGTGGCAGGGGCATTGCACAGCCCGAAGGGCATCACTAAATATTCGAAATGTCCGAACCGGGAGCGGAAGGCGGTTTTCCACTCATCGCCCTCCTTGATTCGGACCAGGTTATAGGCTCCCCGGAGGTCAAGCTTAGTGAAAATAACGGCAGCTCCCAATCTTTGGAACAACTCTGGTACCAGAGGAAGAGGATAACGATTTTTAATGGTGACCTTATTTAGTTCACGGTAGTCCACACATGGCCTGAGGGTATGGTCCTTCTTTTCTACAAAGAAAATGCCTGCGCCTGCTGGCGACGTAGAGGGGCGAATGAACCCCTTTAAAAGGTTCTCATCAATGTAGTCCTTCAGGGCCCCCTGTTCCACCTCCGTTAAAGGGAAAATCCTACCGAAAGGAATAGCTGCTCCGGGAAGTAGATCAATGGGGCAGTCGTAGGCTCGGTGGGGTGGTAGTGTCTCTGCCCCCTGTTTACTAAACACATCGAGAAAGTCCAGGTAAGCGTCAGGGATGGCCTGACGTATTCCGGCCTCAGTGTCGGTACACATTAAGGTGGCAGGCCCAGGGGGTTTGTGTGAGCCACAGGACCGTTGGCAGTAGGAGGAAGGAAACGTGATCACCCCCGTGACCCAGTTAATGGTAGGATTATGGGCTTGTAGCCAGGGCATACCGAGAATTATGGGGAACAGTGGAGAGGAGATAATATCCAGCCGTAGATATTCTCGGTGCACCCCGGTAGAGGAGAAGACAGTGACAGGTAGGGGAGCCGTCTCTTCGACCACGGGCCCCGACTTGATAAGGGACCCATCAGCCAGGTGAACCCGTAGTCCATGGGTCTTGGGAAGTAGAGGAATAAGTTGAGTACGGGCAAAAGTTGAGTCCATGAAGCAACTACAAGCCCCAGAGTCAATAATTGCGACGACTTGCAGGGTCCTTCCTGGGAGCTGCAGGGAGATAGAAAGAGCGAAGTGAGAGGAGGATTTAGTCTGAGGGTTGATCACAGCAGGGAATACTGACAAGCCCTTACGGAACTTCAGGGGACAGTTCCTAACGAAGTGACCGGGCTCCCCGCAGTACAGGCACAGGTTGTGCGCGCGTCGGCGTTGGCGTTCCTCCGGAGTAAGGGAAGGGCGGAGGACCCCAAGCTGCATGGGTTCAGGAGCATCGTACGAGGGGGTCAAGGGTGCTGCAGAAGCTGGGTGCGGATGACTGGGGACCCGGGGAAGCATCCAGGTCGGCCGGGTGAAGCCCGTGGCCCTCTCAACCCTCCGTTCCCTCAGGCGTCGGTCGATCTGAATTGTCAGATCGATCAGTAGGTTCAAATTTTCTGGTATTCCTACCCTAGCCAGTTCGTCCTTCAATGGGTCAGAAAGGCCTATGCGAAACTGGTGACGGAGGGCAGCGTCATTCCAGCTGGTGTCTGCGCTCCAGCGCCTGAATTCAGCTACATAATCTTCCGCTGCTCTGCGTCCCTGCTGAAGGGTCCGCAGGGCGTTCTCTGCAGTGACCGAGAGCTGAGGGTCCTCGTACAATTGGGCAATGGCGTCAAAAAAAAGTGTAAGGCTGTCCAAGGACGCATCTTTGCGTTCTAGCAGGCGGTGGGCCCAGTTCTGTGGGTCTCCGGAAAGCAGCGAAATTACAAAGCCCACCTTGGTAGCTTCTAAGGAAAAGGTGCGGGGCTGTAAGGCAAAGTACAACTCACAAGAGTTCCGGAAAGCCCTGAACTTGCTCCGGTCGCCGGAGAATCTTTCGGGTGTAGGGACCCCGGGTTCAGGGGGAAGCATGACCACCGTGGGCGCAGCTCCTGCCCCGGCGGAAGAAGTGGAGGCATGTGGACCCCCTTGAGCTCCATCGGGGTTGGTGAGGGCCTGCACTTGTCCTTCCAGGTGAGTGTAGCCTTGCTGGAGGCTCTTAACGGCCTTGGTCAGTCCCGCCAGGTGTCGGCATAGTTCCTCCATAGGTGAGGCTCCCTGCTCGGGCTCAGACATGGCTGTCTGCTACTGTCACGTACCTGACGGTGACGAGCCCGGTTAGCAGAGGGAGGCCTCCCTTACGGCTCCCACCGGCGGCCCCTGGTGATATAACAGGAAGCACGGAGGTGGAAGGGGTACGAGTGCCTGGCAGGATCAAGAACTACCGCAGGTGATCAGGAACCAGCAGGTGAGGAGGCAGGAACCAGGAACTACAGCAGGTGAGTGGACAGGAACCAGGAACTACAGCAGGTGAGTAGACAGGAACCAGGAACTCAGAAGATGACCCGGACCGGGAGGCACAGCAGGTAGACTGGAACCACTGGGCAGCAGCAGATGAACAGGAACCAGCAGATGAGCAGACAGGAACCAGCAGATGAGCAGACAGGAACCAGGAACTGCAGCAGGTGAGTAGACAGGAACCAGGAACTCAGCAGATGACCCGGACCGGGAGGCACAGCAGGTAGACTGGAACCACTGGGCAGCAGCAGGTGAACAGGAACCAGCAGATGAGCAAACAGGAACCAGCAGATGAGCAGACAGGAACCAGCAGATGAGCAGACAGGAACCAGCAGATGAGCAGACAGGAACCAGGAACTCAGCAGATGACCCGGACCGGGAGGCACAGCAGGTAAACTGGAACCACTAGGCAGCAGCAGGTGAACAAGAGCCAAGGTCAGGCAGGATCGTCAGACAAGCCGGGGTCGAGTAAACTGGCAGGCAGCGAGGCACAAAAGGATCAGGCAATACCGAAGTCAGAAAACAGGCCGATGGTCAGGTACAGGCAGATAGCAGGAGGGTCACAGGAAGCCGGGTCAGATACAGGTAAACAAGGCAGATCAGGTCACTTGGGATAAACGCTGTAGAGCAGACAGCAGGGACTGTCTGCAAGTGAGGAGTTTAAATAGCCCTTCGGGCGTCACCTGCGGGGGCGGGAACCAGGAAGTCCAGGGCGTCTGTTCCTGACAGGGTTTCCATGACAGCCACATAGGTTTTATTTTTAGCCTTTTAAACTTATTGCCCATGGAAATATACTTTGCAGTGAGTTCACAAACAGTCTTTTTGAAGAATTTCCATTTCTGTTCTGTGCCCATTAATGCCAATTTTCCCTCCCAGTCTAAGTCCTGGAGAGCAGCCCTCATCCTTGGAAAATTTGCTTTATTGAAATTAAGTGTTTTTATCCTTCCTGCATGTATTTCTTGCTTACAGCTAACATCAAATGAAATCATGTTATGGTCACTGCTACCCAGGTGTTCCTTTATCTGAACATTAGTAATAAGCTCTGCATGGTTTGAGATTACCAGGTCCAACAGAGCATCATTCCTAGTTGGGGCCTCAATAAACTGGACCATAAAATTGTCCTGTAATAGGTTTATAAATTTTTTCCCCTTTAACTGTCCCAGCAGTGCCATTACTCCAGTCAATTTCTGGGTAGTTAAAATCCCCCATTATTATCACTGTCCCAGCCCTTGCAGCCCTTTCCATCTGTGCAAGGAGCTGAGTCTCCACCTCCTCATTAACATTGGGTGGTCTATAACAAACTCCAATGATTAACTTTGAACTACGCACATCTGTATGCAGTTTCACCCATAATGCTTCAGCCTCATCACACTCTCCATCAACCAGGTCCTCTTTCACACTCGCTTTGAGATCACTTCTCACATAGAGACAGACCCCGCCACCTTTCCTTTTTTCCCTGTCTCTTCGAAAGAGTGCATAGCCAGGAATATTAATAATCCAGTCATGTGAGGATTGAAGCCACGTTTCAGCAATACCGATTACGTCATAGCTCTCCTCATGCACCAGAGCTTCCAACTCACCTATTTTGCTTGGCAGACTTCTGGCATTGGTGAACAAACACTTTAATGTATTACATTTTTCTCTGGTGTTTTTCAATATAATTTTTAGTAGTACAAAAGGCACTATAGTTTCCAATGGCTGTTTGCAACATGGGAACTTTCTTGTCACCTGCCATAACCCTCCCCCCATCTATCCCCATTCCACTCTCCATTAATGTCTGACCACTAACTGACCTGTGTGCCCGATGTAATTCTAGTTCACCCTCCCCCCTCAAACCTAGTTTAAATACTCCTCCAGCCTTCCCATAAACCTCTCCCCCAGCACAGCAGACCCCCTTCCATTCAAGTGCAAACCGTCTTTAGCATATAGGTTGCACCCCAATGAAAAGTCAGCCCAGTGCTCTAGAAACCCAAATCCCTCCTCCCTACACCAGGTCTGTGTATTTAGTTTTTTTGTGTATATTTTCTTATTTTATTATGTTATTATAAAAAAATAAAAAAATTGTACAAATACTTTTTCATTTATTACTAGAAAACATAAACATATGCAGTCATTGAAAGTACACTGCACGTCCCCTTTAATATAATAGCTGCGGCCAAACCACCCCAGTGTTTCTATGTTAATGGAGCAAGTTGTGCACTTGTGTTTCTCTTCCTTTAATTTCCCCCTTCGGCTGCCGTCCGTTATGCAGGCTGCTTATCGTCTCCATTCCCCATCTCTAGAGGAACACGACAGGATTGTCCCCTGTCCTCTGTTCTTTTTATCCTTGCCCTCAAGCCCCTGGCCATGGCTCTTAGAGCTAACCCAAACATTATTGGAATCTCATACGCGGGTGAAACTTATAAGGTAAATATGTTTGCGGATGACGTTCTTTTGATCCTCACTAATCCAATTGTCTCCCTACCCAATTTACAATCCCTTCTGACCCATTTTGCTGCCATTTCAGGGCTCCAGATTAACCCCCACAAAACTGTTGTTGCTGAACATCTCCCTTCCAAGCCCCCTGGGGTCGCGCATCTCCAATCCTCCTTCCCGTACCATTGGTCCCAGACGATGTACCTTGCTACGAAACGCGTCGGGAAGACTCCACCGTTGCTGATAGTACTTTCACACATGCTGTTTTGACATCCTTAATGTAAGTTTTTCCACTACATTAAAAGTCGACTATTTTTACAGTATTACGCTATGTGCCTTTTCTTCTTCCTATTTGTATACCATCATCTGGTTCCATCTTCTGCCAATATCTGAGTCATTGCATATGTAGCAGATGCTATGCTTAAATTTAGAGGGTAGCCTGAGCCCATAGTTGGACTCAGGCTGTTGAATTCTTCAAAAACTGGCTTCTGCTCTGAGGTAATGTTGCCTGGCAGTACAGTTCCCTGTGGCCTGTGGGTGGCACTGCAGCCCCAGGCTCAGGTCGAACCACAGGTAGCGTTGCAGCGTTATTGGGTGCCCTCTCTCGGCAGCCATACAGTGGGTGTGGTCTACCCACTGTGCATGCTGGGAGAGGATACATAAGGGGCAGACGCCATTATTCGGGGAGCAATTCACTCCTCCTGGCCCTCCAGGCCAGGGGTGCGTGTGTGTACCAACCACAGGCACCTTTAGTCTGAGGCTGCATCACTGTAAGTAGGCCCAGCACCTTTGGCTGGGGTCTACACCCGAAGAGGAATCCCAGGGTACCCAAGTGAGGGGTGACCCGCTCTGAAGGAGAGGCAACCAGGGGAGGATCTACCCAAGGGGATCGGTGAAAGAAGTCACTGTCTCGGGAGAGGCCTGGTTACCTATCGGAGGGAAGGATTCCGTAGTCTGCCACAAGCCTAGTAACGTGCCCCATTGGCACCTAAGGACTCAAGTGTTACTAGACTGGGAAGTTTGGGATTTAGAGATTATCTTCTGATCGTATCCCTAGGAAACCACAAGGAAATGTTCCGTGCTCCACACCGGCTGCTAGGACTGCTCTTAGGGGGACTATCCGGGTGAGCAAAACCCACTCAGGCCTGAGTGGCGATGCGTAATAGTTAAGTGCCGCGTGCCTGAACCTGCCTCCCTGTTCACTCCTCTTTATCTCCAACTTTTCCTGTCAAGTTCTCAACCAAAGCAAAATAAACCTTTTTATTGGGTTTAATACTGTCTGGACATTGGCCTTCCTTAAGAGAGAGAATAGACTTCTTCCTACACTCTAGGGTGAAGAACCAACGGAAAGAGGTAACTTGCTGCAGGACCCAAAAATAGATAACACCGCTCACCCTCTTCAACAAGGAGGATACTGGGCATGTGGCATGGTGTGTCCCACTTGCTAGCGGAGGTAAGCAAGAAAGGGATCTGTGTGCTACACGTGGGGGCTCGTCTAGGATTTTGCACCTACCCCTGGAAGTTGGACTATTTTTTTCTCTTGTCTGTGTGTTTTGTGGAAGTCGGCCATTAAGGAAAATTGGACTGCGTCACTACTTTAACGAGAGAAAAAGAGGTGCAGGACTGTTCTTTAACTTTTTCTAACTGCGTAGTTTGTGGGCGTATCCTAACAGAAGAAAAGCCTGCGAGCTGCGTGCAGAAGAGAAAAAGGGGGAGGAGCCCCCGCCATTTGTGAGTTACACGTGGTGCATTTGGCGCCAAGGACAGAGAAAGCCTGGACTGGTAAGAGAAGCAATATGTCTGCTACCCCATGAACTTCCATTTCATCGGGACCTCGGATTTGCCCAACTACTACTACCATGGACATTGCTTCCCTTACAGCCTTACTCACAGATACGGGGATCCGGCTCAAGCCTTTGGGCCGCTTCGCACTGTACACTTGCCGAGATGCGGAGGCCCTGGGGGGTGCACTGTCCCAGATGCGGTGGATTGGCTGTGCAACTAAGGCCATTCGGAAGGTGTTTGACTTGTTGGGAATTCTTGTTCGAGGTGGACCAGCCCTCCGAGTCACCCCGAGCCTATCGGGTCAATTGTATTGCAGGGGCTGTTACTTCCGAGGAGGACAACTACACCCTGTGACAGTAGGAGCTACTGTCGCGGTAAAATGGACAGTTTGCTGGACACAGGGTGTGCACATTTGCAAGGTGCAAGACTACAGAGCGTAGATGTGGACTGGAGAAGACTGCTTTCGCAGCTTTCTCCAGGTTTTGGTATTCTGGAAAGGGGCTTTGTAGTTTGGAGATTCCACAGTGTCTTGGGAGGGATGGGATCTCCAACCCTGTGTCCAGACTTTGCTGATTACCAGCAGGGTGTGTGCTCAGGTGAGCACAGCCCTTATAATGAATGTATGGGAAGAACTCATGGCTTCCAGTTGGAGACGGCTCCACACCAAGAGACAGGAGGTCTTCAGGAGTCAGAGAGGCTGTAGGAGGCAGCCAGAAAGTTGGTGACTGCAAGAGGCAGCCAGAAAGTTGGTGACGGCAAGAGGCAGAGCTGTAGACGCTAAAGGGAAGCCGTCTATTTTGAGGAGTCCGGTGGTCTGGGTGACCAGGATAAAGTGCAGAAGTACTGCTACAGAGAGCCAGGTGGGCTAGCATTTTCTGTTATGTGGATTTAATGGAGAAGAACCCCTGCGTGGGAAACCTTTGTTTGGACTTTTATTTTGCCTTTTTAATAAAAATGGGCTACCATGCCCTTAAATATAGTTCCTGACTGGCTTGAATCGCTGAAAAAACGCATCTATCACTTGAGCTAAACAACCCCCATCTCACAAGTGGTGGAGAATGCGGGCAGTTTTTGGAAGAGTTCCAGATCCTCGCATACCAAAAACAGTGAGTAAAAAGAAACTGTGTGTTTAATAGCAATACTGTGATGAACAGCCTATCTGAAGGAAAAGTTAAAGTTTTCTGCGGTGAACTGCTGCTAGCTGTGTGTGGCAGCCAGGTGAACTGCATTGCACAGGAGTTCAATAAATGGACTGTGTTGTATACAGGTGATGTGCCTGTGGAAGTGAGCTCAAGCAGAGAGTAAAGTCTACATGTGAAAGTGTGCTGTTTGCAAAGTCTTGAAGACAGTACTTCAAAAAATTTCTGTGTGAAAAGGAAGCAATGTTTGCTGAAATGAGAGAGAGAGCGGGTGTTGTTTCTAGCAACACTGGTGCAAGGAGTGCACAGGTGACTGAAAGTATGGAGAGTTCACCAGAGTCTGAGTCTGCAGTGGATTGGTGCAGGCGACACTTGGCTGCACTGAACCAAGTTAAAAGGGAAGGACATGTTGCCCCTGGCAACGCTGGTGCAAGATGGCCAGCTGTCAATGTGCAAAGGGTTAAGAACCAAATGTGCTGTTTGCGGTGCAGTAAGTGGGGGCATGAAGTTTCTAAATGTCCTTTGTCCCAGGCTTCACCAAAGCAAAGGTATGAGAAGCCTACTCTGAGTGTAAAGAGTGAGCAGATGGGTGTGGTTGCCCATGGCAACAAAGCAGAAATCCGTACAGCTGACTTCATACGGCCTATGTTGCCTTCGGAATGTGTTGAGGACTTTTTGGATGAGTTTGCAATGATTGCTTCTTACAGAAGATGGCCCAGAAATCGCTGGGTTGAGTTGGTGCAACCTTTTCTGATGGAGGAGTACCAGGAGGTGTACCGTGGGATGTATAGTAACCGAGATGACTACGATAATTTTCTAGGAGCAGTCCAGTCTAGAGAGCGCTACAAGAGATCAGCAGGGAGAAGGTGGTCTCCCATAGCAACAGGAGAAAGTCGCCAAGTGCCATGCCTGGAATGTGGTCAGCTGGGCCACGGGATCTTTTCTTGTCCAAGCTTGTGGAATACAGCTGCTGATCGTGTTGTTGGGCTTAATGCTTTGCCTGCAGGCGATGATGGAAAATCCAAGATGGATGTAATGTTACCCTGTTTCCAGGAGGGGGCGTCATCTTGTGAGAGCATGGCAAAGCAGGGACAACGCCCTCAATTGAAATCTTCAACCCATGCTAAAGAGAATGGTAAGACTGTTCCTGTTAAAATCATGGGAAAGGCTGACTGTGTGGTTCCTCACAATGAAGGTGAAAAAATGAACTTGCTGCAGTGTGCTACCCAGATCAGTGGGGAGACACAGGTTAAAACCCTGCTTGCAGCAAGGTCAAAAATTGAAAGGGACATATGGACTCTGGGTACAGCTAAGGTAATCCAGCGGAGTGCTGGAAAGGATGTGCTAGGGGTGACCAAAGCAGTTGGTATGCCATGTTCCCTAGTGACAGGTGCTGTGCAGTTGCCAAGGGAAACCACCAAGGAGCCTGCAGTGGTGAGGCACATGGTTTCCCAGGACAACTGTGAAGACGCCCTAGTGGGCAAAATAATTCCTTTGGAGAGGAAGGGTGGTGTGCTGAGTAGCACGCAGGGTGCCATGCGTTATGACAAAAGAAAACCTGATAGAGCTTATGAAACTGCTATGTTTATGAATGCTGATGATAAAGGTATTGCTGATGATGCATGTACTTATGGTGATGTGTTCCTTAGTAATGAGAAAAGGGGGATGTCTCCCTTGGCAACCAGAAGCGGAGCCACAGTGTTGTCCATGGAAATCTTTGGGGGTCTCCAGGTGTTGGAGCCAGAGATTGTCCAGGACAGCCCTGATATTGCTCTGATGGAACAAACTGGGTCTACACCATGCAGTGAGAGTTTGTGTGAGCAGGCCATTTATCATATGTGTATCCCAGTTGGTAAGGGGTTAAGTCAGCTGGCCAGAGCTGAAGGTACACAGCTGAGTGTGTTAGCGCCCCCAGAGCAAGGTAGTGATGGTGTATTGCAGCCTGCCTTGTTTGATGAAGCTTTAGCAAAGAGTAAAAGCATGTTGTCAAAATGTGATTTATATAGAACTGACAAAGTTACTGTTTGCGCTGCAGAATCCCAGGTGCCTCCTAGAGCCGATGATGAGGTACTGCTGAGCCCTCATAATGGAAGCACAACGGATTGGGACAGTTGGGCCAAACAATTACTAGCCATGATAGACAAGGCTATGTTGAGCTACAGGGGTGTGAATACAACAACTGCTATGCCAGACAGGGAAATCGCAGAGCGACCGATGGTTGAGGGTGCGTTCCTACAAGGGTTGTTTCCCCCCAGTCAGAAGGACCAAATCAGGGCGCATGCATGGCAGATGTGTTGTTCACAGCCCAGCCGCTGAAGGTCAAGTGGGAGGGTGACAATGTAACAAATGTTTACGTGCAGGGGCTCATTGTTGAGTTGGAAGGGATGAGTGGGAGACATGCGTCTGACAGTGTTCCAGAGGAGCATCAGGCTGTGATGGGTACCGCCAGTGAGGTGGAGGCCTGTTTAAATGTCTCGGCCCCTCAAGCCGCAGTGAATGGGCCCCTCCATGTCTCTGATAAGGTTATGGTCACCAAAAATGTTTTGCATATTGATGTGGAGTGTGTAGAAATTACAGAGATGTTAGTGGAACTGCTTGAAATGGTGAAAGCACAGTCCTTGTATGCCTGGGTGCCTCCATTACAGTCGGATGTGGTGGTGTTGCGTGGTACCAATGGATGGAGTCAGGTAGTAAAACCTGTGCTGGTTAAAATTAATCACCAGTGGAACTTGTTGGTACAGTGCTTTCTAATAGTGTGGCAAATGATCTCCCGGTTTCCTGTGAGGGTGCTTCCGGATACGGTTCAATACGGAAGGCGCTCTGGGGGGCTGCTGGAGACAGAGGTCTCTCCGCCTGATGCGGTGATGGACATGTCTGCTAGTGCGGTCCGAGGTGCGGCTGAACAGGGATTAGTAAATGGCGCGGATACTGCCTCACCCGCTAGACCTCCTAAGAAGGAAGGGCCAGATATGGACGCGGCAAAAGCAGAGATTCTGTCTGTCACCTGCAGAGAGGTACAATTTGGGGTACCCAGAGACGCTCTCAAATATAGTGTGGAGAGGAACAAAAATTGTAACATGGAAAAGTGTGAGTTGGCAAAGATGGGTACTGCTAGAAATGGGTCATGCGTTGTTCAGTGTCAGTTGTTGGGACAACTGCCCACAGAGATTTGGACAACAGGTGAAGTGAAGCCTTGTGAAGGTATCATAGGGGATAGCTGCTCACCTGTGTGTTGTCCCTCCTTGGGCTTGGCCCTAACAAACCCTGAACAAAAAATAACTGATGATATTGATAATTGGAGAAATAGTGACTTATTACTGAATGTTAATGTAAATAATGGCCTGCATATGAAAATGAATAATTTCTTGGAAAATGAGTGGGATACACAGATGTTGAGCCCTGGGGAGTTGGTAGTCAAGGGCAAAGGAGTTGGTAAACCCAAGGGACCTATTGTGATGGGGAAAACAGGTACCAGTGAGGGAAAAGGTGGTTCCTCATCAGGCGTAGTGTCTGGAGCAGGTTCCTTACAGAATCCAGAAACTGAGTTTAAAGGAAGTAGCAGGAAAGGCAGGGGGCTGCCAGAAAAGAAACGTGAGCTCAGGAACCCCAAGGACAGAGGGAGTAGGCTGGGGATACAGAAAGGTAGGACCCTGTTGCGATCCTGGGTAAGGCGTGCATGGAAACGCACCCGGAAAAAAGATTGGGCCTACGCAGCAAACAGCTGGCACAGAGGTGTCCCAATCAAAGATTCGGGCTTGTGTGTTCCGCCCCCTTCGGGTTCGAAACATGGGGGGAGATATGTGACAGTAGGAGTTACTGTTGCGGTAAAATGCACAGTTTGCTGGACACAGGGTGTGCACATTTGCGAGGTGCAAGACTACAGAGCGTAGATGTGGACTGGAGAAGACTGCTTTCGCAGCTTTCTCCAGGTTTTGGTATTCTGGAAAGGGGCTTTGTAGTTTGGAGATTCCACAGTGCCTTGGGAGGGATGGGATCTCCAACCCTGTGTCCAGACTTTGCTGATTACCAGCAGGCTGTGTGCTCAGGTGAGCACAGCCCTTATAATGAATGTATGGGAAGAACTCATGGCTCCCAGTTGGAGACGGCTCCACACCAAGAGACAGGAGGTCTTCAGGAGTCAGAGAGGCTGTAGGAGGCAGCCAGAAAGTTGGTGACTGCAAGAGGCAGCCAGAAAGTTGGTGACAGCAAGAGGCAGAGCTGTAGACGCTAAAGGGAAGCCGTCTATTTTGAGGAGTCCGGTGGTCTGGGTGACCAGGATAAAGTGCAGAAGTACTGCTACAGAGAGCCAGGTGGGCTAGCATTTTCTGTTATGTGGATTTAATGGAGAAGAACCCCTGCGTGGGAAACCTTTGTTTGGACTTTTATTTTGCCTTTTTAATAAAAATGGGCTACCATGCCCTTAAATATAGTTCCTGACTGGCTTGAATCGCTGAAAAAACGCATCTATCACTTGAGCTAAACAACCCCCATCTCACAACCCTTACAGCCGAACCCACGCGCATCACCGCGGCTGCAACGGATGCCATGGATGAGGTTCCGGTCACCACAGAGCCAGCGGCGGACATCACAGAGGATGCTGCCTCCGTCACCACAGAAACTTCCATCCCACCCGCCAAACGGAAAGTGGGATACGTTAAGGCCTCCCGCGGCCGCGGTGGAAGCCTGCCCCAGCGCCTGCCTAGAACAGATCTTCGAAGCGGAGGGATCCCTGGAAAATCCACATCAGGGGACGGTAAGGAGGCTGGGGGGACTGTGACAACAAGTTTGCCGGGGAAGGCAAAGAAGCCCATACCCTATACTACTGGGGATGTGTGGACAGCCGACCCTCTGGAACTTTTATCGTCTGGGGACAATGTATCCGTGCCCACCAGAAACTATTTACCTGCCAAAGAATGTGACACTTCGGACTTGGATTCGTCATCTGATGTGGGTGACGATGTGGAGATCGACGAGGTCTTCATTAAGAAGGGTTGGGACAGGATTCCGGTGACCCCGACCCGCTACCTTAGAGAGGGATCGCCGATGGACTCTGGGGAAACTACGCCCAGAGTGAAAGCCCCTGCTCTGGAGGAGAAGGTTGTTCCCACACCCGTACTGCCCGCCCCTGCATCGCCTGTGCCCGCTACTACAGAAGGACGTTTGCCATTGTGGCCGCCTCTGCCAAAGCCTGATGCAGTGCCAGTTAAAAGGTCGCCGGACGCTATTGTGTTACCAGGAGCAGGAGACCGTGCAACCATTCCGCATATTGCCTGGTTGCAGCGGCTCCTCAACAAGAGAGTGGCTGAGGAGTATGGCTGGGAGTACTCTTATGTGCCCAAGGAGCTACTGTTTGAAATAGAAGCCTATAGAGAAAGGTGGTACTCCGACACCATATGGGACTATCTTGAAGTGCCTAAATCCCGCAGGTACTTTGCATGTTCAGCCGCCTTGACTGATAGCTTCAAGCAATGCCGCAAAGAGTGGAATTATGGTCGGCACATACATGCTGATTGGGTGGTGATCTGTAACAAGGGGAGAGAGGACGCTGTGTATTCCATTGAAACCCTGAACAAACAGTGGAAGACTCATTCTCCCTTATCCCCATTATTATCTTTAAAGATAGGAACTTGTTCTATTTCTTCATTATCCTGTCTTTACACAGACAAACTGCCCTGGATTCAAGTAACTCTCTCCTCTGCTACAGATGAAGTCTGCTTCGTTGAGGAAATTGGAGAGCTGTTGTTTTTTTTCTCTCCTCTGCTCTTTAAAATAAAGAGAGACAGTTTTTTCCTTCTGAGTTGAACTTTGAGGGTAGATTAGTCAGGGCCAAAGCAACAGAGACGTTGTGGGCAAGATAGGAAATGTTTATTCATGCCCACGCGCAACTGCTTTGGATGTACTGATTTTGTGCTAAAACCAGGTGGCAGCGGTTTGCCGAACTCTAACAAAAATAAATAAATAATATATTTGATAATATAAAGTGATGCTAGGCTTAGCGTACTTTACTTAAAGAAGGAGGTATTTTCATTTCGGAGAGATGGCTCACTTCTTTGTACAGTTAGAAGATAGGATGTGTATTATGATGCATGTTGTTGTTTTTTTTCTCTCCCTCTGCAGGTGTGTGATCTACTATCAACTCCACCGGAGAATGGAGTGGGGTAGTTATTTAGGAGAGGGTGGGATGTGTGATATGTGTTTTTGTGCATTGCTAAATGTGACATTGGGAATGGGATGTCAGTTTGTATGTTACTCTATAGCCTCGTACACACGACCGAGTTTCTCGTCGTTAAAAACACGTCGTTTTTCTCGACGAGATTCTTGTTAACCTTGACGAGTTTCTCGTCAAGCTTTCCATGCGTACACACTGAGAATTCCAAATCTCGTCGTTGTTCTGCGCGGTCACGTCCAGCACGTACGACGGCAGTATAAAGGGGAAGATCGATTTCCCTGGCGCCACCC
This sequence comes from Rana muscosa, assembly GCA_029206835.1. Classification (NCBI taxonomy): domain Eukaryota; kingdom Metazoa; phylum Chordata; class Amphibia; order Anura; family Ranidae; genus Rana; species Rana muscosa. The sequence continues at coordinate 285,362,547 of CM055119.1, read as the reverse complement.
CTTGGGCTGCTTTTGCTGATCTCGTGTTACCGCGTGTGAAGTAAAAGTTTGGGAAGAGACAATTCACGCTTTTCAGTCTTCGTGCTTTCAGTTCGTTTTCTGTGGTTCAGTTTGTGCTTGTGGGTTTGTATCTTGTCTTTCAGGGTGTGTAAGCAGGTCGTATCTGTTTTACAGTGCGTTCTTGCCCATTCGTTTCTGATTTTCAGTTCGTTCTTCATAGGCCTTGCTGTTCTAAAGTGCGTTCTGTTTAGTACGTTCTGATAAGACGACCGTTTCCTAGCCATGTCGCGGGTACGTTCTCATCGTCGAGTTCGTGCTGTGCGGGCGCTTGGTGTTGGTCTGCTTGTTTTGGACCAAGACGAGTCCATGAACGGGGTGAGGAGGAGTTCATGGACCAAGAATTGGTTGCTCCAGCGGGACCAATTCTGCCATATGCCTCTGCTGCGGGAGATCGTCCAGAATAATCCTGAGGACTACAGGAATTTTTTACGGATGTCTGACCCTGTTTTTCAGCATCTGTTGGCTTTGGTGTCCCCCTATATTACCAGGCAGGACCCCGTTATGCGGGAAGCCATCAGTGCTGAGCAGAGGCTCATCGCCACGTTACGCTACCTGGCGACATGGAGAAGTTCACGACAGGCATCTCCCCCCAGGCTCTGGACCTCATAATCCCAGACACCTGTTCTGCCATTATACAAGTCCTGCAGGAGGACTATATTAGGGTAAGTTTTCTCCATTAACATCACATTTTATGTATTTCATGTATGCTAATGTATTGTATTTTTTTCATCCTTCCCTAATTACCATGATTGTAATATGCTGAGAATGTCCCCTTTGTCCTCATGCATGCTGTAAGCTTTTAAATGCCCCTTTTTTCTCCTCCATGCATATTTCCCTTCACTAACCTCTCCATCAGTGGCGGCTGCTGCTCCAGATGTTTTGGGGGCCACCCCCAAATTATAAATCTAAGCTTCCTCCATTTTTGCGACTGTGTCTATTAAACGCCACCAGTTTGCCCCCTCCAATGCAGCCAGTTTGCCCCCTCCAATGCAGCCAGTTTGCCCCCTCCAATGCAGCCAGTTTGCCCCCTCCAATGCAGCCAGTTTGCCCCCTCAAATGCAGCCAGTTTGCCCCTCAAATGCAGCCAGTTCCCCCCCAGCCCTGCACTTACCTTCTTCTGGTCAACCGCATCCTTCTTCTGTCCTTGATGTCTTCTCCTGCCCTTGATGTTGCATCAGCCAATCAGGTTACCGGTAAACAGACTTGGTGAACATGATTGGCAGAGGAGCCTGTCAGTGTTTACCCAAGGAATGCCCCCCCCCTGCGTCCCCTGGTTAACTTTTATGAAGCCAATTACATCCCTCAGTCTGTACTCGCCAAGGCTATTTGTCCCCCTGGCTCTGATAGGCAATTTCCACCCCAAAAATGCCGCAGTTATTCATATGGCCGTCGCTCAACAGGGGGCCATCCACCTGAATAGTGGGCGGCATTGACACAACATAGGTTCATGCAAGGCATGAACCTATGTATTGTTCTGAGTGACGGGCGCAGGAGAGAGGGGGCAGCGCTCCAGCGCCCACTCTGGACGCACTGCCACTGCAATGCTATCCTGTGGCCAAACACATCTACCCTCCCCCCCAAAATTGATTATAATGGACCATCAGAGGGGGTGATGAATATGATCCTTGACCCTTCCATTATACTTTTAAAAAACACATTAAACAGAGATTTTGATTGATGTTGGGCTCGAATGTATTTTATTTTAATCTGCTTGCAATGTTATGTGCAAAAGTACTAATATTTTGTTATCTTGTTTGACTCCACAGCTTCCTTCCACGCCACAGGAATGGCAGACTGTGGCATCGGAGTTTGCCACGCGGTGGGACTTCCCCAACTGCGGTGGATCCATTGACGGGAAGCACGTCCACATCATGCCGCCACCCCGGTCTGGGTCCTACTTCTTCAATTACAAGGGGTTTCATAGCATTGTGCTGATGGCGGTGGTGTCAGCACGGTATGAATTCCTCTATGTGGATGTGGGGAAGAATGGCCGGATGTCCGATGGGGGATCCTTCATCCAGACGGAGTTTACCCTCCGTCTCCAGAGTGACGACCTTGCATTGCCACCGGATGCAGGGAATGTTGAAGGACTCCCCTTTGTTTTTTTGGCTGATGAAGCCTTCGGACTCGGACCGCACCTCATGAGGCCATTTCCCCAGAGGACTCTGACCCCAGAGAAGAGGGTGTTCAACTACCGGCTGGCCAGGGCCCGAAGAGTCGTAGAAAATGCCTTTGGGATAATGGCCAGACGGTTCCGCCTTTTATGACTCCTATTCACTTGGCGGAGTACAAGATAAACTATGTCGTTTTATGCTGCTGTGTGCTCCATAATTTTCTGAGCCGAAAATCCAGTAATTATATGGCCTCAATATTGCGTGAGGCAGGACTTTCATATGGCAATACCCTGCCGGGCCTCGAATCTGCCCGTCCTGGCTTGCCCCCCCAAAATGCCCGTGAGGTTCGTGAAAAATATCTGGAATATTTCACGGGTAGGGGGGCAATTCCTATGCCAGGCCATGTGTAAATATTCTTGGAGAAAGAACTAAATAAAAATCTGATTTAATCTTTTCACTTTTGTTTTTTCCTGTCTCCTAGTTTGTCTTAGTGCATTTGTAGTGCCAAGTGTATTTTCCTTTAGTAAATACCAACCATTTCACTATGAACAACAAAAATATACACAAATAAGGTTATAGCGTATTTGAAAAAGAAGCTACACTTTGTTTGTGTTCAAAAATTTTACATTGTGCACATTCACACACATGGTAAATAGAACAGTATGTATTTATTTTTTTTGGCTGGCCACAAACCGGCTTTTTACTACAACATTGGATACCTCTTGGCAATATGAGACATTCAATTACCCAAAATATGTCTCTATCTGGCCGTCCTAATATGGGGTATTGGCACCCCTGGCCAAGCCAAAATTTGAATATGCACACAATTTGAAGTCATTTCCAATAGGGATTTTTGACTCCTGATCCCTATTGTCAACATGTGCTATCTGCCATCAGGGGTGATCAATGGACGTGTTTTGGGGGTGCAACCCCTTCTTCAGTTCACCTACTTGAGATACGAGGAAGGGGTTGCACCCCCATAACACGTACATGGATATCCCCTGATGGCAGATGGCACATGTTGACACACTGTGTGCATATTCAAATTTTGGCTTGATTGATTGTCTAAAAGATTAAAAAAGGGGGAAGAACAATCTCAAACAAAAAATTGGGGTTTTGTTGCCTTATTCAATTCTCCCCAAAACATCTAGGATGTCTTTAAAGGTTTGATCCATCACATGAATTCTTTGCTTAATTCTGTCCAGTTCTGTGCTACAATCCATCGCTTGCTGTATGATTCGTAGGGCACTGTCAGCAGAGAAACGCATACTTTCTTTCACCACAACATTTACATCCCCTATAAAAAAATACAAAAGGTATTATAACTCTGCAGGCCTACATCTCTTACCTGAAGCTGTGGTGACAGATACTGACCTGTTGTGGTGACCAGTTCCACCACGTCATCCACTTCTCCTTTCTGCACTTCTCCTTCATCCACCTCTTCAACTTCCTCAATACCCTCAGGTTGTAGGTCTTGGTGAGGTTGGGGTTGTTTAGAAGGTGTGGGGTTCCTGTGCTCTCTGGAGTGGTGTCCTCCCAGTCTTCTCTCCCCTATGAGAATCAAACAAAAGGTCTAGTTATCACACAGAAATTTATTATAAAAAATAAAATTGGATACATTGCTTGGAAGTGGTGTACAAGTGTCTGTTTGGGCGGGATTTCAAGATGAAGACATTATTTTTTTTAAAAAGATTCTTTACTATTCACCTTTGGCTGTCAATTTATATACATGGAGGCACCACAAAAATTCACTGATGCACCTGTGTGGGACACCCAAAAAAGGCGGTTCTGGTGGCTCACACTATAGTGCTCAAAAGTACAGATGTGGAACCAGCTGCTGAGTGTCCTCTCCTTTACACTGATTAAAGTTTGCATTTCATTCTCTTTACAAACACATCATCTAGCCAACAATGTAAGAACAACTATTGAATAAAAACAGGCAGCTGTGGAAATTATTTTAACCCTGTAAAATCTATAAAAATCGTGCATAGTGGCCGAACGATGTGTCTGTAACGAACGATTACTGTGCCAAACCAAGTTCAAACTGTGACATTTTGTAAGGTACAATAGAAAAATGCAATAACATGGAGCAACATGCAAGTTGTGAAATACAATAATAGGAAAAATGGGCAATAAATACTTACTTTTTTCAAGCATTCTCTTAATGCTCCTTAACTGCTCCGGCTCCCTCAGTTTGAGGTCAGACCACCTCTTTCTGAGCTGCTCGTTTGATCGTTTCACCCCGAAATTCTTCTTCAGACTCTTCACGACTTTATTCATGATTTTGGCCTTCCTTCGATTAGGTTTGCTATACGGCCCATGCTTTGCGTCATAATCAGACTTTAGTAATATGTCCACCATCTCCGCCATCTCCGCGTAAGACATATTAGATGCCTTGAATCTCCTCCTTGATCGTGACGTTTCCTCAGTCTCCGGGCTTGTCTCTTCCTCGTTATTTGAGGAATTAGCAGACACCTGCTGTGAATCCGCCATATCTGTCTGCGCGCCGAAAGAGAAGGGGCGGGGAAAAGATGTTACTTAGAACGTCATAGGCGGGCGACGTGTGCGGTGCGACGTGTGCGTAGTTTTACGCATGCGTGGTGTATATATAGCAAACACACATGTGACTATACTACGTTCGGTGTGCGGAGAGAGGAGTAAAAGTGACGGACGTGCGAACGAAGGTATGTGATTTTGTGACTTTGAGAAATTGGTGGCCTATACTGTCTAGAGAATGTTGGAGGATATATATGGTGACTAAGATTTACAGGAGGTTAGACTGTGCGACTCACATTTTTTTTTTTGGTTTTTAGCTTGCAGACCCAAAATGAATGTCTTCATAAGTGACAAGGAATTCCTTGCGGAATTTATAGACCGGGTAAGGGAGCTGCCCGCTCTGTGGGAAACAAAAAAACCCATACATAGAAAAAAAGGGGTAAGAAAAGCAGCGCTGGAGACCCTGCTCCCATTTGTGCATACCAAGGTGCCCACAGCAACAGCAAAACAGGTGGACACTAAAATTGGGAGCTTGAGAGGCACATACAGGACTGAATGCTCTAAGGTCCTGGCTTCTCAGAGGTCAGGAGAAGCAGCAGATGATGTGTATGTCCCGAATTTGTGGTACTACAGCAGGATGTTCTTTCTGGATGACCACATTGAGGCAAGGCCATCACTCTCCACTCTTCCCCCCAGACTTCCCTGCAGCCAACCTGAGCCTTCTCTGGAGCAAGAGGAGGCAGCCATCCTGGAAGAAGCTGATTTGGACATCTGGAGCCAGGTATAGTATTTAATGAAAAGGTATTCTGAGAAAATGAATGCAGGAAAAATAAGTCAAGATGAAAATCCTAAACTATTTTGGGATACAAAAGTGAAATCAAGATCTATAGACATTAGTCTGCCATAAATTGGGGGCAAAATAGACAATCTGATATAGTCCTAAAAATATTTGTCTTTTCTCTTGATTTACATTCAATTTGCTACATTCATGATCTCAAATTTGTGTGAAAATAATAAACCAAAATATTAAACTATGTCCCCTTTTCATACACAGGATGAAATCAGCCAGGAGGAGGGTCTGGAAACTGTCAGGCAGGAGGAGGCAGGGCCCACTGTGAGCCAGGAGGTGGCAGGGCCCACTGTGAGCCAGGAGGTGGCAGGGCCCAGTGGCAGACAGGAGGTGGCAGGGCCCAGTGGCAGACAGGAGGTGGCCGGCACGAGTAGAAGCACAAGATCTCAGGTGCCTCCCATCCGCCTTCCGAAAAGAAGCAGGAGGGACAGGACCACAAGTGAGGCAGCAATGGCCCTTATTAGAGAGGCACATGCCACCCTCCAGGAGCCCACATCCCCTGAAGAGGCCATTGCCGGCCTAGTTGAGGCCAAGTTCAAGGTGATGAGCATGGAGCAACGCCTCCTATGCGAGCCCCTGCTCATCACCTTGCTGAACAAGGGGGTGATGGAGAAAATTACCCCCAATACGGCCATATGTGAGGTCACACAGCTATCACAACCTCAACCTCCACCTCCTCCTCCACCTCCACCTTCTTCTTCTGCGCCACCCCCTTCTCCTCCACCTCCTCCTCCACCTCCACCTTCTTCTTCTGCGCCACCCCCTTCTCCTCCACCTCCATCTTCTTCTTCTGCGCCACCCCCTTCTTCTGCGCCACCCCCTTCTCCTCCACCTCCTCCTCCTCCTCCTGACAGGAGTACCCCTCCAGTGGCCCAGCCTCCAGCCACACGCAGAAGGAAGGCTGCAGAGAAGGCTTCAGGGAAGGCTGCAGGGAAGGCTGCCAAGAAGACGAGGAAGTGATGGCCTTGCTTCATTGTGGTCGGACAGAAGGCAGCCTGTTGTAGTACCACAGACTTGGGACATATATATCACCTGCTGCTGTTCCTGACCTCTGGGAGGCCAGCATCAGATTGTGCTCACAACTGTTGTGCTTCTCAAGCTCCCAATTTTAGTGTCCACACAGGGTTGATGTGTGCTCGGGGTCCCAGGGATGCACAAATGGCAGCAGGTTCTCCAGCGCTGCCTTCTATTTATTTTGTTCTAGACATGAATAAATGTTTTTTAGTTTTAAGTTCATACTTGACTATGTTTTTTTATAATAATTATTTATTTACCTTTGGAGTAAGCAGATACATTTCAACACAAAAAAAAAGGGACAGATAACACCAAAAAAAATCAGTAAAGGTGTTCTTCAAAAAATATAGGGTGTTAACTTGACACAACTACATTTTAAAAATAAAATGGGAGATTACTATCAAAACATTGACAAATTACAATTAACATCTGTCTAAAAAATATAAAACATTAAAATATTCAGAAGATCTTGCACGATATAATACAGCTAAATCTTCTTAAGAGCAGCATGAAAAGGGTTTAAAAAAGATAGTCATAACTCTGTGTGAATATCAGCAGCAAAACAAGTTCATTAGTTTTCATTATTGTAACATTCTAAAGAAGATTTAAATGCACAACATTTAAACGATGCAATAATTTACAGCGTGAGGAATGTGCTATCTCCATTACGAAGGCTTGTTTTACCAGAAGATGCGCTCCCGTCTCATACTTGATTCTGAGCATGCGCGCTTTTTGAAGAGTCGTAAAAGCATACACACGAACCATTTTCTCGTCGCAAAACAGGCCGACGAGAAACACGACGAGAAAATCTAGAATCGGGACGAGAAAATAGAGAGCAGGTTCTCTATTTTTCTTTGTCGAGATTCACGGCAGTTTTCTCGTCGTAAAACCATACACACAAACGGTTTTCTCGACAATAAAGCTCTCTCTGCACTTTTCTTGTCGGTTTTGGACGAGAAACTCGGTCGTGTGTATGAGGCTTCAGTCTTTATTTTCTTCTTTTACTCCCCATTTCCTAAAATTTTGTTGGTTCAGGCACCAATTTAAAAAAAACACATTTTGTGTATATAGTTTGTGAATAAATCAACACCTACTCAGGATTGAGGGGGTCTTTGGTTTATTCTAGCCACTGGGACAGTGTCTCATTTAGGAGGGAGTGTATGTAGCGGGCCCCCCAATAATTGGGGGTTGCTATGCCTAAATTTAGAGGGTAGCCTGAGCCCATAGTTGGACTCAGGCTGTTGAATTCTTCAAAAACTGGCTTCTGCTCTGAGGTAATGTTGCCTGGCAGTACAGTTCCCTGTGGCCTGGGTGGCACTGCAGCCCCAGGCTCAGGTCAAACCACAGGTAGCGTTGCAGCTTTATTGGGTGTCCTCTCTCGGCAGCCGTACAGTGGGTGTGGTCTACCCACTGTGTATGCTGGGAGAGGATACATAAGGGGCAGACGCCATTATTCGGGGAGCAGTTCGCGCCTCCCGGCCCTCCAGGCCAGGGGTGCGTGTGTGTACCAACCACAGGCACCTTTAGCCTGAGGCTGCATCACTGTAAGTAGGCCCAGCACCTTGGGCTGGGGTCTACACCCGAAGAGGAATCCCAGGCTACCCAAGTGAGGGGTGACCCCCTCTGAAGGAGAGGCAACCAGGGTAGGATCTACCCAAGGGGATCGGTGAGAGAGGTCACTGTCTTGGGAGAGGCCTGGTTACCTATCGGAGGGAAGGATTCCGTAGTCCGCCACAAGCCTAGTAACGTGCCCCATTGGCACCTAAGGACTCAAGTGTTACTAGACTGGGAAGTTTGGGATTTAGAGATTATCTCCTGATCGTATCCCTAGGAAACCACAAGGAAATGTTTGTGCTCCACACCGGCTGCTAGGACTGCTCTTAGGGGGACTATCCGGGTGAGCAAAACCCACTCAGGCCTGAGTGGCGACGAGTGATAGTTAAGTGCCGCGTGCCTGAACCTGCCTCCCTGTTCACTCCTCTTTATCTCCAACTTTTCCTGTCAAGTTCTCAACCAAAGCAAAATAAACCTTTTTATTGGGTTTAATACTGTCTGGGCAATGGTCTTCCTTAAGAGAGAGAATAGACTTCTTCCTACACTCTAGGCTGAAGAACCAATGGGAAGAGGTAAGTCGCTGAAGGACCCAAAAATAGATAACACCGCTCACCCTCTTCAACAAGGAGGATGCTGGGCATGTGGCATGGTGTGTCCCACTTGCTAGCGGAGGTAAGCAAGAAAGGGATCTGTGTGCTACACATATAAGAACAAAATACCAGGACAACCTCCCTTCATCGGTGTGGTGTGCCAGGCTTCTGTTTGAACTGCTGTTGAGGATTTATCTTTCCACAAAGATTTACATCATGCTCAGTTGACCCTTTGAACATACGTTCTTTAGGGTTCACTGTTTCCGGTAAGCCTCTTACCTGTTGGTGGCGGTTGACTCTATCCCATCCAGTCTTCACTCAACACTCACCATTTTTTTGAGTTTCATCACTTTGAACTTTCACTTGAAGAAAGAAGTTACCGCTCAGACGTGGCTGTTGATCTGCTCACTGGATCTGAAGCCTTGGGTGCAGGCGATTGCATATAACAATGCAGAAACTAAAGAAAAGCTTGGACAGCCGCACTCCAAAAAATTTTGTTGGTTCTTTATTTAAAAAAACAAGGTCACATCAACACATATGGCAGCAAAAAACAGCAGGAGGAGCTGACATGTATCACACTGCAAATTAGTGCTTAATCATAGCTATTCCTTATTTTTATATTTATTTTCATTTATTTTCCCAGTGCGTTCAGAGCAGGGGTCATAGAGACTTCCACATTGATTATTGTTCATTGTTTGTTTCTTTATTTATTCATTCTTGGCACTGTGTTTATTCACCCATAGATGTGATTTATATTTTACCACTACACTTCATGTATTATTTGTTTTTTACCATTTGTTGATTGGTTGTGTTAGCCGCTTACTACCAGGGCAGCGCGGAATTTTCTATTCTTTCCACCGTACCATTGGTCCGGCTCTACTTTAGAATATTTGGGCATTAAGCTGGCCCCCTCTTACTCCTCCCTGTTTTCCGCAAACTACTATCCCCTGTTACGCATCATCACGGCGCTCATGACGTCTTGGCGGTTCCCCACCTTGTCCTGGATTGGCCGCATCTCTGCTGTCCAGATGACGGTCCTCCCAAAGATCTTATACTTTTTCCGGACTCTTCCAGTCCGCATCCCTGCGTTCTTCTTACGTCTCCTCCAGAAAAGGCTTCTCTCTTTTATTTGGGCCAATAAGCGTCCCAGGGTTTCCCGTTTTACATTATATGCCCACAAATTGAGAGGTGGACTCGGAGTCCCGAACATTGCTAAGTACTACCAAGCTGCACAAATCTCCCAGCTGACAATGCTCCAGGCTACCTCCGATATCCCACTCTGGGTCCTTCTGGAAATCTCTAATTGTGCACCAGTCCCCATCTCCGCTCTCTTGTGGCTCCCTCCTAAAATGCGTCCCCCCTTGCTCAGCCCTCTGATGGCCCATAGCTTAAAACTCTGGGACACGGTTAGGTACTCCGGTGGGCTTATGTCCCCATCTCTCCCGCTTCTCCCTCTCCACAATAACCACCTGTTTCCCCCCGGCTTAGAGCAACCTCATATTTTTGCCTGGTGGCCAGCCCATGGATTCGCCCAGGTCCGACATTTTCTCGGAACCCGCACCTTCCCCTCATGGGCTTCAATCCGAGAGGCTCATGAAGCTCCCTCAGTGGAATTTTTTCGCTATCTTCAACTTCGCAACTGGATCTCCTCTCTCAGACGCAATGATACCTTCCCCTATCAGAAAACGGCCTTTGAGCAAACGTGCCTACATTCTCCAGGGTCTCCGGGCATTATATCTTTGATTTACTCCTCCTTTAACTCAAGCGGGACCCCAACCTCCTTATCTTATGTCCCTAAATGGGATCGGGACTTATCCCGCATCGACCTAGCAGATTGGAGCAAAGCCTGGTCTAATACTGCAAAATGTTCCTTTAACACGGCTACACTAGAGGCAGCCTATAAGGTACTCCTCCGTTGGTATTGGGTCCCTTACCGTATCACTAAATCAAACCCATCCTACAGTGATAGATGTTTCAGGGGTTGTGGTCAGCGTGAGTGAGTGAGTGAGTGAGTGAGTGAGTGAGTGAGTGAGTGAGTGAGTGAGTGAGTGAATAACTTGTATAGCGCTACAACTGCGAACTAAATCGCCTCAAGGCGCTTTGCTTCCAGTGACGTCCTGATCCATCAGAAGAGGTGGGTCTTAAGTTTTTTCCTGAAGGCCCGATGGTTTTCTTCCCCTTCGTGGAGACGAACTTCATATCTGGTGGTCCTGCCCCCGCCTGGTGGGATTCTGGTCGAGGGTATTTGGTCTTCTGTCTTCTCTCTTCCATATACTCCCCCGCAAGGACGCTAAATTGGCCTTGCTTCACTGCCCGGTCCCGGGCCTTTTTTCTCATCGGCAGAAGTTGGCCACCTATTTGTTTATCGCTGCGAAGCGCACTATAGCAAGGGCCTGGAAGAAGCCGGATGTCTCGTTTGCGGAGGTGAAGAGCATCTTAACGACTCTCATGATTAATGAGAAGATGTCTAGTATTCTTCATGACTCCCACGCCAAGTTCCTCAAAGTTTGGGGCCCGTGGTGGTCCTACGCTCTTCCCACTCTGCATCCGACCAGCCTAGGTCTCGTTAATTGATCCCCTTTATCTTCCCGACCTGGGGGTACCTCTCTCTCTCTCTCTCTCTCTATCTTTCTCTCCCTCTCTCTCTCTCCCTCTATCTCTCCCTCTCTCTTTTTTTCACTCTTTTTTATTTTTCTTATTTGTTTTTTGTTTTTTTGTGTTTTTTTTTTCAATTTTATTTTGTTTATGTGTTTCTGATTTTAGTTTTATTTTCCACATTTTAGTGGATTACTCCACGCCTTACCCTCTGAGCAATAATGCTCAGTTACTTTATGGCCGGAGGGCTGTTGTTGCCTGGTAAATCCCACTATTGAATATGTCTTTAATGTGCACTATTCAGCTGTGCCATGTTATGTTTTTTGTTTATATCCCCTGCGTGGGATTATTGCAGTTGTTCTCACTTCTCAAAAAATTTAAATAAAAAAGATTGTACTAGAAATTTATTTAATTTCACTCATGTCCTAATGTATGTTTTTGTGCCACGAACAGATAAAGCGGTTGTATACCGCTGGAAGTTTTTCTATTTTTTTCTTCCTGAAAGGTAAAGTCATAATGTGCTAGCATGCAACGCATACTAGCACGTTATGTGAAACTTACCTTAAAAGCTGCAGTCGCTTCCATTTTTACCCATCTTGCTTCCGGGTTCACGGGCTACAGCTGTGTGATTGGCCAGAGCCGCAATGACATCACTCCCCCGCATGCGCACGGGAGCTGCTGTTCACGGCACAGGGCTCGGAAGGAATGGCACCCGTGGCCGTTCCTTTAGAGCACATGTGCAAGTGATGTCACTGGCTGCATGTAATGTAAATATCACCTAGTACATGTAGCGGCCTCCACTCTCTCCCTCGAGTATCAATTCTTCTCTCTCTGGCTCTTGTCTAGGGGTATCTTGGGGGAGAGAGTGCGGGGTCACCACGCCAATGTTCCCACTGCAGATGTGTGTGTAGTGGGAGATAATCCTCTTTTACCTTCGGGTCGGTGTTCGGCATCTGGAGCCTCCTCCTGGTTTCTTGAACAGTGTCTGCCAGTAAATGAGCCCCACACCAATAAAGTCCAACACTCCTTTATTCTTCTCAAAGTAAAAGTGAACACAATCAGTTGGACTCCCTCAAGGAACAGAACAGACAAGGGGGTGTGGATGTGAGTAGGCCCAGGCACAATGAACTCTCCTACTTCCTTCCTAGAAGTAGATTCCTGCTCCCAATCGAGAAAGACATCCCTCCAGGCGGTCTCCGGAGGCTCACCCGTCACTGACAATTTGCTGCACCAGGTCTTCAGGTAAGTACCCCCTCCGGTCCCTTACACCACTGGATTTGGGTACCCACTCCCGGGGTCCCCTAGGAAGTCCATCCCTCGCGGAGCCTTAGTCCGGGACACTCAGTCCCAGACCTCCATCCTAGTACCTCACCCCAGGCTAAAGGTGCCTGGGATGGAACACGACCTCCGAACGTTCTCTAGGCCTAGGCCGCCTAGACTCCCAACACGAACCACTGCCCTCAGGCTGAAGGTGCCTGGGACTCGACTCCCGCCACCAAAAATGGCCGCCCCCTTTATACTAGAGGTGCGCATCTTCACTGGCCTCATGATTCGATTACGATTATCAGGTCAACGATTTGATTCGATTCCGTGATGCATCACGATGCATCACGATTACAGCGCAAGTGCGCATGGTTTTCACCAAAAAAATTTAAGCAGTCAGGAGAACTCCATTTTTTTTATTATATCTGTTCTTTTTTAAAAAAAGACAACACTCCCTGCATGTAGCAAAGTCTAAACAAAGCAGACAACAACTTGTACATAGTACAGGAGATGGTCAGAGAGTGCAGACCTAGTACAGGAGATGATCAGAGACTGTGGAAATGCTACAGATGATCAGCTACTGCGGACATGATACAGGAGATGGTCAGACTGCGGACACGCTACAGGAGATGGTCAGACTGCGGGCACGCTACAGGAGATGGTCAGACTGCGGACACGCTACAGGAGATGGTCAGACTGCGGACACGCTACAGGAGATGGTCAGACTGCGGACACGCTACAGGAGATGGTCAGACTGCGGACATGCTACAGGAGATGGTCAGACTGCGGACATGCTACAGGAGATGGTCAGACTGCGGACATGCTACAGGAGATGGTCAGACTGCGGACATAGTACATGAGATGGTCAGACTGCGGACATAGTACATGAGATGTTCAGACTGCGGACATGGTACATGAGATGGTCAGACTGCGGACATAGTACAGGAGATGGTCAGACTGCGGACATAGTACATGAGATGGTCAGACTGCGGACATAGTACAGGAGATGGTCAGACTGCGGACATAGTACATGAGATGGTCAGACTGCGGACATAGTACAGGAGATGGTCAGACTGCGGACATAGTACATGAGATGGTCAGACTGCGGACATAGTACATGAGATGGTCAGACTGCGGACATAGTACATGAGATGGTCAGACTGCGGACATAGTACAGGAGATGGTCAGACTGCGGAAATAGTACATGAGATGGTCAGACTGCGGACATAGTACAGGAGATGGTCAGACTGCGGAAATAGTACATGAGATGGTCAGACTGCGGACATAGTACAGGAGATGGTCAGACTGCGGACATGCTACATGAGATTAGCAGGTAAGTATAAAAAAATAATACCTGTTGTGCCGAGATTTAGAATGGTTCCCCCGCCGGATTCTGTTCCCCCCTGTCTCTCGGCTACTATCGGAACTCCGCCCTCCTCATCGCTGTACATTGCCGCTCCTCCTACTGTTCCTCACAAATTCAAATGCTCCTAATACCGCCCGCCTCTCCAGCCCTCTGCTCATTAGCATTCGTGAGGCGTAGGCGTGAGCGGCTCTGGAGAGGCGGGGCGGTATTAGAAGAATTTGCATTCGTGAGTACTAGGAGAGAGCGGCAATGTACAGGGCTGAGGGGGGGGCGGAGTTCCGATAGCCGAGTGACAGAGGGAACAGAATCCGGCGGGGGAACAGTGCTGTGTACAATGCCGCGCTCATGTGACTGCCCTCTCTCCCCTCTGCTTTCACGTCTCTGACGCCAGGAGAGACGTGAGACGTGAAAGCAGAGAGGAGAGGGCAGTCACATGACCGCGTCATAGGAGAAAAAAAAAAAAGGCAACAGATCTCCCGGGAGGAGGGGACGGGGCTAGACATCGCCAGGAATCGATTAATGGGTTTCCCTGCATCGGTGCCGCATCGGGGACGCCCGAATCGCGATGCACCGATGCAGCGATTAAATTCGACACCCCTACTTTATACCCTCTCCCAGCAGGCACGGCAGGTTCCCCGCCCCACCATACACCCGCCGAGAGAGGCCAAAAGAGGTACGACACTGCAACGATGGCTCAACCCCGGGCCAAAAGTGACAGCGCCACCCAGTGGGCCCCAGGGAACCATACATCACAGTTTCCCCACCAAATTCAAACAGAAAAGCACATACCCGCTACATACACGTTTAGGAAATATTTACACTACCTTATGGTAAGCCTTATTATAGGCTCACCTATAGGTAAATGTCAGCAGCAGAGGAAGTTTACTTCCTGTTCAACGGTTTCCATCAGTATAGTATGACTGGACCAAGAGTTGCTGAATTCAGGTTTCCATCTCTGTGGAAAATGTTTCTTCATGTAAAGGATTTCTTTTATATGACTATACCAATGACCGTTGTGCAAACTTCCTCATTTTCGGACATAGTCAGCAGGTACATACATTTCAATATTTATAGAGGGAAATACAGGTATTTCATTTAGTTTATCAAACCCAGACAAGCTGACTAATGCAAACACTATAAAAACATAAATGTAGTCAGAGACATGTTTATCAACCATACAGCTTCATACAGTAAGACAAAGAGCAATGTTAAAGTGAGCATAAAGTCTTGTTTTTTTGGGTTAAAAATAACAAACATGTTATACTTACCTGTTCTGTGAAGTGGTTTTGCACAGGGCTGCCCAGATCACTCTTTGATGCTCCTAAACCCCTCCCTTCTGTTGCTATGGGGGCACCAAGCCAAGCTGCAGCTCTGTGTGTCCATTCAGACACGGAGCATGTCCCCCTTCTCTCCTCATTGGCTCACTGACTTTGATTGACAACAGCGGGAGCCAATGGCGCTGCACTGCAGTCTCAGCCAATGAGGAGGGGAGTCCCGGACAGCTGAGTCTCTCGTGCAACATCGCTGGATATAGCTGGACCTCAGGTAAGTATTAGGGGGCTGAGGGGAGCTGCTGCACACAGAAGGCTTTTTGTCCTAAGGAATAGAATGCATTAAGATAAAAAACCTTCTGCCTTTACTACCACTTTAAAATAGAGTAACCAAAGCAATTAAACAGAAGTTCAATTCTTATTGATTGTTATATAATGACTCCTCCTTGGACTGCCTTGTTAAAGCATAATTAAACTGTATCTGAGTACCACAAACTGAAAATGATTTTTAATTCATTTTTAATATTCACAGCAAACTCACCCATCCATACATGTCTCCATGCTTTATTTTGTTGAGAAATCGAGTTGAAAAACAACAACCCCCCCCCCATCTTGAGTAAGGGCAGATGATTCATGTAGCATTCACGTCCTAGAATCCATCTGCCCTTTAGCTCATGCATGCATGCAGGCAGGAGGGTGTGCTTAACTGACAAAGCCACTCCTCCCCTCCTGAAGACTCCTGAAATGTATGACATCATTTTGGCCTAGGACAGAAACCAGTGAAGCACACGGATCTTTTTCCCCCTCTTACCTTCTCAAGCAGGGGGAGAAGACACACCATGCCACATGCCCGTGTCCTCTAGATTATAAAGGTCAGGCGGTGTTACATACTTGTGTCCTGCAGCAAGTTGCCTCCTTCTTCTGGTTCTCCCCTCTATGTTTATAGAGGCGAGTCTTTATCTTTCCCAAATTAGGTCAATGTCCACACAACATATCAACTCCAACGTGAGTTTATTTTATCTTGCTTTCAGGAACTAGAGAGTTGAAGTGAGAAAAAGGTTAGCAGATAGAAGTGGATTCAGGCACACTCTTGGCTTGGTCGCCACTCGGTCCCGAGTGGGTACAGCTCACCCGGATAGTCACTCAATAGAACTAGCAGCAGGCGTGATGCTGGAACAATGACTCAGTCCCCTCCAAGGACCAAGTTAAGGAGATCCCTCCTGAACTTTCAACACTCCGCAGAGGCAGTCTGCGAAGTGAGGAATCCTTCTCTCCGACAAGTCACCAGGCCTTTCCCGAGTCAGCAATATTTATCACTCGCCCTCTTGTTATGGGATCGATCCTCCCCTGGTTTCCTCTGTGTCAGAGCGGTTACCCTCACGTGGGTTCCCTAGGACTCCTCTTCGGTCGTAGACCCAGTCAAAGGTACTGGGCCTACCTGGAACTCTGTAGCCTCGGGCTGAAGGTGCCTCCTCGATCAAGATGGGGCGCACCCCCCTCTGAAGGGTAGCTCCCTCCGGGCATTGTCCCGGAATTGCACCTCCGGGCATGGGCCCCGGGCGATTGCGACGACCCTGTGTAATGGCGTCTGCCCCTTATATACCCTCTCCCGGCATGCACAGCAGGCCAGAACCGCCCACCAACGGCAGCCGAGAGAAGACATCCAATACCTACTCCATCACCTGTGGTTCAACCCCGGAACAGGCGACAGCACCACCTATACGCCAAAGGGGAACTGCACGCCAAGTGACACAGCAGTAAGGCAGAGTCGAAATAATTAAGAGACCCGAGCTAACTATTGCTCTGGTCACCCCTAAATTTAGGTATAGCGGGGTAAATTTGGGGACCCCGCTACACCAGGAAGCAACTAAAAAATGTCAAAACATTTTTTTAAACTAGTCAATATATTATTCCTTTCTATCTATTTACTAATGCTAGCAGCAGAAGGATTAAAAATAGTTAAAGTGTTACTAAACCCACAACAGTAAAATCAGTCTGTATATGCAGAATAGCATGCTTGTTATACTCACTGTGGAACTTAAGTGATTAATCCTCTGCATTGTGTAAAAAGGCTCTTTGATCCTGTATGCACAGATCCTCCCCCTCCTGCAGGGTCACTCTGGACAAGTCCAGATAAGACACAGTCAGAGTAGTCCTGCTGCACATGCTCGGTTTGGTCTCTATTGCTGGAGAGAACATTTCCTGTTTCAGTTGAGCAGTTCAGGTCACATGGTATTGACATTACACATTTGGGTGTGTATACAGATCCTAAATGACAGCCCAGTCCCTTCCTCCTCCTCCTCCATGCCCAGTAACTAAAAAAGAACACAGTGGGTAGGATGTCACATCTTGATTGATGGATGATCCGCCTCCCGTAAAAGCATGAGGACACAGGCTGTATTGGATTTTAAGAGTCAGTGATACACTATACATGTTTTGCAGTGTTCTGACCTCTCAACAGCACCAGTTACAGCCTGCAGAATTGCATATTGAGGTAATAGATATTTCTAAAAATGTTAAAAAACTTCATTTGTTTCTCAATTCATAAATACAGATCATGCCAAAAATGTGTCAGGTTTTCTTTTTTTTTTCATATTTGTGATCCTTCTTTCTCTCTTTCGGTGCCTTTCTTCTTTTTCTCTCTCCTTCTCCCCTGTCATCCTCATCCCACCTGGCACACCACTGCCACCTTGCTAACACACTACCTGCTGTCATCCTCATCCACCTCCCACCTGGCACCCCACTGCAACCTTCCCAACAACTCGCCCCTTGTCATCCTCATGTCCATCCCACCTGGCAACCCACTGCAACCTTTCTAACACCCCACCCTCTGTCATCCTCATCACACCTGGCAACCCACTGTAACCTTTCTAACACCCCACCCCCTGTCATCCTCATCACACCTTGCACTCCACTGCAACATTACAAACACCCCCCCTGTCATCCTCATCCCACCTGGAACCCCAATGTCACCTTGCTAACACCCCACCCACTGTCATCCTCATTTTCATCACACCTGGCACCCCACTGATACCTTGTTAACCCCCCACTACCTGTCATCCTCATCACACCTGGCACCCCACTGATACCTTGCTAACACCTCACCCCCTGTCATTCTCATGTTCATCACACCTGGTAACCCACTGCAACCTTGCAAACACCCCACCCCTGGCATCCTCATCCCACCTGGAACCCCCCTGATACCTTGTTAACCACTTGCCGACTGGCTCACGTCGGCAGAATGGCACGGCTGTGCAAAGTAACGTACCTTTACATTGCTTTGAATTTGCCGCCGTGCAGGCGCGCACGCCGCCGACGGTGCACGCGCACGCCACGTGCTCCGTGAGTGTGCCCGCAGACTCGATGTCCGCTGGGTGCCCGCAATTGTCTCACAGAGAGGCAGAACGAGGAGATGCCTTGTTCTGCCTAGCAACATGACAGAGATCTACTGCTCCCTGTCATCGGGAGCAGTGATCTCTGTCATGTTCTAGGTAGCCCACCCCCCCCCCCACAGTTAGAATCACTCCCTAGGACACACTTAACCCCTTGATCGCCCCCTAGTGTTTAAACCCTTCCCTGCCAGTGTCATTTACACAGTAATCAGTGCATTTTTATAGCACTGATCGCTGTATAAATGACAATGGTCCCAAAATAGTGTCAAAAGTGTCCGATGTGTCTGCCATAATGTCGCAGTCACAATAAAAATCGCTGATCGCCGCCATTACTAATAAAAAAAAATTTATAATAAAAATGTCATAAAACTATCCCCTATTTTGTAGACGCTATAACTTTTGCGCAAACCAATCAATCAAGCTTATTGCGATTTTTTTTACCAAAAATATGTAGAAGAATACATATCGGCCTAAACTGAGAAAGAATTTAGTTTTTTTATATATTTTTTGGGGATATTTATTATAGCAAAAAGTTAAAAATATTGGGTTTTTTTTCAAAATTGTCGCTCTTTTTTGTTTATAGTGCAAAAAATAAAAACCGCAGAATTAATCAAGTACCACCAAAATAAATCTCTATTTGTGGGGAAAAAAGGACATCAATTTTGTTTTGGTCACAACGTCGTACGACCGTGCAATTGTCAGTTAAAGCGACGCAGTGCCGAATCGCAAAAAGTGCTCTGGTCAGGAAGGGGGTAAATTCTTCCCGGACTGAAGTGGTTAACACCCCACCCCCTGTCATCCTCATTTTCATCACACCTGACAACCCACTGTAACCTTGCTAACACCCCACCCCCTGTCATCCTCATCCCCCCTATAACCCACTGCCAGCTTCCAAACATCTGCATTGACAAAGCAGCTTATTTCAATGTTGAGAAGACAAGGGTCTCTTCCCCACAAATGTGTGGTGGTAGATAACGTGGTCTGTGGACCGGGACATATTGAAATATGGAACACTATGGGGGTGATTTACTATAAACAGTGCGCTGCGCCAGTTCATACCTTAATTGGTGCGCCGGATAAATCCTTAATTGAGCGCAGGAACCGGCGGCGCACTGCTATAGTAAATAAAAATTTGAGTGGCGCTCTATTGAAAATGAATGGTTCCCTATGGAAGCCCATTGATTTGAATAAAGGGTCGCCCGGGAAGTCGAATGAAGACCATCCGACTCGCGGGGCGACTCGTGTACCGGTTGACAGAGGGACAGCGCGACTTTGCGAGGCAACTTGGACACGACTTGAGCGTGAAGCAACCGCTCAAGTCGTGTCCTAGAGGCGACTACCTGGCCGAGAATGTCTCCAGCGCGATGCCATCACGCTGGTTCTCGGCACAGGGCACTGCAAGCCTCGCGCAGAGTGCACCCACTTATATTGGCATGGGGCGTGGTCACCGGGTGATGCCACCAGCTGACCCCGCCCCCGTATGACGTCACAGTCCCGGGGAATGATGGGACTGTGACGTGATACGGGGGCGGGGTCAGCGTGTGGCATCACCCGGTGACCACGCCCCATGCCAATATAAGTGGGTGCGCTCCGCCCACACAGCATTGTAGCGGTGGACAGCGACGAGGCAACATCGGGGGGAGAGAAGAGGGAAGAAGACGACGATGAAGACCGGGACCCCGCTAGCAAAAGAGCTGGAAGAAGATAGCGGGGCACCCGGCAGAAGGCAGAAAGAACCGGAGATCGTGCAGAAGGCACCGGAGAGCGGGAAAAGAACTGGAGAGCGCGGAGACGACACCGGAGAACAGAACAAGAGACCCCCCGAAGTCAGAAGAAGACGAGGATGAAGACCGGGACCCCGCTAGCAAAAGAGCTGGAAGAAGATAGTGGGGCGCCCGGAAGAAAGACCACCGAAGTCGGAAGAAGATGACGATGAAGACCGGGACCCCGCTACCAAAAGAGCTGGAAGAAGATAGCAGGGCGCCCGGCAGAAAGACCCCCGAAGTCGGAAGAAGACGACGATGAAGACCGGGACCCCGCTAGCAAAAGAGCTGGAAGAAGATAGCGGGGCGCCCGGCAGAAGGACCCCCGAAGTCGGAAGAAGACCCCCGGAGCTGCCTAATAAATTACTTTAAAAACCTGTGTTGTGTTTTTTATTGTCTTTTTTTGCCAACAGGTGAATGGGTAGGGGTACGATGTACCCCATACTCATTCACATAGGGTGGGGGGCTGGTATCTGGGGTCCCCCCTTATTAAAGGGGGCTCCCGGATTCCGATAAGCCCCCTTCCCGCAGACCCCGACAACCAATGGCCAGGGTTGTCGGGAAGAGGCCCTTGTCCCCATCAACATGGGGACATCCTCTCCATGTTGAGGGCATGTGGTCTGGTACGGTTCAGGACGGAGGGGGGCCGCTCTCGTCCCCCCCATCTTTTCCTGCGGCCTGCCAGGTTGCGTGCTCGGATAAAGGGTCTGGTGTGGATTTTTAGGGGGACCCCCACGCTATTTTTTTTTTTTAAGTTTGGCGCGGGGTTTCCCTTAAAATTCATACCAGACCTGAAGGACCTGGTATGGATTTTGGGGGGACCCCCACGCATTTTTTTTATTTTTTATCAATGACTTTCAATGACTTTTCTCTATATTGCCGGGAGCCGACAATTCATTATAGCCGCGGGTGCTTTTAAATGCTTTTTTCTTCCTTTAGAAATGTCATTTTGCTGGCGCACTGTTATATAAAACGGTTCAGAGCTGCGCCTGTTCAACTTATGCAAACTGATTTACGTGACTTGACATTTACTAAGATTTTGCCGGCGCAGTGTCCCGGCGCGTTTGAATGAGTGAAATTCCCGCGCTGAGCACAAAAAAACCTCTTGCAGTTCTAAACTTACTTGCCGGCGCAGCGGGCTGGTTCTGAAAAAGTTACTTTCTCACTCTAATTTGGGCATATTTGTTACTTGTTACATATAGGTGTCACTATACTTCCTCACATCACCCCACGTCACCCCCATTATATTGGCACTTCCAGCTTCTTTATATTTAGATTTTAAGATGCCGTGCGCCAGGTCCATAGTAGCGCACTGAGCGCCTCCTCCCGTCCGCCAAGAACACTATAGTAAATGGGAAATAGCACTGCGCTATTGGCGCAAATGTTTTGTAAATACCAAAACAGCCGTTGCGCACGCAGATGCGCCAATACTCATGGCGCAAATGTTTCGTAAATCAGCCCCTATGTTAACAATAAAGATGTCACCCTAGGTGAATGATTAAAGTGTTACTAAACCCACAACAATAAAATCAGTCTGCATATGCAGTAAAGCATGCTTGTTATACCCCTTATGCCCCATACACACAATCGTTTTTCATGCCGTTAAAAATGCAATTTTTAAAAATGGGCATTAAAACCGATCGTGTGTATGCTCCAGAGCATTTTTAACGACGTGAAAAACGGCCATTAAAAATTTCGAACATGCTCTATTTTTTCACGTCGTTTTTCATGTTGTTTTTTTTAACGACGTGAAAAACGATGGTGTATATGCTTTGACGAGGTGAAAAAAAAGCGCATGCTCAGAATCAAGTATGAGACGGGAGCGCACGTTCTGGTAAAAATAGGATTTTTTACTCACCGTAAAATCCTTTTCTCTGAGTCCATGGACCGACACAGCTTCTCTATTGACAAAGTGGGTATTATCCGTTAATTAGGAGTGACTAGGCAGAAAAACTTGTAAAAAGTGTTGCATCACACCTTCTACAGTACCGCCCAGGGGGCGGACCCTCTGGGTATACCCTCTCAGTCTGCATCTTCGCAGATCAGTTCGTCAAAAAGCAGTACAAACTTAAAAGGAGGGATGGGTGCTGTGTCGGTCCATGGACTCAGAGAAAAGGATTTTACGGTGAGTAAAAAATCCTATTTACTCTTTCGTCCATGGACCGACACAGCTTCTCTATTGACAAAGTGGGACGTCCCAAAGCAGTGTCAGAGAAAAAACGAGGGGTGGTAACAGCATAAAAATAAACTTCACCCCAAACACAAAACAGCACTCCTCCAACGGAGGAGTTGCAACTCTAAACAGCCGCTTGCAAAACCTTGCGGCCAAAAGAGGCATCCGAAGATGCACCTACATCAATTTTGTAGAATTTTGTGAAAGTGTGAGCGGACGACCAAGTCGCCGCTTTACATAATTGGGAAACAGACGCTTGATGTCGGAAAGCCCAAGAGGCACCTATTGCCCTGGTCGAATGCGCCGTGACAGGAAAGGGGGGCGCCTGACCCTTTAAGGCGTAAGCCTGGATTACTATCTGTCGGATCCACCTAGAGATGGTGGCCGATGAGACTGCTTGGCCCTTCTTGGGACCAGCCACCGAAACAAACAGTGAGTCTGACTTCCAGAACAGGGAAGTAGCAGATAGGTATACTCTCAAAGCTCGGACAACGTCCAAGGAATGCAACGCCGACTCCTTAGGATTCGACGGCTGAGGACACAAGGATGGAAGTACAATGTCTTTGTTGAGATGAAAAGCCGAAACGACTTTCGGAAGAAAGGAAGGCTGCGGCCGCAGCACCACCTTATCCTTGTGGAAAATCAAATAGGGAGCCTTGCAGGACAAGGCTGCCAGCTCAGAGACTCGTCTAACTGACGTAACAGCCACCAAAAAGACCACTTTCTGAGAAAGTGTCAACAGGGGAATATCTCTAATATTCTCAAACGGTGCCTTCTGAAGCACCGAGAGGACCAGGTTCAAGTCCCACGGAGGTAACGGGGGACGGACCGGAGGGGCCACATGTCGGACCCCCTGCACAAATGTACTCACGAGAGAGTGAGTCGCCCGGGGTCGCTGAAAAAAGACAGCCAGGGCAGATATCTGTCCCTTAAATCGTATTTAGGGCAAGCCCTTGGTCCACCCCATGCTGTAAAAACAGCAGGATTCTGGAAACCAAATAGGTACGCGGATGCCATTTCATTTCCTCACACATGGAGATGTAGGCCCTCCAAGTGCGGTGATAGACCTTCCTAGAGGACAGTTTTCGAGCACTTCTCATAGTAGAGATTACTGAGTCTGACAGGCCCCGGTCTCTCAGTACCTGGTTCTCAACAGCCATGCCGTTAAAGCCAATGACTGTAAAGCAGGATGGAATATGGGACCTTGCGATAGCAGGTCCTTCCGTAGTGGTAGGCGCCAGGGGACGTCTGCTACCAGACGTACTAGATCGTCGTACCAAGGACGCTGAGGCCAATCTGGAGCGATTAGGATCATTGGAATTCCCTCTGCCTCCACTCTGCGGAGCAGAAGAGGAAGAAGCCTTAAGGGAGGGAAGGCATAGATTAGCCGATACTGACCCCACGATGCTACCAACGCGTCCGTTGCGTCTGCCCATGGGTCTCTTGACCGGGCCACAAATCTCAATACCTTCCGATTGAGTCGGGAAGCCAGAAGATCTACGTCTGGTGTGCCCCATCTTTGGCAGAGGAGTTGGAACACCTCTGGGTGTAAGGACCCTTCTCCCTGGTCCAGCATCTGGCGGCTCAGGTAGTCCGCCTGCCAGTTTTCCACACCCGGAATGTACACGGCCGACAGTGCCGGTACGCTCCTCTCTGCCCACTTCAGGATGCGAGCGTTCTCCGATGTTGCAGCTGAGCTTCTTGTTCCTCCTTGATGATTGACATATGCCACTGCTGTGGCGTTGTCTGACTGGATCCTGACTGGACGCCCTTGCAGCCTCTGAGACCATTTGAAGAGGCACAGCCTGATCGCCCGGATTACCAGGACATTGATCGGCAGGAGGGCTTCCTCTGGGGTCCAGCGACCTTGCGCCGACTGAACACCCCAGACTCCCCTCCAACCTGTAAGGCTGGCGTCCGTCGTGATCACTATCCAGTAAACCGGAAGAAATGACTTCCCGGCCATTAGAGCCGGTGCTGTCAGCCACCATACCAGGGATCTCCTGACTATGTGGCTCACTCGGATTTGATAATCCAGAGATGATGGACATCTGTTCCATCTGGACAGAACTTCCTTCTGTAACACTCGAGTGTGGTATTGAGCATATGGAACCGCCTCGAAGGAGGCTACCCTGAGGCCCAACACTCGCATGCAAAAAACGGAGTGACGACCAATTCCTGGAAGTCAGCTGCCGTACTGCAGCCCGGATGGTCTGCAACTTCTCCACAGGGAGGAATACCTTTGCGTCTGAAGAATCCAGAATCAACCCCAGGTACCCTAGGCGTTGAGTGGGCACCAATACTGACTTTTGCGTGTTTAGTATACAACCACAGTCTCGAAGAGTCTGACAGGTAATGGACACGCTTACCTCTAATTCTGAGCTTGAAGGGGCCTTCAGCAGAAGGTCGTATAAGTAGCCTGTGATAGCGATACCCCGCTGTCTTAGAAGTGCCAGAATCGGAGCGAGCACCTTGGTGAACGTCCTGGGTGCTGAGGCAAGGCCCAACGGGAGGGCCACAAACTGGTAGTGGTCCTTCCCGATAGCAAATCGCAGAAACCTCTGGTGTCTGGAGTATATGGGGACATGCAGGTATGCGTCCTTGATGTCCAAGGAGGCCAGAAAGTCCCCCGGATGGAGAGCCGTGACTACAGATCGAACCGACTCCATCCGAAAACTTTGTACCTTTACAAAGCAATTGAGGGCTCTGAGATCCAAGCTTGGACGAACCCCCTCCTTCTTCGGCACAATGAACAGATTTGAGTAAAAACCCCGTTCCAGTTCTGGAACTGGAATAACTACCCCGCGTTCCAGTAGACCCTGGACCGCCCCATACAGGGCCTCCCGACGGGTCGGTAGTAGCTGGAGATTGGAGGTGTTGAATCTGTCCGGTGGACAAGAGAGAAACTCTATCTTGTAGCCTGAGGAGATTACTTCGCAAACCCACCTGTCGGAGATTAGTGCTGTCCACTGAGTCGCGAATTTGCGAAGACGTCTCCCCACCCGAGAGCTGGGTGGGGGTGGACCTTCATGCGGACGCAAATTTGTCCGCAGGCTTATTGGGTATGCGGGACCAGGGACGCTTTTGTCCTTGGGCAGGCGCTTTATCGGCCTGGGGTCTTTTCCCTGTCGCCCTAGGGGGACGAAAAAAACACTTGTGTGCAGTAAAGGAGTGCCCTTGCCCTTGGCGTGGCCCCTTACCCTTGCTAATTTGGGGAAGCAAAGTGCTTTTACTTCCTGTGGCATCCTTGATGATGTCATCCAGAGAAGCCCCAAAAAGTCTGTCACCCTTAAAAGGCAGATCCAACAGGGCTTTCTTGGAAGTCTGGTCCGCAGACCAGCCTTTTACCAGATCAGGCGGCGTATTGCTACTGCATAAACCGAAGTTTTAGACAGCAGGGGAATAGTATTCATGTCTGACTCGCAGACAAACCTAAGGCCCTGGACCAACAGGTCGGCCAATGTTATCTCATCAGGAGGAGCATCTCGCTCCTTAACCCCTGGAGTAGCAATCTTGCCCATTCAGTAAGTGTGTGAGACACTAGGGCCCCCGCCAATGCCGGGCGTACTGCCGAGCCTACCACTGAGTATAGGTAGCAAGCGAGTGCTTCAGCCTTCTTATCCACAGGGTCCTTGAAAACAGGAGCCCCTTCTACATGAATTGTGGTGGCTCTATTAAGTCTGGACACCGGAGGGTCCACTATAGGGGGGAGAGGTCCATTTCTTCAGAAAACTCTCCTCAAAAGGGGTACCGTACCGCAAACCTCTTTGGGGCTGTAAAGACCCTCAGTGGGTTCTCCCATTCCTTGTATAAGAGTTTATCAAAAGACACACAAGGGAACACCTTAGCAGTGCGGGCAGGTCTATGAAACCCAAGTGGACCGGAGTCTTTGCTGCTTCTGCAGTATTTTCCAATTTTAGCATATCCCGCACTGCAGTAATAAGGTCAGATACCAAAGCCGTCTCGCGTACTGACCTGGACTTTGAGTCATTCTCACTGTCCGGTCACGGTCTGCAGTCTTTGATGCGTCAGAATCTGGGCCCCGAGCCGTAGCTGGACCTGGTTCTGCACCAGAATTATCCCCAGAAGCTTGCAGGGGATGGGGCGTTTACTACCCCCTGTATTCCCGTGTGCTGCTTCCACCCTGGCAGCAAACGCCTCTAGGATTGCAGTCATAGCGTTCATAGACACCTCAGGGGCACCAGCTGCTAAATCTGGTGTTTCAGGGGAGAAGACATCTGGCTCAGATGCCATGCTGACCACACGCTGACACTCACAGGGCTCCAGGCAAGATATCAATAGGCCACCCTCCTGTGCTGCAGAGAGGCCGGGTCACCCAGAGGACTCACCACCCTGGGTAGGTACTGCTATGCTGCGCCTGTGATGCTGTCCCCTGCTGCTGTGTCAGTCTGCTTCTTTTATCAGCACTTCCTGTGTGAATTTTCGTGCCAGTGTAATGCACCCTAGAGGCCGGAGGCTCTCGAAAAATGGTTGCCAAAAACGTCTGTATGGAAGATAATGTGGGCTCTAAGAAAATGGCCGCCGACAGAAGATAGAGGTCAAGCAGCCATAGCCCACAAAAAGATGGCCACCGAACGGCAATATCTGCATACAGGGTGGACAAACATGGCCGCCGATCAGCTGATAGGGGCCAGTGGGTGTGGCCGAACCACAGGAAGATGGCCGCCGGGCAGTCACAAGAGGCCAAACTTGGCATGGACCACCTCAAAATGGCCGCCGACAGCATGGAGGAGGAAGGACACAAACACAGGTAAGAAAAAATGACATTTCTTTTAAATGTTAGTTACAGCCAGCCCCGCTCCAGTGGGACCCCCTAGGTGACCCCCAGCACCCAGCAACCTTTAGCTAGAAGCCCAGGGAGGAGGGAAAGGCAGGGAGAGAGGGAAGAAAGGGGCCACAACCACTTACTTGATCTCTCCAGGAATGTCCAGCTAAATCACCCAGCCGAGGCAGGGGAGTTTTACTTACCTATCCTGCATGTATTCTGCTGGAAGACATTCCAAACAGATCATCGTCCGCGCACGGAAGGTGACTGTTGGCCAGGCATGCTGTGATTGGACCCAGAAGGGACGATCATATGTATGCCCTGGAGCATGACGCTCACCGGACAGGCTGCTGCGACTCGGCCGTAAGGTCAGCCGAAGCTGAGCGGTCCGATGCAAGCCTTGGAGCGTAAGCTCACCGGCCAGGCTGCTGCGACTCGGCCGTAAGGTCAGCCGAAGCTGAGCGGTCCGATGCAGGCCCTGGAGCATAAGCTCACCGGCCACCCGTGGAGCGACGGGCATGTCGTGGAAAACCCAGCGCGTAGCTAGGGTCGGCACACGCTCGATGGCCGAAACTGGGGAGACTACAAGGATCGAGGATCCAGCCTGTCACCCAGTCGACAGTTGATCGAAGATCGCAGGAAACAACAAATGTAGCAAAAAAAAGAAAAATATATATATATATCTTTTTTCCCCGGACCAATGGGCCCGAAGGGAGCCATGTCCTACTCCTTGCTAGACAGAAAAAAACTGATCTGCGAAGATGCAGACTAAGAGGGTATACCCAGAGGGTCCGCCCCCTGGGCGGTACTGTAGAAGGTGTGATGCAACACTTTTTACAAGTTTTTCTGCCTAGTCACTCCTAATTAACGGATAATACCCACTTTGTCAATAGAGAAGCTGTGTCGGTCCATGGACGAAAGAGTAACTAGCATTTGTAATGGAGATAGCACATTCTGCACGCTGTAACGGACTGAAAAGCAGGAGGCTGAAAAGCGCGAATCGTCGCTCAACAAACTTTACTAACATGAAGGGTGGCACCATCCGAACGGAACTTCCCCTTTATAGTGCCGTCGTACGTGTTGTACGTCACTGCGCTTTGCTTGAATGTTTTTTAAAATGATCGTGTGTACGCAAGACAGGCTTGAGAGGAAACATGAAAAAAAAAACGACGAGAAAAACGTTGGTTTAAAAAATGGCATGAAAAACGATTGTGTGTACGCCGCATCAGTATGGAACCTAAGGGTTTAATCCTCTGCATTGTGTAAAAAGGCTGTTCCATGCTGTCTTCTCTGATCATCTCCTTCTTCCACTGACTCCAAAAAATAACCTGATATTTACAGTCCATAGAGTCAGGCTGCTCAATTTGGTGTGTATTGCTAGAAAAGTTGTTGTTTTTTCTTGGGAGGGTGCATGTGATCGGCACAGGGCCAATCAGCACTGTCCAGACATGTCCAGACAGAGGATCAGGGGTCTTGAAGCCTGATAGGACAATCGTGGAAGAAATGAAAACTCCTCCTACAAGCTATTAGCACACACTGATACAGGTCACAAGACTGCTATATACAGCTGATGAGAAAGGTATTTAGCAGTTTATATTTACTAAAACTGTTGCATTTCCATGTTCTGCGTACTGTGGGAGACCAGATATAGTGAATGCAGGATCTGGGTTTAGTAACACTTTAATGTTGATTGATAGAGTTTAGTTCCACTTTAAATAAGTCTAAAATTGTTACGAACACAGTACAATGAGCATTATTTATTTGTTTTGTCTAAACATCTTATAACACTTCAAATGTCATGTTCACCAATTATGTAAACCCCAATAATCCCCCTTGCTAGCCCTCTGGCAGTGGCAGACACCCACACTGTGAACATCCCAGCCGGTAAAAATCTGGTTCCGGGATGCTCCCACATGCATACTAGGGTTTTAAAGACCTTAACAAGTTCCGGACCGCCCACCACATATGTACTGCGGCAGGGCGGCCCAGCTGTGCAAAATCACGTACAGGCAGGTACATGATTTTGTGCACGAGATCCAGGGGGCGCAAGCACGTCGCTGGAGCTTCGCTCCCGCTGTGATTGGACACAGCGGGAGCCAATCGGCGGGTCCAGCTAACGCGATGGCTGCCGGGACCCGCCGATCGTTCGGAAGAAGGGGAGAACAGCGGTCTGCCTATGTAAACAAGGCAGACTGCTGTTCTGTCAGAGAGTAAAAGAGAGGTCTTGTGTTTCAGCTAAGCTGAAACACAGATCTCTCTTTTCCTCAAGTGCATCCGTCCCCCACACAGTTAGAATTCATTCCCTAGGAGCACACTTAACCCTTTTATCACCCCTGGTGTTATCCCCTTCCCTGCCAGTGTCATTCATACAGTGACAGTGCATTTTTTTAGCACTAATTACTGTATTGGTGTTACTGGTCCCCAAAAAGTGTCACTTAGTGTCAGATTTGTCCGTCGCAATGTCACAGTCCTGATAAACATCGCTGATTGCTGCCATTACTAGTAAAAACAATAAAAAAAATCCATAAAAATATCCCATAGTTTGTAGATGCTATAACTTTTGCGCAAACCAATCAATATATGCTTATTGGGATTTTTTACCAAAAATATGTTGCAAAATACACATTGGCCTAAATTGATAAAGATTTTTTTTTTTTTTTATTATTATTATTATTATTATTGGGAATGTTTTATAGAAGAAAGTAAACTTTTTTTTTTTTTTTTTAATTGTCGATCATTTTTTGTTTATAACGCAAATAAATAAAAACCGCAGAGGTGATCAAATAACACCAAAAGAAAGCTCTATTAGTGGGGAAAAAAAGGACATAAATTGTATTTGAGTACAGTGTCGCACGACCGCGCAGTTGTCAGTTTAAGCAATACAGTACCGTATCGCAAACAATGGCCTGGTCAGGAAGGGGGTAAAATCTTCCGGAGCTGAAGTGGTTACTACAGTATACTGCAGGACCAAGTGTATTTATTTTGTACTTGATTTTTACTGGCCAGGATGTAGATAACACGGGAAGGTGCTGCCATTAAAGGTGGTAAGTAGTATGTACATATGCTGGAAAGGTTTTTTAGGGTGCTAGGGAGGAGGATTATACAGTAAAATTTGTGAACCTGTTCTTTATAGGTGTAACACCCGGGCCACTTTTCTCTCCCTTCCTTGGCTCACTCACAGGAGGAAAAGGCGCCCGATGCCACCATGCCCGTACCCTCTGGTTTGCAGAGGTTAGGCACACTTATAACTTATGGGTCTTGCAGCAAGGTTCTCCTGAAAGTTGGTTCTCATCCCTTAGAATGTAAAGGACAAGTCTCTATATCCCCAAGTAACTCCAAGGTCCACACCAGTATCAACTCCAACGTAGAGTTTATTTTTCTTATGCATGAATAACCACAAAGTTGAGAAGAGAGAAAGGTGTTAGAAAAGCAGATCAGATTCAGACACTCCTGGCTTCTTTGCCACTCGATCCCGAGTGGGTATAGCTCACCCGGATAGTCACCCAAGGGCACTAGCAGCCGGCATGTAGCTCAAACAGTCAATCAGGTTCCCTTAATGGATGCAATCGGGAGATCCCCTGCCACAGAATCTATAGTGTCCCGAACCTCCTAATGGTCCTGTTGTTTAGATCCCTTTTCGGATGGATGACATCCCTCCAGAGAGTTACTGGGCCCCTTCCTTCACTGTGATCTCTCACCAGTCCTTCGGAACGGTCCTCACCCAGCCTCCTCTTCCAGATGCGGGTCCCCTAGCAAGGCGGCACCCTGGGATTCCTCCTTCCCGAAGTGGGCTCCAGCTAAAGGTGCTGGGCCCAGGGCTGAAGTTGCAGTCCCAGGACTAAAGGTGCCTGGGACTGAAGCGCATGTGGCCCCATAGCCTGGAGGGCCATGCACTTGAACTTGGACAGTAGGTTCTCCCTCCGGGCATGGGCCCCGGGTATTGCTCGTTCTCTAATGGCGTCCGCCCCTTGTGTACCCTCTCCCGGCATGCACAGCAGGCAGACCACGCCCACCGCACTGCTGCCAAGAGAGGACACTCAATCGCCACTCCATCACCTGTGGTTCAACCCCGAATACAAGTGACAGTGCCACCCATACTTCTAAGGGGAACTGCACGCCAGGTGAAACAGCAGCAAGGCAGAGTCCAACAAATTGGAAGATCCGAGCCAACTACCACTCAAATCACCCCTAAATTTAGACCCCTGCTACATAGGCATCAAGAGCTTCACACTTGAAGTTCTGAACTAACTTTTAGAGCCATCAATAGATGTCTAGGGGCTTGTATTCAATTCCATGGTGATCAATGGTCAATCAATGGTCAATGAGGGCACACTGTATATCAGCACACATCTGCATGCCAATGAACAAAAAACACACACTTTTTGGTCAATTGATGTGCTGCCTTGCATGAGCATGCCATGTACCCTGCAGTAACTTCCATTTATCTTAGAGATCAACAGAGGTGGCTCTACAGTGCTACCATTTACATATGAAATGCTTGACAGCCTGGTGGCAACCATAGGTAGATGTGATATGATGAAAAAGGAAAAAGGAATAGGGCGCTTCTGACAGGAAATGTCCTCCAGTGAACTGTACTAGATTTCTGTCACATCAGCATCAGCTTCAACATCAAGGTTAAAGGGTAACTCCACTTTCGTAGCAAATAAAGAAAAAATAATATAGCGTGTACAATTGCGATAGAAGTCATATTGTAATTAAATGTTATTAAAAATTACCTTTGGTTTTCAATCTGCAGCCGCTGTAATTTTCTATAAATGCAAAGCAATATGGCTACCTGGAGTTGTTCTGTACACAGAATGTGTACTGACCACTCACCAGAAACATAATTTCCTGCTTGTGTGATTGGCTCACCAAATTTTCCAGAAGTCTGCCTAAGATAAAAGTCCGATTTCAGACATCACCTGCAACAAAAATGTCATTTTTGGTGAGATATTTCCAATAGGAACATGTCTAAAGGGATGCAGACCCTGCAGCTTTCCTCATTAGTGCTCTGCAGCTCCACAGCTGACTGATAACAGTCAGAGGCACAGACAAACACATGAATTTCTTCAGAATCTGCAACAAAAGTTGTTATAATCCCTGCAATGTACATAGATCACCCAGAGGGGAATGTTTTTTTCTCAACAAAAGTGGAGCTACACTTTAAAGCGGAGCTCCACCCGCAAATTTTTTTTTTTTAAGTCAGCAGCTACTTACACTGTAGCTGCTGACTTTTAATAAGGACACTTAGCTGTCCTACTCTCCCGCACTGATGGCCCCCCCGATGCCGGTTCCTTCGATCGGTGCAGGTCCCGCTCCGCCATCCACACTAAGGGAAACAGGCAGTAAAGCTTTACGGCTTCACTGCCTATTTCCTACTGCGCATGCGCGAGTCTCGCGCCGACTTGTGAATGGGCGGCTGCTCTCTGGGATTACACACAGTTCCCAGCGCGCCCCATTCACTAGAAGAGGAAGCGGAAGGAGACCCACCGAGGCAAAGGAAGAGGCAGATTAGGGACTTCCGCATAGCAACGGGTATTTCGGGTGAGTATAAAAAAAAAAATTCTATAAATTTTTTTATTTAGAATTTTTAGTGCTAAAAAAATTCTGGGTGGACCTCCGCTTTAAGGGGAGGAGGAAAGACTGGGGGAGCACTTGCAGCAGCACTTCAGGTAGAGGAAGCAACTCTGGAGGAAACTAAAGTAAAAAACAGAAGGCTCTTCTAAGTGCAGTATTAGGGAGCATTTATTCATAAAAAGTGGTTAAAAAACACTTACAATGTAGTAGATCAAATGAGCATCTCAGTCAGCATAATAGGCATCCAGTAGAGTCCTTCGCCCCTAGCGGGACGGAGAGCTGGCCCACAGCTGTGACAGGAGAGGGAGAAGCGAGGAAGCAAGATAGCCGAACCATGCTGGAATGTAGAGGTCTGATGAAGGAGCGAATTTCTCATGCTCCGAAACGTGTTACCGCCTCCTTGACGTCAGCTCCAGCCTATACGTTCCATCGTGGTTCTGGAAGTCCATCGGCTATTTTGCTTCCTCGCTTCTCCCTTTCCTGTCTACAGGATGCCTATTATGCTGACTGAGATGCTCATTTGATTTATAACATTGTAATGCCGCGTACCCACGACCGTTTTTAATGACGAGAAAAATTACATTTTTTTAAATGGTCATTAAAAATGATTGTGTGTGGGCTTTCCAGCATTTTTCCCGACGAGAAAAACTCAGAGAATCACGACGAGAAAAATTGTAACATGCTCTAATTTTTCACATCGTTTTTTACATCGTCGTTTCTCTTGTCATGAAAAACGTCCGTGTGTGGGCTTTAACGACGTGAAAAAAAATGCGCATGCTCAGAATCAAGTGTAGCGGCCTCACTTCTCTCCCTTGCTTTATCGGTTATATGGCTGTTGTCTAGGGGTACCTGGGAGAGAGAGATGATACACACCACGGCCCATGTCCTCCGTAACTAAGAGGTGAAGGCCAGAAGATTGGGCTTTTGTGTAGGTGTTCTAGAGTCAAGTCCAGTCCTTCGTCCCTGACTCCTTTGCTTTAGTAACCCAAGTTCCACACAGTGAATAGGTACAACTCAGTTTTATTCTTCTTGCCAAGCAATAAAACAATCTTTCTCCTTTGGAAAATGGAGACAGATCGAGGCACAATCCTTTCCCTTCTTGCTGCTGCCCACTGTGCTGTCACCAGTGGTGAATAGTCACTGCCACTGACTAGGTAATATAGAATGTGAATTACCTTCGCTCACTTTGCCCCTGTCAGAGGAAGAAATCCGTCCAAGGGAGAAATGGAGGCCTCTCCGTCACCAGCGATGCTGCGCCGGACTCTTTGGAGAAGTTACTGCGCACCAGTCCTCACAAACTCAGACACGGGCACCAAAGTAGTTAGGGCCCCCTCGGATTCCTCCACCCTCGCGGAACTCAGTCGAAGGTACTGAGCCCCAGGCATCCGCCATAGTACCTCACCCCAGGCTAAAGGTGCCTGAGATGGACTCCATCTCCGCTCCGGCTAGGCCAAGGGCGCCTAGGCCCAGAACACCGGAACGCCAGCACCCAAGCTGAAGGTGCCTGGGTGCGGCTGCGTCCTCCGACTCTCTGCCCCGAAGGTTTTATGACCTCTCCCTTTGCGCCACAGCGGGTTCCCCGCCCCACTGTACCAGCTCCAGGGGAGGACAAAAAGGCACAGTTTGCGGTGTGAGTTCAGCTCCGGCCCAGGGCAACAGCGCCACCCGTGGATCCCAAGGAACCCCACACCACCAGAGTCCTCACATAAATTCAAATACCCGCTACACAAGTATGAGACGGGAGCGCTCGTTCTGGTAAAACTAGCGTTCGTAATGGAGATAGCACATTTGTCACGCTGTAACGGACTGAAAAGCACGAGGCTGAAAAGCGCGAATCGTCTCTCAACAAACTTTACTAACACTTCCCCTTTATAGTGCCGTCGTACGTGTTGTACGTCACCGCGCTTTACTCAAACATTTTTTTCCACGATAGTGTGTAGGCAAGGCAGGCTTGAGAGGAAACACGAAAAATCACGTCGAGAAAAATGCATTTTTTTTCAATGACATTAACCTCCCTAGCGGTAATCCCGAGCGTGACTCGGGGTTGTTTTTTTATGCTAGGATCGGTAACCCCGAGTCACGCTCGGGGTAGACATTGCAGAGCCCGCAGCGGAGTTTCCCTACCTTCTCCTGGCGATCCAGCGATGATGTCCTCTGCTGTGATCGCCAGCGAGACCTCCGGCGAGTGTCGGCACTTTCGACCCCATCTGACTTCCTAGTTCCGTTCCCTGCGAGCCGCAGCGGCGCATGGGAGCGGAACTGGGCGGCAAATTCAAAAAGGTAAACACATAGTATACATACAGTATACTGTAATCTTACAGATTACAGTACTGTATGTAATAATTACACATCCCCTTTGTCCCTAGTGGTCTGTCCAGTGTCCTGCATGCACTTTTATATAATAAAAATCGTTCTTTCTGCCTGTAAACTGGGGATTGTCCATAGCAACTAAAAAGTGTCCCTTTATGTCAAAAGTGGTTTTAGACCAACTAGAAAGCAGCGATAATAAATTAGAATCACTCGCAGAATTGAGCGATAGCGATTTGTGGGGAAATTCGTCATCAAACACTAAATCTAATGACAGCGACAATTCTGCAACTGAGCAGATTTCTGTGTCTTTGATTTGATTACATTATTGAATAATTTTTATTATAATTAGATTACTATTTTTTATAATTATTTATAGTTATTTATTATATTATAATTTATAATTTTGTGTTTTATATTTATCATACCCGGGATGTTTACTAGACTCTGGTTTGCTCAGGTTTAAGTAAGTAATTACTAAGAATCGCAGGCCTATAATACATAACACCAAATTTTCATGCAAAATAATTGTACCGCTTTTGGTACATAATTCCAGACAGAATCATACCGCCAGGGAGGTTAAAAACGGTTGTGTGTACGCGGCATAAGTGTTTTTAACAGTTTTTTATGAATAAATAATCCTTAATACTGCACTTAGAAGAGCCTTCTGTTTTTTACTTTAGATGTGATATGATGGCTTATAATAATAAGGAAGTGACAATTTTCTCAAGCTGCCCCAAGTCACTGAGCATCTAAGGTTGGAATGTGTTTTTATGTTTTACAGAATCCCCAATATAGAATTCAATTTGCACACCATTAACATTCTGAGCCCCATCTACGTGAGCCCGCCAAAAAAGCTGTCACTGTACTTAGCCAATCATAAGCCACAGATGTTGTCACCTGTACTGGACTAACAACAGCCACAACTATCACACCCCTTGCATACATGCAGTTGCAGGGCAGGGAATGCCTCGGCTGCTCATGATTGACCAAGTACAGATGAAAACGGGCACGCCCGTTCAGGTGAGATTGGATATGGATTTAAACATGCCTGAGCTCATCCCTACTAGCAACCCTAACACATCCCAGTTTTTTGGTGTTTTATGCTGGGGTGAAACGTGTTGTTGGTATTTCTGTTTTGTATTATGTTGTGTATAATGAGTTTTTACAATGGGAAAATAGGTGTACACGATAGAAGTGTAGCCAGGGGGGCAGGCACAAAGCACAAAGCTCTCTTTCTTGCAAAGGCAAAATAAAGACAACCTTTTCAGAGTTATTAACGTGGGATAACAAGGCCCAGCATGTTCATAAGCTATGCTCCATAAACTTTTAATGCTTACTCCGGATTGGCCGGTCTTGGACTGGAAGAAGATGGAGTTGTTGAGACAGGGATTGAGGGAGACATAGTTTCATTGAGGACAAGCAGCAGTCCCCAGAGAGCTATGTGGCCTGGAAAGAGGAATGGAGAAGAATTCAGTGGGCTGCTCGTGGAGGATTGGGCACTTTGGCGCCAGGCCAGGGAAGGAAGTGGATGTCCCGGGAGAGTGCTGAGCCCCAGTGCATTTACCTACCAGTGTGGCCTACTCATCATCTGCACCTGCAGTCTCACAGAGTTGGTCAACTGGTCATCATCTGCACCTACAGTCTCACAGAGCGAGTCAGTCTGTCATCATCTGCACCCACAGCCATACAGAGTGGGTTCACCAGAGCTTAAGCAAATGTTTCACAACTGACCCCTCCGCTGACGGGACTCATTACTGAAGCACAGTTATGGTAAAATGGTTGGCAACCCACCAAACACTCTGCACCACAATATATTGTTTGCCATTAGGCTCCTCAGACACTACCATACATGCTGTACACTACTGGGAAGTACCATACTACTTGTCCTGGATTATTCTACTAACTTAGATCCAACCTTTGCACTTGTTACTGATCCTTCCATTACCATTAAACTTTGTTCAAGTTCCTCCTGCCATAACTCTTCATCAAGCCTCCAGCTCCCTAAACTTGGGGTATCAGGAAGCCACTTAGCATCATCACTAGTGCACCACTGTACAGGCCCCAACCAAGCCGGCAGAAACAGACATATTTTTCTCTCAGTTGGGAGTTATTCTTCCCTGCTTTACAGTATTTCTATAGACTTTAACCATTTTTCACTTTCTTGTACACTTAAATACTGCAGGCAGACTTGGACTTTGCAGAGTCAGCCCATGGCCTAAGGCAGCGTAGACTCCAGGAGCAGGGATGAGCCGAACACCCCCCTGTTCGGTTCGCACCAGAACCTGCGAACAGACAAAATGTTCGTGTGAACTTTAGAACCCTATTAAATACAATGGACTCGAACGCTCGAAAAAGTGTTAATTATAAAGGCTAATATGCAAGTTATTGTCCTAAAAAGTGTTTGGGGACCTGGGTCCTGCCCCAGGGGACATGTATCAATGCAAAAAAAAGTTTTAAAAACGGCCGTTTTTTCGGGAGCAGTGATTTTAATAATGCTTAAAATGAAAAAATAAAAGTGAAATATTCCTTTAAATTTCGTACCTGGGGGGTGTGTATGATATGCATGTAAAGTGGCGCATGTTTCCCGTGCTTAGAACTGTCCCTGCAAAAAATGTCATTTTTGAAAGAAAAAAAGTCATTTAAAACTGACTCGCGGCTATTAATGAATTGTCGGCTCCCGGCAATACATTCAAAAGTCATTGATAAAAAATAAAAAAAAAGCGTGGGGGTTCCCCAGAATTCAATTACCAGACCCTTCAGGTCTGGA
The DNA here is from genome assembly GCA_029206835.1 of Rana muscosa. Lineage (NCBI taxonomy): Eukaryota > Metazoa > Chordata > Amphibia > Anura > Ranidae > Rana > Rana muscosa. The sequence continues at coordinate 285,324,606 of CM055119.1, read as the reverse complement.
ATGGATATTAAGGGGAACCCCGCCGCAAATTTAAAAAAAAAATTGACGTGGGGTTCCCCCAAATATCCATTCTAGGCCCTTCAGATCTGGCATGGATTTTAAGGGGAACTCCACCCCAAATTTTTTTAAAAATGGCGTGGAGTCCCCCTAAAAATCCATACCAGACCCCTTATCCGAGCACGCAACCTGGCCGGCCGCAGGGGAAAAGGGGGGGACGAGAGAGCGGCCCCCCCTCCCTCCTGAACCGTACCAGGCCACATGCCCTCAACATGGGGAGGATGTCCCCATGTTGATGGGGACAAGGGCCTCATCCCCACAACCCTTGCCCGGTGGTTGTGGGGGTCTGCGGGTGGGGGGCTTATCGGAATCTGGAAGACCCCTTTAACAAAGGGGACCCCCAGATCCCGCCCCCCCCTATGTGAATTGGTAAGGGGTACATTGTACCCCTACCATTTCACAAAGAAAGCGTAAAAAAAGTTTAAAAAAAACACACAAACACCTTGAAAATGTCCTTTATTTAAAAAAAAAAAAAACATTCCAGCGGTGAAATCCAGTGTCCCGCGGCGATCCCGATGTCCAGCGCTGTCCTTCATTGGTTGTGCCTGAGCGGACCTGATGGGGAACTCCCTCTCAGTATTTTAAATGTATAGACCCGCCCCTTCTAAAGTTACCCATCAGGTCCGCTCAGCGGACCAGATGCGGAACATGAGAAGGGGCGGGTCTATACATGTATTACCAAAGTGAGAGCAGTTCCCCATCAGGTCCGCCCCCTCGGTATGTCGGACCCGCCTACGTCATTGGCTTGAGCGGGGAACTTCCTTCACTATGTAAATTTAAATTACACAGTGAAGGAAGTTCCCCGCTCAAGCCAATGATGTAGGCGGGTCCGACATACCGAGGGGGCGGACCTTATGGGGAACTGCTCTCACTTTGGTAATACATGTATAGACCCGCCCCTTCTCATGTTCCGCATCTGGTCCGCTGAGCGGACCTGATGGGGAACTTTAGAAGGGGCGGGTCTATACATTTAAAATACTGAGAGGGAGTTCCCCATCAGGTCCGCTCAGGCACAACCAATGAAGGACAGCGCTGCACATCGGGATCGCCGTGGGACACTGGATTTCACCGCTGGAATGTTTTTTTTTTTTTTTTTTTTTAAATAAAGGACTTTTTCAAGGTGTTTGTGTGTTTTTTTTAAACATTTTTTTACGCTTTCTTTGTGAAATGGTAGGGGTACAATGTACCCCTTACCAATTCACATAGGGGGGGCCGGGATCTGGGGGTCCCCTTTGTTAAAGGGGTCTTCCAGATTCCGATAAGCCCTCCGCCCGCAGACCCCCACAACCACCGGGCAAGGGTTGTGGGGATGAGGCCCTTGTCCCCATCAACTTGGGGACATCCTCCCCATGTTGAGGGCATGTGGCCTGGTACGGTTCAGGAGGGAGGGGGGCCGCTCTCTCGTCCCCCCCCTTTTGCCCTGCGGCCGGCCAGGTTGCGTGCTCGGATAAGGGGTCTGGTATGGATTTTTAGGGGGACTCCACGCCATTTTTTTAAAAATTTGGGGTGGAGTTCCCCTTAAAATCCATGCCAGATCTGAAGGGCCTGGAATGGATATTTGGGGGAACCCCACGTAAAAAAAAAAATTAATTTGCGGCGGGGTTCCCCTTAATATCCATTCCAGACCTGAAGGGCCTGGTAATTGAATTCTGGGGAACCCCCACGCTTTTTTTTTTTTTTTTTTATCAATGACTTTTGTATGTATTGCCGGGAGCCGACAATTCATTAATAGCCGCGAGTCAGTTTTAAATGACTTTTTTTCTTTCAAAAATGACATTTTTTGCAGGGACAGTTCTAAGCACGGGAAACATGCGCCACTTCACATGCATATCATACACCCCCCCCAGGTACGAAATTTAAAGGAATATTTCACTTTTATTTTTTCATTTTAAGCATTATTAAAATCACTGCTCCCGAAAAAACGTCCGTTTTTAAAACTTCTTTTTGCATTGATACATGTCCCCTGGGGCAGGACCCGGGTCCCCAAACACTTTTTAGGACAATAACTTGCATATAAGCCTTTATAATTAGCACTTTAGATTTCTCCCATAGATTTTTCGAATTTGCCGCGAACACCCCAATTTGTTCGCTGTTCGGCGAACGGGCGAACAGGCAATGTTCGAGTCGAACATGAGTTCGACTCGAACTCGAAGCTCATCCCTATCCAGGAGTTTAAATTGTCCATTTCCTGCTTCTCTTATGTCACTCTAGGCAACTCTGTTACAGTTTAATCTGGTACAATCTGGACTCAATTACTTAAAGGGTTGTCTCTTGCACCCAACTGTGGTATAAAAGTACTCTGTGTAAGAATTGATGTTGTATTATCTTGGTTACAGTTTGTATTACTAAGCCTATCCTACCCACACCTAACAACTGTATTCTCATTTTGTCCATCTGATCATCCCCCCACAGCTATTATCCTTTGTTCCACTTAGCCCTCCCTTCTAGACTGTAAGCTCTAATGAACAGGGCCATCTGATCCCTCCTGTATTGAATTGTATTGTAACTGTACTATCTTCCCTGATGTTGTAAAGCGCTGCGCAAACTGTTGGCGCTATATAAATCATGTATTATAATAATAATAATAATATTACCATATCTTATTTAACCAATCCACTACCAATACAAGCCATGTTTGATCAATCTGGTGTGGCTCATTCAATGGAGGGGGTATGGGTGGAGGCACACTATCTGAAGAAAGGGACTAGGTTTTAGAGGGCTCATTAAACAAGCTGCTCCATAGGGGTTGCACTACAGTAGTACTAATTTTTATTCAAACCATGGTTTCTTGGTAAATAATATGCATTTTTCTCTGTTTTTAATGGTATTCTGTACATGGTATATAAAGTCTTGTGAATACAGGCTTTTGAGATCAGTTTTTGTGAATGTGAATTCATGGCAAACACGTGGTAGACTTATGGCAAACCAAATACATAATAAATGTTTCCAAATCATGCAAACACATGACAAACAAAATGGTAAAATGCATCTCAAACATTTAAGCCCTAAATATGCTGTTGTCGTTTTCATTGGGAAGCAAACATTTGCTGTTTCACTGTCTTGGTTGTTGAATTCGGTAGTTGGTGAACTCTTTCTTTGCTTGGAAGATCTGGAACTATTTTTTTTACTACTTTCTGTTCTGTGCAAAGGCCCCCTTGGGATAAAAAAGAAAAAAAAAACTTCTCTGTATCATATTCTACCCATCATAAATGTAGGGGTCAGGAATTTGCACGACAATCAATTTCACTGCATGCTATGCATTTCCATACAGACAACACCCAGGAATGTGGATGAAATAAAGATGCCACATTTTTTTCTAGAGAAAAGGGAAGATTGTTATTTTGTTTAAGTGAGCCTAGCCCTAGACTGATCACCATCTACTCACTTCTAAAGCAGAAGTCATCTTATTTAACCCACATACTTAATACTTTACCGTCTCTTTTTTAGGGCAATATGTCTTTATTCAAGTTTTCAGGCATGACACCATAAAAGGTAATGTGAGTATGTGAAGACAGAACAGTAGGAAATTGAGTGGAGGAAGAAGGAAGGAAGCGGAGCTGCCAACCATCCATAAATTTATGGGCAGTTTGTAAATATCGGCCTATTTACAAACTGTCCGTAAATGTCTGTTACGGAAAGCGGCGATAATGAAAAAATATGGCAGGGGGCCAGCTTTGGAACCGCACATGCACAGATCCAAAGCCAGCAGGGGCAAGCCCGGGCTCAAACAGGGGGGGGGGGTTTCAAGCAGTGATGGCATGCCACCACTTGGCGCCTTCTAAGAATTAGAAGGGAAGACTGAAGGGAAAGTCAAAAGCGGGAGCGCACCGGTCACAGTTAGTGAGTATTAAATGCATCCATGGAAGTAAAAATATCAGTGATCAGTGGGAATAAGAATGGCCCCTGGGCTGGTGAAAGAGCTATATGTCCCTGTGTCAGTGATCATAATGATACACCTGTGTCAATGATCACAATGATACCCCTGTGTCAGTGTAAACGGTGCCCCTGTGTCAGTGGGCAATGGAAATGGTGCCCCTGTTTCAGTGATCATTGGAAACGGTGCCCCTATCTCACTGATCAGTGAAAATGGTACCCCTGTACAAGTGTTCAGTAGAAATGGTGTCCCTGTGTCAGTGGTCAGTGGAAATGGTGCCCCTGTGTCAGTGGAAATGGTGCCCCTGTGTCAGTGGTCATTGAAATGGTGTCCCTGTGTCAGTGGAAATAGTGTCCCTGTGTCTTTGGTAAGTGGAAATGGTGGCTCTTTGTCAGTGGTGTTGTCACCGTAAGGGGGAACGCTGCGGACTATGATGTAAAGGGGAACTCTGTGGGCTCTGATGTAAGGGAGAACTTTATGGGCTGTGATATAAATGGTAACTCTGGAGTCTGATGTAAGGAGGAACCCTGTGGACTCTGATGTAAGAGAGAGGGGTGGCAGTGACCAGAGACCCCCTTTCATCAGAGATTTCCTTTACACCAGAGTCCGCAGCATTCCCCCTATCAGACTCCACAGATTTCTCCTTTTCATCAGAGTCCACAGTTTTCCCCCTTTACATCAGGGTCATCAGAGTTCCTCCTTGCACTGTAAAGGGGACCTCTGCAGACTCTGATGTAAAGGGGAACTCTGTGTTGGGTTATATTAACCTGACCTTCAGGTAAATGGAGAAATATGTGTTTGCTTTTTGTTATACTTTAATAGCACTAGCTACATGTTTGTAGCTTAAATATTGATATTTGTACTCTTTTGCACTGAATTTTTTGTGTCAAAACAAAAGTTTGCTCTTTCAGTAAATTTGATGTGTTGTTTCAGCAAACAAAATTTGGTGCTTTCAGTAAATGTTGGGTGACCTGTCAGGAAATTTCACTTCAGGAGGTTGGCAACACTGGAAGGAAGGGGGGTACATGCTACAATGGTCTGTAAACTGGGGTACAAATATGCCAAAGCAGAGGCATTAGCGCAGCCTTTCTCAACCTTTTTAATAGAGGTACCCTTAAAATAACTTTCTGGTCTCAGGGAACCCCTGCTAATAATTACTATATCTACAGTTTAGGTGCATATTAGTGTGATCATCACTGAGAAGAATGTTCCGTATATTTGTGGTCATTGGGAATACCGGTAATCTCCCCCTTATGCCGCGTACACACGGCCGTTTTTCTCGTCGAGAAAAACAACATTTTTCCCATTCGACGAGAAAAACGACAATCTGTGGGCTTTCTGCCGTTTTTTTCGATGAGAAAAACGGCATTAAAAACGACAAGAAAAATTAGAACATGTTCTAATTTTTCTCGTCATTTTTTTCGACATGTTTTCCGCGGCAGTGTTTCCCATAGGGAAACACTGCCGCGGAGCCCACAGACAGTCGTTTTTCTCGACAAGAGAAAAAACGACGTGAAAAACGACCGTGTGTGGGGAACAAGCCGTTCCCTCGTTTTTAATTACATTATTCACGGCGGTTTTTTAACCGCCGTGAATAATGATCGTGTGTACGCGGCATTACAGATAGCTATGAAAATCATTGTTTTCAGTGATTATTGTTATCTGAGAGGCAGAAAATGTTCAAGGAACCTGTAGCATCCTCTGGAGGAATCCTAGGGTATAGCAATCTGAGGATAGCAATATGTCAAATAAAGGAGTTACAGTCTACAAAACCACCTAAAGATGTAGGGTTAAAAGACTCAGGTTCTTGTTAAGTCAAGGACTTAACCTCCCTGGCGGTATGATTCTGTCAGATTTTAGGTGCTGAAAGCGGTACCATTATTCTGCATGGTAATTTGGTGTTTTATTTTGTAGGCCTGTAATTCTTAGGAATAACTCACTTAAATCTGTCCAAACAAGAGTCTAGTAGGCATCCCGGGTATGATAAAGTTCAAAAAACAAAATCATAAATTATAATATAATAAAATAACTAAAAAATAATTATAACCAATAATAATATAATAATAATAAAAGTGTTTTTCAGTGTTTGATGACGAATTTCCCCACAAATCACTATCGCTCAATACTGAAAGTGATTCTAATTTATTATCGCTGTTTTCTAGCTGGTCTAAAACCACTTTTGATGTAAAGGGACACTTTTTGGTTGCTATGGACAATCTCCAGTTTCCAGGCAGAAAAAAAGTTTTTATAATATAAAAGTGCATGCAGGACACTGGGCAGACCACTAGGGACAATGGGGGTGTGTAATTATTTGATACAGTACTGTAATCTGTAATATTACAGTATACTGTATGTATATTATGTGTTTCACTTTTTGAATTTTGCGACGAACTCCGCCCCCGTGCGCCGCAACGTTGCAGGGAACGGAGCTCGGCGGCAATCGGCAGTGTGGATCGAGCAAGATGACGGCTCGCTCACACAGCGGGGAGACATCGCAGGATCCAGGGACAAGGTAAGTAACTTCCCCTGTATCCTCCCCTGTATCCTGTGATGCAATCCCGAGTCTGGCTCGGGGTTACCCCTTTAGGTACTGAAATCTTACCCCGAGCCAGACTCGGGAATACCGCTAGGCGGGTTAAAAGAATTAGAGTCCCTATAAGTCAAAGAACATGTATAGGTAGAAGAGGCCTTTTTATATTTGTTTTGGTCAGGGGACACCTGGGTCTCCATAGTCAGTATGTCATTAGGACCCATTCGATAAAGTGAGGTGGAGTGGATGATTTCCAATTATACTAAATTACCACCATGACTGCTAATAGGCAGTGTATCAGGATAAATTCTCTGATCTTAGAGAGGGACCCATGTATCACTGACAAAAGCGCTACCTGGAGTGAAGGCATACTATCCATGGTATTGTAAGTGGAGAAGACATTCATCCAGTAGGAAGTCAGCTAAAAACATTGTCAGCAGGACCAGAAGTGGGAGCAAATCTTTAGGTGAACGGCACAGTGGTGTAGTGGGTAGCACCCTCGCCTAGCAGTAAAAAGGGTCACTGGTTCGAATCACAACCATGACACTACCTGCCTGGAGTTTGCATGTTCTCCTTGTGCCTGTGTGGGTTTCCTCTGGTTTTCTCCCACACTCCAAAGACATGCTGGTAGGTTAATTGGCTTATGTCCAAAATTGGCCCTAGTATATGAATGTGAGTTGGGGACCTTGGATTGTGGGCTCCTTGAGGGTAGGGACTGATGTGAGTGTGCAATGTATGTGTGGAGTAGGGATGAGCTCGGTGTTCGACTCGAACATTGGCTGTTCGACGAAGATCGAACTATTTGGCCCGTTCGTGCCAAATTCGAGTGACGTGAACGGCCCACAATACACTGCGCCATCGCAGTGCAATCCCGGCGCTGTTATTGGCCAAGCATGCACTGTGACCCCGCTTGGCCAATCACAGCGCCGGCAGCTAGGAGAGCCATAATTGGCCACAGGCAGGCCAATTATAGCTCAGGGGGTTTAGCACACGCCCCACACTAAAAAAGGCTGCCAGAGAGAGAACAGGCAGGGACATTGCCAGTGCCATTTGTTCTTTAAACTTGTGTGCAGGGAGAGAGAAGGATAGGCAGGGAGAGTGTTAGTGATATTCTTTGCTAAACCTTGTGTGCAGGGAGAGAGAAGGATAGGCAGGGAGAGTGTCAGTGATATTCTTTGCTAAACCTTGTGTGCAGGGACAGAGAAGGATAGGCAGGGAGAGTGTCAGTGATATTCTTTGCTAAACCTTGTGTGCAGGGAGAGAGAAGGATAGGCAGGGGACAGTGTCAGTGTCATTGTTGCTAAGCCTCCTGCACAGTATACACCTGAAGCTACCCCTTATTGCTGTGTTTTCCTGGTGTGTTACACTAACAGGCATTTGCAGCACTTACAGCGGGCGGAGTGTGCTTCCTGCTAAGTATACACCTGAAGCTAGCCCGTATTGCTGTGTTTTCCTGGTGTGTTACACTAACAGGCATTTGCAGCACTTACAGTGGGTGTAGTGTGCTTCCTGCTAAATATACACCTGAAGCTAGCCCGTGTTGCTGTGTTTTCCTGGTGTGTTACACTAACAGGCATTTGCAGCACTTACAGCGGGCGGAGTGTGCTTCCTGCTAAATATACCCCTGAAGCTAGCCCGTATTGCTGTGTTTTCCTGGTGTGTTACACTAACAGGCATTTGCAGCACTTACAGCGGGCGTAGTGTGCTTCCTGCTAAATATACACCTGAAGCTAGCCCTTGTTGCTGTGTTTTCCTGGTGTGTTACACTAACAGGCATTTGCAGCACTTACAGCGGGCGGAGTGTGCTTCCTGCTAAATATACACCTGAAGCTAGCCCTTATTGCTGTGTTTTCCTGGTGTGTTACACTAACAGGCATTTGCAGCACTTACAGCGGGCGGAGTGTGCTTCCTGCTAAATATACACCTGAAGCTAGCCCTTATTGCTGTGTTTTCCTGGTGTGTTACACTAACAGGCATTTGCAGCACTTACAGCGGGCGGAGTGTGACTCCTGCACATTATACACCTGAAGCTAGCCCTTATTGCTCAAGCTTTTTTTTCTTTTGTGTTACACTAACAGGCATTTGCAGCACTTACAGCGGGCGGAGTGTGCTTCCTGCAAAATAAACACCTGAAGCTAGCCCTTATTGCTGTTTTTTCCTGTTGTGTAACACAGGCAGTCATCTGCAGCACTTACAGCGGGCATTGTGTGCTTCCTGCAAAATATTCACCTGAAGCTACCCCTTATTGCTGGTTTTCCCATCTCCCTGCAGGTCATTGCTATGTCTGGAAGGCCCAGGGTACTGGCAAAGCAGCTGCCAAAGCGTCCTCTTCCCTGGTATCAATGTCATCAACAGTCACTCCTTCCCTAGACCCACCATGTCCTCCTGAGGAGTCCCCCGAACTGTTTGAGCACAGTGTTGGGTACATGCTCCAGGAGGATGCCCAGCGTTTCGAAGGGTCTGATGATGATACCCAGCTAGAGGAAGGCACTTGCGTGAGAGCAGAGAGAGGGGATGCTCAAGAAGGACACCAATCTGGCAGTCATGTTCCAGCAGCTGCAGCATACTGCCAGATTGGCTCCAGTGATGAGGAGGGAGGGGATGATGAGTTCACTGACTCCACGTGGGTGCCTAATAGGAGAGAGGAGGAGGATAAGGAGGAGGCACATCTCCAACGAGGCAGGATGCCCTCGGGGGCCAGCGTAAGGGCAGCACACCGACTGAATCACACCGCAGAGCTCCGCCTGCGCAGGGCGCTGCCTCTGCCCGTTATTCAAAAAGTTCTTTGGTGTGGGCCTTTTTTGAGTCGAGTGCAACAGATCGCACAGCTGCTGTTTGCAACATATGTCTCAAGCGTATATCGCGTGGCCAAAACATCAGCCGCTTGGGCACCACATGCTTGACCAGACATATGTTGACCTGCCATGCAGCTCGTTGGCAAGCCTACCTTAAAGACCCACACCAAAGAACAAAGCGGACCTCTCCTTGCACTGCATCAGCTGGGATCTCCAACCCCACTATACCTTCAGTCCTCTCTGAAACCTGCACTGAGAGGAATGAAGGTGTAGAATTAGGTGTGTCACAGCCAAGTACTTGCGGGCACTCTGCTAGCAGTACACCGATGTCCGAGTTCTAGCAGGCAAATTTCCCTGCCCCAGCTGCTGGACCGTCGAAAGAAGTTCACTCCCAGCCATCGACATGCCCAGCGGTTGAATGCTAGCTTGGCTAAATTGCTAGCGCTTCAACTGCTGCCTTTTCAGTTGGTAGACTCGGCCCCCTTCCGTGAGTTTGTGTAATGTGCGGTTCCTCAGTGGCAGGTTCCCAAACGCCACTTTTTCTCACGAAAGGCAATTCCGGCTCTCTACCGGTATGTGGAAGGCAATGTTTTGGCCTCACTGGACAGGGTGGTCAGCGGTAAGGTGCATATTACCGCTGACTCATGGTCCAGCAGGCATGGACAGGGACGTTACCTTTCTTTCACGGCCCATTGGGTCACTCTTTTGGCAGCTGGGAAGGATGCAGGACAAGGTGCAGTAGTGTTGGAGGTTATTCCGTTGCCACACCTCCAAAATGCTACTACTGGTTGTGACACACCTCTCTCCTCCACCCCCTCCTCTTCTTCTTCCTCCATGGCCTCTTCCTGTGCTTTGTCCTCGGAACCAGCGGTGCTCCGTAGGCGTTCAAGGGGCTACGCAAGTACGCAGGCAAAAGGTTGCCATGCCGTGCTTGTGCTGGTGTGTTTGGGGGACAGGAGCCACACTGGGGCAGAGGTTCTGTCTGCTTTGCAGGGGCAGGCCGAGAGGTGGTTGACGCCACGCCAGCTTAAGCCAGGAATGGTGGTTTGCGACAATGGCACCAACCTCCTCTCCGCCCTCCGACAGGGACAACTGACCCATGTGCCCTGTGTGGCTCACGTCCTTAACCTGGTGGTGCAGCGGTTCTTGGGCAGGTTCCCCGGGCTTACAGGATGTCCTGAGGCAGGCCAGGAAAGGCTGTGTGCATTTCCGCAGATCTTATAATGCCAGTGCTCGCCTGGCTGAGCTGCAAAAGGAGTTGAACCTGCCCAAGAACCGCCTTATATGTGACATGCCCACCAGGTGGAACTCAACGTTGGCCATGCTGCAGCGGCTGCACACGCAGCAGAGGGCCATCAATGAGTACCTGTGCGACTACGGCACCAGGACAGGGTCAGGGGAGCTCGGGTTTTTTTCACCACGCCAGTGGGGCATGATCAGGGATGCATGCACTGTCCTGGCACCATTTGAAGAGGCCACGAGGATGGTGAGCAGTGACAGTGCATGCATCAGTGACAGTGTACCTCTTGTCCACCTGTTGGAACATACGCTGCATGGAATAATGGACAGGGCACTTGAGGCAGAACAGAGGCAGGAAGAGGAGGACTTCCTTGCCTCTCAAGGCCCCCTTTACCCAGACAGTGTTCCTTCTGTCCCACCCATCGCACAGGAAGAAGAGGAGGAGGAGGAGGAGGATTGTGTCAGCATGGAGGTGGAGCCTGGCACTCAGCATCATCAGCAGCAGTGTTTTAGGGATGATTTACAGTCCCAAGAAACCCGTGGACTTGTACGTGGCTGGGAGGAGGTGGCTGCGGATCATGTCGTCCTTAGCGACCCAGAGGAATCCGGACCGAATGCCTCAGCTAACCTACGCTGCATGGCCTCCCTGATCCTGCAAAGTCTGCGGAAGGATCCTCGTATTCTTCGGATCAAGGAGAGGGACCATTACTGGCTGGCCACTCTCCTTGATCCACGGTACAAGGGTAAGGTTGCGGACCTTATCTTACCGTCGCAGAGGGAGCAGAGGATGAGACAACTCCGGTAGGCCTTGCAGAAAGGTCTGTGCAACGCGTTCCCAGAGACTGTGAGGTTACAAACTCCTGGTCCTGGACAACGAGTTGCTGAGGCTTCGGTCAGTCACAGAAGGAGCGGTGGGGAAGGTGGCTGTCTGACCGATGCGTTCAGACAATTCTTTAGTCCGCAGCCCCAAGGTATGATCGGTTCCAGCAACCATCGCCAGCGTCTGATATACATGGTGCAGGAATACCTAGGGGCAAGGTCAGACTTGGACACCTTCCCCACCGAAAATCTTCTGGCTTACTGGGTCTTGAGGATGGATCACTGGCCAGAGCTTGCACAGTATGCGATTGAGCTACTGGCCTGTCCTGCATCCAGCGTTCTTTCAGAACGCACATTCAGTGCTGCTGGAGGATTTGTCACGGATCACAGGGTGCGCCTGTCCACCGAGTCTGTTGATCGACTGACCTTCATAAAGATGAACCAGTCTTGGATCACCACCAGCTACAAAACACCTGAAGCTGATATAACAGACTAATTTAATTTCAAATGTCACATCCCTTCAAGACTGATGCTGATGCTGAGTGACTGTCCTGTTATGTTGACTGACTATCCTCCTCCTCCTCAATGATCCGATTGATGATGATAGTTTGGAAGAACATTTTTGTTTCTGGGTGCCGCCACCAGTGGCTAAGGCCCAATTTTTCAGCCCCTGTTTAACAGGGGCATGTAATTACAATTTTTTATGCAATGCTTTGCAGCAGGGCTCATTCCTGCACTCCAACTAGAGTATCTGGGAGAGGTTGCAGTGTTGTGGCACCAGCACCAGTGCCTAAGGCCCAATTTTTCAGCCCCTGTTTAACAGGGGCATGCAATTACAATTTTTTATGCAATGCTTTGCAGCAGGGCTCATTCCTGCACTCCAACTAGAGTATCTGGGAGAGGTTGCAGTGTCGTGGCACCAGCACCAGTGCCTAAGGCCCAATTTTTCAGCCCCTGTTTAACAGGGGCATGTAATTACAATTTTTTATGCAATGCTTTGCAGCAGGGCTCATTGCTGTGCTCCAAGTACAGTATCTGTGAGGGGTTGCAGTGTTGTGGCACCAGTGCCTAAGGCCCAATTTTTCTGCCCCTGTTTAACAGGGGCATGTAATTACAATTCTTGATCTAATAATTCACAGCAGGGCCCATTCCTGCGCCCACCAAGAGTAACTGTGAGGCCTTACAGTGTTGTGTCAACACCACCACCACCACCACCAAAGGCCCAATTTTTCAGCCCCTGTTCAACAGGGACATGCAAGTACAATTCTTGATCTAATAATTCACAGCAGGGCCCATTCATGCGCCAACCGAGAGTAACTGTGAGGGCTTACAGTGTTGTGGCAACACCACCACCACCACCACCACCACCAAAGGCCCAATTTTTCAGCCCCTGTTCAACAGGGGCATGCAATTACAATTCTTGATCTAATAATTCACAGCAGGGCCCATTCTTGCGCCCACCAAGAGTAACTGTGTGGGCTTACAGTGTTGTGGCAACACCAACATGTAAGGGGCAAATTTCAGCAGAGTATATACGGCAGGCCCCTACTTTCAAACATCCAACTTACAAACGACTCCTACTTGCAAACGAAAGGAGACAACAGGAAGTGAGAGGAAATCTACCCCTAGGAAGGGAAATTCTCTCCTGTAAGAGTTAATATGGGAAAAAGGTGTCTCCTCTCTACTGGTGCTTTATCACCAATCCTTGTTTCAATAAAAACCCCACTTTTCAAAAACATTTGTCATTGGGACGGAAAGTGAGGTGAAATGTTCTGAACAGGGGCACAGACAGCAAAACAAATGTTACAGGGGTGATAACCCTTCCCTATGTTTTCCAAAAAGCTTAAAAATAGATTTTTTGGCTGGAGCTACACTTAAACAATGTACCTGTTCAAAATTACAAACAGATTCTACATAAGAACAAACCTACAGTCCCTGACTTGTATGCACCGCCTGTATACGGCTGTTCAGAGTATATAGGGCCTTTTTTATTTTGTGTGCGGGGTTCCCCTTAATATCCATACAAGACCCAAAGGGGCTGGTAATGGGCTGGGGTGGGGGGGGTGTTGGGGTAGCTATGCCATTTTTCTCAAAGATTTTCATCCATATTACCGGGACCAGACATGACATTAAAGCCGCAAGCAGTTTTAAATGGCTTTTTTTCCTTTACAAATGTCATTTTGTGCAGGCACAGTTCTAAACACGGGAAACACGTGCCACTTCACAGGCATACTTTAGACACCCCCCCAGGTACGATATTTAAAGGAATATTTGACTTTTTTTTTTCACTTTATGCATCATTAAAATGACTGCTCCCGAAAAACAGCAGTTTTTAAAACTTCTTTTCGCATTGATACATGTCCCCTGGTGCAGAACCCGGGTTCCCAAACCCTTTTTAGGACAATAACATGCATATTAGTCGTTATAATTAGCACTTTAGATTTTGAACGTTCGTATCCATTGTATTTAATAGGGTTCTAACGTTCGTGCGAACTTTCGGTCCGTTCGCAGGTTCTGGTGCGAACCGAACCCGGGGGTGTTCGGCTCAACCCTAGTGTGGAGCACTGCGTAAATTGACAGTGCTATATGGGTACCGTAAATAAATAATAGATGAGTATCTTAATGAGACACAATGTACAGGGATAGGGACTATTGTAGATGCACACCCACACTCACTCAGGTTGAACTGGATGGACTTACTTACTAACTATGTAACAGAGCCCCAGACAACAGTAAAAACTTGACCCTAAGGTACAACCCATTTCTACATATCTGTCAAACTCAGCTGTGCTGGTGAGCCCCTGTATACAGCTTGGGGCTAGCACAGAAATGTAACCAAAGGTCTCTTCATATTCTACAGGGGTGGGTATCTGTGTAAATGATCCCTAAGGCCTCTTTCACATGATCGACCTGTCTGCTTTTCAGGCAGATCCGAGTGGGCCACCCATTGACTTCTTTGGGCAGGCGGATGTCAGCGGAGATGTGTCCGCTGACGCCTGCCATCTGATCCGACAAGATCCGCTCAAAACAGATCCACCTGTCCAATGGATCAGATGAAAACATACAGGCTGTCCGTTTTCATCCAATCTCCCCATAGAGAACAGTTGTGGTCCACCTGTCACCCTGCCCAGCCCAGCATTCACTTCCCAATCACCTTGAGTCAATGGGAAAAAAATATGAAAGAAACTGCGCTTAAAGTGTACGAATCAAGCTAATGGATTGCCTGAAAAAAGAAAATATTATAGGAGAAGCAGCAACTAGTCTGAAAACAATCATCAGTGGGTACAAATAAGAAAAAAATATGTAGTCGCGCTAACTTATGAGTTTGAACATAAGCCCATCACTGGGTAACTGAAAAAATCCAAATATCAACAGTGATAACATATAAAAAGCTGAGTGAACAGCAATATATATTCTATGTGAACAGATAATAAACAGAAAATTAACTGTGAATAAAAAATCGGTTAATGTCCAAAAATACTGTAGAGCGGAAAAAACCCCTCAAAGTTCATAATCAAAAATCCATAATGCAAAAAACCATGATGAAAAAAACACCCGTGAAGCGATATCCAAAATTAGTAAAGAAATGAAGAAGGAAAGGATTCCGATCTTCTTAGACTTAAATTCGTGACTTTCACCACCACCAGTAGAAGTTACTGCTTACCGAACAGCGATGGTCCCCTATGACGGAGGACCTCAAACAGCCTTAAGTAATACTCAGTTAAGCCTCCAGAGTGTAGCCAGTGATAAACCTCAGTTGTTTTAATAGCCCGACAGCTCATATAGCATCATAAAGGTATTCAACGTGGACCATGAAAAAAAAGGGGGGGGACACTAGATAGTGTAAAATCTTTGGTGAACATTTATTAAAATAATGAAAACATACTCACAAGAGCAGTTAAAAAGACAGCTTAAAAGTATCACAGCGCCGACCGGTCAATTGGCGCTGGCACACACACGTCCGTGGAAGTCGAGCAATGGAGGGTGACGTCAGCACAAAGCTCGTATCCTGCCCTACGCGTTTCGTGAAAAATCACGTCGTCTCGGGGCACGGGCGATGAGCTGCGTCACCCCCTCTAAATAGGGGACACACCGGAAGGAGGATCCGACCCGGAAGAGGACGCGCGCGTGCCCGCATCACGTCAGGAGTCAACAATGCCTAGCTAATACGGCCGCTGTACCAGCGTAGCCGATCTAGCGGCAGATGCGCACGCACAACTCCCCACGAGGAAACCAAGCCTCGTTCGTGAGGCCGCTCAGTGCACATCATCACGCTAAGCGGAATGACGAAAGCACTCGGGAAGAGCGTACCTTACGTCTACGTGACCATGACAACAAGGATCACGGCGCGTCATCACGAAAGAACGGAATGACGGAAGCCCTCGGGATGAGCATACCATACGTTTTGCGTGACCATGATAGCAAAAATCACAACAGCGTTACGTACGTCCTCTAAGGGGAGGGACCCTCCGGGTGTGTCGCAAGAAACAGTAGAACCCGCAACCTCCACCGCAACCAATGGGTGCAGAGGACGCATTGGGACACTAAACTGCTCCAATTGTTAGATATTAATATCACACATAAACAGTAATAAATTGATGCTGGAATTTGGGAACATCTAAGTTCATACCAATGTCCAGAACCGTACAAAAAATAAATTTAACAGAAAAACAGAATGACCTCATGTTATATAAAGTATAAGTAGCGGTGAATCCGCATAAAATTAAACTACAACACACTAGTGGTCGACAGGGTACATGTTACGATGGGTGTCAATGATCGGGCCTCAATGGACTCCCATCACAACATCATTGCCAGTTGTTGCTAGGAATTGTTGATAAAGGCATTGACATCGGTGTCAACGTTGAGTCCAAATGGAACATAAGTCCTCAACCTGTACACCCATGCCATTTCTTGCTTGGAGATTTCTCTCACAAGCAAGCTGCCTCTCCAATGTGGTCTATATTTATCAATGGCAATGAATAACGTGCCAGACGGGTCTCTCTTATGGACCTGGTTATAGTGCTTGGATACAGAGTGCTTATCGAAACCTTTGCGGATATTTGCTATGTGTTCGTTAAGTCTCACCCTCAATGCCCTTTTGGTCCTCCCCACATACTGAAGACCGCAAGGGCACTGAATCAGGTAGACCACCCCCAAATATGAACATGTTATGAAAGGTTCGATTTCATAGGATCGGCCAGTGCTTGTTGACAAAAATTGGCTAATCTTCCTATCTCTGCAACTATTCAGACTACACACTTGGCATTTCTTACATCGGTAGTATCCTGTCAGGTTCTCCAAGAATGTCCTATTAGCCCGTGGGGGGTCCTGGACGCTTGGAGCCACTCTATTGGAAAGTGTCGAAGCCCCTCTAAATACAATAGATGGTCTTTCTGGAAGGGAGGGGGCCAGCACCTGGTCACTGATTAGCACGTGCCAATGCTTACGTATCAAACGTTTGATGGTCTGGTGCTGCATAGAGAAGGTGGTAATAAATGGAAGAGAAAACTTACCATCCCCTGCCACCTTCTCCTTATTAGCCAGAAGTGATCCTCGGTCAATCTCACTAACAGATTGTATCAATTGAGACATATCACTCTGTTGGTAACCTTTATCTACAAATCTTTTAGAGAGAATCTCAGCCTTGAGCCAGGGGGCATAATGGCAACTATCAAGCGGGATGTATGAGTTCCTATCAGTTGGTTTAAAATAAGTGGTGGTAACAAACTTATTATCGACAACTGAAATTTCCAAATCCAAATAGTGTACTGATTCCTGGCTTGCCTCAAAGGAAAATCTGATACCTCTATCATTATCGTTCAGGGACAGCATGTAATCACGCAGAGCGGGTTCACTACCGTCCCACAGGAGGAGGACGTCGTCGATGTACCTTGCCCAGAGTACAACCTCTGGTCTCCGGCAAACATCGACGACGTCCTCCTCCCACTTGGCCATAAAAAGATTGGCCAAGCTGGGGGCATACTTCGCCCCCATCGCCACACCTCGGTCTTGGCGGAAAAATTGATTATCACACCAAAAATAATTATGACTTGCTGCATATTTCAGCAGAGTCATAATAAAATCAATTTGCCGGGGTGGCAGATCTGATCCTCTCACCAAGTACAACTCCACAGCCTCAAAACCACGCTTGTGTGGAATAATAGTATAAAGTGAGGTCACGTCCGCCGTGACCATCCATATACCATTTGTGGGAACGAGGTCTTTGAGTAAGTTAATAACGTACTTGGTGTCTCTTACGTATGAGGGGATCTGCTGAACCAGAGGTTGTAGAAAAAAATCAATATACTTCCCCACCCGTGACGTGATTGAATCTATCCCACTTACAATGGGTCGTCCCGGGGGGGGGAGGTGAGGCTTTTGTGGATCTTCGGGAGATAATAGATAACGGGAGTTCGGGGGGCACAAGATATCAAAAATAATCTCTCCCTATCACTAAGGATACCTACCCGATGTCCCTCATCCACAATACCTTCCAGTTCCCTCTTATACCTAATGACAGGTTCCCTACTAAGGGGGGTATAGGTTTTGATGTCATCAACGATCCTGTGCAACTCTTTTAGATAGTCACACCTATCAAGGATAACTATCCCTCCCCCCTTATCAGCGGGTCTAATAACTAGGGATTTGTTAGAACACAGAGACTCAAGACCACTCTCCAAATTCCTCTGCATCTTAACCTTTTCCACCTTAATCATTTCGAGGTCCTTGAGTACCACATCCCTAAATACTTTAATACTCGGAGCCAGTGAACCAGGGGGGTTGAACAGTGATGCATTGGCTAAGCCAGTATGTTTGTACTCAGGTGGAGAATTCAGTCCAACTGTTATAGGATTAGACAAAAAGTGCCTTTTGATGTTAAGCTTTCTCGCAAACTTGTGAACATCCATAAAGGTTTGGAACTTGCTCAAGCTCCTAGGCGGAGCAAATTTCAAACCCTTATCTAAGAGGCATTGCTCAGATTCTGACAGAGGCTGTTGGCTCAAATTAAAGATGCCCGCACCTATATTCTTTTTCTTTTTGAGCAACTGGGCCCTCCTCCCACCTCTAACCCCTCTCTTCTTTCCGATGGGCCAAATCAACCTTGTTGGCCCATGGGAAAACCCCAACTTGAGTTAGGTCTAAAGTCATATGGACCTGGGGGGTAGGGAGGCCTAGAATAATCATAACCCCTGTCATATTGACTAGACTGGGAGAACTAACTATTTCTATCCTGATTGTCAAATCCAAATCGTCTTTCCATAGATCCACGGCCTTGCGGCCCTAATGAATCTGATAAAGGGAAAAAACGATTTTGGGTGGGGATGTTATAGTACCACATACCACTGGTCTCAAAACTGGGTCTCATATATCCTTGGTTATATCCCATATCATATTGGGTGGATCTAGATGAAGGGTACTCCCAATCCCCCAAGGATTCATCCCGAAAGGGTTGAACCTGTCCGTCAGATCTATGAGTTTTCGTTTTTTTTGGCGTTTTAGATGAAAGATTACCTTGATTAGGCCCATTCTTGGTCTTAACCTTATTATTACGTTGAGCTATAACCGGTGTGGGAGGGTTTAAAACCCGACTAGTCCTAGGAGGGTTAACAGCCGAGCCAGGTGGCACTACACCCTGAGGTGCAGTGTCCATTGCAGCCTCGTTTGTCTCCTCTACGGTCATTTTTCTCTGCCACAAAAAAACAAAACCGGACTGATAATCCTCAAAATCTCTAAGGTACTTTTTCTTCTTTTTCGCTTTTTGGTCCTTTTCTTCCCTCTCTAAGGTTTTTTGAAGAGAGTTGGAACACTCCCTGTATTCCTCTCCATTTTTAAAAGAGGCTAACAGGTCCCTAACCGTTTTGATCTCGGTGTCAAGTCTTTGTAGTTTCTGGCTCTTCCCTTGAGCCAAAAAACGCAAAAAAGAGACTCCGGCATCATTAAAGTACTTGGCCCAAGCATCCAAGTCAGGTTCACCCTTTTGTGGGCTCACCTCCCAGCGAAGGCTTCTTGGGACCATAGCATTTCTGATGTAATTCTCCAGAAACGCTATGTCCCACTGAGTGTGTATCTCAGTTGTCATAATGTTTTTAAGTCTCAAAAAGAGACCACTGACATCAGAGCCTACCGAGGCCGGGGTAGAGTCAAATACCCCAGTCGTATTGACTATCCGTTTAGCTCGGAAGTCAAAAATATCCATCTCGGTCAAAGGTCGACCAATCACCAAGCAGCAATTAATAGTAGTTTGTGTGTAAATTGGAAAAAAATATAAAAGAAACTGCGCTTAAAGTGTACGAATCAAGCTAATGGATTGCCTGAAAAAAGAAAATATTATAGGAGAAGCAGCAACTAGTCTGAAAACAATCATCAGTGGGTACAAATAAGAAAAAAATATGTAGTCGCGCTAACTTATGAGTTGGAACATAAGCCCATCACTGGGTAACTGAAAAAATCCAAATATCAACAGTGATAACATATAAAAAGCTGAGTGAAAAGCAATATATATTCTATGTGAACAGATAATAAACAGAAAATTAACTGTGAATAAAAAATCGGTTAATGTCCAAAAATACTGTAGAGAGGAAAAAAAGCCTCAAAGTTCATAATCAAAAATCCATAATGCAAAAAACCATGATGAAAAAAACACCCGTGAAGCGATATCCAAAATTAGTAAAGAAATGAAGAAGGAAAGGATTCCGATCTTCTTAGACTTAAATTCGTGACTTTCACCACCACCAGTAGAAGTTACTGCTTACCGAACAGCGATGGTCCCCTATGACGGCGGACGTGACCTCACTTTATACTATTATTCCACACGAGCGTGGTTTTGAGGCTGTGGAGTTGTACTTGGTGAGAGGATCAGATCTGCCACCCCGGCAAATTGATTTTATTATGACTCTGCTGAAATATGCAGCAAGTCATAATTATTTTTGGTGTGATAATCAATTTTTCCGCCAAGACCGAGGTGTGGCGATGGGGGCGAAGTATGCCCCCAGCTTGGCCAATCTTTTTATGGCCAAGTGGGAGGAGGACGTCGTCGATGTTTGCCGGAGACCAGAGGTTGTACTCTGGGCAAGGTACATCGACGACGTCCTCCTCCTGTGGGACGGTAGTGAACCCGCTCTGCGTGATTACATGCTGTCCCTGAACGATAATGATAGAGGTATCAGATTTTCCTTTGAGGCAAGCCAGGAATCAGTACACTATTTGGATTTGGAAATCTCAGTTGTCGATAATAAGTTTGTTACCACCACTTATTTTAAACCAACTGATAGGAACTCATACATCCCGCTTGATAGTTGCCATTATGCCCCCTGGCTCAAGGCTGTTCCTTATGGTCAACTCACTAGATTAAGACGTAACTGCACAGATCTAGTGGCCTTTAAAGGCCAAGCTGAGATTCTCTCTAAAAGATTTGTAGATAAAGGTTACCAACAGAGTGATATGTCTCAATTGATACAATCTGTTAGTGAGATTGACCGAGGATCACTTCTGGCTAATAAGGAGAAGGTGGCAGGGGATGGTAAGTTTTCTCTTCCATTTATTACCACCTTCTCTATGCAGCACCAGACCATCAAACGTTTGATACGTAAGCATTGGCACGTGCTAATCAGTGACCAGGTGCTGGCCCCCTCCCTTCCAGAAAGACCATCTATTGTATTTAGAGGGGCTTCGACACTTTCCAATAGAGTGGCTCCAAGCGTCCAGGACCCCCCACGGGCTAATAGGACATTCTTGGAGAACCTGACAGGATACTACCGATGTAAGAAATGCCAAGTGTGCAGTCTGAATAGTTGCAGAGATAGGAAGATTAGCCAATTTTTGTCAACAAGCACTGGCCGATCCTATGAAATCGAACCTTTCATAACATGTTCATCTTTGGGGGTGGTCTACCTGATTCAGTGCCCTTGCGGTCTTCAGTATGTGGGGAGGACCAAAAGGGCATTGAGGGTGAGACTTAACGAACACATAGCAAATATCCGCAAAGGTTTCGATAAGCACTCTGTATCCAAGCACTATGACCAGGTCCATAAGAGAGACCCGTCTGGCACGTTATTCATTGCCATTGATAAATATAGACCACATTGGAGAGGCAGCTTGCTTGTGAGAGAAATCTCCAAGCAAGAAATGGCATGGGTGTACAGGTTGAGGACTTATGTTCCATTTGGACTCAACGTTGACACCGATGTCAATGCCTTTATCAACAATTCCTAGCAACAACTGACAATGATGTTGTGATGGGAGTCCATTGAGGCCCGATCATTGACACCCATCGTAACATGTACCCTGTCGACCACTAGTGTGTTGTAGTTTAATTTTATGCGGATTCACCGCTACTTGTACTTTATATAACATGAGGTCATTCTGTTTTTCTGTTAAATTTATTTTTTGTACGGTTCTGGACATTGGTATGAACTTAGATGTTCCCAAATTCCAGCATCAATTTATTACTGTTTATGTGTGATATTAATATCTAACAATTGGAGCAGTTTAGTGTCCCAATGCGTCCTCTGCACCCATTGGTTGCGGTGGAGGTTGCGGGTTCTACTGTTTCTTGCGACACACCCGGAGGGTCCCTCCCCTTAGAGGACGTACGTAACGCTGTTGTGATTTTTGCTATCATGGTCACGCAAAACGTATGGTATGCTCATCCCGAGGGCTTCCGTCATTACGTTCTTTCGTGATGACGCGCCGTGATCCTTGTTGTCATGGTCACGTAGACGTAAGGTACGCTCTTCCCGAGTGCTTTCGTCATTCCGCTTAGCGTGATGACGTGCACTGAGCGGCCTCACGAACGAGGCTTGGTTTCCTCGTGGGGAGTTGTGCGTGCGCATCTGCCGCTAGATCGGCTACGCTGGTACAGCGGCCGTATTAGCTAGGCATTGTTGACTCCTGACGTGATGCGTGCACGCGCGCGTCCTCTTCCGGGTCGGATCCTCCTTCTGGTGTGTCCCCTATTTAGAGGGGGTGACGCAGCTCATCGCCCGCGCCCCGAGACGACGTGATTTTTCACGAAACGCGTAGGGCAGGATACGAGCTTTGTGCTGACGTCACCCTCCATTGCTCGACTTCCACGGACGTGTGTGTGCCAGCGCCAATTGACCAGTCGGCGCTGTGATACTTTTAAGCTGTCTTTTTAACTGCTCTTGTGAGTATGTTTTCATTATTTTAATAAATGTTCACCAAAGATTTTACACTATCTAGTGTCCCCCCCCTTTTTTTTCATGGTCCACGTTGAATACCTTTATGATGCTATATGAGCTGTCGGGCTATTAAAACAACTGAGGTTTATCACTGGCTACACTCTGGAGGCTTAACTGAGTATTACTTAAGGCTGTTTGAGGTCCTCCGTCATAGGGGACCATCGCTGTTCGGTAAGCAGTAACTTCTACTGGTGGTGGTGAAAGTCACGAATTTAAGTCTAAGAAGATCGGAATTCTTTCCTTCTTCATTTCTTTACTAATTTTGGATATCGCTTCACGGGTGTTTTTTTCATCATGGTTTTTTGCATTATGGATTTTTGATTATGAACTTTGAGGGGTTTTTTCCGCTCTACAGTATTTTTGGACATTAACCGATTTTTTATTCACAGTTAATTTTCTGTTTATTATCTGTTCACATAGAATATATATTGCTTTTCACTCAGCTTTTTATATGTTATCACTGTTGATATTTGGATTTTTTCAGTTACCCAGTGATGGGCTTATGTTCAAACTCATAAGTTAGCGCGACTACATATTTTTTTCTTATTTGTACCCACTGATGATTGTTTTCAGAGTAGTTGCTGCTTCTCCTATAATATTTTCTTTTTTCAGGCAATCCATTAGCTTGATTCGTACACTTTAAGCGCAATTTCTTTTATATTTTTTTCCAATTTTCACACAAACTACTATTAATTGCTGCTTGGTGATTGGTCGACCTTTGACCAAGATGGATATTTTTGACTTCCGAGCTAAACGGATAGTCAATACGACTGGGGTATTTGACTCTACCCCGGCCTCGGTAGGCTCTGATGTCAGTGGTCTCTTTTTGAGACTTAAAAACATTATGACAACTGAGATACACACTCAGTGGGACATAGCGTTTCTGGAGAATTACATCAGAAATGCTATGGTCCCAAGAAGCCTTCGCTGGGAGGTGAGCCCACAAAAGGGTGAACCTGACTTGGAGGCTTGGGCCAAGTACTTTAATGATGCCGGAGTCTCTTTTTTGCGTTTTTTGGCTCAAGGGAAGAGCCAGAAACTACAAAGACTTGACACCGAGATCAAAACGGTTAGGGACCTGTTAGCCTCTTTTAAAAATGGAGAAGAATACAGGGAGTGTTCCAACTCTCTTCAAAAAACCTTAGAGAGGGAAGAAAAGGACCAAAAAGCGAAAAAGAAGAAAAAGTACCTTAGAGATTTTGAGGATTATCAGTCCGGTTTTGTTTTTTTGTGGCAGAGAAAAATGACCGTAGAGGAGACAAACGAGGCTGCAATGGACACTGCACCTCAGGGTGTAGTGCCACCTGGCTTGGCTGTTAACCCTCCTAGGACTAGTCGGGTTTTAAACCCTCCCACACCGGTTATAGCTCAACGTAATAATAAGGTTAAGACCAAGAATGGGCCTAATCAAGGTAATCTTTCATCTAAAACGCCAAAAAAAACGAAAACTCATAGATCTGACGGACAGGTTCAACCCTTTCGGGATGAATCCTTGGGGGATTGGGAGTACCCTTCATCTAGATCCACCCAATATGATATGGGATATAACCAAGGATATATGAGACCCAGTTTTGAGACCAGTGGTATGCGGGACTATAACATCCCCACCCAAAATCGTTTTTTCCCTTTATCAGATTCATTAGGGCCGCAAGGCCGTGGATCTATGGAAAGACGATTTGGATTTGACAATCAGGATAGAAATAGTCAGTTCTCCCAGTCTAGTCAATATGACAGGGGTTATGATTATTCTAGGCCTCCCTACCCCCCAGGTCCATATGACTTTAGACCTAACTCAAGTTGGGGTTTTCCCATGGGCCAACAAGGTCGATTTGGCCCATCGGAAAGAAGAGAGGGGTTAGAGGTGGGAGGAGGGCCCAGTTGCTCAAAAAGAAAAAGAATATAGGTGCGGGCATCTTTAATTTGAGCCAACAGCCTCTGTCAGAATCTGAGCAATGCCTCTTAGATAAGGGTTTGAAATTTGCTCCGCCTAGGAGCTTGAGCAAGTTCCAAACCTTTATGGATGTTCACAAGTTTGCGAGAAAGCTTAACATCAAAAGGCACTTTTTGTCTAATCCTATAACAGTTGGACTGAATTCTCCACCTGAGTACAAACATACTGGCTTAGCCAATGCATCACTGTTCAACCCCCCTGGTTCACTGGCTCCGAGTATTAAAGTATTTAGGGATGTGGTACTCAAGGACCTCGAAATGATTAAGGTGAAAAAGGTTAAGATGCAGAGGAATTTGGAGAGTGGTCTTGAGTCTCTGTGTTCTAACAAATCCCTAGTTATTAGACCCGCTGATAAGGGGGGAGGGATAGTTATCCTTGATAGGTGTGACTATCTAAAAGAGTTGCACAGGATCGTTGATGACATCGAAACCTATACCCCCCTTAGTAGGGATCCTGTCATTAGGTATAAGAGGGAACTGGAAGGTATTGTGGATGAGGGACATCGGGTAGGTATCCTTAGTGATAGGGAGAGATTATTTTTGATACCTTGTGCCCCCCGAACTCCCGTTATCTATTATCTCCCGAAGATCCACAAAAGCCTCACCTCCCCCCCGGGACGACCCATTGTAAGTGGGATAGATTCAATCACGTCCCGGGTGGGGAAGTATATTGATTTTTTTCTACAACCTCTGGTTCAGCAGATCCCCTCATACGTAAGAGACACCAAGTACGTTATTAACTTACTCAAAGACCTCGTTCCCACAAATGGTATATGGATGGTCACGGCGGACGTGACCTCACTTTATACTATTATTCCACACGAGCGTGGTTTTGAGGCTGTGGAGTTGTACTTGGTGAGAGGATCAGATCTGCCACCCCGGCAAATTGATTTTATTATGACTCTGCTGAAATATGCAGCAAGTCATAATTATTTTTGGTGTGATAATCAATTTTTCCGCCAAGACCGAGGTGTGGCGATGGGGGCGAAGTATGCCCCCAGCTTGGCCAATCTTTTTATGGCCAAGTGGGAGGAGGACGTCGTCGATGTTTGCCGGAGACCAGAGGTTGTACTCTGGGCAAGGTACATCGACGACGTCCTCCTCCTGTGGGACGGTAGTGAACCCGCTCTGCGTGATTACATGCTGTCCCTGAACGATAATGATAGAGGTATCAGATTTTCCTTTGAGGCAAGCCAGGAATCAGTACACTATTTGGATTTGGAAATCTCAGTTGTCGATAATAAGTTTGTTACCACCACTTATTTTAAACCAACTGATAGGAACTCATACATCCCGCTTGATAGTTGCCATTATGCCCCCTGGCTCAAGGCTGTTCCTTATGGTCAACTCACTAGATTAAGACGTAACTGCACAGATCTAGTGGCCTTTAAAGGCCAAGCTGAGATTCTCTCTAAAAGATTTGTAGATAAAGGTTACCAACAGAGTGATATGTCTCAATTGATACAATCTGTTAGTGAGATTGACCGAGGATCACTTCTGGCTAATAAGGAGAAGGTGGCAGGGGATGGTAAGTTTTCTCTTCCATTTATTACCACCTTCTCTATGCAGCACCAGACCATCAAACGTTTGATACGTAAGCATTGGCACGTGCTAATCAGTGACCAGGTGCTGGCCCCCTCCCTTCCAGAAAGACCATCTATTGTATTTAGAGGGGCTTCGACACTTTCCAATAGAGTGGCTCCAAGCGTCCAGGACCCCCCACGGGCTAATAGGACATTCTTGGAGAACCTGACAGGATACTACCGATGTAAGAAATGCCAAGTGTGTAGTCTGAATAGTTGCAGAGATAGGAAGATTAGCCAATTTTTGTCAACAAGCACTGGCCGATCCTATGAAATCGAACCTTTCATAACATGTTCATCTTTGGGGGTGGTCTACCTGATTCAGTGCCCTTGCGGTCTTCAGTATGTGGGGAGGACCAAAAGGGCATTGAGGGTGAGACTTAACGAACACATAGCAAATATCCGCAAAGGTTTCGATAAGCACTCTGTATCCAAGCACTATGACCAGGTCCATAAGAGAGACCCGTCTGGCACGTTATTCATTGCCATTGATAAATATAGACCACATTGGAGAGGCAGCTTGCTTGTGAGAGAAATCTCCAAGCAAGAAATGGCATGGGTGTACAGGTTGAGGACTTATGTTCCATTTGGACTCAACGTTGACACCGATGTCAATGCCTTTATCAACAATTCCTAGCAACAACTGACAATGATGTTGTGATGGGAGTCCATTGAGGCCCGATCATTGACACCCATCGTAACATGTACCCTGTCGACCACTAGTGTGTTGTAGTTTAATTTTATGCGGATTCACCGCTACTTGTACTTTATATAACATGAGGTCATTCTGTTTTTCTGTTAAATTTATTTTTTGTACGGTTCTGGACATTGGTATGAACTTAGATGTTCCCAAATTCCAGCATCAATTTATTACTGTTTATGTGTGATATTAATATCTAACAATTGGAGCAGTTTAGTGTCCCAATGCGTCCTCTGCACCCATTGGTTGCGGTGGAGGTTGCGGGTTCTACTGTTTCTTGCGACACACCCGGAGGGTCCCTCCCCTTAGAGGACGTACGTAACGCTGTTGTGATTTTTGCTATCATGGTCACGCAAAACGTATGGTATGCTCATCCCGAGGGCTTCAGTCATTACGTTCTTTCGTGATGACGCGCCGTGATCCTTGTTGTCATGGTCACGTAGACGTAAGGTACGCTCTTCCCGAGTGCTTTCGTCATTCCGCTTAGCGTGATGACGTGCACTGAGCGGCCTCACGAACGAGGCTTGGTTTCCTCGTGGGGAGTTGTGCGTGCGCATCTGCCGCTAGATCGGCTACGCTGGTACAGCGGCCGTATTAGCTAGGCATTGTTGACTCCTGACGTGATGCGTGCACGCGCGCGTCCTCTTCCGGGTCGGATCCTCCTTCTGGTGTGTCCCCTATTTAGAGGGGGTGACGCAGCTCATCGCCCGCGCCCCGAGACGACGTGATTTTTCACGAAACGCGTAGGGCAGGATACGAGCTTTGTGCTGACGTCACCCTCCATTGCTCGACTTCCACGGACGTGTGTGTGCCAGCGCCAATTGACCAGTCGGCGCTGTGATACTTTTAAGCTGTCTTTTTAACTGCTCTTGTGAGTATGTTTTCATTATTTTAATAAATGTTCACCAAAGATTTTACACTATCTAGTGTCCCCCCCCTTTTTTTTCATGGTCCACGTTGAATACCTTTATGATGCTATATGAGCTGTCGGGCTATTAAAACAACTGAGGTTTATCACTGGCTACACTCTGGAGGCTTAACTGAGTATTACTTAAGGCTGTTTGAGGTCCTCCGTCATAGGGGACCATCGCTGTTCGGTAAGCAGTAACTTCTACTGGTGGTGGTGAAAGTCACGAATTTAAGTCTAAGAAGATCGGAATTCTTTCCTTCTTCATTTCTTTACTAATTTTGGATATCGCTTCACGGGTGTTTTTTTCATCATGGTTTTTTGCATTATGGATTTTTGATTATGAACTTTGAGGGGTTTTTTCCGCTCTACAGTATTTTTGGACATTAACCGATTTTTTATTCACAGTTAATTTTCTGTTTATTATCTGTTCACATAGAATATATATTGCTTTTCACTCAGCTTTTTATATGTTATCACTGTTGATATTTGGATTTTTTCAGTTACCCAGTAATGGGCTTATGTTCAAACTCATAAGTTAGCGCGACTACATATTTTTTTCTTATTTGTACCCACTGATGATTGTTTTCAGACTAGTTGCTGCTTCTCCTATAATATTTTCTTTTTTCAGGCAATCCATTAGCTTGATTCGTACACTTTAAGCGCAATTTATTTTATATTTTTTTCCAATTTTCACACAAACTACTATTAATTGCTGCTTGGTGATTGGTCGACCTTTGACCAAGATGGATATTTTTGACTTCCGAGCTAAACGGATAGTCAATACGACTGGGGTATTTGACTCTACCCCGGCCTCGGTAGGCTCTGATGTCAGTGGTCTCTTTTTGAGACTTAAAAACATTATGACAACTGAGATACACACTCAGTGGGACATAGCGTTTCTGGAGAATTACATCAGAAATGCTATGGTCCCAAGAAGCCTTCGCTGGGAGGTGAGCCCACAAAAGGGTGAACCTGACTTGGAGGCTTGGGCCAAGTACTTTAATGATGCCGGAGTCTCTTTTTTGCGTTTTTTGGCTCAAGGGAAGAGCCAGAAACTACAAAGACTTGACACCGAGATCAAAACGGTTAGGGACCTGTTAGCCTCTTTTAAAAATGGAGAAGAATACAGGGAGTGTTCCAACTCTCTTCAAAAAACCTTAGAGAGGGAAGAAAAGGACCAAAAAGCGAAAAAGAAGAAAAAGTACCTTAGAGATTTTGAGGATTATCAGTCCGGTTTTGTTTTTTTGTGGCAGAGAAAAATGACCGTAGAGGAGACAAACGAGGCTGCAATGGACACTGCACCTCAGGGTGTAGTGCCACCTGGCTTGGCTGTTAACCCTCCTAGGACTAGTCGGGTTTTAAACCCTCCCACACCGGTTATAGCTCAACGTAATAATAAGGTTAAGACCAAGAATGGGCCTAATCAAGGTAATCTTTCATCTAAAACGCCAAAAAAAACGAAAACTCATAGATCTGACGGACAGGTTCAACCCTTTCGGGATGAATCCTTGGGGGATTGGGAGTACCCTTCATCTAGATCCACCCAATATGATATGGGATATAACCAAGGATATATGAGACCCAGTTTTGAGACCAGTGGTATGCGGGACTATAACATCCCCACCCAAAATCGTTTTTTCCCTTTATCAGATTCATTAGGGCCGCAAGGCCGTGGATCTATGGAAAGACGATTTGGATTTGACAATCAGGATAGAAATAGTCAGTTCTCCCAGTCTAGTCAATATGACAGGGGTTATGATTATTCTAGGCCTCCCTACCCCCCAGGTCCATATGACTTTAGACCTAACTCAAGTTGGGGTTTTCCCATGGGCCAACAAGGTCGATTTGGCCCATCGGAAAGAAGAGAGGGGTTAGAGGTGGGAGGAGGGCCCAGTTGCTCAAAAAGAAAAAGAATATAGGTGCGGGCATCTTTAATTTGAGCCAACAGCCTCTGTCAGAATCTGAGCAATGCCTCTTAGATAAGGGTTTGAAATTTGCTCCGCCTAGGAGCTTGAGCAAGTTCCAAACCTTTATGGATGTTCACAAGTTTGCGAGAAAGCTTAACATCAAAAGGCACTTTTTGTCTAATCCTATAACAGTTGGACTGAATTCTCCACCTGAGTACAAACATACTGGCTTAGCCAATGCATCACTGTTCAACCCCCCTGGTTCACTGGCTCCGAGTATTAAAGTATTTAGGGATGTGGTACTCAAGGACCTCGAAATGATTAAGGTGAAAAAGGTTAAGATGCAGAGGAATTTGGAGAGTGGTCTTGAGTCTCTGTGTTCTAACAAATCCCTAGTTATTAGACCCGCTGATAAGGGGGGAGGGATAGTTATCCTTGATAGGTGTGACTATCTAAAAGAGTTGCACAGGATCGTTGATGACATCGAAACCTATACCCCCCTTAGTAGGGATCCTGTCATTAGGTATAAGAGGGAACTGGAAGGTATTGTGGATGAGGGACATCGGGTAGGTATCCTTAGTGATAGGGAGAGATTATTTTTGATACCTTGTGCCCCCCGAACTCCCGTTATCTATTATCTCCCGAAGATCCACAAAAGCCTCACCTCCCCCCCGGGACGACCCATTGTAAGTGGGATAGATTCAATCACGTCCCGGGTGGGGAAGTATATTGATTTTTTTCTACAACCTCTGGTTCAGCAGATCCCCTCATACGTAAGAGACACCAAGTACGTTATTAACTTACTCAAAGACCTCGTTCCCACAAATGGTATATGGATGGTCACGGCGGACGTGACCTCACTTTATACTATTATTCCACACGAGCGTGGTTTTGAGGCTGTGGAGTTGTACTTGGTGAGAGGATCAGATCTGCCACCCCGGCAAATTGATTTTATTATGACTCTGCTGAAATATGCAGCAAGTCATAATTATTTTT
Source organism: Rana muscosa (assembly GCA_029206835.1). Lineage (NCBI taxonomy): Eukaryota > Metazoa > Chordata > Amphibia > Anura > Ranidae > Rana > Rana muscosa. The sequence goes on along the minus strand of CM055119.1, from coordinate 285,294,042 downwards.
GGTGTGATAATCAATTTTTCCGCCAAGACCGAGGTGTGGCGATGGGGGCGAAGTATGCCCCCAGCTTGGCCAATCTTTTTATGGCCAAGTGGGAGGAGGACGTCGTCGATGTTTGCCGGAGACCAGAGGTTGTACTCTGGGCAAGGTACATCGACGATGTCCTCCTCCTGTGGGACGGTAGTGAACCCGCTCTGCGTGATTACATGCTGTCCCTGAACGATAATGATAGAGGTATCAGATTTTCCTTTGAGGCAAGCCAGGAATCAGTACACTATTTGGATTTGGAAATCTCAGTTGTCGATAATAAGTTTGTTACCACCACTTATTTTAAACCAACTGATAGGAACTCATACATCCCGCTTGATAGTTGCCATTATGCCCCCTGGCTCAAGGCTGTTCCTTATGGTCAACTCACTAGATTAAGACGTAACTGCACAGATCTAGTGGCCTTTAAAGGCCAAGCTGAGATTCTCTCTAAAAGATTTGTAGATAAAGGTTACCAACAGAGTGATATGTCTCAATTGATACAATCTGTTAGTGAGATTGACCGAGGATCACTTCTGGCTAATAAGGAGAAGGTGGCAGGGGATGGTAAGTTTTCTCTTCCATTTATTACCACCTTCTCTATGCAGCACCAGACCATCAAATGTTTGATACGTAAGCATTGGCACGTGCTAATCAGTGACCAGGTGCTGGCCCCCTCCCTTCCAGAAAGACCATCTATTGTATTTAGAGGGGCTTCGACACTTTCCAATAGAGTGGCTCCAAGCATCCAGGACCCCCCACGGGCTAATAGGACATTCTTGGAGAACCTGACAGGATACTACCGATGTAAGAAATGCCAAGTGTGTAGTCTGAATAGTTGCAGAGATAGGAAGATTAGCCAATTTTTGTCAACAAGCACTGGCCGATCCTATGAAATCGAACCTTTCATAACATGTTCATCTTTGGGGGTGGTCTACCTGATTCAGTGCCCTTGCGGTCTTCAGTATGTGGGGAGGACCAAAAGGGCATTGAGGGTGAGACTTAACGAACACATAGCAAATATCCGCAAAGGTTTCGATAAGCACTCTGTATCCAAGCACTATGACCAGGTCCATAAGAGAGACCCGTCTGGCACGTTATTCATTGCCATTGATAAATATAGACCACATTGGAGAGGCAGCTTGCTTGTGAGAGAAATCTCCAAGCAAGAAATGGCATGGGTGTACAGGTTGAGGACTTATGTTCCATTTGGACTCAACGTTGACACCGATGTCAATGCCTTTATCAACAATTCCTAGCAACAACTGGCAATGATGTTGTGATGGGAGTCCATTGAGGCCCGATCATTGACACCCATCGTAACATGTACCCTGTCGACCACTAGTGTGTTGTAGTTTAATTTAATGCGGATTCACCGCTACTTATACTTTATATAACATGAGGTCATTCTGTTTTTCTGTTAAATTTATTTTTTGTACGGTTCTGGACATTGGTATGAACTTAGATGTTCCCAAATTCCAGCATCAATTTATTACTGTTTATGTGTGATATTAATATCTAACAATTGGAGCAGTTTAGTGTCCCAATGCGTCCTCTGCACCCATTGGTTGCGGTGGAGGTTGCGGGTTCTACTGTTTCTTGCGACACACCCGGAGGGTCCCTCCCCTTAGAGGACGTACGTAACGCTGTTGTGATTTTTGCTATCATGGTCACGCAAAACGTATGGTATGCTCATCCCGAGGGCTTCCGTCATTACGTTCTTTCGTGATGACGCGCCGTGATCCTTGTTGTCATGGTCACGTAGACGTAAGGTACGCTCTTCCCGAGTGCTTTCGTCATTCCGCTTAGCGTGATGACGTGCACTGAGCGGCCTCACGAACGAGGCTTGGTTTCCTCGTGGGGAGTTGTGCGTGCGCATCTGCCGCTAGATCGGCTACGCTGGTACAGCGGCCGTATTAGCTAGGCATTGTTGACTCCTGACGTGATGCGTGCATGCGCGCGTCCTCTTCTGGGTCGGATCCTCCTTCCGGTGTGTCCCCTATTTAGAGGGGGTGACGCAGCTCATCGCCCGTGCCCCGAGACGACGTGATTTTTCACGAAACGCGTAGGGCAGGATACGAGCTTTGTGCTGACGTCACCCTCCATTGCTCGACTTCCACGGACGTGTGTGTGCCAGCGCCAATTGACCAGTCGGCGCTGTGATACTTTTAAGCTGTCTTTTTAACTGCTCTTGTGAGTATGTTTTCATTATTTTAATAAATGTTCACCAAAGATTTTACACTATCTAGTGTCCCCCCCCCTTTTTTTTCATGGTCCATGTTGAATACCTTTATGATGCTATATGAGCTGTCGGGCTATTAAAACAACTGAGGTTTATCACTGGCTACACTCTGGAGGCTTAACTGAGTATTACTTAAGGCTGTTTGAGGTCCTCCGTCATAGGGGACCATCGCTGTTCGGTAAGCAGTAACTTCTACTGGTGGTGGTGAAAGTCACGAATTTAAGTCTAAGAAGATCGGAATCCTTTCCTTCTTCATTTCTTTACTAATTTTGAATATCGCTTCACGGGTGTTTTTTTCATCATGGTTTTTTGCATTATGGATTTTTGATTATGAACTTTGAGGGGTTTTTTCCGCTCTACAGTATTTTTGGACATTAACCGATTTTTTATTCACAGTTAATTTTCTGTTTATTATCTGTTCACATAGAATATATATTGCTTTTCACTCAGCTTTTTATATGTTATCACTGTTGATATTTGGATTTTTTCAGTTACCCAGTGATGGGCTTATGTTCAAACTCATAAGTTAGCGCGACTACATATTTTTTTCTTATTTGTACCCACTGATGATTGTTTTCAGACTAGTTGCTGCTTCTCCTATAATATTTTCTTTTTTCAGGCAATCCATTAGCTTGATTCGTACACTTTAAGCGCAGTTTCTTTTATATTTTTTTCCAATTTTCACACAAACTACTATTAATTGCTGCTTGGTGATTGGTCGACCTTTGACCGAGATGGATATTTTTGACTTCCGAGCTAAACGGATAGTCAATACGACTGGGGTATTTGACTCTACCCCGGCCTCGGTAGGCTCTGATGTCAGTGGTCTCTTTTTGAGACTTAAAAACATTATGACAACTGAGATACACACTCAGTGGGACATAGCGTTTCTGGAGAATTACATCAGAAATGCTATGGTCCCAAGAAGCCTTCGCTGGGAGGTGAGCCCACAAAAGGGTGAACCTGACTTGGAGGCTTGGGCCAAGTACTTTAATGATGCCGGAGTCTCTTTTTTGCGTTTTTTGGCTCAAGGGAAGAGCCAGAAACTACAAAGACTTGACACCGAGATCAAAACGGTTAGGGACCTGTTAGCCTCTTTTAAAAATGGAGAGGAATACAGGGAGTGTTCCAACTCTCTTCAAAAAACCTTAGAGAGGGAAGAAAAGGACCAAAAAGCGAAAAAGAAGAAAAAGTACCTTAGAGATTTTGAGGATTATCAGTCCGGTTTTGTTTTTTTGTGGCAGAGAAAAATGACCGTAGAGGAGACAAACGAGGCAATGGACACTGCACCTCAGGGTGTAGTGCCACCTGGCTCGGCTGTTAACCCTCCTAGGACTAGTCGGGTTTTAAACCCTCCCACACCGGTTATAGCTCAACGTAATAATAAGGTTAAGACCAAGAATGGGCCTAATCAAGGTAATCTTTCATCTAAAACGCCAAAAAAAACGAAAACTCATAGATCTGACGGACAGGTTCAACCCTTTCGGGATGAATCCTTGGGGGATTGGGAGTACCCTTCATCTAGATCCACCCAATATGATATGGGATATAACCAAGGATATATGAGACCCAGTTTTGAGACCAGTGGTATGCGGGACTATAACATCCCCACCCAAAATCGTTTTTTCCCTTTATCAGATTCATTAGGGCCGCAAGGCCGTGGATCTATGGAAAGACGATTTGGATTTGACAATCAGGATAGAAATAGTCAGTTCTCCCAGTCTAGTCAATATGACAGGGGTTATGATTATTCTAGGCCTCCCTACCCCCCAGGTCCATATGACTTTAGACCTAACTCAAGTTGGGGTTTTCCCATGGGCCAACAAGGTCGATTTGGCCCATCGGAAAGAAGAGAGAGGTTAGAGGTGGGAGGAGGGCCCAGTTGCTCAAAAAGAAAAAGAATATAGGTGCGGGCATCTTTAATTTGAGCCAACAGCCTCTGTCAGAATCTGAGCAATGCCTCTTAGATAAGGGTTTGAAATTTGCTCCGCCTAGGAGCTTGAGCAAGTTCCAAACCTTTATGGATGTTCACAAGTTTGCGAGAAAGCTTAACATCAAAAGGCACTTTTTGTCTAATCCTATAACAGTTGGACTGAATTCTCCACCTGAGTACAAACATACTGGCTTAGCCAATGCATCACTGTTCAACCCCCCTGGTTCACTGGGTCCGAGTATTAAAGTATTTAGGGATGTGGTACTCAAGGACCTCGAAATGATTAAGGTGAAAAAGGTTAAGATGCAGAGGAATTTGGAGAGTGGTCTTGAGTCTCTGTGTTCTAACAAATCCCTAGTTATTAGACCCGCTGATAAGGGGGGAGGGATAGTTATCCTTGATAGGTGTGACTATCTAAAAGAGTTGCACAGGATCGTTGATGACATCAAAACCTATACCCCCCTTAGTAGGGATCCTGTCATTAGGTATAAGAGGGAACTGGAAGGTATTGTGGATGAGGGACATCGGGTAGGTATCCTTAGTGATAGGGAGAGATTATTTTTGATACCTTGTGCCCCCCGAACTCCCGTTATCTATTATCTCCCGAAGATCCACAAAAGCCTCACCTCCCCCCCGGGACGACCCATTGTAAGTGGGATAGATTCAATCACGTCCCGGGTGGGGAAGTATATTGATTTTTTTTCTACAACCTCTGGTTCAGCAGATCCCCTCATACGTAAGAGACACCAAGTACGTTATTAACTTACTCAAAGACCTTGTTCCCACAAATGGTATATGGATGGTCACGGCGGACGTGACCTCACTTTATACTATTATTCCACACGAGCGTGGTTTTGAGGCTGTGGAGTTGTACTTGGTGAGAGGATCAGATCTGCCACCCCGGCAAATTGATTTTATTATGACTCTGCTGAAATATGCAGCAAGTCATAATTATTTTTGGTGTGATAATCAATTTTTCCGCCAAGACCGAGGTGTGGCGATGGGGCGAAGTATGCCCCCAGCTTGGCCAATCTTTTTATGGCCAAGTGGGAGGAGGACGTCGTCGATGTTTGCCGGAGACCAGAGGTTGTACTCTGGGCAAGGTACATCGACGACGTCCTCCTCCTGTGGGACGGTAGTGAACCCGCTCTGCGTGATTACATGCTGTCCCTGAACGATAATGATAGAGGTATCAGATTTTCCTTTGAGGCAAGCCAGGAATCAGTACACTATTTGGATTTGGAAATCTCAGTTGTCGATAATAAGTTTGTTACCACCACTTATTTTAAACCAACTGATAGGAACTCATACATCCCGCTTGATAGTTGCCATTATGCCCCCTGGCTCAAGGCTGTTCCTTATGGTCAACTCACTAGATTAAGACGTAACTGCACAGATCTAGTGGCCTTTAAAGGCCAAGCTGAGATTCTCTCTAAAAGATTTGTAGATAAAGGTTACCAACAGAGTGATATGTCTCAATTGATACAATCTGTTAGTGAGATTGACCGAGGATCACTTCTGGCTAATAAGGAGAAGGTGGCAGGGGATGGTAAGTTTTCTCTTCCATTTATTACCACCTTCTCTATGCAGCACCAGACCATCAAATGTTTGATACGTAAGCATTGGCACGTGCTAATCAGTGACCAGGTGCTGGCCCCCTCCCTTCCAGAAAGACCATCTATTGTATTTAGAGGGGCTTCGACACTTTCCAATAGAGTGGCTCCAAGCGTCCAGGACCCCCCACGGGCTAATAGGACATTCTTGGAGAACCTGACAGGATACTACCGATGTAAGAAATGCCAAGTGTGTAGTCTGAATAGTTGCAGAGATAGGAAGATTAGCCAATTTTTGTCAACAAGCACTGGCCGATCCTATGAAATCGAACCTTTCATAACATGTTCATCTTTGGGGGTGGTCTACCTGATTCAGTGCCCTTGCGGTCTTCAGTATGTGGGGAGGACCAAAAGGGCATTGAGGGTGAGACTTAACGAACACATAGCAAATATCCGCAAAGGTTTCGATAAGCACTCTGTATCCAAGCACTATGACCAGGTCCATAAGAGAGACCCGTCTGGCACGTTATTCATTGCCATTGATAAATATAGACCACATTGGAGAGGCAGCTTGCTTGTGAGAGAAATCTCCAAGCAAGAAATGGCATGGGTGTACAGGTTGAGGACTTATGTTCCATTTGGACTCAACGTTGACACCGATGTCAATGCCTTTATCAACAATTCCTAGCAACAACTGGCAATGATGTTGTGATGGGAGTCCATTGAGGCCCGATCATTGACACCCATCGTAACATGTACCCTGTCGACCACTAGTGTGTTGTAGTTTAATTTTATGCGGATTCACCGCTACTTATACTTTATATAACATGAGGTCATTCTGTTTTTCTGTTAAATTTATTTTTTGTACGGTTCTGGACATTGGTATGAACTTAGATGTTCCCAAATTCCAGCATCAATTTATTACTGTTTATGTGTGATATTAATATCTAACAATTGGAGCAGTTTAGTGTCCCAATGCGTCCTCTGCACCCATTGGTTGCGGTGGAGGTTGCGGGTTCTACTGTTTCTTGCGACACACCCGGAGGGTCCCTCCCCTTAGAGGACGTACGTAACGCTGTTGTGATTTTTGCTATCATGGTCACGCAAAACGTATGGTATGTTCATCCCGAGGGCTTCCGTCATTCCGTTCTTTCGTGATGACGCGCCGTGATCCTTGTTGTCACGGTCACGTAGACGTAAGGTACGCTCTTCCCGAGTGCTTTCGTCATTCCGCTTAGCGTGATGACGTGCACTGAGCGGCCTCACGAACGAGGCTTGGTTTCCTCGTGGGGAGTTGTGCGTGCACATCTGCCGCTAGATCGGCTACGCTGGTACAGCGGCCATATTAGCTAGGCATTGTTGACTCCTGACGTGATGCGTGCACGCGCGCGTCCTCTTCCGGGTCGGATCCTCCTTCCGGTGTGTCCCCTATTTAGAGGGGGTGACGCAGCTCATCGCCCGTGCCCCGAGACGACGTGATTTTTCACGAAACGCGTAGGGCAGGATACGAGCTTTGTGCTGACGTCACCCTCCATTGCTCGACTTCCACGGACGTGTGTGTGCCAGCGCCAATTGACCGGTCGGCGCTGTGATACTTTTAAGCTGTCTTTTTAACTGCTCTTGTGAGTATGTTTTCATTATTTTAATAAATGTTCACCAAAGATTTTACACTATCTAGTGTCCCCCCCCTTTTTTTTCATGGTCCACGTTGAATACCTTTATGATGCTATATGAGCTGTCGGGCTATTAAAACAACTGAGGTTTATCACTGGCTACACTCTGGAGGCTTAACTGAGTATTACTTAAGGCTGTTTGAGGTCCTCCGTCATAGGGGACCATCGCTGTTCGGTAAGCAGTAACTTCTACTGGTGGTGGTGAAAGTCACGAATTTAAGTCTAAGAAGATCGGAATCCTTTCCTTCTTCATTTCTTTACTAATTTTGGATATCGCTTCACGGGTGTTTTTTTCATCATGGTTTTTTGCATTATGGATTTTTGATTATGAACTTTGAGGGGTTTTTTCCGCTCTACAGTATTTTTGGACATTAACCGATTTTTTATTCACAGTTAATTTTCTGTTTATTATCTGTTCACATAGAATATATATTGCTTTTCACTCAACCTTGAGTCAATGAACAATCCATAAGTTTGTTTAGTTGTTTTTATTGAGGGATTTAAACTTGTAAAAGGTATGGGAATTTATGGGATGCCCAGTAGAATTTTAGAACAGTCAATTTGGGACAGAACTATGTACACTCTTTGTACATGACACTTCTTCAAACTCCTCCTGCACAACACTTGCTTGCAGACTATCACTCTCTCTCTCCTGCACAACACTTAACTCCAGGCACAGCTAGCACATGGTTAGGCCCAACACTGACTCAGCCAGGCCCTGGAAGTTGCCATTTGTAGGCAGGGGCGCGGGTTCCTTTTAGTGTAGCAAAAATAAAAAGTCTTTAGTGACCTATGGTGGACTACTGCTCCCAGTAATCCCCTTCTTCAGGGCCTGCCAGCCATCCTGTCTGGAGCTACCTGAATCCACTGCTTGTGACATTGCAATCCTCACTGGCTCCACACCTAGCTCTGACTGTTGCCTCTCAGTCCTCTCTGGCATGCCTCTCCAGTACTCCTGATAGCACATGTCACTTGTCAGCCCTCCTGGTTGCACACACACCGGTGGTTCCCTCCTGAAGACTATCCCAGCAGCACTAGCTCCTGCTGTCCTCTCTGACTTCTCTCTGTGCCTCCTTTCCAGATCCTTCACGCGTTCTTAAAAGGATCCTTCCTGCACCCAAGTCCCAGGCCCAAGGTCACCCCCCCCAGATTGGGGAGCGTCCTCAAAGGGCCCGACAGCCTAGCACTCCATCCTCAGTTCTTTCAACCGACAACTCCTCCCCAGCTGGGCTGACTCTAGGTATTTAAGGAGGCCTGCCCCCTCCCAATCCAAGTTGGGGATTGGTCGGGGCTCCTTAGAACACCCCAGGCAGCTCCACCTCTCTTCCCTTCCTCTCTTCTAGAATCCACTAGAAGCCAGAGGGAATAACCGACAACTGATGCTATCTGTGAGTCACCAGCCTACTCTGAGCCACTCCCAGCCCACACAGATCAAAGCAAACAGGCCTATCTTTTAGCTAGACCTGCCTAAATTTACCTGCACTCTCACAAAAATCTCACCCCTAGCACCTACCTAAGTAGAGGGTGCTACATGTTTTTAACCTGAGAAGTTGAAACTTTGATAGTTGATAGTAGGTAGGGTTCTTTTTTTTTTTTTTTGTTGGCTAGCGTCAAGGTTTGAGAGACCTCCTGTATTGCTTTCCTTAACCACTTCCCTACCCAGCCATAGTCAAATGACGTCCACAGGTGGGATCTCCCATCCTGGGTGGACGTCATATGACGTCCTCGGCTTTGTAGGGGGATATCTGAATGATGCCTGCAGCTAGAGGCATCATTCAGATATCCTTTTGAAGTGCCGGCGATTCTGTGCACCATAAGAACGATCATAGCGGCGGTTCCACTGCTTGATCGTTCTTATAGGCGGCGGGAGGGGACATCCCCCCCTCCCGCCGCCATCCGGTGCTTCTCCGGGCTCCCCCGTGCGATCGGGGACCCGGAGCGAATCTTCCGGCGTCGTTGGTGGGGTCACGTGATGAGCATAGAGATGACTGGTGACCAGATGGTCACCAGTCATCTCTATGATCGTCGGAGGCCCGGGCGCGATGTGATGACGTCACGCCCGAGCCTCAAATGTAAACAAAGCCGCCATTGCGGCTGTAAGTATGAGATCAGTGAAAAAAAATTCACTGATCTCATGCTTTCCAGCCTGGAGGAGAGATGTGTGGTCTTATTGACCCCGCATCTCTCAATAAAGAGAACCTGTCACACACATTATTATTACAAGGGATGTTTACATTCCTTGTAATAGGAATAAAAGTGATAAAAAAAAAGTAAAATAATTGTAAAAAAATAAATAAATAAGTAAAAAAATAAATAAATAAATAAAAAAAAAATTAAAATGCCCCTGTCCCCGGTAGCTCGCGATCAGAAGCGAATGCACACGTAAGTCGCCCACATATGTAAACGCCGTTCAAACCACGCATGTGAGGTATCGCCGCTAGAGAGCGTGCAACAATTCTAGCACTAGACCTCCTCTGTAATTCTAACCTGGTAACCTGTAAAAAAAATTAAAGCGTCGCCTATGGAGATTTTTAAGTACCGAAGTTTGGCGCCATTCCATGAGTGTGCGCAATTTTAAAGCGTGAGATGTTAGGTATCTATTTACTCGGCGTAACATTATCTTTCATACTTTCCCCAAAAATTGGGCTAACTTTACTGTTTTGTTATTTTTTAATTCATGAAACCATTTTTTTTTTTTTAAAAAGACGTTTGAAAAATTATTGCGCAAATATCGTGCAAGAAAAAATGTTGCAATGACCGTCATTTTATTCCCTAGAGTGTCTGCTAAAAAAACATATATATATAATGTTTGGGGGTTCTGAGTAATTTTCTAGCAAAAGAATGATGATTTGTACATGTAGGAGAGAAGTGCTAGAATAGGCCCGGTATTGAATAGGTACAAAAAGCCCTGTATTGAAGTGGTTAAAGAATTAGATTGACTGAACAAAATTATAAGACACTAAAAGTATATACATTTTAAATGTGTGTTCAGCTATTTGCTTGTAATGTATCTTCAGCTAAATATGGCTTGTTTATCTATATAACCCATACTACTGACATCAATTCTACCTCTTTGCTTTGTAGCTTATCTTGCTTCCTCTTCTTACCGCTAGTTCTGCAGATAGTGTTTCACTATGCCTAATAACAATTTGTTTCTTCACTCACTGACCCACAAAATATAGTTAAAACACTTTCTCATACACAAAATGATCACTAGCACAATAAAGAGTGTGGTCTGACCCTGATAACGTAGAAGTCATCTTCTATCATTACCACATATGTTCAGTGAGCTATGAGGGTTTACTAAACTTTAAGTACTGCAACAGTGACGTGCAAAGCACAAAAACCACAGCCATGAGTTTGAGATCGTGTCTTAAAGGGGTTGTAAAGGTTTGTTTTTTATTTTCTAAATAGGTTCCTTTAAGCTAGTGCATTGTTGGTTCACTTACCTTTTCCTTTGATTTACCTTCTAAATGTTTTTTTTCTTTGTCTGAATTTCTCACTTCCTGTTTCTCCTCACTAAACTTCACACCATCATCCGAGTGGTGTTGAGTCAGCCAGAACAGCTTACTGAACAGCTTACTGAGGAGGGACACGAAGTGAGAAATTCAGACAAAGAAAACAAAGAAAATAAACATTTAGAAGGTAAATCAAAGGAAAAGGTAAGTGAACCAACAATGCACTAGCTTAAAGGAACCTATTTAGAAAATAAAAAATGAACCTTTACAACCCCTTTAACTTTTAACTGACGTGTTGAAATTTAGTTGTCTGCTTTGGGTTACTATACTTTTTGCATTATAAATCATCTTTTAACTGCCTTGCCAAGCAAATTTAACTAAAATATTGATACTAATCAGACATACCCATTATTAAACCCCAACTTGAGCATTTTTCTTAATTGAGGACAAAGTGGGAAGGTTTAGAACCATTGCCAAGTTTAAATCACTTTGCTGGGCACTTTATCCTGTGGTGGGTCTCATGGAGGGGATATATATAGCAATAAGGGGTGGGGCAAGGATTGTTGGTCATGCAAGTTGAGAAGGCCATACAGGTCCTTCTCAAAAAATTAGCATATTGTGATAAAGTTCATTATTTTCTGTAATGTACTGATAAACATTAGACTTTCATATATTTTAGATTCATTACACACAACTGAAGTAGTTCAAGCCTTTTCTTGTTTTAATATTGATGATTTTGGCATACAGCTCATGACAACCCAAAATTCCTATCTCAAAAAATTAGCATATTTCATCCAACCAATAAAAGAAAAGTGTTTTTAATACAAAAAAAGTCAACCTTCAAATAATTTTGTTCAGTTATGCACTCAATACTTGGTCGGGAATCCTTTTGCAGAAATGACTGCTTCAATGCGGCGTGGCATGGAGGCAACCAGCCTGTGGCACTGCTGAGGTGTTATGGAGGCCCAGGATGCTTCGATAGCGGCCTTAAGCTCATCCAGAGTGTTGGGTCTTGCGTCTCTCAACTTTCTCTTCCCAATATCCCACAGATTCTCTATGGGGTTCAGGTCAGGAGAGTTGGCAGGCCAATTGAGCACAGTAATACCATGGTCAGTAAACCATTTACCAGTGGTTTTGGCACTGTGAGCAGGTGCCAGGTCGTGCTGAAAAATGAAATCTTCATCTCCATAAAGCTTTTCAGCAGATGGAAGCATGAAGTGCTCCAAAATCTCCTGATAGCTAGCTGCATTGACCCTGCCCTTGATAAAACACAGTGGACCAACACCAGCAGCTGACATGGCACCCCAGACCATCACTGACTGTGGGTACTTGACACTGGACTTCAGGCATTTTGGCATTTCCCTCTCCCCAGTCTTCCTCCAGACTCTGGCACCTTGATTTCCGAATGACATGCAAAATTTGCTTTCATCCGAAAAAAGTACTTTGGACCACTGAGCAACAGTCCAGTGCTGCTTCTCTGTAGCCCAGGTCAGGCGCTTCTGCCGCTGGTTCTGGTTCAAAAGTGGCTTGACCTGGGGAATGCGGCACCTGTAGCCCATTTCCTGCACACGCCTGTTCACGGTGGCCCTGGATGTTTCTACTCCAGACTCAGTCCACTGCTTCCGCAGGTCCTCCAAGGTCTGGAATCGGTCCTTCTCCACAATCTTCTTCAGGGTCCGGTCACCTCTTCTCGTTGTGCAGCGTTTTCTGCCACACTTTTTCCTTCCCACAGACTTCCCACTGAGGTGCCTTGATACAGCACTCTGGGAACAGCCTATTCGTTCAGAAATTTCTTTCTGTGTCTTACCCTCTTGCTTGAGGGTGTCAATGATGGCCTTCTGGACAGCAGTCAGGTCGGCAGTCTTACCCATGATTGCGGTTTTGAGTAATGAACCAGGCTGGGAGTTTTTAAAAGCCTCAGGAATCTTTTCCAGGTGTTTAGAGTTAATTAGTTGATTCAGATGATTAGGTTAATAGCTCGTTTAGAGAACCTTTTCATGATATGCTAATTTTTTGAGATAGGAATTTTGGGTTGTCATGAGCTGTATGCCAAAATCATCAATATTAAAACAAGAAAAGGCTTGAACTACTTCAGTTGTGTGTAATGAATCTAAAATATATGAAAGTCTAATGTTTATCAGTACATTACAGAAAATAATGAACTTTATCACAATATGCTAATTTTTTGAGAAGGACCTGTATATGTCAAGTAGTGCTGCACCTAGAGTGGGGTTACCCCTTGACAGAACCCTGAAATGACGTCCGAGAGGACACCTGGAGACTTCATCCCCCTCTACACCTGGACATAAAGCCCCCCTCCTTCCCGGGAAGAGCGGATGAACTGTAATACCACACAGATAAGCCCTTTATACCTTTTCTTTTGTGAGTGCAATCCTTACATTTGTTCTGTTTTTAATAAACTTAATTGACTGCTACGCTTAGAAGGTGCTGCTTTTTGTCTCTTTCCTCTCCTCTCTCTGAAATGGGATTGAGCCTTTGGTTTAATTGAGAAGAGGGTGAGAGCACGCTCCTACAGTGAATGGGAACAGGCAATTGTAAATCTTCATGTTAATCTTCTGGGTATCGGAGAGTGAGAAGTAAAGAAAAGAGAAGGGGGAGCAGCCAGCTGGAGAGAGGAGGCAAAGGTGGCTCGTGACCGAGGTTCTGTTGGCTGGGTAATTTGGTGGCTGTATAGTTCGCCCCTTTAACTTGCAGGGTCCTTATATTAGGGCCCGCTGCATAACAGAGTCCCCTCCTATGAACTCGGCCTGGATCACAGTGTGTGAGACCTCATCAAGTATACAGCAGCTTCCCTCCATGCCTTTGGACTGAACAAGTAAACTGTATCATGTAACGTGTGTAGAAGAGCTGGTGGAGAAAATCCATGCTCAGTGAGGTATCGCTCAAAATGTCTCTGTAGTCAGTGCCAGGACAGATGTAACAGGCAAGTGAAAAGATGTTATTTTTCTGGTGTGAAGCCCAGGTAAGTCATTTGGCCTCCAGCCATTAGGTGCTCTAATTTACACAAGAAAGCAATAACACCATGTAACCACATGGAGAAATTGGACATATAAATGAGAGATGTGCATATAGTGCCACTCAGCACTCACAATACACTATGGAAATGAGGGAGATACATCTCAGTTTCTATACATTTGTATGACTCGAATCATGTCAGAATGGGGCTCCATGTGAGCGCCTTGATCATTTGACTATACATTGGCTTATTTAGGTATTGTTTAAGTAAATAACATTGATTATCTCGTTACAATGGCATCTGACAGCCAATAGGATATATTAGGCAGCAAGTAAACATGTTGTCCCTTGCATTGCACTTTGGTGTGTATGGGGCTGCGTAGTCACAAACCTGAATAGGTGCCCGAAAAATAAATATAAAGGGCGCTATCTAGTCAGCAGAAATATGTGCAGTTAATAAACATTAAAATTATTTACATGTGCAATAAATGTGTAATTAATAATCACCTAATTTCATGTATATACACAACATCTATTAAATCAGTGAAAATTCATGACTAAAAGTCCAAAAATGAAACAATTCTTTAAGTAATATTAGATATTTTCACTCCAACACCGTGCTTGAGAAGGTTAACGTGCTCCAAATGCTAAATTAGTGACTTTTCAACCAAAAGTGACAACAAAATGTGCTCAACAGATGGCTTTGGCCAGCAAATTACCATAAAGCATATAGATATAATCCCTTAAAGGATCTCTTCCCAATCAATCTTCCATATGCATGGTATTGCTTCAATCAAGTAAATGGAATATGCAAATTTGCTCCAATGGTATATATATATCTTCTGCTAAATTTGTCCAATTCCCATCTCAGGACTCTATGAAGTGAGCTCCACCAAAAAGAGCCACGGAAGGCAAATATAGTGTAATATTGCTTTTTATTGTTTAAAAGTCACTTACATCATCCAGCAAGGGAGTGCATTGGCACACAAGGAACAGCCCAGGTGCTGTGGAAGTCCGTCCTATACCGCTGTCTGACTAACGGCGTGCATTTGCAACTACCCGGAGGAAGTGACGGTATTGTGCGTGTTAGGCCTCACTTCTATGCATTTCGCCTTCCAGCATGCGTCATCAGGAAGTGGGCCTGACACCATTTAGCCAAAATAGTAAGTGGTTCAACGCTATTGGTCCAATTAATAAGTGAATTATTTAGCTTTCAAAAGCCTAATAATTTTTATTAAAAAAACGGGAAAAAAACAACAACAGCATGATCCCCAGATTGACAACAGTCCCTGAGGTATTCCTCCTTATAAAACCAATTCAGACATGTAATACATTTACATACCCCATTAAAACATACCTCTTATTACTGCCGGCTGCAAAAATAAGGCAAAGCAACCAGCCCACCCCGATGTCATTTATCACAATGAATCACATATATCAAAAATCGTAAAATACAGATCTGACATTCGTTTTTCAAATCCCATGGTATCAATGTTCTTTTCAGAGGTCAAAACATGTAACTGCATGGCTGCAGATCTCCAGAGAAAGCCTTACCATGCAATCACACATATATGCCAGTCAAAACATAATAAACAAAAAAAACCATACAAACATGGTTAGCAATTAAACATATAAAATTTAGGGAAAATACCCAATATTATCTGTTAAAAACCGAAACCCCTTAAAACCACTAATATTTCTTAAAAATCAAATTAATACACTACTAAAAAAAACATATATATGGATACTAATAAAATCAGTAAGGAAACAATTTAAATCTATTTCAATATTGAAGCCAGCAGGTGCAAGCGAACCAAGCTCAAAAATTCACCTGGTTTCAGCCTGGAAGACCTGGATCCTCATATCCCCCCTCTCCAGTGTGGCAAAATGTTATCAATCCCATAGAATTTCAAAAGGGCTGGATTTTGATTATGGTGTGTCCTAAAGTGGTTGGAGACACTATGTTTTCTAAAGCCGATCCTGATATTGTTTGCATGCTCATTAATCCTTTTATATAGGCACCTTATGGTTCTGCCCACAAATTGATCCACATGGGCAGGTCAAAAGATACACCACATATTTTGTATTGCAAGAAATACATTTATCAACAGGATACTCTTTTCCATTGTATACCATAAACATTCCAGTCTCTTTTTTTATCTGCGGTGGTCCTACAAGAAATGCTCCTCCCACATCTATAAAAGCCAATGGTGTCTAAAAAAGTTTTATTTCTCATCTTGGGGGGGATCTACTATGTTTTTGGTGATCATATTCCTGAGTGAGTGAGAATGAGTGAGAACTTGTATAGCGCTGCAAATGCGAACTCAATCGCCCTGAGTCCCAGGGCTCTCCTATAAATAAAAGAAGGTTTCTGTGGCAAAAACTTATCTAAGGTGGTGTCCTTCAGGAGGATGGGCTGGAATTTTTTAAGGAATTTCTTCACCTGTTTATAATCTAAATTGAAACCAGTAATAAAGGCTAAGTCATATTTATTTTCTCTCATATTTCTATTTTCTAACAAGTCTTCTCTATTTATTGAATACATCCAATCTGATCTTCTGAAGATCCTTTTTCCAAAAATCTGTTCATTAAGACCTCAGATTGGACCCAATAGTCCTTATCTAAATCACAATTCCTTCTAATCCTAACGAATTGGCCTTTAGAAATGGCCTTAAGCCATCCTGGATGATGGCAGCTTTTGATTGAAATATAACCTTTTGTCTACTTCTTTAACCACTTGTCCCCCGCCCACTGTCAATTGACAGCGGGCGGAGGACACTCTCGTTCTGGGAGGACGTCATATGACGTCCTCCCTTTAAAACGAGCTTGGGGGCGCGCCCGATGCGCGTGCCCGGCGGCCGCGATTGCCGCCGGGCATCCGCGGTTGCCCGGGAAACGAGCAGGAAAGTGGATCTCTGTGTGTAAACACAGAGATCCACGTCCTGTGAGGGAGAGGGGGCCGATGGTGTGTCCCTTGTACATAGGGACAACCATCGGTCACCTCCTCCAGTCAGTCACCTCCCCCCACAGTTAGAACACATTGAGGGAACATATTTAACCCCTTCCCGCCCCCTAGTGGTTAACTCCTTCCCTGCCAATCACATTTATACAGTAATCAATGCATTTTTATAGCAGGGATCGCTGTATAAATGTGAATGGTCCCAAAAATGTGTCAAAAGTGTCCGATGTGTCCGCCGCAATATCGCAGTCACAAAAAAAATCGCAGATCGCCGCCATTACTAATAATAAAAAAAAAATGCTATAAATCTATCCCCTATTTTGTAGACGCTATAACTTTTGCGCAAACCAATCAATACGCGCTTATTGCGATTTTTTTTTACCAAAAATATGTAGAAGAATACGTATCGGCCTAAACTGAGGAAAATTTTATTTGAAAAAAAATGGGTATTTATTATAGCAAAAAGTAAAAAATAGTGTTTTTTTTTCAAACTGGACGCTCTTCTTTTGTTTATAGCGCAAAAAATAAAAACCGCAGAGGTGATCAAATACCACCAAAAGAAAGCTCTATTTGTGGGAAAAAAAGGACGCAAATTTCGTTTGGGAGCCACGTCGCACGACCGCGCAATTGTCATTCAAAGTGTGACAGCGCTGAAAGCTGAAAAATGGCTTGGGCAGGATTTCGTGCACAGTAGGGAAGTGGTTAAAGAAGGTTGTCATATATAACCTATTCTCCTTCTTGAATATCTCTAAATCCAAGTATTGTATCTTCTCATTATTCCATTTACTGGTAAGTTTAATATTATATCGATTGTTGTTCATATGGGACACGAAGGCATTAAGGTCTTCAATAGATCCCTCCCATATGAAAAACAAATCGTCAATGTACCTCTGTAAAGCTTCAGTTGTGGCCAATCCCCCGTTAGAATGTCTTAATCCTCCCATATATTTAAAAAGATGTTAGCCACACTGGGGGCATATTTAGCCCCCATAGCAACTCCTTTCACTTGATTATAAAAATCACCACCATACCAAAAATTGTCAGCCATCTCTAGCCCTTCCACTAAAAATGTAATTTGAGATTTTTTCAAATTTGTGTGTCTTTGCAGGGACCATCTGACTGCATCCAATGCATCAACTTGTCTGATATTCATGTAAAGATACTCCACGTCCGCTGTTACCAGAAAAGACGGTCCCTCAACACAAATTTCTTTTAACAGTTTTTTCAGTTCCTTGCCATCTGTGGTAGTGTGGTACCCCACCAGTGTATGAATACAGGATTCTCAACCAGGCAGGTTGAGGGGCTCCAGGGTATTTGCTTGTTTGGGAGGAAACTGGCTTTTCAGTTTCCTTATGATTTACTAAAGTCCACTTTGGGATCTGGAGCCTGGGGATTTCTTAGAGACCTGGTTGGGATGAAATCCCCAGTCCTGGATTCAGGTTTTGAGACTCAATGGCACACTGATTGTTCAGGTGTGTGTGGACCTGATAGTAGAGTCAGGACCAGCATTCTGGGCTCCACCCTCCCGACGAGTGCAGGTGTGCACTGGGGAAGCCATAGAGTGCAAGTGTGCACTGGAGAAGCCAGAGAGTGGTTGTCTGCACACTGGAAGCCAGAGACCCAGGTCTGAGGGTCAGAGCAGTGGACCCAAGTCTGAGGCTCAGAGCAGCGAGGGGCTGCTATCTAAATGGACGGTGTTGCCAATGGAATAGTCTGTAGGAGACAGACAAGAGCCTGAAGTGGAAGGCCTGAGCAACACTTCTGTATGTATAAGCCAGGAGGCTGAATGTCATGTTATTGATGAAAAGGAGTGTTGAAACCCCTGCGAGGGAAACCTTTGATTTTGTTTGAACTTCATTTAATAAAAATTGGCAAATAAAGCCCTCAAAAAGAAGACCCAGCGAGTGGCGGTGTCCTTCAAGCTCTACCTTTGATGCTAGTCCTTCACACATCCTTCAAAAAAAGCCTTCCTCTTTGCTGCCAAAGGTTGGAAAAAGGTATCAAGATATTCACCAATCCTGGAATACAAGGAATTAATCCCGATAATTGGCCTCCCTGGTGGGGTAACATGATTTTAATGCATTTAAGGCAATTGTTACATTTCCAGAATTTTTGGAGCTCTCAGGTTTAGATACTTTGCTTCCTTTTTTGTCCAAAATCGCATTTTTGATGCCCTTCTTTAATCAATCTTCTAATTTGGGATCTCCCGAGAGTTTTTTATATGTGTTTCTATCATTCACAATTCTATTCATTTCTGCAATATAATCTGATTTTCTTAGAACCACCAGACCCCAGCCTTTATCAGCAGGTCTAATATCTATTCCTTTCTTTTTTTCTAATTGTTTAATCGCTTCCCATACTGATTTAGTTTTCCTCTTTTTATCACTTTTTATCTTCCTGATATCTTCTTGTACCATATTTTTAAAAATATCGATATATTTATGGCTATATGGCTTGGGGTTAAAAGTGGATTTGTTTTTTAGTCCACTATGTTCAAAAGTGGTTTGTTTGGCCTGAAATTCTTTCGACTTCACTTCCAAATTTTTTTTTTTAAATATTTAGCTTCCTTGAAAACTTTTCGACATCAATCATAGTGTCAAATTTATTCAAAAACCTGGCTGGGGATAATTTTAGGCCTTCATGGAGAACGTTTACCTCCTCCTCCGTGAAAGTCTCTCCTGCCAGATTTAATATACCCGACTCTAACCGTCTCTCTTTCTTTTTCTGTCTGCCTCCTCTGCGGCCTCTTTTTCTACTCTTGTTTCTTGTTTTGTGAGGAAGGATGGGTCACCTTGTAAGGTTCCCTTCAATCTCTCCATTCCCCCGATTGCTGATAATATTGATTATCATAGCCTTGTGGTGGAGGTCTAGGGAAACCCATTCCTCTGTTCCCTCCTCTAAATGGTCTACCTCTATATGGTCTCCTCTGAGGAGTATTGTTGTGTCTATAATAGGAAGGTGGGGATGGGTCCCTATAGAATGGTTTATCTCTATATTTCTCACCATTATCCCCAGGATAAGCATAACTTTCATAACTTCCACCATGTCCATCCTGTGGGTAATAGTTCTGTTGGTCATA
This sequence comes from Rana muscosa, assembly GCA_029206835.1. Classification (NCBI taxonomy): domain Eukaryota; kingdom Metazoa; phylum Chordata; class Amphibia; order Anura; family Ranidae; genus Rana; species Rana muscosa. The sequence continues at coordinate 285,274,145 of CM055119.1, read as the reverse complement.
ACCTCCAGGGGCATTTTCCACTAAGGGAAGAAATCGATTTTCCGTAGGAATCATATTTTGGGGGGGGGGCAGTATTCGGTCTCTTCCCTCCTCTCCCTGTGGAAGCCCCTCTCCCAGGTACACTATTTATATAATCTTTCCTAGGGCCCTGTGTTCTGTTGTCATATGGGCCCAGCCCCCTATCCTTAGGTACTGGCTGTGGGTTGTTATCCTGCTCTCTAGGGGATATATCATCTTGCCCACAGCCAACAGCCAAAAGCGTCTACAATGGGCATGTGAGAATCAGAACTGGACCATGGAGCAATTGAAGAAGGTGGCCTGATCTGATGAATCACGGTTTCTTTTACATCATTTGGATGGCCGGGTACATGTGAGTCACTTACCAGGGGGAGAGATGGTTCCAGAATGCAATATGGGAAGAAGGAAACCTGGCAATGGCAGTGTGATGCTTTTGTCAAATTTGTTCAGAGAAACTTTGGGTCCTGCCATTCATGTGGATGTTATTTTGCATGTAGTACCTACCTAAACATTGTTGCTGATCAAGTCCCCCATCTTATGGAAACTATTCCCTGATGGCTGTGGCCTCTTTCAGTAGGATAATGCTCCCTGCAATACTGCAAAAATAGTTCAAGAATAGTTTGAGCAACACAACAATGGGTTGGAGGTGTTGATGTGGCTTCCAAATTCTCCAGATCTCAATCCAATGGAGCATCTGTGGGGTTTGCTGGAAAAAAGGTCCAATCCTTTGAGGCCTCACCCCACAATTTACAGGACTTAGAGAATCTGCTACTGACAGCTTGGTGCCATATACCACAGCATACCTTCAGAGATTTAGTGGCGTCCATGCCACGACAGGTCAGGGTTGTCTTGGTGGCAAAAGGGGCTGTTTTGGCAGCAAAAGGAGGACCTAATCAATATTAGATGGATGGTCCTAAAGTTTTGGCCTACCAGTGTATGTACTGTATATTGCACGTTTTTTATTGCTTTATACATCTTCCTAACACCCGTTCTTAATACAGTAATACCTTGGATTGCGAGTAACGTGGTTAACGAGCGTTTCGCAATACGAGCTATTACTTTAAAAAATCCTGACTCGGTTTGCGAGTGTTGTCTCAAGCCTCTGCAGTGTGCAGTACCACATTTGGCCAGAAGTGGGGGGCGCCGGTGACACTCTGAGCCACTCGGATGCACTCGGAAACACTCAGAAATACTCTGAAACACTCTGTTCTCGAGTATTTCCGAGCCTCTCCGGGGGTTTCTGAGTGCATCTGAGCGGCTCCGAGCTCCTGAGTATTTCTGAGTCTCTCCGGAAACCCCCCATCTCTGGCCACAAGCGGTACTGCATACAATAGAAGTCAATGTGGAACGAATTATCTTTGTTTACATTGACTTCTATGGGGAAACTTGCTTTGATATGCGAGTGCTTTGGATTACAAGCATTCTCCTGGAACGGATTATGCTCGTAATCCAAGGTTCCACTGTATTTTTGTTCTGATATTACAGGGAAGGAAGGAAAATCTTCCTGCAGGAGTCACAGACAGCTATGAAATGCTGACAGCTGTTCTAATTCTTCTCCACTCATCTACAAATAAAATGTCTAGAGTCAGGCCGGGTTCACCCTGGGGCGACAAACGCTCCGACATTGGGAGCTCATGACGTGTGAAAATCAATGTTTCCCTATGGGAGCCGTCTTAACTGGTCCGACACATGTCGGTCCGACTTTGAAAATGCTCCCTGTACTACTTCGGTCCGACTTTGATCCGACTTCAGCCCATTGACTATCATTGAAGTTGGATCAAAGTCGGAATGCAGTCTTGCATGATCCGACTTTGGCATGTGACTTGTGCTGTGCTGCTCTTGAGGGGGAACTCCAGGCCAAATTTTAAATAAAAAAAACGGCATGGGTTCCCCCTCCAGGGGCATACCAGGCCCTTGGGTCTGGTCTGGATTTGAAGGGGAACCCCTACGCTGAAAAAACGGTGTGAGGGTCCCCCCCCAAGGTCCAAACCAGACCCTTATCTGAGCACGCAAAATGGCAGGCCGCAGGGGAAGAGGGGGGACGAGAGAGCGGCCCCCTTCCCTCCTGAACCATACCAGGCCACATGCCCTCAACATGGGGGGTTTGGTGCTCTGGGGCAGGGGGGCGACCTGCGGCCCCCCCACCCCAGAGCACCCTGCCCCCATGTTGATGAGGACAGGGCCTCTTCCCGACAACCCTGGCCGTTGGTTGTCGGGGTCTGCGGGCGGGGGGCTTATCGGAATCCGGGAGCCCCCTTTAATAAGGGGGCCCCCAGATCCCGGCCCCCCACCCTATGTGAATGAGTATGGGGTACATCGTACCCCTACCCATTCACCTGGTGGAAAAAAATGTCAATAAAAAAACACACACAGCTTTTTAAATTAATTTATTGCACAGCTCCGGGGGTCTCCGCGCTCTCCGGTTCTTTCTTCTGCCGGGCCTCCGCTATCTTCTTACAGCTCTTTTGCTAGTGGAGGGGCTGGTCTTCCCTTCGCCGTCTTCTTCTCTCTTCTCCTCCTTGATGTTGACGCGTCGCTGCCTCCCGCTGTAATGCTGGCTGTTCGCTCCGCTCCGAATTAATATAGGCTTCTCATGACATCACAGTCACATGCTCCGGGTGGCCCCAGAGCATGTGACTAACGTCATGGGAGCATAGCATTACAGCGGGAGGAAGAGACGCGTCAACATCAAGGAGGAGAAGAGAGAAGAAGATGGCGACGATGGGAAGACCGGCCCCTCCACTACCAAAAGAGCTGTAAGAAGTTAGTGTAGGGGCCGGCAGAAGGACAACGGAGAGCGGGACGAGACAACGGGAAGACCGGGCCTCCGCTAGCAAAAGAGCTAAAAGAAGTTAGCGGAGGCCCGGCGGAAGAAAGAACCGGAGAGCGAGAGAAGAAGAAGGCGACTGAGAAGACCGGGCCCCGCTAGCAAAAGAGCTGGAAGAAGATAGCGGAGGCCCGGCAGAAGAAAGAACCGGAGAGCGCGGAGACCCCCGAAGCTGTGCAATAAATTAATTTAAAAAGCTGTGTGTGTTTTTTTATTGACATTTTTTTCCACCAGGTGAATGGGTAGGGGTACGATGTACCCCATACTCATTCACATAGGGTGGGGGGCCGGGATCTGTGGGCCCCCTTATTAAAGGGGGCTCCCAGATTCCAATAAGCCCCCCACCCGCAGACCCCGACAACCAATGGCCAGGGTTGTCGGGAAGAGGCCCTGTCCTCATCAACATGGGGGCAGGGTGCTCTGGGGTGGGGGGGCCGCAGGTCGCCCCCCTGCCCCAGTGCACCAAACCCCCCCATGTTGAGGGCATGTGGCCTGGTACGGTTCAAGAGGGAGGGGGGGCCGCTCTCTCGTCCCCCCCTCTTCCCCTGCGGCCTGCCAGGTTGCGTGCTCGGATAAGGGTCTGGTTTGGATTTTGGGGGGGAACCCACGCCGTTTTTTCGGCGTAGGGGTTCCCCTTCAAATCCAGACCAGACAGAAGGGCCTGGTATGCCCCTGGAGGGGGAACCCATGCCAGTTTTTTATTTAAAATTGGGCCTGGAGTTCCCCCTCAAGATTCATACCAAACACAGTGCCTGCTATTGGCGGGGATCCAAGTCGGATCCCCGTTCATTGAAAGTCGGACATATGTCGGCTTCATGTCGCAGGGCAAAGTCGGATCCAAAGTAGGATAGCTGTCGTGTCGCACTAGTGTGAACCCAGCCTGAGGCTTAAAACCTACAGCTGACAATTTCAAACACCATTCTGGAATCAATTTTAGCTATGTAAGAAAAGGGGCTATTTCAGACAACCCTGGTACTTCAATGCTTTCAGAAACAAATTCCTGTCCTTTCAGTAAAATAAATGAATATGTGTCTTGGAAATATATGGTATATCACACAGCCATAAATAAATCATCTACCACTAAACCTACCCCAGTTTATGGTCCATTAGAATTGGTGTGGTTAATCTTTGAAACCTTCCCCCTTGCCCTAATGTCTTTCCAGATATAACTGACATTTGACAAAGGTAAGGAGTAAGATATGCTGTAGCTGGGACAGAGGCATAAACATGTTCTAACACAATTTGGTGATTTCAGAAGTAGTTCAAGCAGTGCTAATGTAGAAGGGTCACATGAAGTCTCTCCGTATGACAGGGTGACATTGCAGGAACACAATTAGGAAACAAAGACAGAGCATGGTCACCATTCAACAGGAAGTGCCTGACCAAGGACATTCATGGCAGGATAGTTACATAGTAACAAAGTAACATAGGATCAGTATGAGCACTAAATTCAAATAGATGCCTCAGTGCTTCACACAAAAAGGCAATACAGAAGCACGTATAGTAGTCACAAGTAAGGCTTCCATAGAGGAACAAAGCAGATAATATTATACTGCTCAGGCTCCCATGGTTGAGTAAAAAATTGACTTGGTAAATAGATGGAAGTATTAATGCTGATGTGCAGCCTAGTGTTGAAGACTATCACCTATGATTGGTTGAACATCAACAAGCTAAGGGCAATTGTCTGTAATTTACCCAAGTCAAAAAAAGCCAAGAAGATCAGGAGGATGTTAAGAGGAATCGGGAGGGGGGGAAAGAGTGGCATTCAACTGAACTAAAGGTAGAAGAGAGTAGAAGGAGAAAATGGTAGGCAAAGAATGGGTGGTGAGCAGCGGCAAAAATAAATGGTTGGGGAAAGGATGTAGAATGAATTCCAAAAAGGCTTGGATGGTAGGAATAGAGTGGGTAAAGGACCAAGGGGAAGCGATAAAAAGGGCGCAATATAAAGATGACTAAATAATATCAAGCAAGAATGGAGAAATGGAGGGGGCTCACTGAGATGGAAGGTAAAAAAATGGCTAGAAAAATCAAGGATAATGGAGCATGTTGGGTTTAAGTATGATAAAAATCAAAGCGAAAGGGTGAGATTGAAATGTAAGGTGTTGGATGCAAAAGTCTGAAACAGAATAAAGAGTGTAGGGTATAGGGTGACTTGTGACACAGCGGATTGCAGCTCATGGGACCAGGCTGCAACAGCACACAGCGATCACATTATCGCAATGTCGACAAAGCTCTTATGAATTATTCTCATTCATAACAGCTCTGCTTCCTATACTAGTGAGCTGTGATTGGCCCACAACTACCACATGGTACCTGAGCCAATCACAGCACCTTGTACCATGTGATAAACTGTAGCCAATTACATATCACTAGTAATCACAGCTGTCATTAATGAAACTCAAAGTGTAAAAACAAAATCACTGATCGACCCCCCCCCCCCCCCCCAGAGTAGTAAAGTGTTACCATGGTGAATTTCTGAAAGTATGTAAAAAAATTAAAACGTTAAATATATATATATATATATATATATATATATATATATTGTGAGGGGGTTAGCTCGGCAGCGGGTGTGTGTGACCCCCTGGATGGGTTCACCACACAAAAACAGGCACAGCAGACAGAGTTTGTAGTTGCAAAAACAAAAGGTGCGGTTTATTTAACTATTTACAGTGGAAAAACAGCAAAACAAAAAGAAGCATAAAAAAAGAAATCCTGGTCAGCTTGACCGCTTACTATACACGTAGGTTCCCTGTCTGACAACTAGGTGCAGCCTTGTGCTGCCCCAGCCCCTATCTCCCTGTTTCTGAAGGTTTTAGCCACACAGGCTTTGTCTCACCACACAGAACAGAAACACACTCCCCAGTCTTGCACAACACAGAACTGGTTCCAGGATGGAGCATCTCCCTTAGCATGCTGGGAGTTCTTGTAGAGGCCCTAATGAGCCACTTGATTCAGCTGGGCTCATTAACTCTTCCCCCCGCAAGACCCCCAGCACTCCCCCTAGTGGTATGAATTTGCATACAGCCTGAATCTAGGGCATACATACCTACCATCCTGGATGCAACCTGGTGATTTTACCTGCCTGCTGTCACATACCCCCCCTCTTGTTTTAACCTTGGGGTGGGAACACAAGCAATCAGGCATGCATGTACTCGAGACAAAGCATCCACATTCCCCATTTGAACGCCAGGGCGATGCTTTACCGTAAAGTTGAATTCCTGTAGGGCCAGGAACCACCTATTTACTCTATTTGTCGCTTTGTTTTGAGCCATCCACTTTAAAGGAGCGTGTCAGTAATCATGTCAAAGTGCCTACCTAGCAGATAGTACCGAAGGGAATCTAGAGCCCACTTCACCGCTAAACACTCCTTCTCAATCGTGGCGGAATTTCCCTCATGGGACTTCAATTTCCTGCTGAGGTAAATGACGGAGTGCTCTTCCCCGTTCCAGACCTGGGACAATACTGCTCCTAACCCAACGTCTGATGCATCACTTTGTACGACACAGTCCCTAGAGAAGTCTGGTGAGTACAACACTGGCTGGCTACATAAGGCTTTTTTTTAAGAATTGGAATGCTGCCTCAGCCTCTGGGGTCCATTTAACCATGACCGACTCTTTCCCTTTTGTCAGGTTGGTTAGGGGCACAGCCTGAGAAGCAAAGTGGGGAATGAATCGCCGATAATACCCAGCGATTCCTAGAAAGGCTCGTACCTGCTTCTTGCTGTTGGAACGTGGCCAATTCTGTATGGCCTCGACTTTGTTGACTTGGGGTTTTAGTACTCCCCTCTCAATGGTGTACCCAAGATATTTGGCCTCCTCCTGCCCAATGGTACACTTCTTGGGGTTGGCCGTAAACCCAGCTTCCCGGATAGAGTCTAGGACTGCTTGCACTTTTGGCAGATGTGAGGCCCAATCTGTGCTATAGATAATTACATCATCCAGGTAAGCTGCAGCATACTTCTGATGGGGCCTCAGTATCTGGTCCATTTTCCGCTGGAATGTGGCCGGCGCATTCTGTAACCCAAACGGCATTCTTTTATATTGGAACGCCCCGTCTGGGGTTACAAATGCGGTTTTCTCCTTGGCCGACTTGGCCAGGGGAATTTGCCAATACCCTTTTGTGAGATCAAGAGTTGTCATGTATCGGGCTGTTCCCAGCCGGTCGATCAACTCATCTATACGTGGCATGGGGTAGGTGTCAAATTTTGTAACTTTGTTCAGTTGTCGAAAATCATTACAAAATCGCCAGCTCCCATCCGGTTTAGGCACTAACACAATGGGACTTGACCAATCACTTTGGGACGCCTCTATCACCCCTAACTTAAGCATTTTCTGTACTTCCTCACGTATTGCCTCCCGTCGGGCCTTCGGGATCCGATAGGGTTTTAGTTTCACCCTTTCACCGGGCGGGGTAATAATATCATGCTCTACCCCAGATGTTTGTCCCGGAAGCTCAGAGAAAACCTCCTTGTTGCAAAGCACAAACTCTTTAACCTCCTGTTGTTGGGGTTTTGACAAGGTGACTGCTATTCCAACTTCAGGAATCACGCAATCAGAGTGAGCTGGTGACAACGTTTCCGCGACTAGGGATTCCCTATCCCTCCAGGCTTTCAACAGATTAACGTGATAGATCTGTTCGGGCTTTTGCCTTCCTGGTTGTCTGACCTTGTAATTCACTTTGCTCACTTTTTCCATTACCTCATAGGGGCCTTGCCATTTGGTGAGGAATTTGCTTTCAACCGTAGGGACAAGTACCAATCCCTATCCCCGGGGAAAAGGTACGGGTCTTGGCTCCACGGTTGTACACTCTCTGCTGTGCCAACTGTGCTTGGGCCAAATGTTCCTTTACGATTGGCATTACCTGTGCAATTCTATCTTGCATCAGGGCGACATGCTCAATCACACTCCTGTGGGGAGAACTCTCACTTTCCCAGGTTTCCTTGGCGATATCCAACAGCCCTCTGGGGTGTCTCCCATAAAGTAACTCAAAGGGTGAGAAACCCGTAGAGGATTGGGGTATCTCCCTAATAGCAAACATTAAATAGGGAATTAGACAGTCCCAATCCTTTCCATCTCTATCCACCACTTTCTTCAACATTTGTTTTAGGGTTTTGTTGAATCTTTCAACCAACCTATCTGCTTGGGGGTGATACACAGATGTACGCAATTGTGTCACTTTGAACAACTTACACAGCTCTTTCATAACCCGGGACATAAAGGGTGTACCTTGGTCCGTAAGCAGTTCTTTACAAATACCCACACGGCTAAAAACAAGAGATAGCTCTTTGGCTATGGTTTTGGCCGAGGTATTTCGGAGAGGAATCGCTTCCGGATAACGGGTGGCATAGTCCATTATAACCAAAATGTACTGGTGCCCCCTAGCGGACTTCATTATCGGACCTACCAAATCCATTGCGATCCTCTCAAAGGGGACCTCAATGATGGGAAGAGGTACCAGCGGGTTACGGAAATGTGGCATCGGTGCCGACCTCTGACACACAGGGCAGGAGGAACAATAATTTTCTGTTTCCTTCATGACCCCAGGCCAATAGAATCTCTGCAATACTCTCTCTCGGGTTTTCTCTGTCCCCAGATGACCTCCAAGAATGTGCCCATGGGCCAACTCTAACACCAACTTCCTGTAAGGTTTGGGCACCACAAGCTGCTCAATGGTTTCTTCTGCCCTTTTAGCCACCCGATACAGTAGGTCCTTTTCCACAATGAAGTATGGGTAAGTGCAGGTCTCATCTGGGTTCACTAACTCGCCATCTATTTTCATTACGTTTTCCCGTGCCTTTATTAGGGTGGAGTCTTTTAACTGTTCTGTGGCAAAATTTTCCTTGTGAACCTCGAGATCAGAAAACTCCACAGACGGCATGTTTTCGCCTGATGATGTTGGTTCCTCCCCAGTTTCTCGAGTCTCCCCTGCCAATACCGACAAGGAAAATTCTGGAGAGTCCTCACCACTCTCAGAGGAATTCTGGTTATCACATTCCTGGTATGTAGGGGCACCAGTGGGGGGCTCAGGATAATCCCATAGTTCCCAGAACTTTGGAAAATCCCTTCCCACAATGGCATCATGAGGCAAGTGAGACACTAATCCCACCCGATGAGAGAGGGTACCTTTGGGGGTCTCAAAACACACTGTAGTCACCAGATACTCTCGGGTGTCCCCATGTACACAAATAACCGCTACCTTGCTATTCCCAGAAACCTCTGTAGTGACTAATTCTGCCTTTATCAGTGTCACGAGGCTACCTGAATCCAGCAATACAACAACTTTTCTACCATTACCACACATTTTGCATAAATGTTTCTCAGTTCCTCGAATGGCAGTGCATGCGACTGTCGCAACCAGCGACTGACGTCTGTCCGTTAGAAAGTCACATTGCATGGGTTCATCCACAACCGGGCAATTTTCTGCAATATGTCCCTCTTGCCGGCAGCGGTAACAAACAATCCTTCTTGCTGCCTCTTGAGGCCCTGACTTCCCAGGCTGTTCTCGCAAAACCTTGGGTAGAACTCCCACCCTCTCACTCTCTCCACCCTCACCCTTTGGAATCATCTTACCCACCACTGGGGATGGTCTGGTCTTAGGGTGGAAAGTCCGTGAGTCCCTGGAAGAAGCAGTCAGGTTCTCCGTAGCCAAGTACTTCTCTACACGATCCACAAGATTATCATCCATTTCTGGATCTCCATGGCTTACCCACCTTTGGATGGCAGTAGGCAGAGCTCTCAAAAAACGATACATCACAACACGTTCCACAATCTTTGGTGCGGACAAAGTCTCTGGCTGTAGCCACTTCCTGCTCAGGTGAATGAGATCATACATTTGAGACCTGGGGGGTTTTCCAGGCTGGAAAGTCCAGTTATGCACACGCTGAGCCCGGACAGCCAGGGTGACACCCAGCCGTGCCAATATTTCAGTTTTTAGCATCACATAGTCCTTTGCTTGGTCAGGCTCTAGGTCATAGCAAGCTTTCTGCGATTCACCAGTTAACAGAGGAGCCACCAGTCCAGCCCACTGCTCCTTAGGCCACTTTTCTCTTTCAGCAGTCCTTTCAAATGTGGTCAAAAACACCTCTGGATCATCCTCTCCAGTCATTTTTGTCAATAAACGGCTCACCCCAAAGGACGTAGTATTAGTGGAAATACTTGCCTCACTGGTCTGCGGACGTTGCTGCATTACTGTTTCCAATTGTTGTAGTCTCTGCTCTTGCTTCTGCAACAGGTCTATGAAGCGGGCCTCAGATTGCTGCTGGGCTTGTTGCGAAGCTTCCAGACTCTGTTGCAAAGTTGCATTTATCTGCTGCTGAGCTTCCAGACTCTGTTGGTGAGCTTGCTGCTGGGCTGCAAGGCTCTGTTGATAAGCTTGCTGGTAGGATGCAAAGCTCTGTTGTTGAGCTACAAGGCTTTTTTGCAAACCTGCATTTGTCTGCTGCTGATTGCCATTTGCTAGAGCCAGCTGTTTCAATATCTCCTCCATGCTGGCCTTAAAAAAACTGCCACTGGTTCTCCACCAACTGTGAGGGGGTTAGCTCGGCAGCGGGTGTGTGTGACCCCCTGGATGGGTTCACCACACAAAAACAGGCACAGCAGACACGTAGGTTCCCTGTCTGACAACTAGGTGCAGCCTTGTGCTGCCCCAGCCCCTATCTCCTTGCTTCTGTAGGTTTTAGCCACACAGGCTTTGTCTCACCGCACAGGACAGAAACACACTCCCAGTCTTGCACAACACAGAACTGGTTCCAGGATGGAGCATCTCCCTTAGCATGCTGGGAGTTCTTGTAGAGGCCCTAATGAGCCACTTGATTCAGCTGGGCTCATTAACTCTTCCCCCCGCAAGACCCCCAGCACTCCCCCTAGTGGTATGAATTTGCATACAGCCTGAATCTAGGGCATACATACCTACCATCCTGGATGCAACCTGGTGATTTTACCTGCCTGCTGTCACAATATATATATATATATATATATATATATATATATTTAAAAATGTAATAAAAAATTATTTAAAAAAAACATTTTTTATTTTGGTTTTGGTTTTAACATACAGTCACCAGGCATTGTCCCTGATCACCACCACACCAGTCATATAATGATGCTGTACTGCACTGGTGACAGTAAGTAAAAAAAAAATTATTTTTTTAAATTGTGAAAAAAATATAATGCTATTTCATTTCTTATTTTTTCAAAAAATTGTGACAAAAAATAACAATTTAAAAACACTCACCATGCCTGTTACTAAATACCGCAGACTGTCTATGTTCTAAAAATGGGTCATTTGGGGGGTATTTGTACTGTCCTGGCATTTTAAGGGTCTCAAGAAATAAGGCTGTCAGTGCATCAGGATTGATCAATTTTCTAAATATATACCATAGTTTGTAGATGCTTTAACTTTCACACAAGCCAATTAATATACACGTATTGGGATTTTTTACCAAAGACTTGCAGCAGAATACTTTTTGGGCTAAATTTATGAAGAAATTTATTTTTTGATTTTACTATTGAGTATTTGTAACAGTTTTGTAACAGAAAATAGAAAATATATATATTTTTTTAAATGTTGTTTTTCTTAGTTTATATAATAAAAAACACAATAGTAATCAAATACCACCAATAGAAATCTATTTGTGTGAAAAAAATTATATAAATTTAATTTGCGAACTGTGTTGCATGACTGCACAATTGTCAGTTAAAGTAGTGCAGTGCTGAATAGCAAAAAATTACATAGTCATAAAGGGAGTAAAATCTTTCAGAGCTTAAGTGGTTAACTGAATGAACATGGCAACCTTGGAGACTAATTATAACTCAGTATTAGTATGTATTAGTAAAAAGGATAAGCTTAATCCACAGCAACTCAAACACTTTAAACACACTGATACATATACAAATATACCCAGAATTAGTAACTCGGAGGACATTATCTTGCAACTGATAACGGAAATAAGGCAGAGTCTTCCGTAAAGAAAGTTACAATAGCTCAGAACAGGGGGGTTTCCACTATGGGCACAGCCATGGCAGCAGGTCTAGAACAGTCCCTCTAGACGGTGCATACGCGGATGCCTGAGGGAGCAGTCGCGCTTCCTTAGAGCTCCACTCCTAGGCTACTCAGACCGGAGAACCGAGAGCCGCAGCGACTTCTAAAATCAACACTGACATTACCGCATACCTCCGGGAACACGCCTGAGACGGTAGAATGGTGACAAAAGGTACCAAAATAAAAATAAAAACAGGGAAACAAAAGGAAATGTCAGGCAGGGCATTTTCCAAAATGGCGCCGCCGAGTACCTCACAACATAATACACAGCGCTCCTCAATATCTCTGTCACCTAGCTCTAAGGCACAACTGTGTGGAGATGAGACTGACTCTGAAGATGAACAGATACAAACCACTGTTAAACCTAATATGTTTAAACAATTTGAGAGAATGTTACAAAAGGCATTGAAACAGACCTCAGATGACATTACTGTCAGGCTCACTAAGGAAATTAGGGAGATTGGACACAGAACTGCTGAACTGGAGGTGAGGGTGGATGAACTAGAATCTTACACCCAGCATCATATTGAGGAATTGAACCAATTAAAGGAGGAGAAACTTATCTTGCAAACAAGGTTGGAGGACCAGGAGAACAGAGACAGACGATCCAACTTGAGAATTAGAGGAATACCTGAACATGTACTGGATTTACAAGCTACTATGCTTGCACTTTTTCAAGAACTTCTCCCTGGCACCCCAGTGGAAAGACTGGAAATGGATAGGGTGCACAGGGTCTTAGCTCCTCGTAAGCCTAACGGTCCCGCCAGGGACATAATTGTTAGGTTCCACTATTACAAGACAAAAGAACAAATACTAACTGCGGCCAGAGGTAATTCTGTCCTAACCTTTCAAGGTAATACTTATCAGCTATTTGCAGACCTCTCTCCACTTACAATAACCAAGAGAAGGGCATTAAAACCCTTTCTACAAGTTTTACAACAGCACCAGATAATATACCACTGGGGTTTCCCTTTCTCCCTGCGCTTCACTCATTTGGAAACAAAATATGTTTGTCGTACCCCAGAAGAATTACAAACAGTTCTGCTTGATGTGGACCTTTTGGATCAATCCCAAAACACAGTTCAGCCTCGTAGACGTTCAACCCCAAGATCATCCTCCAAAAAAGATTCATCTGCCTCCACACGTCAAAACCTACACAAACGTGGACGCTATGAGACCCTGTCACCACCTAATGTCGACTCCATGGACTGACTTCAATCAATTTCCCAGCTTGCTCATCACTTAAATTTTCTAGCTTATTGCGCTAGATCATATTCATGAATTACACTCATACCTCGCTTCAGTCACCTGGTTGATTTAAATTATTATTATTATTTTTTTATCTATAATTTTTATTTAAATAATATTTAAATAATAAAAAAATAAAAAAAAATTAAATTTTTTTTTTATTATTATTTTTTCTCCCCCCTCCCACCTTATATCTGATCAAATAGATTCTGATGTTAACATATTTTTGCCTCCCGTTTCCCCATCCCCCCTTTTTTCTCCCCTATTTTTTTTCCTCTACAATTTATGGTTGCTGTTATATTAAGTTAATTTGTACTGTTTAGTAGGTTCTCCGGTGCTGACTGGCTACATGGAATTTCATGTCGCCTTACTTACACCCTTCGACTCCCGATATTAAACGGAAGTTGGACGGTGATTTCGGAACCTCTTGGGGTGCACTTGCTGTGCCCCTAAAATGTTCTCACACCCTCTTTACATATTGTTATGCAGTAATTGTTTATATATTCTCAAGGGTCTTTCATCTTTTATTTTTTTACTTCTCTACTTCTTTCTTCCTCCCTTCCTGTCTTCTTTCTCTCCTGGGGATGATTCCGGCCTTAATCGGGGGTTTTACCCCTTCACCTAAAAACACCACTCCCAGGCTGCTATGGCCCCCATAAACATATTATCCTTAAATGTACAAGGATTTAATATACCTCAGAAACGTGCCAAGGCTATGAGATAGAATGAGAATACAACTTACATCCTCAATCTCAGACCTGTTCAAAGCAAACTACTTACCACTACTAAAACAAATTACAAACTTATTACATAATTGGTCCACACTTTCTCTATCATGGTTCGGTAGAATTAACGCTGTGAAAATGTCCATTCTACCAAAATTCTTGTATCTTTTTAGGGTGCTTCCCATTCCTTCCTATTTTTTTAGGCTATTACAACAGAGAGTTGTATCGTTTATATGGGGTAAGATTAAACCACGTATTTCTAAAGCGACACTTTTTATCGAAAAATCTAAAGGGGGACTAGGGATTCCTAATTTCACCAATTACTATTACGCAGCACAAATCACCCAATTATCTAAGTACCATGCATTGTTTGAAACCCCTTTGTGGGTGGCAATAGAATCTATTGATATTGATCCAATATCTGTGGCTAATATAATGTGGTTATCCCCTTGTGATAGAATTAGCCTGTCTAATCCTATTACAAAGCACTCCATGACTATCTGGGACAAATTTAGATGTTCGCATAAACTACAATCCCCACATAACCCCCTACTGTCATTTATTAGACACCCAGCTTTTTATCCTGCATAGAAGTTTCCCTCTTCCTTTACAGCCTGAACTACCAAAAATCTGACATGCTTATATGATATAACCTCCATCAATAACATCCTGACATTTCCTGATCTATGCGACATTCATGGTTTACCCAGTAAAGACATTTTCCGGTACCTACAGATTAAAAACTTTTATACACCAGTTATTGAATCGGGTTCCATACTTAATCAACTATCACAGTTTGAAAGGATATGTAAATGTGATCCACACACTAGAGGTCTGATCTCACTACTCTATAAACATCTCAATTCCCCCCTCACAGACACTCCACCCTTATAGGTCACCAAATGGTCTCAGGATTTTGATAAGACATTTAGTACGAAAGATTGGGACAATATCTGGTCGAACACTATGTGCTCATCCACAAATTGTTATGCTCTTGAAACGAATTTCAAGGTCTTATCACGCTGGTATCTGGTACCAGCAAAGTTAGCTAAATTCTCGCCTACTTGTCCAAATATTTGCTTTCGTGGCTGTGCGACTGTAGGTACTTATCTCCACATCTGGTGGGAATGTCCAATTGCCCAAAATTTTTGGAACAAAATATTCGGTATGGCTTCCACTGCTCTAGAAAACTTGATTAAGCCAGACCCAGTCGTAGCATTATTGAATCTTAAACCCCCTGAACTTACCCACAATCAATTCCAACTATTATTATATCTGACAACCTCAGCTAAACAAACTATAGCTAAGGCATGGAAATCTCAGACATTGGTTGTGACTGAAGCTAAACACCGAATGAACAGAGCCCTCATTTTCCACAAAATGTCAGCTATTGAGAATAATAATGTGAAAAAATGTAATAAAATTTGGCAACCATGGGTTAAACATTTCCTAACATCCGATTTTGACCAATCTCTTTTGCTGCCCTGCTAATCCAATTTAATATTTCTTTTTATTCTCTTCCTTTCTATCAAATGTTGCTAGTATTAGTTAGCATTTCTTGGGGCTGGATCATCCCTAGGAGGGAACCTCTTCTTTTCCTTTCCTATCTCTTCACTTCTTTCCTTTCTCAATCTCTTCTTTTCTTTCTTCCTATCTCAACATTCTTCTTTTTTTTTTTTTCTCTTTTCTTTTATTTTCATTATTGCCCAGTATGTGATTTGGGGATTTATATTTTCTTCAAATTACTATTACATATACTCTAGAGTTTGGAATAATAACCTGAGCAATGGGAGCCATGCCAGGCTGCTGATCACCGTCAAACAGCTGCTTGTAGGCAATCTCAAGCTCCCATTCCTGCTCAACCAGGAACTCCAATTCCTCCAGGTCACACGCCTCTCCGGGGAGGTCCAGCACCTCATCTCGGTAGTCCAGGATGTTTTCCATGCCGCCGTAGCCAACGCCTTCTGTCGGGCTGCCATCTGCTGTACCTGGCCACAGTTGAGCCGCGAACCACCGGAGGGCTCTGTAGCTGGCGTCCAGCCTCATCTCCTCCTGGACCAATCTTCTGAGCTCCGTCTTCCATTCATCTCACGGTCGTTCCCTCAGGAACACCTCTCGCGCATGGTACATCTCTGTGGAGGAGGGAAGGATCTTCCCCTGATGGTGCCGCTCGTGGCTTAGCGTTTCATGCCAGAGTTGCCAGCGGATCACATCCCCCCCAGCCGAGCATGGTGCACTCTGTCGCTGGTCCCCGATGTTGCTTCCGCATGCCTTGTAGCCTCCTCCCGAACTCCGCTCTCATGCTGGCTGGTCCCCGTATTGCTCCTCGGCGGCTGCCCAGATCTTGAATCCTGGTTGTGGTTTGGATGGCCCGGACTGGCCCGGACTGCAGGAGACATCCCACCGCTGCCACCACTGTGACATATCTCGGATACCCCAGGTGGGCACATCAGCCAGACCCGTGTCTCCTGTCCTCAAAACGCACCCGCAGCCTGCAGATTCGCCATAACCAGCCCTTAACCCCTCAATCACGAGACAATCCACACAGGTGTTGAGGGTTAAACATGCAGAGCATCAACAGTTTATTAAATCCAAAACATACAGTTTTACACACAGTTAGGGACACTCCCCTTAGCCTTGTCATAGAGGGGGGTAGGGGACAAGAAAGAACCAATGGGAACTGAACATTGAAACAGAGGCTACAGTTAAACATAAAGGGATTATGGTAAGCAGGCAGCCCTTCAATACACATCCCCTGTGGAGAGATGTCTGCAGTCCAGACCATTGTCTATGTGCCATGAACCAACACAATTAAACACAGCAACAAAAGAGGGGGCGGATGGGGGAGAAGGGATGTAGCATTACATTACATTATCTCAATGCCAGCTTTCCCCAAGTCTCTCAGTCTCTTCTGGGCCATAATCTGTGGGTAAGCGGCCAGCCCACAGTCCCTTCCAAAACACACAGTGACAGTGGGTTCTGTCACACCTTATATCCCCTCTCCCTTTGCGTCACAGCAGGTTCCCCGCCCCGCGGTACAAGTGCCAGGAAAGGACAAAAAGGCACAGTCTTGCGATGTGGGCTCAACCCCTGCCCAGGGCAACAACGCCACCTGTAGGCCCCAGGGAACCTCACACCACCAGAGTCCTCCAGACTACAAACAATCCCCCCATTCTACAACAATCAGGGTGCATTGGGTCATACCACCACCCATGCACCTCCCCCTATATTTTAGACCCCCGCTACATGGAGATTACTCAAAGCTTTATACATTATTGTCCAACAAAATTGTCAATGAAAAATGTAAATGAAAAAAGAGCTTGTGGTGATTCTCTCAAAATCTAAACAAGGTATAACTGCGGAGAAAGAGCTTCCAGAATGACATTTTTTATATTTGGAATCATATTTTCAAATTCAATTTTGTTTTTTTGTTTTTTTTTGTAAAACTTTTTTATTGAGTTCAGTCACAGCTTACAATTAGTAACAGTGACGGACATATTTCCTATTACAACAAAACAACATAGAAAACAAGAAAGAATATCTGAAGGTAGCCAAAACAAGTAAAGCATAAGAAGGTTATTCTTGAGAGTAGGGTGGATGGCTTGCCTACCCTCTTCAGTTATCTAAGCACAGCGCAGCTCGGGCTCTGGTATTGTCACGGGTGGGGAACCACCTTAGGTGGCTCCCAGGGCGACCCTACGCAGGGTCCACGCCGGAGGAGGGGTGCCATTTAAGGCCTCCAACAACCTCCCCCGGCGTGCCCCCCAGGCCCAAGCCCCCCCTGGTCCCCGTATCTTACATTATTAAGAGTCACAGCGCTGATGCTGTCACTCAGGGTACGTATGCGTGGGCTGTAAGCCCTGCTGCGCGCAGCCATCTCTGCATTTCGGGGGCATCAACCATCAACCTTGTCAACAGCAAAAACTGTAAAAGTGCTTAACCATATAGAAAATAAAGGGGGGGATTTAAAAGGGAATGGGGGGAGAGAAAGAGAAAGATCGGAATCTCACCACAGACACATGAGGGACTCACCCCGTCCGCACCGGGCCACCAGTCGCCAGGATATCATGTTAAAAGAAAAACGGTTATGTTAAGCAATGTCCACGGTCTACGCTCCGTATCATGGGGGGTTTACATTCCTGTTGTGACCCAGAGTTGGGTCCGCTAGCTTTAGCAGGGATTCGTCCAGACTAGAGGGGATATAATTGGGGTCTGAAAAATGATCAGTCCAGAGAATCCATCGGGCAGTGTGGGCATCTCTAGTACCCTTACAGGTCGCGATCCATTCTTCCGCTCCCCTGACCTCATTTATCCTGTGTATCCACTCCTCTCTGTTTGGTATCTGCGTTTTCTTCCAGTAAATCAGAAGTAGCCGAGGGGGATGTCTATCCCCAAAACTTCCTTAACCTGATCTCTAACGTCTTCCCAGAAAGGGGCAATTATAGGGCATTCCCACCACAAATGTAGAAGGGTTCCTCAGCCTCCACATCCCCGCCAGCACTGGTCAGAACTAGCAGGGTACATCCGTGCCAAATCCACGGGGACCCTGTACCAGCGCGACATCAACTTGTAGTTTGTCTCTTGCATTTTAGAGAGTCGGCCGAGCTGGAGTGAGTCATTTGATATAAATGAGTGGACCTGTGAGCTCTTGCCCCAGATCTCTCTCCCATGCCCGTACACAGACGGGCTTGGACGCCGAGGCCGAGGACCCCAACAGTTGGACAACTCAGAGACCATTCGTGAGGTTGGTTCATCCGCTATGAACAGGCCCTCAAAAGGTGTAAGCAACGTGATATCTCTTATTGATCTACCAGTCGTTTCAAAAAAGTGGTGCAACTGCCTATATCTCCAAAGGAGTCGTAGGGTAACAGTTTGCCGTTTATTAACAATTTCCCACAACTAGCATTCTTGTCATCAACCCACTTTCCAAAGAAGTCCGTGTTTTCCCCGGGAGGGAACCAAAGGTACCCTCCCAGCGGCGCCAGCGGGGACACGGGGGGGGCCAGACCGAATATGCGGTTCATTTTGTGATTTTGTAATTTTGTAAACATCCCTTGTGACAGTAATAGGTGGTGACAGGTACTCTTTATGGAGGGATCGGGGTCTAAAAGACCCCAAATCCCTCCTTTGCACTTCAAAGTATTCAGATCGCTGAAAACGGCGATTCTGAATACTGTGTACTTTTTAAAATCTGGCATCATTGGCAGCCGAGTATACCGAAAGTGACGTTGTGACGTCGCTTCCGTGTTTACATTCAGGAGACTGGCAAAAAGCCATTTACGGCTTTATGCCAGTCTCTCACAAGGCGCCGGAAGCGACGGATCGCGGATCGGGTCTACCGGTGGGACGGGAGTAAAACAAAGAGAGTCTTGCAGCGCTAGGAACTGGCAGAAATATGTATATAACGTAATGTCATATGGGTATAAATCTTGAAAATCTGACACCCAGTGCAGCTGGCAACCTCCGGAACAAGGCACACACGAAGCAATTATATACAATCCAGCGCTCAAATGGGGGCAGTAATGATGGAATGTAACTTGATGTTCAAATAAAAATCATTTATTGGAATGCATGCTGAAAATTAATTGATGTACTTGATCGGATAAAATCAATAAAATACAAGATTCAATAACCTTCAACCAAGGATCAGACAAAAATCTTGATCAGTAATGAAGCATAAAAAACGCATATAAACCAATGCCGCCAACCAAAGGGTTAAGATGTGCAAGTGTGCTGAAATGAACTTGTTGTTGTTAAAAATGTGCAGATGTGTTGAATAGACTTGATGTTATTTAAAGTTACTGGGTTCAACTTGCACTGTCCTTGCCGTCAGTGGAGATAGAAAGGTGTTTTTTCTAATACAGTCTATTACAGCCTATGGCTGGATAGCAATGCAGATGCCGTGGAAACCGAGGAGAGATGTCACATACCATACAGGTTCCTGCGTCGCGGTCAGACCAGCTGATCAGGCGGGCAGGGAGATGAAGTAATCAACGGCTCTGTGCGGCTGTGTGGATGGTGCGCTCTCCAACTGGCGGCTGGAAATGACACCCGAAACCGGGACAAGGGACAGGAGGGACGTGCCCACTTGGCTGGCGGAATGGTGGGCTCCTGTAGTGTCGGAAAGTCCTCACACTTACATGTTTCGCGCGCATGCGCTTTGTCAAAGGTGAGGAAGACACCGCCACTGGGCGGTATTAGTGGAAGTATAACAACCGAGCGGCTTTTAGCCAATTACCGCACTAAACAACGCTGCAGCTGCAGGCATGATCCCAGTATAACCCCCGAAAGCCAAAGCCGCATATGTGTGGACGCTCGGCGGGAAAGGGTTAATTTGGAATGGGACGCAGTTGGCGAAAAAAAAATCTGAAAGGATATTCTAACCCTCTTTATCCAAAATGAAAAAAAAAACTTTAGTTATTTGTAGATTACTGCTATCAAAGTGAACAATCTTGAAGTTTGTAAACATACTTTATGAAGATCCACACTTATTTACTTTCTTTGAATTCTGTGACACGTATTCACCATGCCCTGTGAGTAGGCACTGCTGTGTCACACCCTTCACAGAGCCTGCCTTCTGAACTACAGAGGTGCTGAGAGTTTCAGGAGGTGGAGTCAGTACAGGAATCACTGTTTGCAGGCAGCAAGGTACCATGGGATATGTAGTCCTTAGAAATTGAAAGTAACCATCAGAGAAAAATCTGCAAAGCATGTAGGGAATCCAGGAAGTTGAGGAAAAGTATGGCCAGTGAACAGGCAGCACTCACTACATAAGAGAAGATTTTTCAAGTATGCATTGGATTGTAACTATTGTTTGTATTACTATTACAATGCTGATGTTATAAAACAAAAGTGTATGTTGTCACCTAAGATTTTCTGTAAAGTGCCCTGTCTCTACATTAAAAATTGTCTGTTAATGCTGTACCTGTAAAGAAAGCATATATTTGTGTAGCGGGGTCTTAAAAGTTAGTGGGATACACCTGGGGGTAGAGAGACCCAGGTGTGTAATTATGTCAGGGATTAGACCCCTTTTTCTTATTCGTGGAGGATTGGGTGGTGTAATATTCTCTTTGACCAGTGGGTGTCAGTGTACCTACTGGCTCGAGGTAGAATCACTACCACAGTGCTACCCTTCTTTGTCCCTTCCTGGAGATGGTACAGCTGGGGCGGGGAACCCGCCGTGGTGTCGATGGGAGGAGATAAAAGGGGGAGACGCCCTCACCACGAGGTCTGTTGGTTTTCGGAAGAGATCATCTCGTCACACACCCAGGCACCTTAGGCCTGGGTGCGGGCGGTTCAAGGTTCCGGCCTAGGCGCCCTAGGCCTGGCCGGAATGAAGATGGAGTCCATCCCGGGCACCTTCAGCCTGGGGTGAGGTACTATTAAGGAGGCCTGGGACCCGGTGACTCCGACTGGGTCCCGCGAGGGTGAAGTTGCTCCAGGGCGCCCCTTGCGAGGGGACCCGCATCTGAGGTGAGGAGGCTGGGGGGGGTCACCCGTCCGAAGACCTGGTGCAGTGTCAACCCGGTGACGGATGGGCCTTCGGTAACTCCCTCGGAGGACATCTTCCCCTGATATGGGCTACAGCGCAGCGGAGGAGCTTTCATCAAGATTCCTGCAACCCCTGGTCATAGCACAGGGAGTGTAGGGACTAGGAACCTGTACAGTGCCTCGACCTGCTTCCCCATCGTATCCTGCCGTTGCATTTGACTGTATGTGGAGATACGCAATAAACCTGAGTTTGGACTTTGATGGGTGTATGGACTCTGTTGATGGGAACAAAGGGAGATTTTGGCACGGAAGGACTGACCCTCATAACCAGCACACATTTGGCCCGAGGAAAAGATTGATACTGGCCTTCACCTCACCCACATGCACGGGGAGGACATGGGCCGTGGCGCACCTCACTCTGTCGCTCGACATACCCCTAGTTAATGAGGTCGGGTGAGGCCGCTACACGTGGGGGCTCGTGAGTCTGGGATGAAATGTGTGTTGACCCTGAGGTTTGGAACGGCTGTGTTTGAACTTTGCTGCCCGGAGGAGGTCCGAGCAGGTCGGCCATGTGATTGGCCAAAGTGCATCCCTGTGCTCGAAGTCGTGGAAATTTCCCTGAAAAACCGGGAGAGGCCCATGCAGAAAGAGCGGGAAGAGGGAGGAGTCCAGCCGTGTGACGAACTACATGTGGGGACTTTTGCTGCACTGCGCCACGAGGCACCCCATGACTGCGCAATTCGTGGGAGGAGACTGAAGGAAGCCCGCGAAAACGTGCAAGTCGTGGGAGGAGTCTGGCCACGTGTGGAGAAACACGTGGAGACTCCGGCGCGAGGTCAGCGCGTGATGGAGCAGCAAGTGGTCGGAGCGAACTCAGGCTCCCCGTGGGTGCCGGTACCTTATCCTTTCAAGATGACTGCATTTGCTGCACCCATTACAGACACGGGGATAAGGCTCAGGCCCCGAGGACAGTTGGCTCTGTATTCATGCAGAGACACGGAGGCCCTCGGTGTGATCTGTCCCGGATGCTCGGGACTGGTGGTCCAACTAAAGCCATTCGGGCGATCCGAAGCATGCAAGGAGTTTCTTTTTGAGGTTGAACCACACACGGAAAGGCCCCGGGCCCTACGCCTCAACTGCATCACAGGAACCGCCACTCCGGAGGGAGAGATCAAAGCCTTTGCGGAGTTTCCCGTGCGCGCTGACCAGGGCGAAGTGACTGCCCAACCAGAGACTGAGAGAGAAAAATCCGAGGACACTGCTTCGGTCACTACAGACTCCCTGCTCCCACCTCCGAAGAGGAAAGTCGGCCTGGTACAGGCATCCTATGGTCGTGGTCAAGCTTCACCCCGCCGCTTGCCTGGCCTGGATGACGCCGGTAGAGAAGAGAGTCCCGGACATCCCAGTTCTTCAGAAGGTCCAGGTGAGCCAGGGGCTGGGACTGTGGTGTTGGTTGGAGGTGTCGGGGATCCACAGTTGGTGGAGCCCGCAAGGGAGGGTAGCCTTCCGTCTACTAGAGACTACCTTCCCGCTGAGATGTATGACACCTCCGACTTAGAGTCATTGTCAGACTGTGGGGATGACGGAGAGATAGACGAACTGTTTCACCGGAAGGGCTGGGACAGACGCCCACTACCTGTGCTGAGTAAACCGCAGGATTCCCCCATGTCCATAGAAGACAGTACGCTCCGGGTGAAGGCCCCGGAGTTCTCGAGGAAATCTAGTCCTCCGACCAACTTCCCGCATTCAACCACATCACCCGCTCTGATGTTGGGGATGCAGCGTGCTTCGTTGCGGGCATCAAAGACAAAGAAACCCGAGATGGTGAAGGTACCTCGGCACCCGGAGGCCATCGTACAGCCAGGAGAAGGTGAGCGAGATGTGATGCCACCTCTAGCCAGGTTGCAGAGACTTTTCTCCCAGAGAGTCGCCCGTGAATATGGGTGGGAGTACTCCTACTTGCCTCGGGACTTATTGTATGAAGTCGAGGTCCTGCGACCAAGGTGGTATGACGAGTTTGTATGGGAAAAGCTTAAAGTGCCCCATGCCAGGCGATACCTGTCATGTTCGCCGCCTGTGTCTAAAAAGTTCAAGGACTGCAGAGCTGATTGGAGACTTGGGCGCCATATTCATGCCGATAAGGTGCTCATCTGCCGGAAAGAAGGAGAGGATGTCGAGTATTCGGTGGAAGTGTTTGACGGGCACCTGAAGCCCCTGTTTCTGCCGGATCCAAGGTTCTATTTATAGGAGAAGTGAGCTCCTATCTTGTTGCTGTTGAAACTTTCTGGAAGAGACATTCCCAGACGCCTAGAACTGTGCCCTACTTTTGTTTTGATTTGGGCTTTTCTTTTACTCACTGGAGATTTGGGAGCTGTTGTTTTTTTTTTCTCCCTTTTCTTCATGTGCCAAAGGCAGAGACTTTTGGGGTAGAGTTAGAGTAGGAAAGCAGGAAGAATGAAGATCTCACCAAGTGTCATTACCGCAGCGCTGTCACCAGGTGGCAGTGTTGTGCAACGGTTGTTTGAAATGTTACACATGCATTACTTACTTATTGGAGTGAGTGGGTCTCTCGGCTGACGGACCCACTCATGCCAAGTTAACACAGAGTGTTAGGATGTGTTTTTTTTGTTTGTTTCCCTTCTGCAGGAGATTCGTCGGTCAAGGCTACTGAGTATGGGGTGGTTCTTAGACAGTGACGGGAGGGATTGTATATGTGTACATGACAGATGTTTTATACAAAAGTTTTAATGTTTTATAGTTCCCTTTTCTGTTAAGCAGGTCTTGGCACATACAGTATCCAAAATTTGAGGGATAGCTTCTGGGGCCCACTTCATGTCACCACTCCTTGGGAGACATGGGTGTGCACCTGATGCTGGGGACCAGCGTCAAATCACCAGGGGGAGTGTGTAGCGGGGTCTTAAAAGTTAGTGGGATACACCTGGGGGTAGAGAGACCCAGGTGTGTAATTATGTCAGGGATTAGACCCCTTTTTCTTATTCGTGGAGGATTGGGTGGTGTAATATTCTCTTTGACCAGTGGGTGTCAGTGTACCTACTGGCTCGAGGTAGAATCACTACCACAGTGCTACCCTTCTTTGTCCCTTCCTGGAGATGGTACGGCTGGGGAGGGGAACCCGCCGTGGTGTCGATGGGAGGAGATAAAAGGGGGAGACGCCCTCACCACGAGGTCTGTTGGTTTTCGGAAGAGATCATCTCGTCACGCACCCAGGCACCTTAGGCCTGGGTGCGGGCGGTTCAAGGTTCCGGCCTAGGCGCCCTAGGCCTGGCCGGAATGAAGATGGAGTCCATCCCGGGCACCTTCAGCCTGGGGTGAGGTACTATTAAGGAGGCCTGGGACCCGGTGACTCCGACTGGGTCCCGCGAGGGTGAAGTTGCTCCAGGGCGCCCCTTGCGAGGGGACCCGCATCTGAGGTGAGGAGGCTGGGGGGGGTCACCCGTCCGAAGACCCGGTGCAGTGTCAACCCGGGGACGGATGGGCCTTCGGTAACTCCCTCTGAGGACATCTTCCCCTGATATGGGCTACAGCGCAGCGGAGGAGCTTTCATCAAGATTCCTGCAACCCCTGGTCATAGCACAGGGAGTGTAGGGACTAGGAACCTGTACAGTGCCTTGACCTGCTTCCCCATCGTATCCTGCCGTTGCATTTGACTGTATGTGGAGATACGCAATAAACCTGAGTTTGGACTTTGATGGGTGTATGGACTCTGTTGATGGGAACAAAGGGAGATTCTGGCACGGAAGGACTGACCCTCATAACCAGCACACATTTGGCCCAAGGAAAAGATTGATACTGGCCTTCACCTCACCCACATGCACGGGGAGGACATGGGCCGTGGCGCACCTCACTCTGTCGCTCGACATACCCCTAGTTAAAGAGGTCGGGGTGAGGCTGCTACATTTACTTATCTCTTCTGCCGCCTGTGCCCCCGAAGGCTGCTCTAACCCTGGAAAATCCTCTTCTGAATTCTTCTGCATGAAAACGTTTTTGGGCGTGTTGATCTCCTGGTCTCCCTGTTGCGCTCACTGCTTCTTCCTATCAACCCCTCATGTCACTACAAGAATATTAGCATTAGTAGTTATGAACAGATCGGTAAGAGGAACCAGTGAGCAGTTAAGGACAGGAGAGGTAAGTATGTTCTTTCTTGGTATCCATTTTGAGGTAAAAAAGTTAGGAATGGGCAAGAAGTGTTTAGAGTACAAGGCTTGGCAGACAGCTAACAGCTTCCCGAAAAAGACTCAGGAGGAAGGGCTAATAGTTGTAATCTTTACTGAGAATAAGTTTTTGGTAAAACTGCAAAACACAAATTATAAAAATATGCATTAGCATTTAACATTACATCACAAATGCAATAGTAACAGACATGCTACAATACTGTTAAGGCACTAGCTAGCAGAACATGTGGCCTAGCTGAATGAACTTCCTGAC
Organism: Rana muscosa; assembly: GCA_029206835.1. Lineage (NCBI taxonomy): Eukaryota > Metazoa > Chordata > Amphibia > Anura > Ranidae > Rana > Rana muscosa. The sequence continues at coordinate 285,248,351 of CM055119.1, read as the reverse complement.
AGAGACATCCCACCAAACACACATATAAAATGTAGTTGAATTAGTAGAACATATACTAATTAATACAAAACTAATGACAGTCTACTTACAGACTTATGCTTCCAAGGCCAATATTAAGAAATAGTGGAGGTCTTTAGCATGCTTCCTTCACTGTAGAAAGATTATCTAATATGACTGCTGGGCAGGAAGTGGGCGTAATATACTACAGTTCCTGTTAGTAATAGATGACAATTTAAAGGGATTGTAAATGTAATTTTTTTTTCACCTTAATGAATTCTATGCATTAAGGTGAAAAAACAACCGACAATACCGGCTCCGCCCCCGACATCCTCGTTGCCGCTCAGCCTGGCCGTTGATTGGTTACAGTGGATGGATTGAAAGCAGCGCAGCCATTGGCTCGCACTGCTGTCAATCACATCCAATGATGCGGCGCGCCAGGGAGCAGGGCCGAGTGATACAGTAAGCGGCAATAGCCGCTGGCTGTATCACAGGAGCGCGCCCACAATCACTCACCACCATGCGAGCTTGCTTGCATATAGGTGGTGAGTGATTGCGGGGATGAGCCGAGACAGCTGCCGAGGGACCCCAGAAGACGTGGATCGGGGCCACTCTGTGCAAAACGAGCTGCACAGCGGAGGTAAGTATAACATGTTTGTTATTTTTTTTTAAAAACATTTTTTTCTTTAGTGTTCCTTTAAAGCAACAGTAAGATCAGTAAATATATACTTTATGATGATCAGACCACTCCCCACCTGCCATAATGAACATAATACCACCATGTTTCCTTTTTAAGAAGTAAAACAACTTCAGAGATAGGTCTAAAGTACACCTTAGGGGTGCCCTGTCTCATGAGTTTAACTTTGACCTTTCTAACCTTACTATCATTACTAGGTACAGGCTCGACAATGAGTCCAACTGGCCATTCGTTTCTGTGGACCTGAGTGTCTTTTATTAGAACAACATCTCCAACTTGCAGGTTAGGCTTGTCAACTTGCCATTTTCTGCGTGACTGGAGCGTCACCAAGTACTCTTGTTTCCATCTATTCCAGAAGATGTCTGCAAGACTCTGAACTTGCTTCCATTGCTTGTTGTAAAGGTCTTTGAGACCAAAGTCTCCTGTGGGAGCTGACACTGTTTCCATCTTCTGGGTCAAAAGCATTGCAGGTGCCAAGACTGCCGGCATTTCTGGATCTGTAGACACTGGAACTAAAGGGCGAGCGTTCATGATGGCCATGACTTCAACCATACCTGTAAGTGTGATAAGAACTTCATGTGTAAGGTGAGTAGAGCCAACCTTCAGAAACATGGCATCCAGAATGCGTTGAGCCACTCCGATCATCCTCTCCCAAGCTCCTCCCATATGTGATGCATGAGGGAGATTGAATGTCCAAGTGCATCTTTGATCTTGAAGATAAGCACTCGCTTTAGAGTCTTCTGTAAGGATCCTCAACTCCTTACAGGCCCCAGTAAAGTTTGTGCCATGATCTGAGTGGAGTTGCTTCAAAGGTCCTCGGATAGAGAAAAATCTTCTCAAAGCAATGTGAATATATCCTAACTAGAGTTGAGCGGGTAGCTGGATATTCGGGTCCGGCGGGTTCGGCCGAACTTCGGAAAAAAGTTCGGATTCGGGACCGAACTTTAACCCGAACCCGGACCCGGACCCCATTGAAGTCAATGGGGACCCGGACTTCTGACGACTAAAAAGGCTCTAAAAAAGTAATGGAAAGGGCTAGAGGGCTGCAAATGGCAGCAAAATGTTGTTAAGAACATGGCAAGTGCTCTGCAAACAAATGTGGATAGGAAATAACTTAAAAGAACATAAAAAAAATAAAAAATAAAAAAATATGCTGGAGGCCCCCTTTTCAGCAGAAGAGGTACAGGAAGTCATTAAGAACCTCAGAAACTCAACGGCACGATGCCACACATATGGTGGGAATGCCCCAGAATACGCCCTTTCTGGAATAAATTATTTAATTTAATGGATAAGCTAGTGGGAAAATAAAATACTTTGAAATAAAAATGTAGCGGGGTGCTAAATTTAAGGAAAGTGTTTGAGTGGTAAATAGGCTCAAATACCCTAATTCTGTAGGATTCATGGACCATTTTGTCCTCGGGGGACAGTATTGGTGTGCAGTTCCCTGCGGCCTACAGGTGGCGCCTTTTGTGTCCCCTCTTGGCAGTAGTACAGCGGGGCGGGGAACCTGCTGTGCATGCCGGGAGAGCATATAAAAGGGGCAGACCTTTGGCCTGGGGGCTAATGTCCAGTGGGGTCCGCGCCCAGGTGCCTTCGGCCTGGGTGCATGTGTTCCTGTTCCATCTCGGGCACCTTTAGCCCGGGGTGAGGTACTATCCTGGAGTTCTTGCTGCCCTGGGTATGGAGGCCTAGGGGCGGGAGTAAAGCCTGGAGTCCAGAGCCGCCTCGTGTAGGGGACCCTGTTCCAGGGAAGGGAGGATCATTCTGATGGACCGATGCGGGAGTCACGGTGAAGGAATGGTCTGTTGACTCCCTGGAGAGATGTCTTCCCCTTGATATGGGCTAGGTTCGTAGAAGGAGAAGCTCAAGGTCACCTTGGCTGTATCAGAGGCCTTATTCAACCGGCCCGTGGCAGGGGCCTTATACACCCTGGTCTGTGGCTGAGACCAAAGTTCTCCAGGCCCGTGGCAGGGGCCTTGTACACCCGGTCTGTGGCAGAGACCAACCTCAATGTCTGTGGCAGAGACCGTGCGCCAAAAACTGTTTGAGAAACCTAAGCAGTGAAGTGAATGTGCTACGTTTGTGCCTGGACCTCCTCCACACCTTAAGCTGTCCTGTTTCTTTGCTCTAACCTTTTCTATCTGAGTACAGTTTATTTTGCCATGAGAGAATAAGAGTTGGAGTTTCAGCTGGTGTGGACATTGACTTTACTGGCAATTAAAGGACTTGCCTCTACCTACAGTAGAGGTGAGAATCATCCTCTGGAGGAGTTTTGACTCCGGCTGTGGACACGGCCCGTCAAGTGCACCGCTCAACCTCTTTATATAGGAGTATACGGGCTGGTAGTGCGGTGTGCCTTTCTCCCTCCTGCGAAGAGCCAACAACATAAAGGTAGGTAAGGGGGAAAGGATCTGTGCGCTACAAAAAAATAAAATAACAATTTTAATCTTGGCCTAGCAGGACGAGGTCCATATGGAGTAGGAGGTTGAGGTGGCGGTGGATGTGGCTGTGTAGGTGGAAGCGGCGGTGGAGGAGGACGAGGTAGCCAACACTGGTTCAAAAATACAACAATGGCTGGGTAAGGCCGGTGATGTGTCGAATTCTGTCCCCTGTCGAATAGTGTCCGCCCTGTACTGCGCTTGCTGAGTATGTAGGACAAGGGGATTTCAAAAATCTCCCAAGACTAACGGCGCCTGCGTGTTGAGTTCAGGTGAAGGCCACACCATCCGTGGTTCAAGCCGAGCCAAGCAAGGCCGCGATCGAAGCGAGCCCGTGAGGGGCCCTGTTACTATGTGCTACCGTATGTCCTCTTGGATGGTGGGGCTTGAACCTGCACTCACAGCGCAGGCGCCGTTCATCTTCGGAGATTTTGTGAATCTCCTTGTCCTCTGTACTGCGCAAGCGCTGCGCCTGCGCAGTACGGGCCGGGCACAATCCGATGGCCGGACAGTTTTTGTCACAACACCGGTATACATGTCTATTCTGCACAAGGTACGGATAAGTCCTGTGGGATCCATGCCTGGTTCATTTTAATGAACGTGAGCTTGTCCACACTGGCTCTGGACAGGCGGCTGCGCTTGTCTGTGATAACGCCCCCTGCCGTGCTAAATACACGTTCAGATAATACACTGGCTGCAGGGCAGGCCAGCACCTCCAAGGCATAAATGGCAAGCTCAGGCCATGTGCCCAATTTGGAGACCCAGAAGTTAAAGGGGGCAGACCCGTCATCCAGTACGTGTAGGCCTGTGGACACATACTGCTCAACCATGTTGGTGAAATGCTGCCTCCTGCTAAGACGTTCCATCTCAGCTGGTGGTGCTGGTTGTTGTGGCGTGCTGACAAAGCTTTTCCACATTTCGGCCATGCTAACCCTGCCTTCTGAGGTGCTGCCGGTGCCCCGGCTGCGTTGGCGACCTCTTCCTCCTCCTCTGCCCTCGCCTTTTGCTTCCACCGTACGCCCGCTGTCAGGTGGGAATGCCACCAGCAGCGCGTCTACCAGCGTGCGCTTGTACTCGCGCATCTTACGATCCCGCTCCAGTGAGGGAATTAAGGACGGTACGTTGTCCTTGTAACGGGGATCCAGCAGGGTGGCCACCCAGTAATCAGCACCAGTTAAAATGTGGGCAACTCGGCTGTCGTTGCGGAAACACTGCAGCATGTAATCGCTCATGTGTGCCAGGCTGCCCAGAGGCAAAGAAAAGCTGTCCTCTGTGGGAGGTGTATCGTCTGTGTCCTCTGTATCCCCCCAGCCACGCACCAGTAATGGCCACGAGCTGGTCTGAGTGCCACCCTGCTGTGAACATGGCTCCTCCTCCTCCTCCTCCATCTCCTCCTCCACCTCGTCATCCTCCAGAACTGTGCCCTTTCTGCCGGACAATTGTGTACCTGGCGTTTGTTGGTGCAGGAACCCACCCTCGTAGCCACTTGTGAAAGACTGCCCTGAAAGCCTTTGAAATGATCCCGCTTCCTCCTCCTCCTCCTCATCCTCCTGTGCCACATCCTCTTCCATCATCGCACGAAGCGTTTTTTCAAGGAGGCATAGAACTGGGATAGTAACGCTGAGAACGGCGTCATTGGCACTGGCCATGTTGGTGGAGTACTCGAAACAGCGCAACAAGGCACACAGGTCTCGCATGGAGGCCCAGTTATTGGTGGTGAAGTGGTGCTGTTCCGCAGAGCGACTCACGCGTGATTGCTGCAGCTGAAACTCCACTATTGCCTGCTGCTGCTCGCACAGTCTGGCCAGCATGTGCAAGGTGGAGTTCCACCTTGTGGGCACGTCACATATGAGGCGGTGAGCTGGAAGGCCGAAGTTACGCTGCAGCGCTGACAGGCGAGCAGCAGCAGGGTGAGAACGCCGAAAGTGCGCACAGACAGCCCGCACTTTCTGCAGCAGCTCTGGCATATTGGGGTAATTTTTAAGGAACCTCTGGACCACCAAGTTCAGCACATGCGCCAGGCAAGGGATGTGCGTCAAACCGGCTAGACCCAGAGCTGCTACGAGATTTCGCCCATTATCGCACACCACCAGGCCGGGCTTGAGGCTCACTGACAGCAACCATTCATCGGTCTGTTGTTCCATGTCCCTCCACAACTCCTGCGCGGTGTGGGGATTTTCCCCCAAACAGGAAAGTTTTAAAACTGCCTGCTGTCGTTTACCCCTGGCTGTGCTGAAGTTGGTGGTGAAGGTGTTACGCTGAATGGATGAGGAGGCGGTAGAGGATGAGGAAGCGGAGAAGGAGGAGTTAGCAACAGGAGGCAAACTGAAGCGCCCTGCAATCCTCGGTGGTGGAAGGACATGCGCCAAACTGCTATCTGCCTCAGGCCCAGCAGCCACTGCATTTACCCAGTGTGCTGTTAGGGAGATATAACGTCCCTGACCGTGCTTACTGGTCCACGCATCCGTAGTTAGGTGGACCTTGCCACAGATGGCGTTGCGCAGTGCACACCTGATTTTGTCCCCCACCTGGTTGTGCAGGGAAGGGATGGCTCGCCTGGAAAAGTAGTGGCGGCTGGGCACGACGTACTGCGGGACAGCCAATGCCATCAGGCTTTTAAAACTCTGCGTCTCCACCAGACGGAATGACAGCATTTCAAAGGCCAGGAATTTTGAAATGCTGGCATTCAGGGCCAGGGATCGCGGGTGGCTAGGGGGGTACTTCCTCTTCCGCTCCAATGTTTGAGAGATAGAGAGCTGAACGCTTCCATGGGACATTGTGGAGATGGTCGGTGACCCAGGTGGTAGTGTTGCTGGCAGATCCTCTGTTTGCGGGGTGACAGGTGCCACTGTCACTACAGAGGTGGATGAAGAGGCCGAGACTGCAGCAGAAGAGGAAGCAGGAGGAGCCAGAGACCTTTCTTGGTTTCTGAGGTGTCTACTCCACTGCAGCTCGTGCTTTGCACTTAGATGCCTGGTCATGCAGCTTGTGCTCAGGTTGAGAACGTTTATGCCTCGCTTCAGGCTCTGATTGCACAGCGTGCAAACCACTCGTGTCTTGTCATCAACACACTGTGTGAAGAACTGCCACGCTAGGGAAGTCCTTGGACCTGGCTTTGGTGTGCTCGGTCCCTTGCTGCGTTGGGCAGTAGCAGATGTACTGTCTAGGGGACGAATGCTCCGTTTTTGCACCCTGCTCCCTCTTCTGCTGTGCTGGTGGCTCTGTGCGACCACCGCCTCTTCCTCCGAACTACACTGGTCACCTGCATAACGTTGATTCCATGTGGGGTCGAGGACCTCATCGTCCTCCACATCATCTTCCACCCAGTCTTCACCCCTGCCCTCCATGTCTGTCTGCACAATTGCGAAAGCAGCAGCAGTTGGCACCTGTGTTTCGTCATCATCCGAGACGTGCTGCGATGGTCCTCCCATGTACCCATCATGAAACATAAGTGGTTGGGCATCGGTGCACTCAATCTCTTCCACTTCTGGGGCAGGGCTAGGTGGATGGCCCTGGGAAACCCTGCTAACAGAGTCATCGAAAAGCAGAAGAGACTGCTGCATGATTTGGGGCTCAGACTGCTTGGCTGATTTGCAAGGGGGTGAGGTGAAAGACTGATGGACATGGGCTTCAGGTGCCAACTCTGATCTTTCAGCAGAAGAGTGGGTGGGAGACAATGTGAAGGAACCCGAGGCACTGTCAGAAACCCAATCTACTATCGCCTGTACTTGTCCTGGCCTAAACATTGGTACAGCCTCATTAGGCGCGACAAAATACCGCCGCAGGCTCGGTCGCCTACTCGCACCTGAGGAAGGTGTTTCACTTGTGCGTGTAGCTGGCACAGATCCACCACGTCCTCTCCCTGCAACAGGAGCTCCACCAGCAGCACCACGACCGGGGCCACCACGTCCCTTTGACCTTCCCCTCATATTTTCCAAATTTAGGATCTTGCCCTAAATGGCGTTTTTTGGAAGACCACAACACACCCACAGTACGTAATGGCTGAAACGCACAGCTACAGAACTGCAGAAAATGCTATTCAAAAAAAAAAAGGTTGTTTTTTTTAGTATAGCACAGTACAAGGAAAATATATAGAAATTGTTTTTTTACACACACCTCCAGATGTGTATTTCACACTGCAAAATATTTTCTGTGGCCCTAAATGGCATTTTTTGCCAGACCACAACACACCCACAGCACGTAACCGCTGAATCGCACAGCTACAGAAAATGCTATTCAAAAAAAAAGGTTGTTTTTTTTAGTATAGCACAGTACAAGGAAAATATATAGAAATTGTTTATTTTACACACCTCCACATGTGTATTTCACACTGCAAAATATTTTCTGTGGCCCTAAATGGCGTTTTTTGGAAGAGCACAACACAACCACAGTATTTAACCACTGAATCGCACAGCTATAGAAGTGCAGAGAATGCTATTCAAAAAAAATGTTGTTTTTTTTAGTATAGCACTGTACAATATATAGAAATTGTTTATTTTACACACCTCCACATGTGTATTTCACACTGCAAAATATTTTCTGTGGCCCTAAATGGCGTTTTTTGCAAGAGCACAACACAACCACAGTATTTAACCACTGAATCGCACAGCTATAGAAGTGCAGAGAATGCTATTCAAAAAAAATTTTGTTTTTTTTAGTATAGCACTGTACAATATATAGAAATTGTTTATTTTACACACCTCCACATGTGTATTTCACACTGCAAAATATTTTCTGTGGCCCTAAATGGCGTTTTTTGCAAGAGCACAACACAACCACAGTATTTAACCACTGAATCGCACAGCTATAGAAGTGCAGAGAATGCTATTCAAAAAAAATGTTGTTTTTTTTAGTATAGCACTGTACAATATATAGAAATTGTTTATTTTACACACCTCCACATGTGTATTTCACACTGCAATTTATTTTCTGTGGCCCTAAATGGCGTTTTTTGCAAGAGCACAACACAACCACAGTATTTAACCACTGAATCGCACAGCTATAGAAGTGCAGAGAATGCTATTCAAAAAAAATGTTGTTTTTTTTAGTATAGCACTGTACAATATATAGAAATTGTTTATTTTACACACCTCCACATGTGTATTTCACACTGCAAAATATTTTCTGTGGCCCTAAATGGCGTTTTTTGCAAGAGCACAACACAACCACAGTATTTACCCACTGAATCGCACAGCTATAGAAGTGCAGAGAATGCTATTCAAAAAAAATGTTGTTTTTTTTAGTATAGCACTGTACAATATATAGAAATTGTTTATTTTACACACCTCCACATGTGTATTTCACACTGCAATTTATTTTCTGTGGCCCTAAATGGCGTTTTTTGCAAGAGCACAACACAACCACAGTATTTAACCACTGAATCGCACAGCTGTAGAAGTGCAGAGAATGCTATTCAAAAAAAATGTTGTTTTTTTTAGTATAGCACTGTACAATATATAGAAATTGTTTATTTTACACACCTCCACATGTGTATTTCACACTGCAAAATATTTTCTGTGGCCCTAAATGGCGTTTTTTGCAAGAGCACAACACAACCACAGTATTTAACCACTGAATCGCACAGCTATAGAAGTGCAGAGAATGCTATTCAAAAAAAATGTTGTTTTTTTTAGTATAGCACTGTACAATATATAGAAATTGTTTATTTTACACACCTCCACATGTGTATTTCACACTGCAATTTATTTTCTGTGGCCCTAAATGGCGTTTTTTGCAAGAGCACAACACAACCACAGTATTTACCCACTGAATCGCACAGCTATAGAAGTGCAGAGAATGCTATTCAAAAAAAATGTTGTTTTTTTTAGTATAGCACTGTACAATATATAGAAATTGTTTATTTTACACACCTCCACATGTGTATTTCACACTGCAATTTATTTTCTGTGGCCCTAAATGGCGTTTTTTGCAAGAGCACAACACAACCACAGTATTTAACCACTGAATCGCACAGCTGTAGAAGTGCAGAGAATGCTATTCAAAAAAAATTTTGTTTTTTTTAGTATAGCACTGTACAATATATAGAAATTGTTTATTTTACACACCTCCACATGTGTATTTCACACTGCAAAATATTTTCTGTGGCCCTAAATGGCGTTTTTTGCAAGAGCACAACACAACCACAGTATTTAACCACTGAATCGCACAGCTATAGAAGTGCAGAGAATGCTATTCAAAAAAAATGTTGTTTTTTTTAGTATAGCACTGTACAATATATAGAAATTGTTTATTTTACACACCTCCACATGTGTATTTCACACTGCAATTTATTTTCTGTGGCCCTAAATGGCGTTTTTTGCAAGAGCACAACACAACCACAGTATTTAACCACTGAATCGCACAGCTATAGAAGTGCAGAGAATGCTATTCAAAAAAAATTTTGTTTTTTTTAGTATAGCACTGTACAATATATAGAAATTGTTTATTTTACACACCTCCACATGTGTATTTCACACTGCAAAATATTTTCTGTGGCCCTAAATGGCGTTTTTTGCAAGAGCACAACACAACCACAGTATTTAACCACTGAATCGCACAGCTATAGAAGTGCAGAGAATGCTATTCAAAAAAAATTTTGTTTTTTTTAGTATAGCACTGTACAATATATAGAAATTGTTTATTTTACACACCTCCACATGTGTATTTCACACTGCAATTTATTTTCTGTGGCCCTAAATGGCGTTTTTTGCAAGAGCACAACACAACCACAGTATTTAACCACTGAATCGCACAGCTATAGAAGTGCAGAGAATGCTATTCAAAAAAAATGTTGTTTTTTTTAGTATAGCACTGTTCAATATATAGAAATTGTTTATTTTACACACCTCCACATGTGTATTTCACACTGCAAAATATTTTCTGTGGCCCTAAATGGCGTTTTTTGCAAGAGCACAACACAACCACAGTATTTAACCACTGAATCGCACAGCTATAGAAGTGCAGAGAATGCTATTCAAAAAAAATGTTGTTTTTTTTAGTATAGCACTGTACAATATATAGAAATTGTTTATTTTACACACCTCCACATGTGTATTTCACACTGCAAAATATTTTCTGTGGCCCTAAATGGCGTTTTTTGGAAGAGCACAACACAACCACAGTATTTAACCACTGAATCGCACAGCTATAGAAGTGCAGAGAATGCTATTCAAAAAAAATGTTGTTTTTTTTTAGTATAGCACTGTACAATATATAGAAATTGTTTATTTTACACACCTCCACATGTGTATTTCACACTGCAAAATATTTTCTGTGGCCCTAAATGGCGTTTTTTGGAAGAGCACAACACAACCACAGTATATAACCGCTGAATCGCACAGCTGCAGAGAATGCTATTCAAAAAAAAGTTGTTTTTTTTTTTTAGTATAGCATAGTACAAGAAAAATATATAGAAATTGGTTATTTCACACAACTAGAGATATACACTGCAAAATATTTTTTTTGCCCAAAAATAGGTCTTTTTTGCGCACAACAAAGTGTCTTTTTTTTTTTGCAACAGCACAATAAAGTGCCTTTTTTTTTGGGGGGGGCCCAAAAATGGGTCTTTTTAGCAAAAGCACAATAAAGTGCCTTTTTTTTTTTTTTTTTCTGACCGAAATAGGTCTTTTAGCAAGAGCACAATACAGCCACAGTATGGAATAGGTGTATCACTCAACGTAATGCAGTGCTGGTGCACTGAGCTTGCAACACAAACAGATAAACCTATGCAGATCGCTGAGCTATTATATCTCTCAATCTGGACTCCTATCTAAATCTCTCTCCCTGAAAGCACAAACAGGATCCTGCCCCTACACTACACTACACTACACTGTCTCCCTATCTTTTCTATCAGTAGATTGCAGAATCAGGACTAACTCCTATCATATAATTCTCTCCCTCACAGCAACAGCAGCCAGGATCCTTTCCCTACACTGTCTAAAAGCAGAGTGACGATCTGTGCTGTGTGCCTCTTTCTTATATAGAAGCTGGTCACATGCTGGGTCACATGTTGCACTGACCAATCACAGCCATGCCATTAGTAGGCATGGCTATGATGGCTTCTAAGGGCACACCAGCTAATCAAATGGTGATTGGCTGGCCCCTGAAGCATTTCTAACTGCGCCATTAAATTCCCGAATCCGGACCCGAACCCGGACTTTAGCGCAAAATCCGGGTCCGGGTCCGGGGTCGGGAAAACGCCAAAATTCGGTACGGACCCGAACTTTACAGTTCGGGTCCGCTCAACACTAATCCTAACACAATCTTCCTGTCCGTGTAAAACTTCACTGCATGAATTTCAATGTCCAGTTCAGCAACGATCAAGTCTGCCATCTCCACTGCTAAGACAGCAGCACAAAGCTCCAAGAGTGGAACAGTGTGAGCAGGACGTGGAGCTAGTTTGGATTTTCCCATGATAAACCCAACATACCTTTGTCCTTCAAAGTCCATTACTCTAAGGTAGGCTACAGCTGCTATAGCCATAGTGGATGCATCTGAGAATACACACAATTCTCTTTGCTTCGTCGCAGACAAAGAAACAGGGACATATGACCTTTGGATGATAAGTTGTTCAAGCTCTATTAATGAGTCCTTCCACGACTTCCACTGCATTTCCTTCTCCTTAGGTAGAGGTGTATCCCATGGGCTAGCACAAAGGGACTCAAATAAAGAGACATACAAACCAATGAAAGTACAAATATATTTTATACATTTTTTGGCATTTTTAATGGCCACAGTGTATCCAAGGGGTAACCTGATAATTATTTTAATGTAAATAAATATGTAAAGCCATCCTGGCTAAAAATACCTTAAACAAGATTAAACCGTGTCCATCCAGACATGCTGGACAACTACACCCCCACTGGACAACACCATGACTTAACAGGATAGGGAGGGTGGGCGGGCGTCATGGTCCGGTCCAAACGGTCAGTGAAACCCCCGCTCTCTGTTCCTTTTATAGGCTCCATCCACGTGGGCTTTTCACCTGCTGCATTCTGAACAATCAGACGTAGCCCTATGTAACCAATCCCACGGCTGTTGCTGCCCAGGGAAAAAACTGCTACCATTGGCAACCTGCAAAATAAAGCACAGGAAAATATCTGCGGCCTCCTTTGAGCTCTCCCATGGTGGTCCAGCATATTGCTATGACCCTTCATGGGCTAGCACAAAGGGACTCAAATAAAGAGACATACAAACCAATGAAAGTACAAATATTTTTTATAAATTTTTTGGCATTTTAAATGGCAACGGTGTATCCAAGGGGTAACCTGGTAATTATTTTAATTTACATAAATATTTAAAGCCATCCTGGCTAAAAATACCTTAAACAAGATTAAACAGTGTCCATCCAGACATGCTGGACAACTACACCCCACCGGCTGAGGCCAGCAGAGAAGCTACTGGCTGAAGCCCCCCCCCCCCCAACACCGTGGCCGACTCAATTAAACTTTGTAATCCCATACAGAATATGTCCAATCCTATAGCAAATAGATGGACTGAATCATTCCGGAATAAACCTGGAATAAATCCTTCCAGCTCCGAGTGACGATAAGAGATACCACCCGACAACCGTAGAAAGCTATGGATTGTTCTATTAAGCCATCTCCTAATCTTATCTACGTAGAATAAATTACTGGCAGGGGACCAAACCAATCTCGGGATAATTTCTGAAAATGCCAAAATAGCAGAAGGAAACATAAGCTTTATTGAGCCCAGGTCTTTTTCATCTCACATATGAGATCCCATGTCCTAACCTTTCCTAAATCATTAGCCCCTGCATGAATAACTAAAACCTGGGGGGCAGGCCAAATGCCAGCTAAAAAAATTAAATGCTCTCCTAAGTTCTGCCACATTAAACCTCAAACACCTGACCATAAAACTATAAAAGACTAAATGTCCAGACCTAAGTTGGTGGAGTAGTTCCTATTTCCGGCATGGTGTGCAGCCCAGAAAATGAAGAAATTACCCACTATCCAAATAACACCTTTGGCAACATCTGAAAGAGAAATTCATAACGTTAGCAGATCAGGACGGACATATATTTTATATCTATCGCTCTCCCAGCGGCCCACTTTTTTCAAAATTTCGGAAGGGAATCCCAAGGAATCGGCTGTAGTGGCTGACCCAATCCTAAAGGAACGGGAAGAAAAGCAAAAACCAGACAGGTTCAAACGTTTCAATGAGGAAGCCAACACAGCCGAAAATTGATACCTTGTTAGGGAAGACAGGTCCTGGTGGATAAAAAATGAATCAAAAGAAGAAGGTCTGACAGACATATACCTAGAAACATGCCAAACTGGACATATGTCAGGATTTGTGGATTTAGCTAGAGAAAACCATTGGCCTTTCCGACTGGCAGGGATTTAGACCGAGAAAGGAAGATGTTGAGGGAACCTTCACAAACTAAAACATGATGAAAACGCAGAAAAGATAAAGACCTTCTATTTACTGCCGTAAATTCACCAATTCTCATAGCACCAAAAAAGGCCATTGAAAAGGAGGTTCTAAAAAGAAGAAGCTCAAATATTGAAAAACAGACTTCTTCTAAAATCAACCAGCAACGAGACCGAAATGGGATGCCGATTATCATGAGAAGGTCTGGATCTCCGGAGACCTTTAAGTACCTGACTGACCTGAAAGAAAGAGGTTAGAGATGGTAAACCTGAAAACCTCAGAAAAAAGGAGACACCTGATAATATCTTGCTTATGGACGCTGGACTTAAATTGGACTGAATCAGCAAAGACAAGAAGGCCAAAGAGACATAAGAGGTCACAACTAAAGCATCCAAACCTGAGTCCTGACAAAAAGAGCACCATCTGGACCAAGAAAAGAGATAATCTGACCAGGTTCTCTCATACAGTTCTCCATTCAGCAGTTTGCGTTTAAACAAGAAATTGGAGAATGACCGGGTCCGATCAGAATATTTGCGAGCCGATAAGGAAAAGTCAGCATATTTATTTTGAGTTATGCCTATTATAGCTAAATAGTCCTTCAGCTTTTCACTATTCCTATCCCACTCCACAGGATCAGAAGAAAATACCAAATCAATATTGGCTTCTTCATTAGCATAAATTATTTCAGAAGTTGCAACAGGCTCAGTGGTATTGTCTTCTATGTATTGCTGCCCTTCTACCACCTGTTCAGTCTCCACAGGTACAGAACCTCCAGCAGTGCCTCTGTTAGAGAAAAAACCTTGTATTTTTGGCATGTGCTTGAGCTCTTCTTTTATGCGTTCCGCTTTCTCCTTTGCATTTTGGCGGTAACCATGACCACTCAATTTTCTCTGACATATTTGAGTTTTTTTTTAAATCAATCTTTCTCTTACTGTGGCATTTAAAAATGTTTTCACTATTTAAATGTAGCGGGGGTCTAAATTTAGGGGGATACACCTGGGTGGTAGTATGACCCAGGCGTGTAAATCATAAGAGGATTTAGACCATTTAAATCGTTGAGGACTTGGTGGTGTACTATTCTCCTTGGCCTGTGGGTGGCGGTGTTCTCGCGGGTCAGGGTAGAATCACTGCCTCAGTGCTGTCCTTTTTGTCCCGTTCCGGCGGTGGTACAGCGGGGGCGGAGAACCTGCTGTGACGTCACGGGAGGGGATAAAGGGGAGAGACGCCCTCGCCACGAGGTCTTCTTCTTGAGCACGCGCCCAGGCACCTTAGGCCTAGGTGCGGCGGTCCGGAGTTCCAGCCCAGCCGCCCTAGGCCTGGTCGGAGCGGAGTTGGCGTCCATCCCAGGCACCTTAAGCCTGGGGTGAGGTACTACACCGGAGGCCTGGGGCCCAGTAACTTCAAATGGTTTAGTTTATCGTTAGGACAGTGCCTCGACCTGCTCACCCCACCGTATTGAACTGTTATGGGTCCCAAGCTATCGGCTGGCAAAGAACTGTTTTAATTGTGGGCTACAATAAAACAAGTGTTGGATCCTTATCGGTGTGTGGAACTCTGGTTAATGGGAGTGAAAGGGAGTGTCAGCACAGAAAGACTTGGTTCTTAATAGAAACACACAGGCCCGAGAAGAATAACTGGTACTGGCCTTCACCTCACCTGTTGCAATGGGGAGGACATGGGCCGTAGCGCATCTCACCCTCACGTACAACATACCCCTATGCCGCTACATAAATAACAGCCTCTAAGTTTCTAACATACAATATACAAAAAGGGGCATCCTATGCATTAAGGTGAAAAAACTAGGGATGCACGGAATGTTTTTTTTGGTGCCGAAACCGATACTGAAAATGAAAAATACAAGATGCCGAAAACCCAAACCGATACCGAAACAGCACCGATACCGAAAGTGACTGTTTTTAAAAAATATCTTTACACAGGAGATGGTCAGAGACTGGGGACATGGTACAGGAAATGGTCAGAGATTGGGGGCATGGTACAGGAGATTGTCAGAGACTGCGGACACATTACAGGAGATGGTCAGAGACTGCGGACACATTACAGGAGATGGTCAGAGACTGCGGACACATTACAGGAGATTGTCCTATAGCTATAGCCGCTGGCTGTATCACAGGAGCGCGCCCGCAAGAACTAACCCATATGTGAGAGAGCTCGCATGAAGGGGGTTAGTTCTTGCGGGGAGGAGCCGAGACAGCCGCCGAGGGACCCCAGAAGACCTGGTTCGGGGCCACTCTGTGCAAAACGAGCTGCACAGTGGAGGTAAGTATAACATGTTTGTTATTTTTAAAAAAGAAAAAAAATGCCTTTACAACCCCTTTAATGAGCCTGTTGCACAAATCACTTTATTACACTTTAGGACCCTTTCGTGAACCTCCGTGAGCCTCTGCTTGCTCAGCGGGGATCGCTCCGCTGATCCCCGCTGAGCATTGTGCAGGGACCGCCCTGTCAGATCTCCGCTCTCCCCTATGGGGGGATCGGATGAACATGGACCGTCTGTCCGTGTTCATCCGATCCGCTCTGCAGACGGATTGAAAAATAGGATTTTCCTCCATCTGCAGAATCGGAGGATTGCGGACACGGATGAGATCGGGTGTCAGCGGATGTTCATCCGCTGACACCCACTATCCCATAGGGATACATGTATGTCCCTTTTTCATCCGTAAACGGATGGATGAAAAAGCGGACATACGGTCCGCATGTGTGAAAGGGGCCTTATTTATGATATCTATGGCTGCTATGCATATTTATATAATCCATAATTTAACTGGCTGCTTGCTTCTGCTTGGACCTGGCACACACGCACAATCGCACATGATGATGACGACTTAAAGTCATCATCATGTGCGATTGTGCGTGTGTGCCAAGCAGAAGCAGCCAATCAAATATAGTGCTCAATATGGATTATATAAATATGCATAGCACTACCAGCCATAGATATCACAAACATAGTGTAATAAAGTGATTTTTGCAACAGGCTGTTGCACAAATCACTTTATTACACTATATTTGTGATATCTATGGCTGCTAGTGCTATACATATTTATATAATCCATATTGAGCACTATATTTGATTGGCTGCTTCTGCTTGGCACTGCACACACGCACAATGGCACATGATGATGGCTAAGTCGTCATCATCATTTGCGATTGTGCGTGTGTGCCAGCCAGGCCCAAGTAGAAGCAAGCAGCCAGCCAGTTAAATATTATAGTCTATAATATTTAACTGGCTGCTTGCTTCTGCTTGGGCCTGGCACAGTGGCACACACACATGCACAAAATGATCACATCAATCATCTTCAAATCAAGAGGTACCTACCTGCTAGGCTGCACTCAGTGCTAATGATCCCTGCTGGCTGCCGCTGCTGCCTGGGGGGTTCCCCTTCTTTTTCTGGTGGTGGTGTGTGGTGACGGCAGTGTCTCAGGCCCCCGCTCCTGGCCTGGGGGAGATGATGCCGGCCGCCATGAGAGGGTAGGGTTCTCCTTCTTTTTCTTGTGACTCGTGACTCGTCTCTTCTCCTCACGTCACAAGTCACGTCACTGTCACAGAGACCCAGCCGCGCATTTGGCACAGAGGATGGTAGGGGGAGCATTAGGCTCCGCCTCCGCCAGTTACTTTGTTTCTCCCTCCACCACGGCTCCACCAGCAAGTCGTCGCGCGCGCGCACCTGTCACTCACACGCAGCCTAGCAAAAGTGCCGGTGGCGCTGCCGCCCGCCGGGGGCTATGTTAGTGTGGGGGGGCCGAGAAGTCGCCGCAGGAGTGGCGCTGCGCCGCCGCCCCTGCACCACTGCCGCCCCGAGGCCTGGCCTCGGTGGCCTTGCGGGAAATCCGGCCCTGCCTGTCACTTGACTGCTTGTCAGTTTTAGATAAGAATTCTTTTGAAGCTGGAAGCAAAGATAACAGATCTATGAATTCTCCCCTCCAAATTTTCTCTTTAACGGATTTTGACAAGTGGAAACCCATAGGTGAAAACTCACAGGCTCTTTAAAGGAGGATTCACCAACCAATGCAGCCGAGGGTCTGAGAGGCAAAGAGGAGTTAATGGGCTGTGAGGGGTTAAAAAACCTAGCACTAGGTAAAATATCTGCATCCTCGTCCTGTAAAGCCTGATCACTCAGACCTTGCCACACAGAACCCACCTCAGCATAATTTAAATCACCTAAAGCACCATATGAATGTGCTCCTGTATTTAACTTTTTTGAGTCATGCATATAAATGTTGCCAGTGACCTGTGCTCTCTTAGACTCTCTATTAGTCTTAATATTGGAATGCATATAGATATTTTCACCAGGGACTTGGCCCATCAATTCAGCAATATCACCAATCGTTGTTTCAGCACCAAAGACCTGTGCTCCCTGACCAATATTAGCACCACGTGAATGTGCCCCTTTAACTTGCTTGAAAACATTAAACAAGGAGGTAAACAGAGCTGACATGTCAGCAACAGATATAGAACACTGCTCACCAGCTGGAACCTCTGTCACGTGTCCACTGCTGGCTGCCACTGGGGGCAGCTGAGTAGCGCTTCTCTTCATTCCAGGACTTGACTTCTGCAGCCCGACCTGCTGGCTCTCTCCCTGTCAGTCACCTGAGGAGAAGCAGTTGCCCTCCGTCTCTTCTTAGCTCTTCCCGGCTGTTGGCGCATCCCGCTGCTAACCGGCGCAGTCTCCTCTTCTATCCCTGGGGATGCGAGGACCACTTCTGCAGGCGGAGCCAAACTGTGTCCCTCCTCCAGGCACTGCAGCAGCCATTCTTCTCTGCCTTGCCCCTCGGCTTTCTCCAACAGGCGGCATAAGAGGGTTTCTCGTCTTCCGGGCGAACGGCGCTTCATGCTGCAGTCAGGGTCCGGTCCAAACGGTCAGTAAGACCCCCGCTCTCTGTTCCTTTTATAGGCTCCATACGCGCAGGCTTTTCACCCGCCGCATTCTGACCAATCAGATGTAGCCCTAGGTAACCAATCCCATGGCTGTTGCTGCCCAGGGAAAAAACTGCTACCATTGGCAACCTGCAAAATAAAGCACAGGAAAATATCTGCGGCCCACTTTGAGCTCCCCCATGGTGGTCCAGCATATTGCTATGACCCTTCATTCACTTTGTTCATGTTCAGTAGCAATTTCTCTCATAAGAGCCTTGCCTTGCATGGTTATGGGGGCTACAAATCCTAAGGGGTCATAAAGGCTGTTGACCGTGGACAAGACACCTCTTCTCGTGAATGGCTTCTCTTCTCTGGATACTCTAAATGTAAAGCTGTCGGTTTTCAGATCCCAACTGAGCCCTAAACTTCTTTGAAGGGGCAGTGAATCTGTTCCTAGATCCAGGTCCTTGAGGTCGTATGCACGGTCCTCTGAGGGAAACGCTTCCATGACTTTGCTGCTGTTGGACGCTATCTTGTGTAACCTTACATTAGATTCTGCTAACATCTCTCTTGTTCTTTTCAGGACGTCAATAGCCTCTTCGTTGCTGGAGAAAGAAGCAAGTCCATCGTCCACATAAAAATTTCTCATGACAAACTGTTTGGCATCTGTGCCGTGCTTCTTCACCTTCCTGTGCTGCTCGTCTCAGGTTGTAGATAGCTACAGCTGGAGAGGGGCTTTTCCCGAACACATGTACCTTCATCCTGTATTCTGTGACATCTTTGTTAAAGTCATTGTCTTCATACCACAGTAACCTCAGGTAGTCTCTGATGTTTGCGGACAATGAAACAGTAGAACATTTGTTGTACATCTGCTGTTACTGCAACGCATTCTTTTCGTAATCTGATGAGGACTCCAAGGAGTGTATTATTCAGATCAGGTCCACTGAGGAGGACATCGTTTAGGGAAAGGCCTTCATACTTTGCACTGGAGTCAAATACTACTCGTATCTGTCCTGGTTTCTGAGGATGATACACTCCAAATATTGGTAAGTACTAATATTGGAAAGTGCTTTTTCAGCTTGACCACTGTCGAAGATCTTTTGCATGAAATCATGGAAGTGTTCCTTCATATCTTTCCTTCTGTCCAGAGTGCATCGCAATGAGGTGAGATGCTTCACTGCTTGTCCTTTGTTGTTAGGAAGGTGATGTCGAGGTGAACGGAAAGGTAGTGGAGCTACCCAGCTGTTTGACTCGTCTATAAAGACTTCTCTGTCCATGATCTCAAGGAAGAGGCTATCAACAGATGGTGCTGGTTTGTCATCATCTCGCGTTCTTTCAAACACCTTGCATCCTAGCTCATCTGCATCTTCAGCTGAGGTGGTAGTCTCCTTGTAACTCTGAACTTTCTGTTGTTGTATTGGGTTGACTAGTCTCTCTTTAATCTGTATCCTGTTGGTACAGGGGCTAAGACATGATTTGCGGCCATTTTGCAACATGTTTGTTTTGTAGACATTCACTTTTGCCGGCTTGTAAGCTCCATCCAGACATACATCACCAATGATGACCCATCCAAGGTCAAGACGTTGTGCAAATGGTGCATTGTGTGGCCCATTGTATTGCTCTCTGACCTTGTGCACTCTCAGTATGTCTCTTCCAAGTAGAAGGATAATTGCGGCACCTGGGTCAAGTGCTGGAATCTTGTCTGATATTTGCATCAGATGGAGGGTAGTGACGTTCAATTTCAGGTGTGGGTATCTCTGATCTATTATCTGGTATCATATCACATTCTATGAGAGTGGGCAGAGTCAGCTGCGTTTTCCCATCTAATGACTCAATGATGTGGTTGTTTGCTCTCCGCCCTGATGTCTCCACAACTCCTGAACATGTCTTCAAAGTATACGGAGTTGGACTTCCTCTGTCACCGAAGAGGTCAAAGAACTCTGTTCTTGCCAGGGGCATCGGGGGGGGGGGGTGGCAAGGGGAGCTGAAGCCCCGAATGTGACCCTGAAAAGCCCTGAGTCTATGGAATGCTGCATTCCATTGTTATCCCCGAGCGCCGGGACCGATCTGATCTCTAAACGTGAGTGTGGTGCGACTCAAAGTGGCCAAGTGCGGCCGAAAGTGGCCGAGTGCGTCTGCACCAAAAGTGTCCGAGTGCAGCCAAAAGTAGCCGAGTGTGGCAGAGTGACGTGACAACGGTAATATCCATCTTAGCCTGCAGGCTCCAAGGCGGGAACACCACATCCTCGCTCTCCCCGCTCAGGCGGGCGGCTCGCCTCTCCACCTCAGCTCGGCTCCTCTTTATGACGAGTTGACAGTCAAATAATGTCACATTCACATCCTGTAGATTGTCTTTGCTCCCACTCCTGTTGTGACTGCTGCTGTGACCGCCTGACCGCACACCATGACTGAGCTGAGGTAGGTCAGACAGTGTGTGTATGTATGTCATTGTCAGTTGTGACAGCAGGAAGGTAAAGTCACCTGGTTGCATCCAGGGGGGTAGATATATTTCGCCCAGATTCAGGCTTTACGCCGACTTATACAACTAGGTGGAGAGTTGTATAAGCCCAGCTGAGGCTAGTGGGCTCATGGATGACTCATACCTCTAGGGAGAGTGTGGGGCGTCGTGCAGACAGGGAGTTGATGAGACCAGCTGAAGCTTGTCAGCTCATTTAGGCCTCTATAAGAACTCCCAGCTTCATTAGATGTTAGCTCATGCCTGGACCCAGACCTGTGTGGACTGTCTAGGGAGAGTGAACCCCTGTGCGGTGAGACAAAGCCTGTGTGGCTATTTGCTTGGACATTTAAAACCAGGGACTTAGGGACTAGGACAGCACTAGGCTGATCCCAGTTGTTAGTTAGGAAACCTGTATGTTTAGTCAGAGGTCAAGTTGACCAGGATTTATTTTGTTTATGTTTCTTTTGGCTTTGCTGTGTTTTGTCACTGTAAATAGAAAATAAACCGCACCTTTTTTGATTTTGAAAACCACAACCTCCGTTTGCTGGGCCTGTTTTTGTGTGGGGAGCCCATCCCGGGGGTCACACACACCCGCTGCCGAGCTAACCCCCTCACAGTTGGTGGAGAACCAGTGGCAGTTTTTTTTTAAGCCAGCATGGAGGAGATACTGAAGCAGCTGGCTCTAGCAAATGCCAATCAACAGCAGACAAATGCAGGTTTGCAAAAGAGCCTTGCAGCTCATCAACAGAGCCTTGCAGCTCAACAACAGAACTTCGCAGCCCAGCAGCAAGCTCATCAACAGAGCCTTGCAGCCCAGCAGCAAGCTCACCAACAGAGTCTGGAAGCTCAGCAACAAGCCCAGCAGCAATCTGAGGCCCGCTTCATAGACCTGTTACAGAAGCAAGAGCAGAGACTACAACAAATGGAAGCAGTAATGCAGCAACGTCCGCAGACCAGTGGGGAAAGCCGTCCCACTAATACCGCGTCCTTTGGGGTGAGTCGTTTATTGACAAAAATGACTAGAGAGGATGATCCAGAGGTATTTTTGACCACATTTGAAAGGACTGCTGAAAGAGAAAAGTGGCCTGAGGAGCAGTGGGCTGGACTGGTGGCTCCTCTGTTAACTGGTGAATCGCAGAAGGCTTACTATGACCTAGAGCCTGACCAAGCAAAAGACTATGTGATGCTAAAAGCTGAAATATTGGCAAGGCTGGGTGTCACCCAGGCTGTCCGGGCTCAGCGTGTGCATAACTGGACTTTCCAGCTTGGAAAACCCCCCAGGTCTCAAATGTATGATCTCATTCACCTGAGCAGAAAGTGGCTACAGCCAGAGACTTTGTCCGCACCAAAGATTGTGGAACGTGTTGTAATGGATCGGTTTTTGAGAGCTCTTCCTACTGCCATCCAAAAGTGGGTAAGCCATGGAGACCCAGAGACGGCCGATGGTCTTGTGGATCGTGTGGAGAAATACTTGGCTACAGAGAACCTGACGGCCTCTTCCAGAGACACTCGGACTTTCCACCCTAAGACCAGACCATCCCCAGGGGCGGATAAGAGGATTCCAAGGGGTGAGGGTGGAGAGAGTGAGAGGGTGGGAGCTCTACCCCAAGTTTGGCGAGAACAGCCTGGGAAATCAGCGGCTCAAGAGGCGGCAAGAAGGATCGTTTGCTACCGCTGCCGGCAAGCGGGACATATTGCAGCCAATTGCCCGGTTGTGGAGGAACCCATGCAGTGTGACTTTCTGACGGGCAGACGTCAGTCGCTGTGTGCGACAGTCGCATGCACTGCCATTCGAGGAACTGAGAAACATTTATGCAAAATGTGTGTTAATGGTAGAAATGTTGTGGTATTGCTGGATTCAGGTAGCCTTGTGATCCTGATAAAGGCTGAGTTAGTTAAAACAGAGGTCTCTGGGAATAGCAAGGTAGCTGTTATTTGTGTGCATGGGGACACCCGAGAGTATCCAGTGACTACAGTGTGTTTCGAGACCCCCAAAGGTACCCTCTCTCATCCAGTGGGCTTAGTATCTCAGTTACCGTATGACGCCATTGTGGGAAGGGATTTTCCGAAGTTCTGGGAACTGTGGGATGATCCTGAGCCCCCCACTGGTGCCCCTATGTACCAGGAATGTGATAGCCAGAACTCCCCTGAGAGTGGTGAGGACTCTCCGGAATTTCCCTTATCAGTATTGGCAGGGGAGACTCAAGAAACTGGAGAGGAGCCCACCTCCTCAGACGAAAACCTACCGTCTGTGGAGTTTTCTGATCTTGAGGTTCACAGGGAAAACTTTGCCACAGAACAGTTGAAAGACCCCACCCTAATAAAGGCACGGGAAAACGTAGTGAAAATAGATGGCGAGTTAGTGAACCCAGATAATACCTGCACTTACCCATACTTCAGCGTAGAGAAGGACCTACTGTATCGGGTGGCAAAAAGGGCAGAAGAAACCGTTGAGCAGCTTGTGGTGCCCAAACCTTACAGGAAGTTGGTGTTGGAGTTGGCCCATGGGCACATTCTTGGAGGTCATCTGGGGACAGAGAAAACCCGAGAGAGGGTATTACAGAGATTCTATTGGCCGGGGGTGATGAAGGACATAGAAAATTATTGTTCCTCCTGCCCTGTGTGTCAGAGGTCGGCCCCGATGCCACATTTCCGTAGCCCGCTGGTCCCTCTACCCATCATTGAGGTCCCGTTTGAGAGGATCGCCATGGATTTGGTAGGTCCTATAATCAAGTCCGCTAGGGGGCACCAGTACATATTAGTTATAATGGACTATGCCACCCGTTATCCAGAAGCGATCCCTCTCCGTAATACCTCGGCCAAAACCATAGCCAAAGAGCTATCTCTTGTGTTTAGCCGGGTGGGTATTTGTAAAGAACTGCTTACGGACCAAGGTACACCCTTTATGTCCCGGGTTATGAAGGAGCTGTGTAAATTGTTCAAAGTGACGCAATTACGTACATCTGTGTATCACCCCCAAACCGATGGGCTGGTTGAAAGATTCAACAAAACCCTAAAACAAATGTTGAAGAAAGTGGTGGATAGAGATGGAAAGGATTGGGACTGTCTACTTCCTTATCTGATGTTTGCTATTAGGGAGGTGCCCCAATCCTCTACGGGATTCTCCCCCTTTGAGTTACTGTATGGGAGACACCCAAGAGGGCTGTTGGATATTGCCAAGGAAACTTGGGAAAGTGAGAGTTCTCCCCACAGGAGTGTGATTGAGCATGTCGCCCTGATGCAAGACCGAATTGCACAGGTAATGCCCATCGTGAAGGAACATTTGGCCCAAGCGCAGTTAGCACAGCAGAGAGTGTACAACCGTGGAGCCAAGACCCGTACCTTTTCCCCGGGGGATAGGATACTGGTACTTGTCCCTACGGTTGAAAGTAAATTCCTTGCCAAATGGCAAGGCCCCTACGAGATAATGGAAAAAGTGAGCGAAGTGAATTACAAGGTCAGACAACCAGGAAGGCGAAAGCCCGAACAGATCTATCACGTTAATCTGTTGAAAGCCTGGAGGGATAGAGAGTCCCTAGTCGCAGACACTTGGTCACCAGCTCAAACTGGTTGCGTGATTCCTGAGGTTGGAATAGCAGCCACCTTGTCACAACCCCAACAACAGGAGGTTAAGGAGTTTGTGCTTCGCAACAAGGAGGTATTCTCTGAGCTGCCGGGACAAACATCTGGGGTAGAGCATGACATCATTACCCCGCCCGGTGAAAGGGTGAAGTTAAAACCCTATCGGATCCCAGAGGCCCGACGGGAGGCAATACGGGAGGAAGTACAGAAAATGCTGAACTTAG
Organism: Rana muscosa; assembly: GCA_029206835.1. Taxonomy (NCBI): domain Eukaryota; kingdom Metazoa; phylum Chordata; class Amphibia; order Anura; family Ranidae; genus Rana; species Rana muscosa. Next base: position 285,223,690 of record CM055119.1, on the reverse strand, counting down.
GGGTGATAGAGGAGTCCCAAAGTGATTGGTCTAGTCCCATTGTGTTGGTGCCTAAACCGGATGGGAGCTGGCGATTTTGTAACGATTTTCGTCAGTTGAACAAAGTTACAAAATTTGACACCTACCCCATGCCACGTATAGATGAGTTGATCGACCGGCTGGGAACAGCCCGATACATGACGACTCTTGACCTCACAAAAGGGTATTGGCAAATCCCCCTGGCCAAATTGGCCAAAGAGAAAACCGCATTTGTAACCCCAGACGGGGCGTTCCAATATAAAAGAATGCCGTTCGGGTTACAGAATGCGCCGGCCACATTCCAGCGGAAAATGGACCAGATGCTGAGGCCCCATCGGAAGTATGCTGCGGCTTACCTGGATGACGTAATTGTCCATAGCACAGATTGGGCCTCACATCTGCCAAAAGTGCAAGCAGTCCTGGACTCTGTTCGGGAAGCGGGGTTCACGGCTAACCCCAAGAAGTGTACCATTGGGCAGGAGGAGGCCAAATATCTTGGGTACACCATTGGGAGGGGAGTAATAAAACCCCAACTCAACAAAGTCGAGGCCATCCAGAGTTGGCCACGTCCCAACAGCAAGAAGCAGGTACGAGCCTTTCTGGGAATCGCTGGGTATTATCGGCGATTCATTCCCCACTTTGCTTCTAAGGCTGTGCCCCTAACCAACCTAACGAAGGGGAAAGGGTCGGTCATGATTAAATGGACCCCCGAGGCTGAGGCAGCATTCCAATTCTTGAAACAAGCCTTATGTAGCCAGCCAGTGTTGTACTCACCCGACTTCTCTAAAGACTTTGTCGTACAAAGTGATGCGTCAGATGTGGGGTTAGGAGCAGTATTGTCCCAGGTCTGGAACGGGGAAGAGCACCCAGTCATTTACCTCAGCAGGAAGTTGAAGTCCCATGAGGTAAATTACGCCACCGTTGAAAAGGAGTGTTTAGCGGTGAAGTGGGCTCTAGATTCCCTTCGGTACTACCTGCTAGGTAGGCACTTTGACATGGTTACGGATCACGCTCCATTAAAGTGGATGGCTCAAAACAAGGAAACAAATAGAAGAGTGAATAGGTGGTTCCTGGCCCTCCAGGAATTCAACTTCACAGTAAAGCATCGCCCTGGCGTTCAAATGGGGAATGTGGATGCTTTGTCTCGAGTACATGAATGCCTGATTGCTGGTGTTCCAACCCCGAGGTTAAAACAAGAGGGGGGGGGTATGTGACAGCAGGAAGGTAAAGTCACCTGGTTGCATCCAGGGGGGTAGATATATTTCGCCCAGATTCAGGCTTTACGCCGACTTATACAACTAGGTGGAGAGTTGTATAAGCCCAGCTGAGGCTAGTGGGCTCATGGATGACTCATACCTCTAGGGAGAGTGTGGGGCGTCGTGCAGACAGGGAGTTGATGAGACCAGCTGAAGCTTGTCAGCTCATTTAGGCCTCTATAAGAACTCCCAGCTTCATTAGATGTTAGCTCATGCCTGGACCCAGACCTGTGTGGACTGTCTAGGGAGAGTGAACCCCTGTGCGGTGAGACAAAGCCTGTGTGGCTATTTGCTTGGACATTTAAAACCAGGGACTTAGGGACTAGGACAGCACTAGGCTGATCCCAGTTGTTAGTTAGGAAACCTGTATGTTTAGTCAGAGGTCAAGTTGACCAGGATTTATTTTGTTTATGTTTCTTTTGGCTTTGCTGTGTTTTGTCACTGTAAATAGAAAATAAACCGCACCTTTTTTGATTTTGAAAACCACAACCTCCGTTTGCTGGGCCTGTTTTTGTGTGGGGAGCCCATCCCGTGGGTCACACACACCCGCTGCCGAGCTAACCCCCTCACACAGTGTATGTAGGTCAGGCAGGTCACTGGTCAGTGTATGTAGGTCAGTGTGTGTAGGTCAGGGAGGTCACTGGTCAGTGGGTGTAGGTCAGGCAGGTCACTGGTCAGTGTATGTAGGTCAGGCAGGTCGCTGGTCAGTGTATGTAGATCAGGTAGGTCACTGGTCAGTGTATGTAGATCAGGCAGGTCACTGGTCAGTGTATGCAGGTCAGGCAGGTCACTGGTCAGTGTATGTAGGTCAGGCAGGTCACTGGTCAGTGTATATAGGTCAGGCAGGTTACTGGTCAGTGTATGTAGATCAGGCAGGTCACTGGTCAGTGTATGTAGGTCAGTGTGTGTAGGTCAGGTAGGCCACTGGTCAGTGTATGTAGGTCAGGCAGGTCAGTGTATGTAGGTCAGTTAGTGTATGTAGGTGAGTGTATGTAGGTCAGGTAGGTCAGTGTATGTAGGTCAGGTAGGTCAGTGTATGTAGGTCAGGCAAGTCCCTGGTCAGTGTATATAGGTCAGGCAGGTCAGTATATGTAGGTCAGGCAGGTCACTGGTCAGTGTATGTAGATCAGGCAGGTCAGTGTATGCAGGTCAGTGAGTGTATGTAGGTCAGTGTATAATGTAGGTCAGTGTATGTAGGTCAGGCAGGTCACTGGTCAGTGTATGTAGGTCAGACAGGTCACTGGTCAGTGTATGTAGGTCAGGCAGGTCAGTGTATGTAGGTCAGTGAGTGTATGTAGGTCAGTGTATGTAGGTCAGGTAGGTCAGTGTATGTAGGTCAGTGTATGTAGGTCAGGCAGGTCAGTGTATGTAGGTCAGGCAGGTCACTGGTCAGTGTATGTACAGTAGGTCAGGCAGGTCACTGGTCAGTGTATGTAGGTCAGGCAGGTCAGTGTATGTAGGTCAGTGAGTGTATGTAGGTCAGTGTATAATGTAGATCAGTGTATATAGGTCAGTGTATGTAGGTGAGGCAGGGGTCAGTGGTCAGCATTGATGGGCACTGGTAAGACACACAACCCCACCGCCCAGCCCAAAAAAAAAGCTGCGCCACATACAACACCACCCCCCCAACCCCCCCCCCCCCCCGATTCTTGGACTTCGGGCTGAAGCCCCTGATCTTTTGCCACCTGGCAACGCCCCTAGTTCTTGCCAAAGATTTGTTCCTTTGTTCATCTAAGACCGCATACATTCTGATTGCCTTCTCCCTGAGGCCTGCAGGATACACCTTGACTAAACATATCTTGGAGCATAATCTAGAGCTAAATGTCTTTGTGCAGATCTCAGTGCACTTTGAGGTTATTGCTGGTAATGCACTCTTTTTTCTCCCCACCATGATCTTCTTGGGTTACCGGATTCTCTGTTTTCCATGGTGCTGGTCCTGGGTGCAAAGCAGACAGATGGTTGTCATTATTGCATTCTTTGCATCTAATTGTTTTCACACAGTCTTTAGCAAGATGTTGAGTTGAACCACGGCATCTGAAACAAATGCGCTTGTCCTTAAGATAAGATTTGCGCTCCTCTATTATCTTGTTTCTTAAACTGTGACATTTTCTCAGTGGATGAGGCTTGCTATGTATTGGACACTGTCAGGAATGGACTGGCCATAGGGACTACCGGGAGTTTCCCGGTGGGCCGATGGCTCAGTGGGTCGTTTAAAAAAAAAAAAAAATAATAATTTTTTTTTTTGTGGGCCGTTTTTTTATGCAGTTCGGCGGCAGCGGGAGCGTGGCAGCAAACAGCGTGCCACAAATTTATTTTTATTTTTTTTGGTTTTTAGTGGCCCGGTTTTTTATGCAGTTCGGCGGCAGCGGGAGGGTGGCAGCAAACAGCGGTGGGGATTCGGGGAAGGTGGCCAGCGAGGAGGGCAGTTGGATGTAAAATTCAGAGGGAGAAGAGCTCCACCCCCTCCCTGACCACTGAAGAGGCTGACAGTAGCGAGAGCGGCCACCCCGGCACTCCCAGAACCTCGATTCCTCCACCTCCTCTCTGCTCCAGGAACCATGCGGCCTGGGCCGGAGGGCAGGCTGACTGGGAGCCCGGAGGAAGAGAACATGCGCCGCTGTAAGGCACATAGTAGCGTGTGCACCCCCCGGATTAAGAGGGGGACTCGGCGCTGCCGCTGTTGGCCAACAGGTACCTGGCACCCTACACAAACATGCCAGAACACTGAGACAGTGGGGAGGTGAGCAGAGGAGGAACTGCAGAAAGGGACAGTGCTATGTGGTCTGTCTCAGCCCTCCCCTCTGTCTCTCTGCCCCCTCCGTCTCTCAGCTCCCCCCTCCGTCTCTCAGCTCCCCCCTCCCCCCCTCAGCTCCCCCCCCTCCGTCTCTCAGTTCCCCCCTCCGTCTCTCAGCTCCCCCCCTCCGTCTCTCAGCTCCCCCCTCCGTCTCTCAGCTCCCCCCCTCCGTCTCTCAGCTCCCCCCCTTCCGTCTCTCAGCTCCCCCCTCCATCTCTCAACCCCTCCTCCGTCTCTCAGCTCCCCCCTCTGCCTCTCAGCTCCCCCCCCTCTGTCTCTCAGCTCCCCCCCCTCTGTCTCTCAGCTCCCCCCCCTCTGTCTCTCAGCTCCCCCCCTCTGTCTCTCAGCTCCCCCCCTCTGTCTCTCAGCTCCCCCCTCTGTCTCTCAGCTCCCCCCTCTGTCTCTCAGCTCCCCCCCTCTGTCTCTCAGCTCCTCCCTCTGTCTCTTAGCTCCCCCCTCTGTCTCTCAGCTCCCCCCTCTGTCTCTCAGCTCCCCCTCTGTCTCTCAGCTCCCCCTCTGTCTCTCAGCTCTCCTCCCTGTCTCTCAGCTCACGCCCTGTCTCTCAAACCCCTCCTCTGTCTCTCAACCCCTCCTCTGTCTCTCAGCTCTCCTCCCTGTCTCTCAGCTCACGCCCTGTCTCTCAAACCCCTCCTCTGTCTCTCAACCCCTCCTCTGTCTCTCAGCTCCCCCTCTGTCTCTCAACTTCCCCCTCTGTCTCTCAACTTCCCCCTCTGTCTCTCAGCCTCCCCCTCTGTCTCTCAGCCTCCCCCTCTGTCTCTCAGCCTCCCCCTCTGTCTCTCAGCCTCCCCCTCTGTCTCTCAGCTTCCCCCTCTGTCTCTCAGCTTCCCCCTCTGTCTCTCAGCTTCCCCCTCTGTCTCTCAGCTCCCCCCTCTGTCTCTCAGCTCCCCCCTCTGTCTCTCAGCTCCCTCCCATTGTCTCTTACAGTAGCTCCCTCCCATTGTCTCTCAGCTTCCCCCTCTGTCTCTCAGCTTCCTCCTCTGTCTCTCAGACCCCTCCTCTGTCTCTCAGCCATTAATTTCAATGGGCCGGGAGCGGTGTGTACACCGCTCCTCCACCGCCCCAAAGATGCTGCTTGGAGGACTTTCACACTGGGACTGCAGCGGAGGAGTTTTTCAGGCGCTTTACAGGCGCTATTTTTAGCCCAAAATCGCCTGAAAAACGCCTCAGTGTGAAAGGGCTCGGACCAGAGTCCAATGAGCAAGCCAAAAGAATCAGGTCAGTACATGTTTATGATGCAACAGTAGGGCTTACAATGATGTGACAGAGATTGGAAGACTGCTATGGTTCACCCAAAGTAATTGAAGATGCACTTCTGAAGAAAATTGAAAATTATCAAAAAATAACAAACAAAGACAATCAGAAGCTGAGAGAACTTGGTGACATACTTTTAGAGCTGGAGGCGGCAAAGGCTGGTGGATACCTGCCAGGCCTCACATATTTGGATACAGCATGTGGAGTCAAACCGGTAATCGAGAAGCTTCCGTACAACTTACAAGAAAGATGGATCACGCAAGCATCAAAATACAAGGAAGAACATCAGGTGGCATTTCCACCTTTCTCCTTCCTATCCAAATTCATTGTGAATCAAGCTAAAATGCGCAATGACCCAAGCTTCGCCTTTTTGAACATGGGAGGCTCCAGTTCTGTAGCTTCTGATTGTCTGTTTGTTATTTTTTGATAATTTTCAATTTTCTTCAGAAGTGCATCTTTAATTACTTTGGGTGACCCATAGCAGTCTTCCAATCTCTGTCACATCATTGTAAGCCCTACTGTTGCATCATAAACATGTACTGACCTGATTCTTTTGGCTTGCTCAGTGGACTCTGGTCCGAGCCATTTGGAGAGCAGGTCAAGCTTTTCCCTGTCTTTCAGATTTAAGTCTTGGGTGCTGCTTTGAAAAGATGACTTCCAGGCCCAAAAGTTTTCTGGATGGTCATCAAACTTCAGGAGACCAGAGCTCACCATTTCATGGCGTATCAAGTATTTTGTCATATCTGTGGCTCCTGCTGCCTCAGGTGAGCATTTTCTGGTAACAAACACAGGGCATGTCTGTGGATGATAAGATGGTGGGAATGCTTGGTTAAACCCACTATAGTCATGTGGTTGTTCTTGTTTACTACAAGTCTTCCTGCTATAGGCCGGATTTATATTTTCCCGAGGAGGGATTATGTTATTCATTTGATTTCCTGAAGGACCAACAGATTGGTCTCTGAGTATGTAACCACTTGGCTTGTTATAGTAAAGTTCTGGTTCAGTCTTGTGGCATCGAGCGATATCAAAGTTGTCTGCTGCTAGCGGGACCTTTGACAATTCCAATGCATCATTAGACTGTTGATCCGTGCACATGGTCGCGTGCAATTGCACATATTCACTGGTGCGTTGGATTGCAATGAGTGGTGTCATTTGGGTATCTATCACAGAGTGCTCTCTGTACTGTTCTTCGGCAGCTCTCATGAGCACCTTGGCTTCAGCTAAGGCTGCTGAAGCAGTTTTTTCTTGCTTGATAATATGTAAAGATGCTTTCACCTCTGCTTTTCTTCTAAGTGCTTCAGCTTTACTTTTTGCTTTAGTCATATGATATTCTTCATCTATGCAGCCCTGCTCTCTTATCATTTCATCTTCACGTACTGCATAGGAAGCCAGTGCACGTGCGACTTCTGCTTTTGCATGGGCCCTGGCAGCTGCAGCACTGGAGGACGACAGGTTAGAGAGGCTTGAATGTCTAGAGCTAGTGCGCTTGGACCTGGCAGTTTAAGCACTAGCTTATGTCTGATCCAACTGACTAGAGACTTTGGAGCTTGTGCAGCGTGACCTGGTGGTTGGCATATTGTGTGTGTTCCTCTGCTTGTGTATGCTGAGGGATGACTGGTGTAGTATCCTTTTCCGTGTGCTGCATGATGAAACAGATTACTTCTCTGTAGTGTCTGTGACTGTACAGGTTAGCTGATGACAAGCAGAATGAATCCACTCTTCTTTAGACTAGGTCTGCTGTGTTAAAACTCTTTTTACTGTTCTGCCCTCACAATGTGTTTAAAGTACAAGGCTTGGCAGACAGCTAACAGCTTTCCAATAAAGACTCAGGAGGAAGGGCTAATAGTTGTAATCTTTACTGAGAATAATGCCGCGTACACACGGCCGTTTTTAATGTCATTGAAAAAAACAAAGTTTTTCTCGCCGTGATTTTTCGTGTTTCCTATCAAGCCTGCCTTACCTACACACTATCGTGAAAAAAAATGCTTGAGCAAAGCGCGGTGACGTACAACACGTATGACGGCACTATAAAGGGGAAGTTCTATTTGGATGGCGCCACCCTTTGGGCTGCTTTTGCTGATCCTCGTATTAGTAAAGTTTGGTGAGAGCCGATTCTCGCTTTTCAGCCTCATGCTCTTCAGTCCGTTACAGCGTGACGAATGTGCTATCTCCATTACGAACGTTAGTTTTACCAGAAGGAGCGCTCACGTCTCATACTTGATTCTGAGCATGCGCATTTTTTTTCCCCTCGTAAAAGCATACACACTACCGTTTTTCACAACGTTAAAAAGAACGACGTGAAAAACGACGTGAAAAAATAGAGCAGGTTCTAAATTTTTTTAGCCCATTTTTCACGTCGTTAAAAATGCTCTGGAGCCTACACACGATCATTTTTAATGACCAATTTAAAAAATGGGATTTTTCACGCCATGAAAAACGGACGTGTGTACGCGGCATTAGTTTTTTGTAAAACTGCAAAACACAAATTATAAATATATGCATTAGCATTTAACATTACATAACAAATGAAATAGTAACAGGCATGCTACACTACTGTTAAGGCACTAGCTAGCAGAACATGTGGCCTAGCTGAATGAACTTCCTGACAGAGACATCCCACCAAACACACATATAAAATGTAGATAAAATGTAGTTGAATTAGTAGAACATATACTGATTAATACAAAACGAATGACAGCCTACTTACAGACTTATGCTTCCAAGGCCAATATTAGGAAATAGTGGAGGTCTTCTGCATGATTTCTTCACTGTAGAAAGGTTATCTAATATGACTGCTGGGCAGGAAGTGGGCGTAATATAATACAGTTCCTGTTAGCAATGGATGCCAATTTAAAGCAACAGTAAGATTAGTAAATATATACTTTATGATGATCAGAACAATGTGACTAAACTGTAAGACAGCTGTAATGGCCCGTACACACGATCCGAATATCGTACGAAAAATGTCGTCCGAGGAAGAATCGTACGATAATTGGATCGTTAGTACAGGGCTTCCGTAAGCCGATCATGACAGTTCATCCGATATTATTTTATCGGACATGCACGAAAATTTTCCTCGTACGATACCTAATCGTACGATTTTTGTTTAGTCAGTACAGTTGTCGTCTGAAAATACAATACAAATGCATTACAACACATGACATCACTTCCGATTTTTTTTTCTGTCGTTAAATAATTTTCGGGACTTTAGTAACCTATTCAATTTCTGCTTGCGACTAGTAAACTAAAAAAGTCGGACGATCTGTTGTCCGATTTTCTGATCGTGTATGTGGCATTAGACATCAAAGCAGCTCTACAGTGTTAAGAAAATAGGACACCATTATTTTATCCAGTGCTAGATTTAGACCTTGGGGGGGCATTTCAAGTTCGGGGGCCCCTCAACTGAGTCATACATCACAGTTATGTGCATCACACTACAATATTTACAAAATGTCTTTCTTCCTGTACTTAGTATTTGCAAAATCTTTAATTAACCCATCAAATGGTATCATCTTGAGGACACTGTGCTCTCCACAGCCAGTAGGCATAGAGCACTTAGTCTTTCATAGATTATTGTGGTTTTCAGATAATTCTATATCAGTGCCAATTTACTAGTGTACATCATGCTCAAATATATTCTAAGAGCTACATTAACACCTGGAAAAGTATCGGCAAGCTCTTCATCATGTAATGAAACTACTTTTTGAGATGGAGTGAGACATGACTGGAGCTTGGTGAAGGATGCAAACTTTTCAAACAATTGCCCCTTTTGCCTCCTTATACAGTAAATCCAGCATTGATTGTGTAGCGACCTCACCCCTCTCACCCCTTCTCATTCACGGCTTGTTTTTCTCATCTAGGGATTAATACTGGGGGGAGGGATGAGATACACCACGGCCCATGTCCTCCAATGTGTAGAGGTGAAGGCCAGAACTATCGGGCTTTGTGTGTATGCCCCAGAGTCAAATCCTTTACTGAATGACCCCCCTTTGCTTCCAGTAACTGAAGTTCCACACACTGAAAACGGTCCAACTCGTATTTATTCTTCTCAACAAATAGACATTCAGCACAGACAGGTTGGGACCCAACGAACAGTTCAGTATTTGTAGGGAGTAGGTCAAGGCACAATCCTTTAAGATAGAGCTAACCACTGTGGTGTCACCAATGGCGCATAGTCACTGCCACTGACTATATAGAACAGAACATGGATTACCTTCGCTAACGTAGCCCCTATCAGGGGGAAGACATCCGTCCAAGACAGTTACCGGAGGCCTCTCCGTCACCAGAAATGCTGCGCTGGACTCTCCGGAGAAGTTCCGCTCACTGGCCTCCTCGTCACAGACACGGGCACCCAAGGAGTTAGGGCCCCCTCGGATTCCTCCACCCTTGCGGAACTCAGTCGAAAGTACTGAGCTCCAGGCTTCCACCATAGTAACTCATCCCAGGCTAATGGTGCCTGAGATGGACTCCATCTCCCGCTCCGGCCAGGTCAAGGGCACCTGGGCCCGGAACTCCGGAACACCAGCACCCAGGCTGAGGGTGCCTGGGTGCTGCCGCTTCCTCCGACTCTGAACTCTGGTAAGGGTGTCCACCCCTTTTATCCCATCTCCCTTTGCGGCACAGCGGGTTCCCTGCCCCGCTGCACAAGCGCCAGGAAAGGACAAAAAAGGCACAGTCTTGCGGTGTGAGTTCAACCCCGGCCCAGGGCGACAATGCCACCTGTAGGCCACAGGGAACCTCACACCACCAGAGTCCTCCAAAACTGTAAATAGTCCAATTCTCCAGCAATCAGGGTGCATTGGATCATACTACCATCCATGCACTCCCCCCCCCCCCTATATTTTAGACCCCTGCTACAATTGTATCGCCCAAAAATTTAATTATACAGACTAGAGGCAAAGCTAACTCTGTTGATGTGTCCTGCTTCTTGCTCTTAGAGTGCCACATTTGAGAACTTCATCTATAACAAATTATAAAACACCAGACAAGTTGGCCAGCAACTGCAATCAACTGCAAGCCCGTCTCCTAATCAGCTGTCCAGACCTTTTCTGGCAAAGAGCTCATAGGAACTATTTACAGAATGGAAAAGTATGAATGGGCTCTAAGGCAAAGATGATCGAAAAAGGAGATAGCATGTCTTACTGTTTCGCTTGCGTCTATCTAGCAAGGTTACTTTGTGGTATAAGCAAGGAAGCTGAGACCTCTGCAGTGTGTAAATGTGCTTTTACTATACACAAATACTGTACATACAAAACTACTACAATAATAGGAATACAGTACAAGACTGACAGATATCTATAACAAGCAAAATGCCTAGCAAATAAACAGCCTATGGTCTGTAACAGTAGAAATACACTTACAAGTTAGTTAGTTACTCTTAAGTCTTGTACACACAAAGAGAATATCGAATAAATGATCGTCCCTTTTTTTTTTTTGTATGCTAGTCGTATATCGAAAATTAATAGGTTACTAAACCTCCAAGAATTCTCATAGGATAGAATACAACTTCGTAACTAATGTAATGTGTTGTAGTTTATTGTAATGTATTCTTTCATTTACGAGCATGCGTGGTCTTGTTCTGATTTTTTTGGGCCGAATGCAGTACTGGTTAAACAAAAATCGTATGATCTGTTATTGTATGAGAAAAATTTTCGTGTTTGTCTCTTTGGATAATGTTCGGATGCACTGTTGTGATCGGCTCTTGAAAGATGTGTACTAATGATCAGATTGCCATACGATCGCTTTGAAAGTGTTAATTCGCGTCCAAATTTCTGATCATGTGTACTAGGCTTTAGAGGTACAAAGTAAAAAATAAACTAGAGTTTTGTTTGGCCAGTCAATCAGTGAATTAATTGGTGACGTTATCAGTTAATCAGTGCCAGTTTAACTACTCTCAGTCAGTTAACCAGTGAAGGTGATTGATTGTAGAAAGCTTCTATAATTTTATTTAACTGTGCAATTCTCCAACCAAACTAGAATGATTGACTAAAATAACCAGGTGATAAAGAGTGAATGCACCTAAAATGGAGAAATGGTGGTTTTAGTGGGGCTGTGTATGTTGCCCTGGTTGAGTTACTTTTCCACAGGTCCATAGTTAAAAGGCAAGATCACTGTTTTTAGGTTTACTGTACTTTTTAATTGTTTTAGTGTTTGAGATTTGCTGGCCATTGTTCATAGACTAGGAATTAGGGAGCATTTGTCAGCAACAGAACAGATGAAGATTAAGTAGTAAGTGGAATGCAGGGCAGTGGGTTTATTGTCAAATTCAAGGTGTACAATGTTGCCTGTTCTTTGCCAGTAAATAAATAGAGGTCACCTTCAGAACAATGCAGGGATGACTCATCCTTCTATTTTAATTCTAGGCTTGAAAACATCATTGCTGTTTGCTATAGCTGTTACTATTTAGAGAAGGGGCGCCCAACCAGTGGCCCGCAGAGGCCTCTGATGTGGCCCACGGAGCCCTCTGATGTGGCCCACGACATTCTGCTTTGGCATGGTGGTTTGGCAAGCCCAGATCGCAGGTTGCCGACCCGCCATCTCAGAGCATCAGTGTTGTGAATGAAGCCGGCGGTAGAGAAAGCAAGCAGCTGCAGAGCAGAACCACATAAGCCGATGCTTCCTGTATAGCGCCAGCTCCTGTCACAATCGATACCAAATGCACTCTGCCTGGGACAGCAACAGCCGGGGAAAACTGATTGGGAGACTGTAATTAAAGGTACGTTTATTACTGAAATTGCAGTGTATATATGGGCATATTTGTTTTGCAGTGGTTACTGGGCTTTTTCAAACAAATCCGCAGGTGTAGCGCAGTGCACCTGCAGGTTATCTACACTGAACCAGGCCAGTAGAAGGAGCTGTGAGCTTTGAGCGCGTAGCCTGTGAAATGTCCCACTCTATGTTTGGAGGACTGCCCTGCTGTATGACATCACTTCCACGTTCCACACTGGTTAGCATGGAGCTTCCTGTCATGTGACACCGCGGAGAAGCCTGTGCAAACGAAAATCGTCATCTCCTACACCTCACGGCCGAGGGGAAGTTTGCCAGAGTCAGCAGAGCGGCACCAACAGACCTCAGAACACCCCCATCCTCGATGGATATCATTTTCAAGTGAACCTGTAAGTATATATACTATACTTACATTAATGATTACAGTAGGATTAATTTAGTTGGCGCCTCCACCCCCTTCTTTTTTACACTTTGTACACTGAACCATAGACTTCTGTTACTACCTGTGGGTTTGGTGCGCTTTCAGAAATTGCAGCACACCTGCAGGATATAATAGAAGTCTATGGCAAAGTGCAGCTAACCTGCAGGAAAGCCACAAGTGCATGTGGTGCATCAGTGTGAAAGTAGCCTTAGCACCCAATCGGACCCTTCATTCACCTCTATGTTCATTTACCCCCGCTTACCTCCAATCCGATACGCTAAAAAAAAACAAAAAAAAAAAACAGAAGGGGATCCGTCCCCTTTCATCTGGGCGGATTGAATTGGAGGGCCTATAGAGTAGAATGGGCTGTTTCCGTGTCTGTTCAGCATATGCAGCATGGACACAGACCTGTCATCCGCCCATTCCACTCATTTCGGCCCAAGTCGCTTCAGTGGCCCTTGCTCCTCAAAAGGTTGGGCACCCCTGATTTAAAGCTCTTTCCAGGGCATAAGGGCTGACTAACCAGGGCCTTGATGCAGGTGCACAAGATTACAGTGGGGGGTATTGCGTGTACTGGTCCATTATATACCCCCGGCAAAGGTTGGTGAACATTCAGTAGAGAGCTGTAACGAAACATCCCACACTCCGCTTGAGTGCTTTCGTCATATACCACTTCCTTCCAGTCTGAATCTAGATATCAGATATTCCAACCGCTATCAACGTCAAACAAGATGATACTTGCTTGATTGCTGAACATGAACCTTTATTATAACCAGAATACAAGTCTTATATACAGTAGAAGAGGAGGTGCATACCTCCTGCTCATATTACTCTACAACACATTTGTAATCAGAAACATAAATTAACATGAGCTAATTAACTAATCCCATATGCAGCCGACGTGACTCCCTAACTACAATACACATTATCATACATCTCAACACAGAACTCCTTCATACAATTGCAGGGTCAATTAGCAACAATGGGTGAAAGACCCTTAGAAGTTATACTGGACTCATTTACATTATAAAAGACAGACAGGTGGCTGGAGTTGACATCAACGTCTCCTAACAGTATGTGTTCCAACAGTATGAATCAGTCACTCTTTCTAATATGACATATACAGGGTTCCCAGAGTCTGTGTGTCTTGAGGGGACATGGACCTAAATCCAAAGTAACACCACCTCAAGGGTCCCCAAACATACAGCTCACAAAGAGCACCGTTCCCCCAAATGCCAGGGCCCATGATCGCAAGGCAAGAGGCTAGCATTCAGTCCCCTCCAAAAGCCTCTGCCCTGGGTGAGTCTGACACATTTCTCCCCCATCAAAAGTTGACTAACAAGGTCCCAGACCTCCACCTGGTCTGGACATGCGTTAGTCGGGCAAAGTGAACTCACATAGTCAGTCCACATGATCTCCAATCTTGGCTGCAAGGAGTAGTGGACATCAGTAGGTGTGGGGCAGAGGTCATTGACTCTCTGTCCGGCTACCAGCGCTTCAGCTGGGTGATTTTTAACATTCCGGGGCTCGGTCTGCTGCTGGGCAGAGGGGCCCATCGCCCCAGCTTCCTGAAGCTGTAGAGACACTGTAGGTGCTAGGCAGAGGCCAGCGGTGCTCTGCCCTGTGCCAGTGATTCAGCTGGGAGTAGCAGCTTCACTACATCAGCTTGTCGCTGGAGAGAGGGACCGACTGCCCCGGCTCCCTGGATCTCCACAGTTGTTGCTGTTGCTGGGCAGAGGTTGGTAGCACTCTGCCCTGTTTCCAGCACTTCTGCTGGGGACTCCACAACCTCCGCCTCGGCTAACCGTTGGGGAAAGAGGCTGGATTCCTCCACTCCCAAACTGTGTAGCTGCCATTGGGGAGGTGAGCTAGCTGCTTCTTTTTCTGTTCCCTGATCTGGCTGCTGGGACGACATGTGTGTGGTACTGTCTCCCAGGTGCACGGATCTATGCTGGGGAGGAAAGAATATAGGCTAAATGGATGTGAAAGAATGAAAGGTAATAATGAAAGTGAGGGGCATACTAAAGCTGGACATACACTAAAGCCCTGTGCACACGATTGGATTTCCTATGGATTCTAATTCAATGAAGCTGACTTCCATCAGTCTTGCCTACACACCATCAGTCAAAAATCCGACCGTTCCAAACGCCGTGACGTAAAACATTCCGAAAAGCCGAGAAAAATTAAGTTCAATGCTTCTGAGCATGCGTCTACTTGATTCTGAGCATGTGTGGGTTTTTTGTCAGATGGAGTTCCACACACTACTAAGGGTGAAAATCCTGCACTAAGACCATGAGGTCAAGGTTCCAACAAGGGAGGGGGGAGGAGAGAGGGGGAGAGGAAGGAGGGGGGGAGGCGGGGAGGAAAAAAAAATATATTTGCTCGAGGGGGGATGGAGGGGGGGAGGGGAGAGGGGGAGAGATGGGGTGGGAGGGGATGGGGGAGGGGGGAGGCAGGGAGGAAGGGAAAAGGGATCTGTATCTGTACTTCCAAGGAAGAGAGAGGGAGTAAAGAAGGGAAAGAGGAAAAGAAAAAAGAAAGGGAAACTTAAATGACTGACGTAAACTGTATTAAATATAACATAAGAGGTCTAAACTCTCCTGAAAAAAGGCACATGATATTAAGGGAGCTGGAAAGGTACTCCGCAGAAATTGTTTCCCTCCAGGAGACACATCTAGCTCTAGAGTCTAACACAAAAATATATTCGCGTGCGATTCCAACCTGGTACTATGGAGATTCCCCAAACAAAAGATCAAAGGGAGTAGCCATAGGTGTAGGGAAGAATATACGTTTCATAGTAGAAGATAGAAGAGTTGACCCTGAGGGTCGCTATCTGTTCCTAAAAGGAAATCTACAGGGAAAAGAATAAACACATTAGCAAACGCATACTGCCCAAATAACCACCCCAAAAAATATTTAAATGGGATCTTAAATGCTTTGATGGACTTTAAACAAGGTCATGTAATTCTCGCAGGGGATTTAAATTTCTCAATATAACATAGACTCGATAATACGTCCGGTGCACCAATAAGAGATAGTAAACAATTAAAACTGGTCAAAAAAAAAATACATAATCATCAACTAGTAGATCCATGGAGGATAGCACACCCAAGCAAAAAAGACTATACATACTATTCTACGGTGCACGACACGTATTCGAGATTGGACCATATATTAATTGACCAAGAGCTTTTGGAACACGTAGTAGATGCCTTTATAGGAGTTACATCAATTTCAGATCATGCCCCCGTAACGGTAAAAATACGATTTAATAATATAGAACAAAGAAAGGGTACATGGAGTATAAACGAGGACCTCTTAGATAACAAAGAAGTAGGTGAGATAATATCAAAGGAAATAGAAGAATATTTCAAAATGAATAATACACCAGAAGTAAGTGTAGCAACGATATGGGAAGCTCATAAGGCTTGTATAAGAGGTAAGCTGATAGCCATAGGAGCGGGAAAGAAGCAGGAAAGAGATCTGAAAAAGAAAAACCTATTAACCACTTAAGCCCCGGACCATTTGGTAGCTAAAGGACCAGAGGTGAATTCAGAATTTTGCACTGCGCTGCTTTAACTGTAAATTGTGCGGACATGCAATGTTGTACCCAAACGAAATTTGCGTCCTTTTCTTCCCACAAATAGAGCTTTCTTTTAATGGTATTTGATTGCCTCTGCAATTTTTATTTTTTGCGATATAAACGGAAAAAGACCGAAAATTTTGAAAAAAAATGATATTTTCTACTTTTTGTTATAAGAAAAATCGAATAAACTCAATCGTAGTCATACATTTAGGCCAAAATGTATTCAGCCACATGTCTTTAGTAAAAAAAATGTCAATAAGCGTATATTTATTGGTTTGCGCAAAAGTTATAGCGTCTACAAACTAGGGTACATTTTCTGGAATTTACACAGCTTTTAATTTATGACTGCCTATCTCATTTCTTGAGGTGCTAAAATGGCAGGGCAGTACAAAACCCCCCCAAATGACCTCATTTTGGAAAGTAGACACCCCAAGGAAATTGCTTAGAGGCATGTTGAGCCCATTGAATATTTTTTTTATTGTCCCAAGTGATTGAATAATGACAAAAAAAAAAATGACAAAAAGTTGTCACTAAATGATATATTGCTCACACATGCCATGGTTATATGTGGAATTGCACCCCAAAATACATTCTGCTGCTTCTCCTGAGTACGGGGATACCACATGTGTGGGACTTTTTAGGAGCCTAGCCACGTACGGGACCCCGGAAACCAAGCACCGCCTTCAGGATTTCTAAGGGCGCAAATTTTTGATTTCACTCCTCACTACCTATCACAGTTTTGAAGGCCATAAAATGCCAAAATAGCACAAACCCCCCCCAAATGACCCCATTTTGGAAAGTAGACACCCCAAGCTGTTTGCTGAGAGGCATGGTGAGTATTTTACAGCTCTCATTTGTTTTTGAAAATGAAGAAAGAATTTTTTTTTTATTTTTTTTTTATTTTCAATTTTCAAAACTTTGTGACAAAAAGCGAGATCTGCAAAATACTCACAATACCTCTCAGCAAATAGCTTGGGGTGTCTACTTTCCAAAATGGGGTCATTTGGGGGGGTTTTGTGCCATCTGGGCATTCCATGGCCTCCGAAACTGTGATAGGCAGTGAGAAGTGAAATCAAAAATTTACACCCTTAGAAAGCCTGAAGGCGGTGATTGGTTTTTGGGGTCCCGTACGCGGCTAGGCTCCCAAAAAGTCTCACACATGTGGTATCCCCGTACTCAGGAGAAGCAACAGAATGTATTTTGGGGTGTAATTCCACATATGCCCATGGCATGTTTGAGCAATATATCATTTAGTGACAACTTTGTGCAAAAAAAAAAAAAAAATTGTCTTTTTTTCCGCAACTTGTGTCAACATATAAAATATTCCATGGACTCGACATGCCTCTCAGTATATAGCTTGGGGTGTCTACTTTCCAAAATGGGGTCATTTGGGGGGGTTTTGAACTGTTCTGGCATTTTATACACAGCATTAGGAAGCTTACATCCACTCTTCTAACCACTTGAAGACAAAGCCCTTTTTGACACTTTTTGTTTACATGAAAACATATTTTTTTTTGCAAGAAAATTATGTTGAACCCCCAAACATTATATATATTTTTAAAGCAAAGGCCCTACAGAATAAAATGGTGGGTGTTGCATTTTTTTTTCTACACAGTATTTGCGCAGCGATTTTTCAAACGCATTTTTTGGGGAAAAAATACACTTTTTTTAATTTTAATGCACTAAAACACACTATATTGCCAAAATGTTTGATGAAATAAAAAAGATGATCTTAGGCCGAGTACATAGATACCAAACACGACATGCTATAAAATTTCCCACAAACGCGCATTGGCGACAAACTACATACATTTTTAAAAGCTTTTAAAAGCCTTTACAGGTTACCCCGTTAGATTTACAGAGGAGGTCTACTGCTAAAATTTCTGCTCTCGATCTGACCTTCGCGATGATACCTCACATGCATGGTGCAATTGCTGTTTACATATGACGCCAGACCGACGCTTGCGTTCGCCATTGGGCAAGAGCAGGGCAGGACAGGGGTGCTTTTTTTTTTTTTTATTATTAATTTTGCTTTTTTATTTTATTTTTAAATTGTTCCTTCCATATAGATCTTTCCTCTGCCCTCAAAGCATCTGACCACACCAAGATCGGTGTGATAAAATGCTTTCCCAATTTCCCAATGGCGCTTTTTATATCCGGGGGGGGGACATTCCCTCCCACTAAAAACCTGCGGCGAACCTAAAAAAAATTACTGGCTACCGATCTGCATCACCGACGCTAAGACAGCGATCAGAAAAATGATCGCTTAGCGACAGTGGTGATAGGGGTGAAAGGGTTACCTGGGGGGCGATCAAGGGGGTTAAACCTTTATTAGATAATTTATGGGGGTACCTGACGCTATAAAAACCTGCGGCGAACCTAAAAAAAATTACTGGCTACCGATCTGCATCACCGACGCTAAGACAGCGATCAGAAAAATGATCGCTTAGCGACAGTGGTGATAGGGGGTGAAAGGGTTACCTGGGGGGTGATCAAGGGGGTTAAACCTTTATTAGATAATTTTATGGGGGTACATGACGCTATAAAAACCTGCGGCGAACCTAAAAAAAATACTGGCTACCGATCTGCATCACCGACGCTAAGACAGCGATCAGAAAAATGATCGCTTAGCGACAGTGGTGATAGGGGGTGAAAGGGTTACCTGGGGGGCGATCAAGGGGGTTAAACCTTTATTAGATAATTTATGGGGGTACCTGATGCTATAAAAACCTGCGGCGAACCTAAAAAAAATTACTGGCTACCGATCAGCATCACCGACGCTAAGACAGCGATCAGAAAAATGATCGCTTAGCGACAGTGGTGATAGGGTGTGAAAGGGTTACCTGGGGGGCGATCAAGGGGGTTAAACCTTTTTTAGATAATTTATGGGGGTACCCGACGCTATAAAAACCTGCGGCGAACCTAAAAAAAATTACTGGCTACCGATCTGCATCACCGACGCTAAGACAGCGATCAGAAAAATGATCGCTTAGCGACAGTGGTGATAGGGGGTGAAAGGGTTACCTGGGGGGCGATCAAGGGGGTTAAACCTTTATTAGATAATTTATGGGGGTACCCGACGCTATAAAAACCTGCGGCGAACCTAAAAAAAATTACTGGCTACCGATCGGCATCACCGACGCTAAGACAGCGATCAGAAAAATGATCGCTTAGCGACAGTTGTGATAGGGGGTGAAAGGGTTACCTGGGGGGCGATCAAGGGGGTTAAACCTTTATTAGATAATTTTATGGGGGTACATGACGCTATAAAAACCTGCGGCGAACCTAAAAATATACTGGCTACCGATCTGCATCACCGACGCTAAGACAGCGATCAGAAAAATGATCGCTTAGCGACAGTGGTGATAGGGGGTGAAAGGGTTACCTGGGGGGCGATCAAGGGGGTTAAACCTTTATTAGATCATTTATGGGGGTACCTGACGCTATAAAAACCTGCGGCGAACCTAAAAAAAATTACTGGCTACCGATCTGCATCACCGACGCTAAGACAGCGATCAGAAAAATGATCGCTTAGCGACAGTGGTGATAGGGTGTGAAAGGGTCACCTGGGGGGCGATCAAGCGGGTTAAACCTTTTTTAGATAATTTATGGGGGTACCCGACGCTATAAAAACCTGCGGCGAACCTAAAAAAAATTACTGGCTACCGATCTGCATCACCGACGCTAAGACAGCGATCAGAAAAATGATCGCTTAGCGACAGTGGTGATAGGGGGTGAAAGGGTTACCTGGGGGGCGATCAAGGGGGTTAAACCTTTATTAGATCATTTATGGGGGTACCCGACGCTATAAAAACCTGCGGCGAACCTAAAAAAAATTACTGGCTACCGATCTGCATCACCGACGCCAAGACAGAGATCAGAAAAATGATCACTTAGCTACGGCGGTGCTAGGAGGTGAAAGGGTTATCTGGGGGTGATCAAGGGGTTAAACCTTTATTAGGGGGGGGTTAGGGGGCTACACTGGACCTAAAACTAAATGTAGTGACACTTTTACAATCACAAATGTCACTGATTGCAGTGATCAGTAAATAAATGGTCACTGCAATCAGTGACACTGTGACTGGGGGCTGGGGGGTGATCTGGGGGAGCCTGGGGGGGCGATTTATGTGCCTATGTGTGCTGGTGTTAGTGTAGTGTTTGTGCACTAACCTTGATGTCTTCTTTTGTACGGCGCTCGGTATATGTGAGCGCCGCACAAGAGATGACATCACTTCCTCCTGCTTCCTCTGCCTGTGTTTACATTACACAGGCAGAGGGGGCATTCTCATTCGCCGGGAGCGATCGCGGTGGGGGTGGCCGAAATCGAACGGTCGCCCCCCCATCTCGGATCGGTCCCAGGCGAATTCCGACTGCTCACTGTACAGAAGGGGGGTCCGATTGGACCCCCCAACTGTACAAAGGCAATCACGTATACTCTACAAGATTGTGCCTGTCGGTGCCATTGTGCCGACGTATATATACAGTGAGCGATCGTTAAGTGGTTAAAGGAACTGAACGACCTGGAACAAAAAGATAAAAAACAGGTAGACAGGGAAATACACCAAAAGATAATAATTAAGAGAGGTCAACTCAGAGATTTAATGGAACAGGAAACCAGAAAAGTATTTAAAAACGTAGCAAAGGAAAGGTACGAGTGGGGGAACAAACCTAGGAAATACCTAGCGAGAATAGCAAAGGGGAAAAAAACTTTAAATAACATAGATAAAATAAAAAAACAGAAAGGAGAGATGAAATTTAAAACATCTGAAATCGCAGAAATATTTAAGACATACTATAGTACATTATATGACATTAGAGCGAAAGAGACACAACAGGAAGAGGAAAACAGGAAACGTAGAATACAGGAAGGAATACCTAGAGCAAACTAACTTACCAAAGATAACAACTGATAGTGCAGAGAGTAGGGATGAGCTCCGCGTTCGAGTCGAACATACGTTCGACTCGAACATCGTGTGTTCGATCGTTCAACGAAGATCGAACTTTTTGGGTCGTTCGCGCCAAATTCAAGTGACGCGAACGGCCCAAAATCCTGGCGCTGTGATTGGCCAAGCATGCACTGTGACCCCACATGCTTGGCCAATCACAGTGCCGGCAGCGAGGAGAGCCATAATTGGCCACAGGCAGGATGCCTGTGGCCAATTATAGCTCGGGGGGTTTAGTACACACCCCACACTATAAAAGGCCGCCAGCGTGGCGGCCTTGTGTAGTGTGTTCCGGCGTGCAGGGAAAGAGTTACTTAGGCAGGGACAGTGTTAGTGAAATTGTGTGTAGGGAGAGAGAAGGATAGGTAGGGACAGTGTCAGTGTGATATTCTGCTAAACCTTGTGTGTAGGGAGAGAGAAGGATAGGTAGGGACAGTGTCAGTGAATTCTGCTAAACCATATGTGTAGGGAGAGAGGAGGATAGGTAGGGACAGTGTCAGTGAATTCTGCTAAACCTTGTGTGTAGGGAGAGAGAAGGATAGGCAGGGACAGTGTCAGTGATATTTTTGCTAAGCCTCCTGCACAGTATACACCTGAAGCTAGCCCTTATTGCTGTGTTTTCCATGTGTGTCACACTAACAGGCATCTGCAGCACTTACAGCAGGCATATTGTGCTTCTTTCAAAATATACACCTGAAGCTAACCCTTATTGCTGTGATTTCCTGTTGTGTAACACAGGCAGGCATCTGCAGCACTTACAGCAGGAGTATTATGCTTCTTGCAAAATATACACCTGAAGCTAGCCCTTATTGCTGTGATTTCCTGTTGAGTAACACAGGCAGGCATCTGCAGCACTTACAGCAGGCGTATTGTGCTTCTTGCAAAATATACACCTGAAGCTAGCCCTTATTGCTCGTAGTTTTTTTTCTTTTGTGTTACACTAACAGGCATCTGCAGCACTTACAGCAGGCGTATTGTGCTTCTTGCAAAATATACACCTGAAGCTAGCCCTTATTGCTGTGTTTTCCGTGTGTGTCACACTAACAGGCATCTGCAGCACTTACAGCGGGCGTAGTGTGCCTCCTGCACATTATAAACCTGCAGCTACCCCTTATTGCTGGTTTTCCCATCTCCCTGCAGGCCTTTAGAATGTCTGGAAGGCAAACAAGGAGAGGCAGACAGTCAGGAGCCAATAAAAGAGGGCAAGCAGGCTCTGTTTCTAGAGACAACAGTGCTGGTCGTGGACACGGTGCATCGTCATCAGCACATGGCCATGGGACACGCTTGTCCTTATTTTCGGCAGCTGGACGTGTTGAGCCACATCATGCCGGCCGAAGACTTGGTAGAGTGGATGACCAAGCCCCCCTCATCCTCCTCATCCTCTCTCACCCAGGCTCAGGGTACTGGCAAACCAGCTGCCAAAGCGTCCTCTTCCCTCGTATCTATGTCACCATCAGTGACTCCTTCCCTAGACCCACGTGTCCTCCTGAGGAGTCCCACGAACTGTTTGAGCACAGTGTTGGGTACATGCTCCAGGAGGATGCCCAGCGTTTCGAAGGGTCTGATGATGATACCCAGCTAGAGGAAGGCAGTAGCGTGAGAGCAGAGAAAGGGGATGCTCAAGAAGGACACCAATCTGGCAGTCATGTTCCAGCAGCTGCAGCATACTGCCAGATTGGTTCCAGTGATGAGGAGGGAGGGGATGATGAGGTCACTGACTCCACGTGGGTGCCTGATAGGAGAGAGGAGGAGGATGAGGATGAGGAGAAGGCACATCTCCAAAGAGGCAGGATGCCCTCGGGGGGCCAGCGTAAGGGCAGCACACCGACTGAATCACACCGCAGAGCTCCGCCTGTGCAGGGTGCTGCCTCTGCCCGTTATTCCAAAAGTTATTTGGTGTGGGCCTTTTTTGAGTCGAGTGCATCAGATCGCACCGCTGCTGTTTGCAACATATGTCTCAAGCGTATCTCGCGTGGCCAAAACATCAGCCGCTTGGGCACCACATGCTTGACCAGACATATGTTGACCTGCCATGCAGCTCGTTGGCAAGCCTATCTTAAAGACCCACACCAAAGAACAAAGCGGACCTCTCCTTGCTCCGCATCAGCTGGGATCTCCAACCCCACTATACCTTCAGTCCTCTCTGAAACCTGCTCTGAGAGGAATGAAGGTGTAGAATTAGGTGTGTCACAGCCAAGTACTTGCGGGCACTCTGCTAGCAGTACAACGACGTCCGATTCTAGCAGGCAAATTTCTCTGCCCCAGCTGCTGGACCGTTGAAAGAAGTTCACTCCCAGCCATCCACATGCCCAGCGGTTGAATGCTAGCTTGGCTAAATTGCTAGCAATTCAACTGCTGCCTTTTCAGTTGGTAGACTCGGCCCCCTTCCGTGAGTTTGTGCAATGTACGGTTCCTCAGTGGCAGGTTCCCAAAACGCCACTTTTTCTCACGGAAGGCGATTCCGGCTCTCTACCGGCATGTGGAAGGCAATGTCCATGCCTAACTGGACAGGGCGGTCAGCGGTAAGGTGCATATTACCGCTAACTCATGGTCCAGCAGGCATGAACAGGGACGTTACCTTTCTTTCATGGCCCATTGGGTCACTCTTTTGGCAGCTGGGAAGGATGCAGGATAAGGTGCAGTAGTGTTGGAGGTTGTTCCGCCGCCACGCCTCCAAAATGCTACTACTGGTTGTGACACACCTCTCTCCTCCACCCCCTCCTCTTCTTCTTCCTCCATGGCCTCTTCCTGTGCTTTGTCCTCGGAACCAGCAGTGCTCCGTAGGCGTTCAAGGGGCTACGCAAGTACGCAGGCAAAAAGATGCCATGCCGTGCTTGCGCTGGTGTGTTTGGGGGACAGGAGCCACACTGGGGCAGAGGTTCTGTCAGCTCTGCAGGGGCAGGCCGAGAGGTGGTTGACGCCATGCCAGCTTAAGGCAGGAATGGTGGTTTGCGACAATGGCACCAACCTCCTCTCCGCCCTCCGACAGGGACAACTGACCCATGTGCCCTGTGTGGCTCACGTCCTTAACCTGGTGGTGCAGCGGTTCTTGGGCAGGTACCCGGGCTTACAGGATGTCCTGAGGCAGGCCAGGAAAGTCTGTGTGCATTACCGCAGATCATATAATGCCAGTGCTCGGCTGGCTGAGCTGCAAAAGGAGTTGAACCTGCCCAAGAACCGCCTTATATGTGACATGCCCACCAGGTGGAACTCAACGTTGGCCATGCTGCAGCGGCTGCACATGCAGCAGAGGGCCATCAATGAGTACTTGTGCGACTATGGCACCAGGACAGGGTCAGGGGAGCTCGGGTTTTTTTCACCACGCCAGTGGGGCATGATCAGGGATGCATGCACTGTCCTGGCACCATTTGAGGAGGCCACGAGGATGGTGAGCAGTGACAGTGCATGCATCAGTGACACTGTACCTCTTGTCCACCTGTTGGAACATACGCTGCGTGGAATAATGGACAGGGCACTTGAGGCAGAACAGAGGCAGGAAGAGGAGGACTTCCTTGCCTCTCAAGGCCCCCTTTACCCAGACAGTGTTCCTTCTGTCCCACCCATCGCACAGGAAGAGGAGGAGGAGGAGGAGGATTGTGTCAGCATGGAGGTGGAGCCTGGCACTCAGCATCATCAGCAGCAGTCTTTTAGGGATGATTTACAGTCCCAAGAAACCCGTGGACTTGTACGTGGCTGGGAGGAGGTGGCTGCGAATCTTTTCATCCTTAGTGACCCAGAGGACTCCGGACCGAATGCCTCAGCTAACCTACACTGCATGGCCTCCCTGATCCTGCAAAGTCTGCGGAAGGATCCTCGTATTCTTCGGATCAAGGAGAGGGACCATTACTGGTGGGCCACTCTCCTTGATCCACGGTACAAGGGTAAGGTTGCGGACCTTATCTTACCGTTGCAGAGGGAGCAGAGAATGAGACAACTCCGGGAGGCCTTGCAGAAAGGTCTGTGCAACGCGTTCCCAGAGACTGGGAGGTTACAAACTCCTGGTCCTGGACAACGATTTGCTGAGGCTTCGGTCAGTCAAAGAAGGAGCGGTGGGGAAGGTGGCCGTCTGACCGATGCGTTCAGACAATTCTTTAGTCCGCAGCCCCAAGGTATGATCGGTTCCAGCAACCATCGCCAGCGTCTGATATACATGGTACAGGAATACCTAGGGGCAAGGTCAGACTTGGACCCCTTCCCCACCGAAAATCCTCTGGCTTACTATGTCTTGAGGATGGATCACTGGCCAGAGCTTGCACAGTATGCAATTGAGCTACTGGCCTGTCCTGCATCCAGCGTTCTTTCGGAACGCACATTCAGTGCTGCTGGAGGATTTGTCACGGATCACAAGGTGCGCCTGTCCACCGACTCGGTTGATCGACTGACCTTCATAAAGATGAACCAGTCTTGGATCACCACCAGCTACCAAGCACCTGAAGCTGATATAACAGAATAATTTATTTTCAAATGTCACATCCCTTCAAGACTGATGCTGAGGCTGAGTGACTGTCCTGTTATGTTGACTGACTATCCTCCTCCTCCTCAATTCATGATGATAGCTTGGAAGAACATTTTTGTTTCTGGGTGCCGCCACCAGTGGCTAAGGCCCAATTTTTCAGCCCCTGTTTAACAGGGGCGTGTAATTACAATTTTTGATGCAATACTTTGCAACAGGGCTCATTGCTGTGCTCCAAGTACAGTATCTGTGAGGGGTTGCAGTGTTATGGCAACACCACCACCACCAAAGGCCCAATTTTTCAGCCCCTGTTCAACAGGGGCATGCAATTACAATTCTTGATCTAAAAATTCACAGCAGGGCCCATTCATGCGCCCACCAAGAGTAACTGTGAGGGCTCACAGTGTTGTGACAACACCACCACCACCACCACCACCAAAGGCCCAATTTTTCAGCCCCTGTTCAACAGGGGCATGCAATTACAATTCTTGATCTAATAATTCACAGCAGGGCCCATTCATGCGCCCACCAAGAGTAACTGTGAGGGCTTACAGTGTTGTGGCACCAGCACCACCACCAAAGGCCCAATTTTTCCTACCACTGTTCAACAATGGCATGTAAATACAATTCCTGATATAATAGTTCACAGCAGGGCGTTCCAGCGCCCACCAAGAGTAACTGTGAGGGCTTACAGTGCTGTGGCAACACCGACACCTAAGGGGCAAATTTCTGCAGAGTATATACGGCAGGCCCCTACTTTCAAACATCCAACTTACAAACGACTCCTACTTGCAAACGGAAGGAGACAACAGGAAGTGAGAGGAAATCTACCCCTAGGAAGGGAAATTCTCTCCTGTAAGAGTTAATATGGGAAAAAGGTGTGTCTCCTCTCTACTGATGCTTTATCACCAATCCTTGTTTCAATAAAAACACCACTTTTCAAAAACATTTGTCATTGGGACGGAAAGTGAGGTGAAATGTTCTGAACAGGGGCACAAACAGCAAAACAAATGTTACAGGGGTGATAACCCTTCCCTATGTTTTCCAAAAAGCTTGAAAATATTTTTTTTTGCTGGAGCTACACTTAAACAATGTACCTGTTCAAAATTACAAACAGATTCAACTTAAGAACAAACCTACAGTCCTTGTCTTGTTTGCACTGCCTGTATACTGCTGTTCAGAGTATATAGGGCCTTTTTAATTTTGTGTGCGGGGTTGCCCTTAATATCCATACAAGACCCAAAGGGGCTGGTAATGGGTTGGGGTGGGGGGGGGTGGTGATGGGGTAGCTGTGCCCCATTTTTCTCAAAGATTTTCATCCATATTACCGGGACCAGACATTACATTAAAGCCGCAAGCAGTTTTAAACTGCTTTTTTTCCTTTAGAAATGTCATTTTGTGCAGGGACAGTTCTAAACACGGGAAACACGTGC
This sequence comes from Rana muscosa, assembly GCA_029206835.1. Classification (NCBI taxonomy): domain Eukaryota; kingdom Metazoa; phylum Chordata; class Amphibia; order Anura; family Ranidae; genus Rana; species Rana muscosa. The sequence continues at coordinate 285,196,788 of CM055119.1, read as the reverse complement.
CACTTCACAGGCATACTTTGGACACCCCCCAGGTACGATATTTAAAGGAATATTTGACTTTTTTTTTTTCACTTTATGCATCATTAAAATGACTGCTCCCGAAAAACGGCAGTTTTTAAAACTTTGTTTTGCATTGATACATGTCCCCTGGTGCAGAACTCGGGTTCCCAAACCCTTTTTAGGACAATAACATGCATATTAGTCGTTATAATTAGCACTTTAGATTTCGAACGTTCGCATCCATTGTATTTAATAGGGTTCTAACGTTCGTGCCAACTTTCGGTCCGTTCGTGGGTTCTGGTGCGAACCGAACCCGGGGGTGTTCGGCTCATCCCTAGCAGAGAGTATAGAAGACCCAATTACGCAAGAAGAAATAAATAAAGCCCTTCAAGAAACAGCAGGGGGGAAAAGCCCAGGACCCGACGGATTTCAGATTAAGTACTATAAAAAAAATTAAAACCAGTTGGTCCCAGAACTATGTAACTATTTTAACAGGATAGGGGAAGATGTAGAAATAAGGAGAGAATCCCTCCTTGCCATTATTTCTATTATACCAAAAATAGGAAAAGATGGAACTATATGCTCCAGCTATCGACCCATAGCATTATTAAACACAGACATAAAGCTATATGCAAAAGTATTGGCAACGAGATAAAAAAATTTAATGCCGGAACTAATTAACGCAGATCAGACGGGCTTCATGGCAGGGAGGGAAGGTAGAGATAATAGTATAAGAACTCTATTATTAATTCAGAAAGAAAGAGAGAGGAAACCCCCAGTCGTACTCATGTCAATAGATGCGGAAAAAGCATTTGACCGAGTCGACTGGGGGTTTATGATGGATACACTTAGGTATGTAGGTCTGGGGCCAAAGTACATGAGATGGATTAAAAACCTATATACCCACCCAACGGCTAGGGTAAAAGTAAATGGGAGTGTGTCGTCGGTATTTGGGATGTATAATGGAACGAGACAAGGGTGCCCGCTCTCACCCCTCCTGTATGTGTTGGCATTAGAACCATTACTGTCAAATATACGGAATAGTCAGGATATAGGGGGTGTGAGAATCGGAGAGGAGGAACATAAAGTGGCAGCGTATGCAGACAACATACTCCTATACCTAACAAGACCAAGGCTGTCATTGCCCAATGTGATCAAAGAAATAAAAAAATATGGGGAGCTTTAAAATTTTAAGATTAATCCAATTAAGACAGTAATTTTGAATTTAGGTATAGACAAAGAGGAAGAAAGATTATTACAGAGAGAATTCCCGTTTACCTGGGAGAAAAAAACTTTAACGTACCTAGGAATTAAAATAACACCAACGCTAAAAGGACTGTACACGGCCAACTTTATTCCTTTATTAAATGAAATCAAAGCAGAACTAAAAAACACCTCCAAGAGACCCATTACATGGACAGGAAGGATCAACATATTAAAAATGATGATCCTACCGAAAGTAATATATAAGCTTCAGATGCTCCCAATAGAAATACCCCAATTTTTCTTTAGGCTGATTAGAACAATTATCTTAAACTACATATGGCAAGGTAAAAAAGCTAGAATTAACTATACACTGTTAACCCGGGGGAAGAAAAGAGGGGGGATGGCCCTACCAGACTTAAAAAGATATCACAAAGCGATCATATTAGCCAGATTAGTAGAATGGGCCAATTCACATACAAAAAAGAAGTGGGCACAAATGGAAGACACATTAAGTAAGACTCATTTAAAAAAAGCATATGGATACCACCGAAATTTAGAGCACTAGGTAAAGAAACACATAATATAACTAGAAATATACTTAAATCGTGGGATACATTATATAGACACGAAAAATGGAAATATAACTCTCCATTAATTCCATTAGCAGACACAGAGTTCTTCATACCAGGAAATGACACACGATTGGGAAAACAAATGGGAACTGCACAATTAAAGTGGTTGTAAACCCACTTTTTTAACTTGCACCTACAGGTAAGCCTAGATTAAGGCTTACCTGTAGGTGCAAGAAATATCTCCTAAACCTACACGGTTTAGGAGATATTTAGTTCAATGACAGGCGCCGCTGTCTACAGCGCATGCGCGCTATAGACAACGGCGCATTCATGGGGTTAATCCTATTCACAAATTCGGCTAGGTCGCAGCATTTGACGACGTAGCCGAAATCGACGGCTCATGCGCGCATGCGCGGAGTGACGTCTTCGCCGCTCCGGCCAATCACAGCCCTGGAGCGGCGCTGTGATTGGCTGGAGCAGCGATACTCGGAAGTAACCTTCCGGCTATCGCCGCAGCGATGGATGCGGCTGAAGAGGGAGACCAGGACGGCTTCGGGGGCCCCGATCTAAGGTAAGTGATGCATAATGAGCTATTATGCTAGTCATATTAGCTCATTATGCCTTTCTCTTACAGGTAGTTTTAAAAAAAAAAAAAATTCTAAGGGTTTACAACCACTTTAAAGGACATTACCTTACTAGGAAAAATAATGACAAAACAAGAGTTAAGTAAGAAGCACGCGTGGAACCAGCTTAGTGACTGGGAATATCTCCAAATAAAACACTTAGTAAGCACCATCCCACAACCAATTAGAAACGAAAAAGCGCTAACCCCCATAGAAAAGATATGTAGTATAGAGAAGCCTCTGAGACATGGTATATCGCAGATATATAAAATATTAACAGAATTAGAAACGGAAGGTTCACTACCCTTCGTAGAAAAATGGAGCCAAGATCTAGGTAAAGAAATAGAGGAAAAACAAATAATAGAATCAGTTTATAGTTTTGCATCCGACATAGCGACGATAGAAACAAACTATAAAAACATGGTACGTTGGCATTTGACCCCAGAGAGAATGAATAAAATACATCCTAAAAACTCCCCAATGTGTGGGAGGGGATGTGGGCAATTAGGAACGACAATTCATATGTGGTGGGAATGCCCAAAAATAGAGGAGTATTGGACTGAAATCCTGAGTTATATAGAAGTAGTAACTGGAGAAAAAGTTTTACAAAACGCCTGGACATGCCTATTCCACGGCACAAACAAAACAAAAAAGCAATACAGAAAAACGTTAGTCCCATCCCTGCTAAACGCGGCAAAGGGGTTAATTCCAAAAAATTGGTTATCAATAAAAAAGCCAACCATAAAAGAATGGATACAGCAAGTGGACTATATCTCTGAGATGGAATACCTGAGACGGGGAGAGCAGGGAAGGGGGGAAAGTAACAGAGAAATATGGTAAAAATGGAGAGTTTTTAAATTGTCAGATAAATATGCGAAGGGAATGATAGAAAAAGATAAATAATAAAACAGAGTTATGCCGCGTACACACGACCGTTTTTAATGTCATGAAAAAAACGTAGTTTTTCTCAACGTTATTTTTCGTGTTTCCTCTCAAGCCTGCCTTGCCTACACACTATCGTGAAAAAAAATGATCTAGCAAAGCGCGGTGACGTCCAACACGTACGACGGCACTATAAAGGGGAAGTTTCATTATGTTCGCGCCACCCTTTTGGCTGCTTTTGCTGATTTCGTGTTACCGCGTGTTAGTAAAAGTTTGGGAAGAGACGGTTCGCGCTTTTCAGTCTTCGTGCTCTAAAGATAGTTTTCGGGAGTTCAGTTTGTGCTTGTGGGTTCGTATCTGTCTTTCAGTGCTTGTAGTCAGTTCGTATCTGTTTTTGCAGTGCGTTGTTGTCCGCTCGTTACTGTTTTTCAGCTCGTTCTTCAGAGGCCTTGCTGTTCTTCAGTGCGTTCTTTTAGTTCGTTCTGATTAGACGACCGTTTTGAAGCCATGTTGCGGGTACGTTCTTGTCGCCGAGATCGCGCTGTGCTTGCTTCTGGGCTTGTTGCTATGTCCCAGATCCGGTCCATGAACAGGGTGAGGAGGAGTTCTTGGACCAAGAATTGGTTGCTCCAGCAGGACCAATTCTGTCACATGCCTCTGCTGCGGGAGATCCAGGAGAATAACCCTGATGACTTCAGGAATTTTCTTAGGATGTCTGACCCCGTTTTTCAGCAGCTCTTGGCTTTGGTGTCCCCCTATATCACCAGGCAGGACACCGTTATGCGGGAAGCCATTACTGCTGAGCAGAGGCTCATCGCCACGTTGCGATACCTGGCAACTGGGAGAAGCTTGCAGGACCTCAAGTTCTCGACAGGCATCTCCCCCCAGGCTCTGGGCGTCATTATCCCAGAAACCTGCTCTGCCATTATCCAAGTCCTTCAGGAGGACTATATTAAGGTAAGTTTTCTCCTTTATAAACATCACAATCTATGTTTTTTATGCTTGCTAATGTATAGTATTTTTTTAACTGTCTCTAATTACCATGATTCTAATATGCTGTGAATGTCCCCTTTGTCCCCATGCATGTTGTAAGCTTTTAATGTTCCTTTTTTTGGGCCTACATGCATATTTTCAAAAACCAACCTCTCCAGCATTATATCCTGGGCCCAAACACACCTAGCCTAGTCACTCCCCAATGTTTTTTTGTCCGCTCCATTGTAGTGCTTAGCTTGCCCAAACCCCCCCCCCCCCCATAATTATTTGCTTTTGTCTAATATAACAAAATAAATTACATAGTACTAGAGCTTTTATTTATGATGTCCCCAACTCATCTCAACCCCCCCACCCTAAAATAATTTCACAGGTCCATCAGAGTGGGTGATGTTTTTTGTGCTCATTTTTAGCTCTTATTAAAGCGGAGCTCCACCCTAAAGTTGATTTTCCACTCATCGTAACCCTCCCCCCCTCCGGTGTCAAAATTGACACCTTTCAGGGGGGAGGGGGGTTTAAGACAGGAATTTTCACCCAAATCCGGGAGTCCACTCTGCGGCAAATCTGCCGGAGACAAGTCACTTCCCGCAGAATACCCGTAGTGTTCTTGGAGACACTTGGCTCCCAGAACACAGGAGGACCAGTCAGAACTGCGCAGAGCTTCTCGTGCATGTGCGGTAGGGAACCGGGCAGTGAAGCCGCAAGGCTTCTCTTCCTGGTTCCCTCATCGAGGATGGCGGAGGGGGCAGCAGAGTGACGAGCGATCGTTCGTCCTCTGCTGCGGGCGTCGCTGGACTCCAGGACAGGTAAGTGTCCAATTCTAAAAAGTCTGCAGCTGCTGTAGCTGTAGCTGCTGGGTAATTTTTTATTATTTTGGCTGCGGAGCTCCGCTCTAAAATACTCCTTCCAAATTAATGCTATACTGATGTTTTGCCCAGAGGGTTTTGTGATAACATGCTTGCAATGTTTAGGTAGCAAAGTATATTAATTTTTATTTTGGGTTTGACTCCACAGTTACCATCGACGCCACAGGAATGGCAGAATGTGGCATCTGAGTTTTCTCAGCGGTGGAACTTTCCCAACTGTGGAGGAGCCATTGATGGCAAGTACGTCCGCATCGTGCCACCACTCCAATAGGGATCCTTTTTTTTTAATTATAAAGGGTTCCACAGTATTGTGCTGATGGCGGTGGTGTCTGCCAACTATGATTTTCTTTATATTGATGTTGGGAAAAATGGGCGGATGTCTGATGGTGGTGTTTTTGCCCAGACCGATTTTGCCGACCGGCTTCTATCAGAGGACCTGGCATTGCCACCTGCGGAAGAAAATGAACATGGCCTCCCCTTTGTTTTCCTGGCAGATGAGGCATTTGCGCTTATACCCCATTTGATGAGGCCTTTTCCACAAAGGACCCTCACCCCTGAGAGGAGGGTCTTTAATTATAGGCTGGCCAGAGCGAGAAGGGTGGTTGAAAATGCCTTTGGCATCATGGCCAGTCGTTTCCGCATTTTTATGACTGCTCTCAACATGGCGGAGTATAAATGGAACCATTTAATCATGTGCTGTTGCATCCAACACAATTATTTAAAAAAAAATTCAAACAATTACCTCTCTTCAGTTGCCCTTCAGGGCACACAGTTCTCGGATGGACCATTGCCAGCCCAGGTAGCTGGCCCTACAGGCTTGGCCCCCCAAAGCGGGCGTGATGTGCGCCAACGCTATGTTGAATATTTTATGGGTAGGGGGGCCATTGCAATGCCTGATCATATTTAAAACAATCTTTGGAATAATAAAAAAAAATAGAATGAAAACATCTTGTTTGCTTTTATTTTGTTTGATTTGTTCTTTCTCCTAGGTCAGTGATGGTGAACCTTGGCACTCCAGATGTTTTGCAACTACGTTTCCCATGATGCTCAACTCCACTGCAGAGTGCCTTAGCAACATGGGAAATGTAGTTGAAAACCATCTGGGGTGCCAAGGTTCACCATCACTTTCCTAGGTTATACTAGTGCAGTTGTAGTGCCATGTTTTTTTTTCTCAAGTAAATTACCATCATTTTGAGTGTAAACACACCCATTTTTTTTTGGGGGGGGGCAACATTAATATAAGAAGCCACACATTGTTAATTTCTAAATATTTTTAATAGGAGCATAAAATTTGGGTTATTTTTATAAAAATACAACAATTTTTTTTTTTTTGGGGATAATTTTTTGGCTAAAACGCATGAAACAAATGTACCACATGTACAATAGTAATTTTAAAAATTAAAAGCTTCTCAAAAAAATGAGAAAATCAACAATTCAAAAAAAAATAACAAAACATAATTTTCAAACATATAAAAGTTTTAAACCCTCCCAAGAACCTGTTCTATTTTTTTTATTCTTTGCTCCAACTGCTTGGTGTTTTGCCTCATCTGGAACAAGTTATCTTTCATTTGTTCCAGCTCACGAGAGCAGACCCTCAGTTCTTTGACCAACATCTGGGCAGTGTGGCTGGTGAAGGTTGCTTGGGCCGCAGGCATTAAAGTACCTTAAATTAGAAAAATAAAAACGTCTTACTAAATATACAGGCCTACATCTATTACCTGAGGCTGTGGTGTATGACACTGACCTGTTGAGTTGCCATTTCCCTCTTCTTCAGCCACATCCTGCGGTTGTGGGTCTTGTGTTGGTGGTGTGGGGTTTGCAGCCTCCTGTCTCTTAGCTCTTTGAAGCCCTATGAGATAGAACCCAAAGGTAGACTTGAGTAACTAAATATATTTAGGCCTGAAAGAGGAATATTAATCATTTTTTGGAAGTGTGGTACAATTGTATTTTTGGAAATTATTTCTAAGCTGAACACATGATTGTATCCATTTCCCAAGCTGGTAGAATAATCTATTTTGGTCAGGTTTCACACATGGAAACACACCAAGTATCCACTGGATCACCTGTGTGTGACACCATCAAAAGGTTGTTCTTGTGGCCCACACTTGTGCTAATGAGTCCAGATGTGTAACCAGTTACATTAGTTAAATATAGTTACCAACACATACACAATAGTGATGAGCCGAACACCCCCGGGTTCGGTTCGCACCAGAACCCGCGAACGGACCGAAAGTTCGTACGAACATTAGAACCCTATTAAATACAATGGATGCGAACGTTCGAATTCTAAAGTGCTAATTATAACAACTATTATGCATGTTATTGTCCTAAAAAGGGTTTGGGAACCCGGGTTCTGCACCAGGGGACATGTATCAATGCAAAAAGAAGTTTTAAAAACGGTCGTTTTTCGGGAGCAGTCATTTTAATGATGCATAAAGTGAAAAAAAAAAAGTCAAATATTCCTTTAAATATCGTACCTGGGGGGTGTCTAAAGTATGCCTGTGAAGTGCCACGTGTTTCCCGTGTTTAGAACTGTCCCTGCACAAAATGACACTTCTAAAGGAAAAAAAAGCCATTTAAAACTGCTTGCGGCTTTAATGTAATGTCTGGTCCCGGTAATATGGATGAAAATCTTTAAGAAAAATGGCATAGCTACCCCATGACCCCCCCCCCCCCCTACCCCAGCCCATTACCAGCCCCTTTGGGTCTTGTATGGATATTAAGGGGAACCCCGCACATAAAATAAAAAAGGCCCTATATACTCTGAACAGCCGTATACAGGCGGTGGATACAAGACAGGGACTGTAGGTTTGTTCTTATGTAGAATCTGTTTGTAATTTTGAACAGGTACATTGTTTAAGTGTAGCTCCAGCCCAAAAATCTATTTTTAAACTTTTTGGAAAACATAGGTAAGGGTTATCACCCCTGTAACATTTGTTTTGCTGTCTGTGCCCCTGTTCAGAACATTTCACCTCACTTTCCGTCCCAATGACAACTGTTTTTGAAATGTGGTGTTTTTCTTGAAACAAGGATTGCTGATAAAGCATCAGTACAGAGGAGACACCTTTCTCCCATATTAATTCTTACAGGAGAGAATTTTCCTTCCTAGGGGTAGATTTCCTCTCACTTCCTGTTGTCTTCTTGCGTTTGCAAGTAGGAGTCGTTTGTAAGTTGGATGTTTGAAAGTAGGGACCTGCCGTAGATACTCTGCAGAAATAGGCCCCTTAGTTGTTGGTGTTGGCACAACACTGTAAGCACTCACAGTTACTCTTGGTTGGTGCTGGAACGCCCTGCTGTCAACTATTATATCAGGAATTGTAATTACATATAATTGTTGAACAGTGGTAGTAAAAATTGGGCCTTTGATGGTGGTGCTGGTGCCACAACACTGTAAGCCCTGACAGTTACTCTTGGTGGGTGCAGCAATGGGCCCTGCTGTGAATTATTAGATCAAGAATTGTAATTGCATGCCCCTGTTGAACAGGGGCTGAAAAATTGGGCCTTTGGTGGTGGTGGTGGTGTTGACACAACACTGTAAGCCCTCAGAGTTACTCTTGGTGGGTGCAGGAATGGGCCCTGCTGTGAATTATTAGATCAAGAATTGTAATTACATGCCCCTGTTGAACAGGGGCTGAAAAATTGGGCCTTAGGCACTGGTGGCACAACACTACAACCCCTCACAGATACTGTACTTGGAGCACAGCAATGAGCCCTGTTGCAAAGTATTGCTTCAAAAATTGTAATGACACGCCCCTGTTAAACAGGGGCTGAAAAATTGGGCCTTAGGCACTGGTGCCACAACACTCCAACCCCTCACAGATACTGTACTTGGAGCACAGCAATGAGCCCTATGGCAAATTATTGCTAAAAAAATTGTAATTACACGCCCCTGTAAAACAGGGGCTGAAAAATTGGGCCTTAGCCACTGGTGGCGGCACCCATAAACAAAAATGATCTTCCAAGCTATCATCATCAATCGTATCATTGAGGACTCGGAGGAGGAGGATAGCCAGTCAACATAACAGCACAGACACTCAGCATCAGCATCAGTCTTGAAGGGATGTGACATGTTAAAATCAATTAGTCTGTTATATCAGCATCAGGTGTGTGGTAGCTGGTGGTGATCCAAGACTGGTTCATCTTGATGAAAGTCAGTCGATCAACCGAGTCGGTGGACAGGCGCACCCTGTGATCCGTGACAAATCCTCCAGCAGCACTGAATGTGCGTTCCGAAAGAACGCTGGATGCAGGACAGGCCAGTAGCTCAATTGCATACTGTGCAAGCTCTGGCCAGTGATCCATCCTCAAGACCCAGTAAGCCAGAGGATTTTCGGTGGGGAAGGTGTCCAAGTCTGACCTTGCCCCTAGATATTCCTGCACCATGTTTATCAGACGCTGGCGATGGTTGCTGGAACCAATCATACTTTGGGGCTGCGGACTAAAGAATTGTCTGAACGCATCGGTCAGACGGCCACCTTCCCCACCGCTCCTTCTTTGACTGGCCGAAGCCTCAGCAACTCATTGTCCTGGACCAGGAGTTTGTAACCTCCCAGTCTCTGGGAACGCGTTGCACAGACCTTTCTGCAAGGCCTCCCGGAGTTGTCTCATCCTCTGCTCCCTCTGCGACGGTAACATAAGGTCCGCAACCTTACCCTTGTACCGTGGATCAAGGAGAGTGGCAGGCCAGTAATGGTCCCTCTCCTTGATCCGAAGAATACGAGGATCCTTCCGCAGACTTTGCAGGATCAGGGAGGCCATGCAGCGTAGGTTTGCTGAGGCATTCGCTCCGGAGTCCTCTGGGTCACTAAGGACGACATGATCCGCAGTCACCTCCTCCCAGCCACGTACAAGTCCACTGGTTTCTTGGGACTGTAAATCATCCCTAAAAGACTGCTGCTGATGATGCTGAGTGCCAGCCTCCACCTCCATGCTGACACAATCCTCCTCCTCCTCCTCCTCCTCTTCCTCTTCCTGTGCGATGGGTGGGACAGAAGGAACACTGTCTGGGTAAAGGGGGCCTTGAGAGGCAAGGAAGTCCTCCTCTTCCTGCCTCTGTTCTGCCTCAAGTGCCCTGTCCATTATTCCACGCAGCGTGTGCTCCAACAGGTGGACAAGAGGTACAGTGTCACTGATGCATGCACTGTCACTGCTCACCATCCTCGTGGCCTCCTCAAATGGTGCCAGGACAGTGCATGCATCCCTGATCATGCCCCACTGGCGTGGAGAAAAAAAACCAAGCTCCCCTGACCCTGTCCTGGTGCCGTAGTCGCACAGGTACTCATTGATGGCCCTCTGCTGCGTGTGCAGCCGCTGCAGCATGGCCAACGTTGAGTTCCACCTGGTGGGCATGTCACATATAAGGCGGTTCTTGGGCAGGTTCAACTCCTTTTGCAGCTCAGCCAGGCGAGCACTGGCATTATAAGATCTGCGGAAATGCACACAGACTTTCCTGGCCTGCCTCAGGACATCCTGTAAGCCCGGGTACCTGCCCAAGAACCGCTGCACCACCAGGTTAAGGACGTGAGCCACACAGGGCACATGGGTCAGTTGTCCCTGTCGGAGGGCGGAGAGGAGGTTGGTGCCATTGTCGCAAACCACCATTCCTGGCTTAAGCTGGCGTGGCGTCAACCACCTCTCGGCCTGGCCCTGCAGAGCAGACAGGACCTCTGCCCCAGTGTGGCTTCTGTCCCCCAAACACACCAGCGCAAGCACGGCATGGCATCTTTTTGCCTGCGTACTTGCGTAGCCCCGTGAACGGCTACGGAGCACCGCTGGTTCATAGGACAAACCACAGGAAGAGGCCATGGAGGAAGAAGAAGAAGAGGAGGGGGTGGAGGAGAGAGGTGTGTCACAACCAGTAGTAGCATTTTGGAGGCGTGGCGGTGGGACAACCTCCAACACTACTGCACCTTGTCCTGCATCCTTCCCAGCTGCCAAAAGAGTGACCCAATGGGCCGTGAAAGAAAGGTAACGTCCCTGTCCATGCCTGCTGGACCATGAGTCAGCGGTAATATGCACCTTACCGCTGACCGCCCTGTCCAGCGAGGCCAAGACATTGCCTTCCACATGCCGGTAGAGAGCCGGAATAGCCTTCCGTGAGAAAAAGTGGCGTTTGGGAACCTGCCACTGAGGAACCGCACATTGCACAAACTCACGGAAGGGGGCCGAGTCTACCAACTGAAAAGGCAGCAGTTGAAGCGCTAGCAATTTAGCCAAGCTAGCATTCAACCGCTGGGCATGTGGATGGCTGGGAGTGAACTTCTTTCGACGGTCCAGCAGCTGGGGCAGGGAAATTTGCCTGCTAGAATCGGACGTCGGTGTACTGCTAGCAGAGTGGCCGCAAGTACTTGGCTGTGACACACCTAATTCTACACCTTCATTCCTCTCAGTGCATGTTTCAGAGAGGACTGAAGTTATAGTGGGGTTGGAAATCCCAGCTGATGCGGTGCAAGGAGAGGTCCGCTTTGTTCTTTGGTGTGGGTCTTTGAGGTAGGCTTGCCAACGAGCTGCATGGCAGGTCAACATATGTCTGGTCAGGCATGTGGTACCCAAGCGGCTGATGTTTTGGCCACGCGATATACGCTTGAGACATATGTTGCAAACAGCAGCTGTGCGATCTGATGCACTAGCCTCAAAAAAGGCCCACACCAAGGAACTTTTTGAATGACGGGCAGAGGCAGCGCCCTGCACAGGCGGAGCTCTGCGGTGTGATTCCGTCGGTGTACTGCCCTTACGCTGGCCACCAAAGGGCATCCTGTCTCGTTGGAGATGTGCCTCCTCCTCATCCTCCTCTCTCCTATTAGGCACCCACGTGGAGTCAGTGACCTCATCATCCCCTCCCTCCTCATCACTGGAGCCAATCTGGCAGTATGCTGCAGCTGCTGGAACATGACTGCCAGATTGGTGTCCTTCTTGAGCATCCCCTCTGTCTGCTCTCACCCTACTGCCTTCCTGTAGCTGGGTTTCATCATCAGACCCTTCGAAACGCTGGGCATCCTCCTGGAGCATGTACCCAACACTGTGCTCAAACAGTTCGGGGGACTCCTCAGGAGGAGGACATGGTGGGTCTAGGGAAGGAGTGACTGATGATGAGTCTGACATTGATACCAGGGAAGAGGACGCTTTGGCAGCTGCTTTGCCAGTACCCTGAGCCTGGGTGAGAGAGGATGAGGAGGAGGAGGAGGGCTTGGTCATCCACTCTACCAAGTCTTCGGCATGATGTGGCTCAACATGTCCAGCTGCGGAAAAGAAGGACAAGCGTGTCCCATGGCCATGTGCTGATGACAATGCACCGCGTCCACGACCAGCACTGTTGCCCCCAGACACAGAGCCTGCTTGCCCTCTTTTATTGCCTCCTGACTGTCTGCCTCTCCTTGTTTGCCTTCCAGACATTCTAATAGATGGCCTGCAGGGAGATGGTAAAAAAGCAATAAGGGCTACCTTCAGGTGTCCTTCTCTGTCCCTTGAAACAAGGACTTGCACAGTGAAAGAAACTGACACTCTCCCTACCTACAGTTTTCTGTCCCTAGAAAAAATGTTTTTTTTAAGCACAATATAGCACAAGGAGAATTCACTCACTGTCCTTCCAGGTCCCTAGAAACAAGGACTTACACAGTGAAAGAAACTGACACTCTCCCTACCTACAGTTTTCTGTCTCTAGAAAAAATGTGTTTTTTAAGCACAATATAGCACAAGGAGAATTCACTCACTGTCCTTCCAGGTCCCTGGAAACAAGGACTTGCACAGTGAAAGAAACTGACACTCTCCCTACCTACAGTTTTCTGTCCCTAGAAAAAATGTTTTTTTTAAGCACAATAAAGCACAAGGAGAATTCACTCACTGTCCTTCCAGGTCCCTAGAAACAAGGACTTACACAGTGAAAGAAACTGACACTCTCCCTACCTACAGTTTTCTGTCCCTAGAAAAAATGTTTTTTTTAAGCACAATATAGCACAAGGAGAATTCACTCACTGTCCTTCCAGGTCCCTGGAAACAAGGACTTGCACAGTGAAAGAAACTGACACTCTCCCTACCTACAGTTTTCTGTCCCTAGAAAAAATGTTTTTTTTAAGCACAATAAAGCACAAGAAGAATTCACTCACTGTCCTTCCCAGTCCCTAGAAACAAGGACTTGCACAGTGAAAGAAACTGACACTCTCCCTACCTACAGTTTTCTGTCCCTAGAAAAAATGTTTTTTTTAAGCACAATATAGCACAAGGAAAATTCACTCACTGTCCTTCCAGGTCCCTGGAAACAAGGACTTGCACAGTGAAAGAAACTGACACTCTCCCTACCTACAGTTTTCTGTCCCTAGAAAAAATGTTTTTTTTAAGCACAATATAGCACAAGGAGAATTCACTCACTGTCCTTCCAGGTCCCTAGAAACAAGGACTTGCACAGTGAAAGAAACTGACACTCTCCCTACCTACAGTTTTCTGTCCCTAGAAAAAATGTTTTTTTTAAGCACAATATAGCACAAGGAGAATTCACTCACTGTCCTTCCAGGTCCCTAGAAACAAGGACTTGCACAGTGAAAGAAACTGACACTCTCCCTACCTACAGTTTTCTGTCCCTAGAAAAAATGTTTTTTTTAAACACAATATAGCACAAGGAGAATTCACTCACTGTCCTTCCAGGTCCCTAGAAACAAGGACTTACACAGTGAAAGAAACTGACACTCTCCCTACCTACAGTTTTCTGTCCCTAGAAAAAATGTTTTTTTTAAGCACAATAAAGCACAAGGAGAATTCACTCACTGTCCTTCCAGGTCCCTAGAAACAAGGACTTACACAGTGAAAGAAACTGACACTCTCCCTACCTACAGTTTTCTGTCCCTAGAAAAAATGTTTTTTTTAAGCACAATATAGCACAAGGAGAATTCACTCACTGTCCTTCCAGGTCCCTAGAAACAAGGACTTACACAGTGAAAGAAACTGACACTCTCCCTACCTACAGTTTTCTGTCTCTAGAAAAAATGTGTTTTTTAAGCACAATATAGCACAAGGAGAATTCACTCACTGTCCTTCCAGGTCCCTGGAAACAAGGACTTGCACAGTGAAAGAAACTGACACTCTCCCTACCTACAGTTTTCTGTCCCTAGAAAAAATGTTTTTTTTAAGCACAATAAAGCACAAGGAGAATTCACTCACTGTCCTTCCAGGTCCCTAGAAACAAGGACTTACACAGTGAAAGAAACTGACACTCTCCCTACCTACAGTTTTCTGTCCCTAGAAAAAATGTTTTTTTTAAGCACAATATAGCACAAGGAGAATTCACTCACTGTCCTTCCAGGTCCCTGGAAACAAGGACTTGCACAGTGAAAGAAACTGACACTCTCCCTACCTACAGTTTTCTGTCCCTAGAAAAAATGTTTTTTTTAAGCACAATAAAGCACAAGGAGAATTCACTCACTGTCCTTCCAGGTCCCTAGAAACAAGGACTTACACAGTGAAAGAAACTGACACTCTCCCTACCTACAGTTTTCTGTCCCTAGAAAAAATGTTTTTTTTAAGCACAATATAGCACAAGGAGAATTCTCTCACTGTCCTTCCAGGTCCCTGGAAACAAGGACTTGCACAGTGAAAGAAACTGACACTCTCCCTACCTACAGTTTTCTGTCCCTAGAAAAAATGTTTTTTTTAAGCACAATAAAGCACAAGGAGAATTCACTCACTGTCCTTCCAGGTCCCTAGAAACAAGGACTTACACAGTGAAAGAAACTGACACTCTCCCTACCTACAGTTTTCTGTCCCTAGAAAAAATGTTTTTTTTAAGCACAATATAGCACAAGGAGAATTCACTCACTGTCCTTCCAGGTCCCTAGAAACAAGGACTTACACAGTGAAAGAAACTGACACTCTCCCTACCTACAGTTTTCTGTCCCTAGAAAAAATGTTTTTTTTAAGCACAATATAGCACAAGGAGAATTCACTCACTGTCCTTCCAGGTCCCTAGAAACAAGGACTTGCACAGTGAAAGAAACTGACACTCTCCCTACCTACAGTTTTCTGTCCCTAGAAAAAATGTTTTTTTTAAGCACAATATAGCACAAGGAGAATTCACTCACTGTCCTTCCAGGTCCCTAGAAACAAGGACTTGCACAGTGAAAGAAACTGACACTCTCCCTACCTACAGTTTTCTGTCCCTAGAAAAAATGTTTTTTTTAAACACAATATAGCACAAGGAGAATTCACTCACTGTCCTTCCAGGTCCCTAGAAACAAGGACTTGCACAGTGAAAGAAACTGACACTCTCCCTACCTACAGTTTTCTGTCCCTAGAAAAAATGTTTTTTTTAAACACAATATAGCACAAGGAGAATTCACTCACTGTCCTTCCAGGTCCCTAGAAACAAGGACTTACACAGTGAAAGAAACTGACACTCTCCCTACCTACAGTTTTCTGTCCCTAGAAAAAATGTTTTTTTTAAGCACAATAAAGCACAAGGAGAATTCACTCACTGTCCTTCCAGGTCCCTAGAAACAAGGACTTACACAGTGAAAGAAACTGACACTCTCCCTACCTACAGTTTTCTGTCCCTAGAAAAAATGTTTTTTTTAAGCACAATATAGCACAAGGAGAATTCACTCACTGTCCTTCCAGGTCCCTAGAAACAAGGACTTACACAGTGAAAGAAACTGACACTCTCCCTACCTACAGTTTTCTGTCTCTAGAAAAAATGTGTTTTTTAAGCACAATATAGCACAAGGAGAATTCACTCACTGTCCTTCCAGGTCCCTGGAAACAAGGACTTGCACGGTGAAAGAAACTGACACTCTCCCTACCTACAGTTTTCTGTCCCTA
Organism: Rana muscosa; assembly: GCA_029206835.1. NCBI lineage: Eukaryota > Metazoa > Chordata > Amphibia > Anura > Ranidae > Rana > Rana muscosa. The sequence continues at coordinate 285,180,846 of CM055119.1, read as the reverse complement.
GAAAAAATGTTTTTTTTAAGCACAATAAAGCACAAGGAGAATTCACTCACTGTCCTTCCAGGTCCCTAGAAACAAGGACTTACACAGTGAAAGAAACTGACACTCTCCCTACCTACAGTTTTCTGTCCCTAGAAAAAATGTTTTTTTTAAGCACAATATAGCACAAGGAGAATTCACTCACTGTCCTTCCAGGTCCCTGGAAACAAGGACTTGCACAGTGAAAGAAACTGACACTCTCCCTACCTACAGTTTTCTGTCCCTAGAAAAAATGTTTTTTTTAAGCACAATAAAGCACAAGGAGAATTCACTCACTGTCCTTCCAGGTCCCTAGAAACAAGGACTTACACAGTGAAAGAAACTGACACTCTCCCTACCTACAGTTTTCTGTCCCTAGAAAAAATGGTTTTTTTAAGCACAATATAGCACAAGGAGAATTCACTCACTGTCCTTCCAGGTCCCTGGAAACAAGGACTTGCACAGTGAAAGAAACTGACACTCTCCCTACCTACAGTTTTCTGTCCCTAGAAAAAATGTTTTTTTTAAGCACAATAAAGCACAAGGAGAATTCACTCACTGTCCTTCCAGGTCCCTAGAAACAAGGACTTACACAGTGAAAGAAACTGACACTCTCCCTACCTACAGTTTTCTGTCCCTAGAAAAAATGTTTTTTTTAAGCACAATATAGCACAAGGAGAATTCACTCACTGTCCTTCCAGGTCCCTAGAAACAAGGACTTACACAGTGAAAGAAACTGACACTCTCCCTATCTACAGTTTTCTGTCTCTAGAAAAAATGTGTTTTTTAAGCACAATATAGCACAAGGATAATTCACTCACTGTCCTTCCAGGTCCCTGGAAACAAGGACTTGCACAGTGAAAGAAACTGACACTCTCCCTACCTACAGTTTTCTGTCCCTAGAAAAAATGTTTTTTTTAAGCACAATAAAGCACAAGGAGAATTCACTCACTGTCCTTCCAGGTCCCTAGAAACAAGGACTTACACAGTGAAAGAAACTGACACTCTCCCTACCTACAGTTTTCTGTCCCTAGAAAAAATGTTTTTTTTAAGCACAATATAGCACAAGGAGAATTCACTCACTGTCCTTCCAGGTCCCTAGAAACAAGGACTTACACAGTGAAAGAAACTGACACTCTCCCTACCTACAGTTTTCTGTCCCTAGAAAAAATGTTTTTTTTAAGCACAATATAGCACAAGGAGAATTCACTCACTGTCCTTCCAGGTCCCTGGAAACAAGGACTTGCACAGTGAAAGAAACTGACACTCTCCCTACCTACAGTTTTCTGTCCCTAGAAAAAATGTTTTTTTTAAGCACAATAAAGCACAAGGAGAATTCACTCACTGTCCTTCCAGGTCCCTAGAAACAAGGACTTACACAGTGAAAGAAACTGACACTCTCCCTACCTACAGTTTTCTGTCCCTAGAAAAAATGTTTTTTTTAAGCACAATATAGCACAAGGAGAATTCACTCACTGTCCTTCCAGGTCCCTAGAAACAAGGACTTACACAGTGAAAGAAACTGACACTCTCCCTACCTACAGTTTTCTGTCCCTAGAAAAAATGTTTTTTTTAAGCACAATATAGCACAAGGAGAATTCACTCACTGTCCTTCCAGGTCCCTAGAAACAAGGACTTACACAGTGAAAGAAACTGACACTCTCCCTACCTACAGTTTTCTGTCCCTAGAAAAAATGTTTTTTTTAAGCACAATATAGCACAAGGAGAATTCACTCACTGTCCTTCCAGGTCCCTAGAAACAAGGACTTGCACAGTGAAAGAAACTGACACTCTCCCTACCTACAGTTTTCTGTCCCTAGAAAAAATGTTTTTTTTAAGCACAATATAGCACAAGGAGAATTCACTCACTGTCCTTCCAGGTCCCTAGAAACAAGGACTTACACAGTGAAAGAAACTGACACTCTCCCTACCTACAGTTTTCTGTCCTTAGAAAAAATGTTTTTTTTAAGCACACTATAGCACAAGCACAAAACACACTGACACTCTCCCTACCTATCCTTCTCTTTCCCTAAACTAAAGGAATCCAGGTTAAGCAAGAAAGAAATAAAAGTCACTGTCCCTGCCTATGCTGCTCTATCCCTGCTCCGGAACACACTACACTAGGCCGCCGTGCTGGCGGCCTTTTATAGTGTGGGGCGTGTACTAAACACCCTCAGCAATAATTGGCCACAGGCATCCTGCCTGTGGCCAATCATTGCTCTCCTCGCTGCCGGCGCTGTGATTGGCCAAGCATGCGGGGTCACAGTGCATGCTTGGCCAATCACAGCGCCTGGATGACACTGCGATGGCGTAGTGCATTGTGGGCCGTTCGCGTCACTCGAATTTGGCGCGAACGGCCCAAATCGTTCGATCTTCGTCGAACGATCGAACAGCCGATGTTCGAGTCGAACGTATGTTCGATTCGAACACGAAGCTCATCCCTAATACACAACCATGTTTCTAATTAATTATCACATAAACTGTTCAAGATGTCCGGTTTCATGTTCTTGGGCACAAGAATCAGTCGTAGGAATCCTCGTTCAATCGTTCACAAAATGACGATCTTTTGGTCCGATTCAGTGTTAACTATATTTGATCATTCCTAATAATAGGCATGTTCAAATTTAGTTACCACTGTATTCCCCCAAAACATCGTTTTTTTGGTAATGAACGAGGATTTTAACGTTTGATTCTTGTGCCCAAGAACATGAAACCGGACATCTTGAACTGTTCAAGATGTCAATTATCATGTTCTTGGGCACAAGAATCAAACGTCGAAATCCTCGTTCATTACCAAAAAAACGATGTTTTGGAGGAATACAGTGATAACTAAATTTGAACATGCCTATTATTAGGAATGATCAAATATAGTTAACACTGAATCGGACCAAAAGATCGTCATTTAGTGAACGATTGAACGAGGATTCCTACGACTGATTCTTGTGCCCAAGAACATGAAACCGGACATCTTGAACTGTTCAAGATGTCAATTTTCATGTTCTTGGGCACAAGAATCAAACGTCGAAATCCTCGTTCATTACCAAAAAAACGATGTTTTGGGGGAATACAGTGATAACTAAATTTGAACATGCCTATTATTAGGAATGATCAAATATAGTTAACACTGAATCGGACCAAAAGATCGTCATTTAGTGAACCATTGAACGAGGATTCCTACGACTGATTCTTGTGCCCAAGAACATGAAACCGGACATCTTGAACTGTTCAAGATGTCAATTTTCATGTTCTTGGGCACAAGAATCAAACGTCGAAATCCTCGTTCAGTACCAACAAAACGATGTTTTGGGGGAATACAGTGATAACTAAATTTGAACATGCCTATTATTAGGAATGATCAAATATAGTTAACACTGAATCGGACCAAAAGATCGTCATTTAGTGAACGATTGAACGAGGATTTCTACGATCGATTCGTGTGCACAAGAACATGAACCCGGACATCTTGAACTGTACTACATACATTAAATAAAAAGCACATGCAGCACCACGCTATTAATAAAAATCAGAGTAAATGTAAATATACTTACTTTTTTGGATCACTTTTTTAATTTTCTTATATTGCTCTGGCTCCCTTAACTTAATGTCCGACCATCGTTTGCGGTTCTGTTCCTTCGACCTGCGAACACCAAATTTCCTGGACAGCGTTTGGATCACTTTATCCATGATCTGGCCCTTCACCTGATTCGGTTTTTTATATGAGCCATGTTTTGCGTCATAATCCTCCCTCAGCAATATGGTGACCATATCCACCATCTCCTCAAATGACATGTTAGTGGCTTTGTATCTTCTGGGTCTGGGCCTGCCTCCTTCCACACTTTCCTCTTCATCTCGGTGAGTCGCCGCCATGTTGTCAGTCTCCGTCATTAAGGACGAGCGAGAAGGGGCAGGGAAAGTAGTCTAACGAACGTCAGGGGCGGGAAAGCGTGCGGAGCGTCACGCATGCGCACTGTATATAACGGAAATAAGCATCGTTGAAAGCGACGTTCAGTGAGTGGAAGAAGATCGGAAGCAACGAACGTGTAGATCGCGGGTACGTAACATTTTTCATACTTGATATGTCGAGGGTTGAGCGGCCCCGAACTGTAAATTTCGGTACCGTACAGAACAATTTATTTTTTGGGTCCCGGAGCCGAAACCTAAACATTCACTGTATGTTCGGGTCCGGTGTTGGGCAATATGCATGTAACTTCGTGCTTGCTTCCCGTGCTGTTAGAACTGGCCCTGCACAAAGTGTCTTTTTTTAATTTTAAAAATTCATTTAAAACTCAATCGCGGCTAGAATGAATTCTCGGGTCCCGCAAATGGCAATCCATTGAAAAATAATTTCTTGACAAAAAAAAACCGTGGGGGTCCCCCCAAATCCTATTTGCAGGCCCTTCAGGTCTGGAAAGGATTTTAAGGGGAACTCCACCCCAAATTAAATTTAAAAAATGGCGTGGAGTCCCCCCAAAAATCCATACCAGACCCTTATCCGAGCACGCAACCTGGCCGGCCGCAGGGGAAGAGGGGGGGACGAGAGAGCGCCCCCCCTCCCTCCTGAACCGTACCAGGCCACATGCCCTCAACATGGGGAGGATGTCCCCATGTTGATGGGGACAAGTGCCTCATCCCCACAACCCTTGCCCGGTGGTTGTGGGGGTCTGCGGGCGGGGGGCTTATCGGAATCTGGAAGACCCCTTTAACAAAGGGGACCCCCAGATCCCGGCCCCCCTATGTGAATTGGTAATGGGGTACATTGTACCCCTACCATTTCACAAAAAAAGAGTACAAAATGTAAAAAATGACAATAGACGGTTTTTGACCATTCCTTTATTAATGTCTTTTTCTTTCTTCCATCTTCTTCTTCCATCTTCTTCCTTCTTCTTTTCTCGATTCTGGTTTCTTCATCCATCTTCCTCTTCCTCTTCATCTTCCTTCTTCCTTCGGTGTTCTCGTCCGCATCTTGCTCCGGCATCTTGCTCCGGCTTCTTCTTTCTCCGTCCGCTCTGTTTGAATTGGAGGTTCCCGCTGTGTGACGCATCAGTTCATCAGTTCTCCTCTTGGTCCGGTGACCCCGCCCCCCTCTGACGCACATGAATTTCACGGGTACTTTCCCTGTGCTGTCAGAGGGGGGCGGGGCTACCGGGTCGCAGCGGACCTAGAGGAGAACTGAAGAACTTAAGCGTCACACAGCGGGAAACTCAAATTCAAACGGAGCGGCCGGAGAAGAAAGAAGAAGCCGGAGCAAGATGCGGACGAGAAGACCGAAGGAAGAAGGAAGATGAAGATGGAGATGAAGATGGAGATGAAGATGGAGATGAAGATGAAGAGGAAGAGGAAGATGGAGGAAGAAACTCGAATGCAGAAAAGAAGAAGGAAGAAGATGGAAGAAATAAAAAAACAATAATAAAGGAATTGTCAAAAACCGGCTATTGTCATTTTTAACATTTTGGGAACTTTTTTTGTGAAATGGTAGGGGTACAATGTACCCCATTACCAATTCACACGGGGGGGCGGGATCTGGGGTCCCCTTTGTTAAAGGGGTCTTCCAGATTCCGATAAGCCCCCCACCCGCAGACCCCCTCAACCACAGGGCAAGGGTTGTGGGGATGAGGCCCTTGTCCCCATCAACATGGGGACATCCTCCCCATGTTGAGGGCATGTGGCCTGGTACGGTTCAGGAGGGGGGGGCGCTCTCTCATCCCCCCTCTTTTTCTGTGGCCGGCCAAGTTGCGTGCTCGGATAAGGGTCTGGTATGGATTTTTGGGGGGACTCCACGCCATTTTTTTCTTTATTTTGGGGTGGAGTTCCCCTTAAAATCCTTTCCAGACCTGAAGGGCCTGGTATGGATATTTGGGGGGACCACAAGCATTTTTTAAAACATTTGCGGCGGGGTTCCCCTTAATATCTATTCCAGACATGAAGGGCCTGATAATAGAATTTGGGGGAACCACAATGCTTTTTTAATTTTTGTATCAATGACTTTTCTATGTATTGCATTTGACGGGAGACAACAATTCATAATACCCAGGAGTGAATTTTTATGTAATTTTGGGAAAGCACAAATGACACTTTGTGCAGGGACAGTTCTAGGTACTCCTTTACTTTTTTGGAGGCATTTTAGTCCTCAGATTTTCGGGGCCCCATTGACTTCAATGGGGTTTGGGTTCGGGGTCAAGTTCGGGTCAAGTCCCGTCATGAACTCGAGCTTTTTACAAAGTTTGCAAAAAAGAGTTTAACACAAACATCCAGGTGTCCACTCAACTCTATGATGACTGATCAATTGCTACGTTCGTGGCCTATATATGGTGAGAAAGATTAGTAGTAGTCTAACTGACATTCGATTTTTTGTCTGTTTTTTGACTTGCAGAAAAAATGCAGGTATTTAAGGACCCAGATTTTATGTTGGAATTCCTGCAAAGGTGGAAGAATCTTCCTGTTTTATGGGAGACCAAAAACAAACAAAATAAAAATAAAGACGCCAGGAAGAAAGCACTGGAGACTAGGGATGAGCTCGGTGTTCGAGTTGAACATAAGTTCGACTCGAACATCGGCTGTTCGCGCGTTCGGCGAACAACGAACTATTTGGGGCGTTCGCGCCAAATTCGAGTGACGCGAACGGCCCACAATACACTGCGCCATCGCAGTGTAATCCCGGCGCTGTGATTGGCCAAGCATGCACTGTGACCCTGCATGCTTGGCCAATCACAGCGCCGGCAGCGAGGAGAGCAATGATTGGCCACAGGCAGGATGCCTGTGGCCAATTATAGCTGAGGGGGTTTAGTACACGCCCCACACTATAAAAGGCCGCCAGCGCGGCGGCCTTGTGTAGTGTGTTCCGGAGCAGGGAAAGTGAAGGATAGGCAGGGACAGTGTCAAATCGTGTCAAATCTATTCTTTGCTAAACCTTGTGTGTAGGGACAGAGAAGGATAGGCAGAGAGAGTGTCATTGTCATATTCTTTGCTAAACCTTGTGTGTAGGGAGAGAGAAGGATAGGCAGGGAGAGTGTCAGTGTCATATACTTTGATAAACCTTGTGTGCAGGGAGAGAGAAGGATAGGCAGGGGACAGTGTCAGTGTCATTGTTGCTAAGCCTCCTGCACATTATACACCTGAAGTTAGCCCGTATTGCTGCTTTTTCCTGGTGTGTTACACAAACAGGATTTTGCAGCACTTACAGCGGGCGGAGTGTGCCTCCTGACCATATTACACCTTAACTTAGCCTGTATTGCTGCTTTTTCCTGGTGTGTTACACAAACAGTATTTTGCGGCACTTACAGCGGGCGGAGTGTGCCTCCTGACCATATTACACCTTAACTTAGCCTGTATTGCTGCTTTTTCCTGGTGTGTTACACAAACAGGATTTTGCGGCACTTACAGCGGGCGGAGTGTGCCTCCTGACCATATTACACCTTAACTTAGCCTGTATTGCTGCTTTTCCCATTTCCCTGCAGGCCATTAGAATGTCTGGAAGGCAAACAAGGAGAGGCAGACAGTCAGGAGCCAAAAAAAGAGGGCAAGCAGGCTCTGTGTCTAGAGACAACAGTGCTGGTCGTGGACGCGGTGCATCGCCATCAGCACGTGGCCATGGGACACGCTTGTCCTTCTTTTCGGCAGCTGGACGTGTTGAGCCGCATCATGCCGAAGACTTGGTAGAGTGGATGACCAAGCCCTCCTCATCCTCCTCATCCTCTCTCACCCAGGCTCAGGGTACTGGCAAAGCAGCTGCCAAAGCGTCCTCTTCCCTCGTATCAATGTCATCATCAGTCACTCCTTCCCTAGACCAACCATGTCCTCCTGAGGAGTCCCCCGAACTGTTTGAGCACAGTGTTGGGTACATGCTCCAGGAGGATGCCCAGCGTTTCGAACGGTCTGATGATGATACCCAGCTAGAGGAAGGCAGTAGCGTGAGAGCAGAGAGAGGGAATGCTCAAGAAGGACACCAATCTGGCAGTCATGTTCCAGCAGCTGCAGCATACTGCCAGATTGGCTCCAGTGATGAGGAGGGAGGGGATGATGAGGTCACTGACTCCACGTGGGTGCCTAATAGGAGAGAGGAGGAGGAGGAGGAGGAGGATGAGGAGGAGGCACATCTCCAAAGAGGCAGGATGCCCTCGGGGGGCCAGCGTAAGGGCAGCACACCGACGGAATCACACCGCAGAGCTCCGCCTGTGCAGGGCGCTGCCTCTGCCCGTTATTCAAAAAGTTCTTTGGTGTGGGCCTTTTTTGAGTCAAGTGCATCAGATCGCACAGCTGCTGTTTGCAACATATGTCTCAAGCGTATATCGCGTGGCCAAAACATCACCCGCTTGGGCACCACATGCTTGATCAGACATATGTTGACCTGCCATGCAGCTCGTTGGCAAGCCTACCTTAAAGACCCACACCAAAGAACAAAGCTGACCTCTTCTTGCACCGCATCAGCTGGGATCTCCAACCCCACTATACCTTCAGTCCTCTCTGAAACCTGCTCTGAGAGGAATGAAGGTGTAGAATTAGGTGTGTCACAGCCAAGTACTTGCGGGCACTCTGCTAGCAGTACACCAACGTCCGATTCTAGCAGGCAAATTTCCCTGCCCCAGCTGCTGGACCGTCAAAAGAAGTTCACTCCCAGCCATCCACATGCCCAGCGGTTGAATGCTAGCTTGGCTAAATTGCTAGCGCTTCAACTGCTGCCTTTTCAGTTGGTAGACTCGGCCCCCTTCCGTGAGTTTGTGCAATGTGCGGTTCCTCAGTGGCAGGTTCCCAAACGCCACTTTTTCTCACGGAAGGCGATTCCGGCTCTCTACCGGCATGTGGAAGGCAATGTCTTGGCCTCGCTGGACAGGGCGGTCAGCGGTAAGGTGCATATTACCGCTGACTCATGGTCCAGCAGGCATGGACAGGGACGTTACCTTTCTTTCACGGCCCATTGGGTCACTCTTTTGGCAGCTGGGAAGGATGCAGGACAAGGTGCAGTAGTGTTGGAGGTTGTTCCACCGCCACGCCTCCAAAATGCTACTACTGGTTGTGACACACCTCTGTCCTCCACCCCCTCCTCTTCTTCTTCCTCCGTGGCCTCTTCCTGTGCTTTGTCCTCGGAACCAGCGGTGCTCCGTAGGTGTTCAAGGGGCTACGCAAGTACGCAGGCAAAATGATGCCATGCCGTGCTTGCGCTGGTGTGTTTGGGGGACAGGAGCCACACTGGGGCAGAGGTTCTGTCTGCTCTGCAGGGGCAGACCGAGAGGTGGTTGACGCCACGCCAGCTTAAGCCAGGAATGGTTGTTTGCGACAATGGCACCAACCTCCTCTCAGCTCTCCGACAGGGACAACTGACCCATGTGCCCTGTGTGGCTCACGTCCTTAACCTGGTGGTGCAGCGGTTCTTGGGCAGGTACCCAGGCTTACAGGATGTCCTGAGTCAGGCCAGGAAAGTCTGTGTGCATTTCCGCAGATCTTATAATGCCAGTGCTCGCCTGGCTGAGCTGCAAAAGGAGTTGAACCTGCCCAAGAACCGCCTTATATGTGACATGCCCACCAGGTGGAACTCAACGTTGGCCATGCTGCGGCGGCTGCACACGCAGCAGAGGGCCATCAATGAGTACCTGTGCGACTACGGCACCAGGACAGGGTCAGGGGAGCTCGGGTTTTTTTCACCACGCCAGTGGGGCATGATCAGGGATGCATGCACTGTCCTGGCACCATTTGAGGAGGCCACGAGGATGGTGAGCAGTGACAGTGCATGCATCAGTGACACTGTACCTCTTGTCCACCTGTTGGAACATACGCTGCGTGGAATAATGGACAGGGCACTTGAGGCAGAACAGAGGCAGGAAGAGGAGGACTTCCTTGCCTCTCAAGGCCCCCTTTACCCAGACAGTGTTCCTTCTGTCCCACCCATCGCACAGGAAGAAGAAGAGGAGGAGGAGGAGGAGGATTGTGTCAGCATGGAGGTGGAGCCTGGCACTCAGCATCATCAGCAGCAGTCTTTTAGGGATGATTTACAGTCCCAAGAAACCAGTGGACTTGTACGTGGCTGGGAGGAGGTGGCTGCGGATCATGTCGTCCTTAGTGACCCAGAGGACTCCGGACTGAATGCCTCAGCTAACCTACGCTGCATGGCCTCCCTGATCCTGCAAAGTCTGCAGAAGGATCCTCGTATTCTTCGGATCAAGGAGAGGGACCATTACTGGCTGGCCACTCTCCTTGATCCACGGTACAAGGGTAAGGTTGCGGACCTTATCTTACCGTCGCAGAGGGAGCAGAGGATGAGACAACTCCGGGAGGCCTTGCAGAAAGGTCTGTGCAACATGTTCCCAGAGACTGGGAGGTTACAAACTCCTGGTCCTGGACAACCAGTTGCTGAGGCTTCGGTCAGTCAAAGAAGGAGCGGTGGGGAAGGTGGCCATCTGACCGAAGCGTTCAGACAATTCTTTAGTCCGCAGCCCCAAGGTATGATCAGTTCCAGCAACCATCGCCAGCGTCTGATATACATGGTGCAGGAATACCTAGGGGCAAGGTCAGACTTGGACACCTTCCCCACCGAAAATCCTCTGGCTTACTGGGTCTTGAGGATGGATCGCTGGCCAGAGCTTGCACAGTATGCAATTGAGCTACTGGCCTGTCCTGCATCCAGCGTTCTTTCAGAACGCACATTCAGTGCTGCTGGAGGATTTGTCACGGATCACAGGGTGCGCCTGTCCACCGACTCTGTTGATCGACTGACCTTCATAAAGATGAACCAGTCTTGGATCACCACCAGCTACCAAACACCTGAAGCTGATATAACAGACTAATTTATTTTCAAATGTCACATCCCTTCAAGACTGATGCTGATGCTGAGTGACTGTCCTGTTATGTTGACTGACTATCCTCCTCCTCCTCAATGATCCGATTGATGATGATAGCTTGGAAGAACATTTTTGTTTCTGGGTGCCGCCACCAGTGGCTAAGGCCCAATTTTTCAGCCCCTGTTTAACAGGGGTGTGTTATTACAATTTTTTATGCAATGCTTTGCAGCAGGGCTCATTCCTGCACTCCAACTAGAGTATCTGGGAGTGGTTGCAGTGTCGTGGCACCAGCACCAGTGGCTAAGGCCCAATTTTTCACAGGGGCATGTAATTACAATTTTTGATGCAATACTTTGCAACAGGGCTCATTGCTGTGCTCCAAGTACAGTATCTGTGAGGGGTTGCAGTGTTGTGGCACCAGTGCCTAAGGCTCAATTTTTCTGCCCCTGTTTAACAGGGGCATGTAATTACAATTCTTGATCTAATAATTCACAGCAGGGCCCATTCCTGCGCCCACCAAGACTAACTGTGAGGCCTTACAGTGTTGTGTCAACACCACCACCACCACCACCACCAAAGGCCCAATTTTTCAGCCCCTGTTCAACAGGGGCATGCAATTACAATTCTTGATCTAATAATTCACAGCAGGGCCCATTCATGCGCCCACCAAGAGTAACTGTGAGGGCTCACAGTGTTCAGCTGAGTATATACGGCAGGCCCCTACTTTCAAACATCCAACTTACAAACGACTCCTCCTTGAAAACGGAAGGATACAACAGGAAGTGAGAGGAAATCTACCCCTAGGAAGGCAAATTCTCTCCTGTAAGAGTTAATATGGGAAAAAAAGTGTCTCCTCTCCACTGATTCTTTATCACCAATTCTTGTTTCAATAAAAAACCCAAATTTTCAAAAAACATTTGTCATTAGGACGGAAAGTGAGGTGAACTGTTCTGAACAGGTGCACACTGCACAGACAGCAAAACAAATGTTACAGGGGTGATAACCCTTCCCTATGTTTTCCAAAAAGCTTAAAAATAGATTTTTTGGCTGAAGCTACACTTAAACAATGTACCTGTTCAAAATTACAAACAGATTCTACATAAGAACAAACCTACAGTCCCTGTCTTGTATGCACCGCCTGTATACGGCTGTTCAGAGTATATAGGGCCTTTTTTATTTTGTGTGCGGGGTTCCCCTTAATATCCATACAAGACCCAAAGGGGCTGGTAATGGGCTGGGGTGGGGGGGGGGGGTGTGTGTGATGGGGTAGCTATGCCATTTTTCTTAAAGATTTTCATCCATATTACTGGGACCAGACATTACATTAAAGCCGCAAGCAGTTTTAAATGGCTTTTTTTCCTTTGGAAATGTAATTTTGTGCAGGGACAGTTCTAAACACGGGAAACACGTGGCACTTCACAGGCATACTTTAGACACCCCCCAGGTACGATATTTAAAGGAATATTTGACTTTTTTTTTTCACTTTATGCATCATTAAAATGACTGCTCCAGAAAAACGGCCGTTTTTAAAACTTCTTTTTGCATTGATACATGTCCCCTGGTGCAGAACCCGGGTTCCCAAAGCCTTTTTAGGACAATAACATGCATAATAGTCGTTATAATTAGCACTTTAGATTTCGAACGTTCGCATCCATTGTATTTAATAGGGTTCTAAAGTTTGTGCAAACTTTCGGTCCGTTCGCGGGTTCTGGTTGCGAACCGAACCTGGGGGTGTTCGGCTCATCACTACTGGAGACCTTGCTGGAATTTGTGCAAACTCAGATCCCCACAGCAACACTACAGGATGTGAAGACGAAAATTGGGACCATTAGGGGCACATATCGGACTCAAAGAAACAAAGTCCGAACATCTATGCGGTCAGGAGCAGCTGCAGAGGACAGATACATTCCAAATCTCTGGTACTACCAGCATCTCAGTTTCCTGGATGACCACCTGGAATCAAGCGAATCCCTTTCCAGCCTTCCACCCAGAATGAGCTCCAGCCTTCCCTGCAGCCAACCCTCCAGCCTTCCCTGCAGCCAACCCTCCAGCCTTCCCTCCAGCCTTCCCTGCAGTGAACCCTCCAGGCTTCCCTCGAGCCTTCCCTGCAGCCAAGTTGAGGTCTCTTTGGAGGAACAAGCTCAACTCCTGGAGGAGCCTGATTTGAACATTTGGAGCCAGGTATAATATTTAGCAAAAGATTTCTAGTACTAAAAGTCTAATGTTGTCAAAGTTGTTAAACTTGTGTGAAAAATGTTACCAGTTAAACCAAAGTGTCTGACATATCAATAGACAGCAGTGGCCAAAAATTATGGGGACAAGAATGAAAAATGCTGGTATCAGAATGATTAACTTTAATATTTATTAGCATTCAATTAGCAAATGTCATGAGGTGACAAATGTGTGTGAAAGATAAAGGCAAAAATAACAATATGTAACTTTTTTATACAGGATGAGGAGGCAGGCATCAGTGTGACCCACAAGGAGGCAGGTGCCAGTGGAACCCAGGAGGAGGCAGGCCCCAGTGTGACCCACGAGGAGGCAGGTGCCAGTGGAAGCCAGGAGGAGGCAGGCCCCAGTGGGACACAGGAGGAGGCAGGCCCCAGTGGGACACAGCGCAACACCAGGCCCCAGATACCTCCGCTGTGGATTCCACAAAAAAGGGCAAGGAGGCTGATTCAGATGGAGGAGGAGACCCAGGCCCTAATTAGGGAGGCTACTGCGGCCCTCAGAGAGCCCCCCACTGCTGCAGAGGGATTTGCTGCCCTTATTGGGCACAAACTGCCCGAAATGAAAATGGCCCAGCGGCTAAAAAGCGAGACCCTGATCTTGAAGGTCGTAAATATGGGCATGTTGGGGAAACTCAATGACTTTACGGACGTTGTGGATGTTTCTTATGTCCTTGCTCAAGTTCCTGCCCCACTCCCTGCTCCTGCCCCACTCCCTGCTCCTGCCCCAGTCCCTGCTCCTGTCCCTGCTCCTGCTCCAGTCCCTCCTCCACGGACACAGCCTCCAAGGAAGGCTGCAGAGAAGCCTGCAGGGAAGGCAAAAAAGAAAAGCAGGAAATGAGCCCAGGATATGTCCTTCAGATGGTCCCAATTTTCATCTTCTCATCCTTTGGTGTTTGCTGTGGTGATCTGTGTCTGCACTAATTTCAGCAGGGTCTCCAGTTCTGTCTTCCTGGCTTCTTTAGATTTACTTTACCTATGGTTTTGTTTTGCCTTAACCTTTAATTTGTTTTTAGGCCAGAATAAATGGTATTTTTGTTTGATGTTAAAAAATGAACATGTGTTTTTATTCTAAATAGACAGTTTGCTAGTCAGTAGGCAGGGACATTGGAAAAAATAATTGTGAAATTAACAAGGGACACTAACCTCCTTGAGGGTAAATTAGAATAAATAATAATGTTGTTGTGGTAACTTGACACACTCAAAAATATCTAATAATATGGAAAAACAGTCTAAAATATTATCAAAATAATTCTAAAAAATAACATCTTTAATACAAGATGGAAACTCTAAAATATTGGGTATTTAGGGAGATCTGGCTTACAATAAATATAGATTAATCATGAGAAAACAATAAATAATAAAGACAAAACTTTTTCATAACTCTGTGAGAATATCAGCAGCAAGAGAATTGGAGCCTACATACGACCATTTTTCATGACGAGAAAAACGACGACGTGCAAAACGGCGAGAAAAATTAGAGCATGTTCTAATTTTTCTCGTCGTTTTTAATGCCGTTTTTCTCGTCGAGAAAAACGACATAAAGCCCACAGACGATCGTTTTTCTCTTCGAAAGGAAAAAATTCAGTTTTTCTCGACGAGAAAAACGGTCGTGTGTACGCGGCATAAGAAGAGAAAAGGAAGGGGGGAGAAAGGAAAGAAGGAGAAAGGAGAAAGGAAAGGGGGAAAGAAGAAAAAGGGAAAGAGAAGAAGGGAAAGGGAAAAGAAAGGAGAAAGAAAAAAAAAAGGAAGAGAAAGGAGAAAAGGAAAAGAAGAAAAAAAAAGGGAAAAAAAGAGAAAAGAAAGAAGAAAGAGAAAGGAAAGGAAAGCGATAGGAGAAAAAGGAAAGAAAAGAGGAAGGAAATGACAGATCCGAAGGGGGGAGGGGGGATAGAAGAGAGGGGAGGGGGGGACACGGGAAATAGGGTAAAAAGGGAAAATTAGGAAAAATGTATATATTTGTATTTTTTGTATGATGAAACTGTATTACACCAATGTGGGTGTGTGCTGTATATTTTTAACAGTTTTTCCAATAAAAAGTAAATAAAAAAAAAAAGATGGAGTTCCACACAGACGATCGGAATTTGCTATTGTTTTTTTTCCCATCGGATAAATTTAAAACATGTTCTATTTTTTCTCACAGATGGAAAAAAGACCGATGGGGCCCATACACGATCGGTTTGTCCGATGAGAAAAGTCCATCGGACTGTTTTCATCGGTAAAACCGATCGTGTGTACACGGCATAACAGATTTTTCAATGATCATTTTTAAAATTGTTTCGAAAATTCTCAATACATTTGATGGCTTGTCGAAAGTCATTCGAAAGTACATCAAAATTTTGTTTGCTTTTAACATTCGATTTTGGACTACAGAATAATTTTCCATCCTGCTCCTTCAAATTTTCTCTTCACTGTGGTCAAAAATGTCAATTTGACTCCACTAATTAGGAAATCAAATGAACATTCGCAAAGTGAAAAAAAAAGGTTTGATCAAAATTCTGCTAGGTCATAGCCAGCTTAAAGTGGAGTTCCACCCTCTTTTTCAAGTCCTCTTCATCCCCTGCTTCTCTGTCCCCTTAAACACATTTGGCATATATATATTTTTTTTTTTAGAAAACTCACAGTTTTATTGTTGATCTGCTTCTCCTCCGGCCGCGGCGTGAGGCCTGAGCGTGTCATCCCCCGTCCGCTATGCCTTCTGGGAGATCTTTGTCATGAATCCCAGAAGGCAATACTGTAGTCGGGCCATAGCACAGATTGTGCTAAGCCACGCCCTCCCGTTTTCCTTATTGGCCAGTCACGTCATGACACCCAGTAACAGGGCGGATGAATTCCTCCCTGTTACCATAGAGCTGGCCAGCGGGCGCCGGGAAGTTTGTGCCTGGCTTCTCCTGCTGTAGACAGAGCCCAGGTGAGTGTGAGCAGGCGGAGCTGTGACCCGACTCTGCCCTCTCATTGACCACACAACTCGTTCTTTCTGGGGTTTGTTGTTATTGTTAGAGGGCGGGAATTGTGAGAATCGTTTTCTTGTTCATACATCACGGGACACAGAGCGGCATAGTCATTACTATGTGGGTTATATAGAATTACCTTCAGGTGCTGGCACTGGCAACTTCCAAAACAGGAAGTACCCTCCCCTATATAAGCCCCTCCCATCCGGGAGCACCTCAGTTTTTTGCCAGTGTCTAAGGTGTTGGCCAAGGTTAACATGTATTCATCTGGGCTTGTGTACAGGTTCTCTGGGCCTTAGCAAGCTATTCCGGATCCGACCAAAAAAGCTTCATAGCTAAACGGTCGGTACCCGGGCCTTGCAGAGAAGAGCAGGGTTTTGCCTGTAATGCCTCTCTTAGGAGGGCTGGACCCTGGGATCCAGAGCTCTGGTCATACCCAAAACCAAGAGGCTATCTGTGCAGGGTGCTATACAGGTCCAGGGGAGTGGAATCCTTGGGAACCCGGTCCCTGAAGGTCTAGTACAATGCCTGCCGTGAGAGGTGACGTTTGGGCTTCTGTGGACCAAACAAAGTCCTGCGGCGGGGAAAAGGTAAGTGGGGGCCCCTCAGGAACTTGGTTCTATTGAGGGGACCCCCAAGCCTAATATGTCTTTCTGCCTGTTACCTAAAGGTATTCCCGCTAATAGCTGTATATGCCTAAGAAATCCTAGAAAACTGTAAACCTAGAAATGTTTTTCATAAAGGAGGTTTTAAAAAAAAAAAAAGACAAAAGTGCGGTACCTGTGTTTGTCCACTAGAGGCCGCTGTGGAACGTCTTTTTTTCTTGGGACTATTCCTTCCATGGTGAAAGTCCAGGCAGATGAGTGAGCTCTCTATCAGGGAAGCTGCATTCCTCTCTCATGCTGCCAAGTAGTTTCCTTCCATCCCCGAGTCCTGGTGAAACAGGGACCCTGGCTCCTCTCCCTACATGGCGCCAAGAGCGCACACGTGCACGCACGCGCGCGCACACACGCTTTCTTTTTATAAGATTTAGCTTCAAAAAAGGGGGCGGAGCCTGGCGGATGACGCGCTCTGTGCACCCAGCGCTTCTGCGCATGTGCGGGCGTCCCAGCAAGATAAAAGGACTCAGTCCACGCTGCTTGCTATGGACACAGAGCATGAAAAGGAGCTGGTAGCATGGTATAGGGGCTTACAGCGGGCGGTTGATACAGGCATCCCCAGAAAGACGCATTAGTAGACACCCACTGATGTACATAGCAGCAAATTGCATTAGACTATTTCAGTAAAGGGGTGTATTGCGGCTGGAATACCTCAGCTTTGAACTAAGGAATATGCCGCCTAAAAAACTCCGAGATATACCTCTCAGGAAGTGTAGGGGGTCTCCATCGGGCTCTGAGGATCTGGAGCAGTCATCTGCACCTTCCTCCCCTGAGAAATCAGAGGTTAATACCCATAAGGAACCCCCGGGAGTGCCAGGTACTGCGGCTGTCCTCAGTCCACCTGCTCCTGCATATATAACAGAGGAGGTTTTTGCCTCAACTCTGGAGGGATTGGAGCAGAGATTGGCAGCATTGATCGCTTCTTCTCTACAGGAAAGAAAGCGCGCCAGATCTCCATCCCCTCCATTAGAGTGCCTGTTGGCAGAGCAACAGTCCCAGGAAGGGACTGACCTTCCTGAAGGGGATCAGGAGGAGGTTAACTCTGTTTTTGAGGAATCGACAGTAGATGAACCATTTTCAGCATCACAGACTGAAAGATTGTGGGTCCAGACCCTAACTGACATGGTTCGATCTGCATTTAAAATGCCTCTTGTTGAACCATCAACTACTGCTGTCTCCTCGTTGGGGTCGCTAAAAGCTCCCCAGATTAATTGCTCCTTTCCAATTCATCCATTATTGGAAGGACTTATATACCAGGACTGGGAACATCCTGATAAACTATTTGTTCCACCTAAGAAATTTCAGGTGATCTATCCCATGGAGGAAAAATTCACCCAGAGATGGAATGTTCCTACGGTGGACGCAGCCATTTCTTCTGTGAACAAATCACTGTTATGTCCAGTAGATAATGTTCAAATGTTCAAAGATCCAGTAGATAAAAAATTGGAATCTTTATTAAAATCTGCTTTTTCCACAGCAGGGGCTGTTACACAGCCAGCAGTGGCAGCTATTGGGGTCTGCCAAGCTTTAAAGGATCAAATGAAAATGGTCCTGAGGGATTTGCCAGACCAGCAGGCCCAGGCTCTGGCTGATCTGCCTAGAGCATTATGCTTTGCGGTTGACGCCATCAAGGATTCTATCCATCAGGCCTCCCGCCTCACGCTGTCTTTGGTACATATGCGTAGGCTTCTGTGGCTCAAGAACTGGTCTGCTGAGGCTCCCTGTAAGAAGCTCTTAGTTAGCTTCCCATTTCATGGAGAACGCCTTTTTGGCGAAGACCTGGATAAATATATCCAGAAGATTTCCAGTGGTAAAAGTACTCTCTTACCAATTAAAAAGAGGTCTAGGGGTCCATCTTTTAAGAGGACTACCTCTCCTATCCCTGGGACGTCTGCTACTAAGCAGTTCCGACGGCCTCCTCGGTCAAACTCAGGAGGTAAAAATCAGGGACAGTCACAGGGTAATAAAAAGCCCTGGATCCGAAGAGGTACTAAACCAGCCTCCAAGTCAAGCCTATGAAGGGCTGCCCCCACTCAAACGGGTGGGGGGAAGACTTCAGTTGTTCACAGAGACCTGGCGGGAGACGATCAAAGACAGATGGGTGCTCTCCGCAGTAACTCGGGGATACAAGTTGGAGTTAAAAGAGTCTCCTCCTTCCCATTTTTATGTGGTCAGGCATGCCAAAAGACCCTCTGAAAAGAAGGTGTCTCCTAGTGGCGTTAGAACAACTATTGCTCCAAGGAGTAATTATGGAGGTTCCTATGGAAGAGTGGGGGTTGAGTTTCTACTCAAACCTTTTCACAGTCCCGAAACCAAACGGGGACATAAGACCCATATTGGACCTAAAGAGTCTAAACAAATTTCTAAACGTCCGGTCCTTCCGGATGGAGTCGATCCGATCGGTCACCGCTGCCCTACAGGGGGAGGAATGGTTAGCCTCGATCGACATCAAAGATGCTTACTTGCATGTTCCCATCTTTCCAGGTCATCAAAAATTTCTACGCTTTGCAGTAGAGGGGCGCCATTTTCAGTTCAGAGCCTTACCATTCGGTCTGGCCACAGCACCACGAGTGTTCACAAAAATTCTGGCCCCACTGTTGGCCGATCTAAGAACACGAGGTGTAACGATAATGGCATACCTACACGACCTGTTGTTGATGGACCACTCAGTTGCCAAGCTAGAAGTGGTAATTGTCGATACAATCAAGTATCTAGAATCTCACGGTTGGGTCATCAACCTGGACAAGTCAGCCCTACAGCCAGTGAAAAACCTGGTATATCTAGGGCTACGGCTGGATTCAGACCAGAGGAAGATTTTCTTACCTCTAGACAAGGTATCCTCTTTGAGGGGCTTGGTCCGTCTGCTTTGTGCAAAAAGACAGCCGTCCATACGCCTGTGCATGAGGCTGCTAGGAAAGATGGTAGCATCATTCGAAGCTGTGCCATACGCCCAATTCCACTCAAGGAATTTACAGAGGGCCATATTGTCAGCCTGGAACGGAAAAATTCAGGCTCTAGACTTCCCGATGGCTTTGTCCCCTTCCGTTCGGAAGAGTCTCTGCTGGTGGTTGATCCCCCAGAATCTCCAGAAGGGAAAACCCTTCAGTCCGATATCCTGGAAGGTGGTCACTACAGATGCCAGCCTTATAGGCTGGGGGCAGTACTGGAGCAATGGTCTCTCCAGGGCAGATGGTCAAATGTAGTAAAAACCCTGCCCATCAATCTCTTAGAGATACGAGCAGCCCGGTATGCCCTAGTAGCCTGGGCATCCAGACTCCAAGGGTCCCCTGTCAGAATTCAATCAGACAATGCCACAGCAGTGGCATATATCAATCATCAGGGAGGCACCAGGAGTCGTGCAGTCCAGAGGGAAGTAAGTCACATCCTGGAATGGGCAGAAAAGCATGTCCCATGTATGTCAGCTGTCTTCATTCCAGGGGTGGAGAATTGGAAGGCGGACTTTCTAAGTCGCCAACAGTTATGCCCAGGGGAATGGTCCCTTCATCCCGAGGTCTTCCGAGCAATATGTCAGCAGTGGGGAACACCGGATGTAGATCTGCTAGCATCCAGATTCAACGCAAAGGTGGACAGATTTGTCTCCCGGACAAGGGATCCCCTCGCTTGCGGCTCGGATGCTCTGGTGTTCCCTTGGAATCAGTTCAGACTGATATATGCATTCCCTCCGCTACAATTGTTGCCTCGACTCCTTCGCAGAGTCAGGTTGGAAAAGAAGCCGGTGATCTTGGTGGCTCCAGCGTGGCCCCGAAGGGCCTGGTACGCGGAGATCATCAAAATGTCTGTGGGGAGTCCTTGGACCCTTCCACGTCGTCCGGACCTGCTTTCGCAAGGGCCGATATACCACCCTTCCTTACTAACTCTAAGTTTAACGGCCTGGCTATTGAATCCCACATCCTAAAGAAGAGAGGTCTCTCTAACTCTGTGGTATCAACTATAATCAATGCCAGGAAGCCTGTATCCAGGCAGATCTACTATAGAGTTTGGAAGGCGTACATCACTTGGTGCGAGGCCAGAAGGTGGCATCCACGTAAGTACGTTATAGGCAGAATTCTGGACTTCCTACAGTGGGCTGTAGACAGGAAGTTTGCCTTAAGTACTATCAGGGGTCAGGTTTCGGCCTTATCAATACTATTTCAAAGGCCCCTGGCTATGCATGTCAAATCCTTTATGCAAGGAGTGACTCGTATTATTCCACCGATTAAAGCTCCCATGTGTCCATGGGATCTAAATTTGGTTCTGTCGGTTCTGCAGAAGCAGCCATTTGAACCTTGCGGCACATTTCCTTGGTTCTACTCACCAGAAAATTGATATTTTTAGTAGCCATATGCTCGGCTAGAAGAGTGTCGGAAGTAGCCGCCATGTCCTGTAAAGAGCCATATCTGGTTATTCATGAGGACAGAGTAGTATTACGTCCTCACCCAGCCTTTCTTCCTAAGGTGGTATCGAGGTTTCACTTGAACCAGGATGTGGTTCTTCCTTCTTTTCCCCAAACCGAGCTCGGTAGAGGAAAAGTTATTGCATTCTTTGAATGTAGTAAGAGCAGTTAAAGCTTATCTAAAAGCCACTGCTCAGATTCGTAGAACGGATTCTTTGTTTGTTCTGCCGGAAGGCCCCAGAAAGGGTCAGGCAGCATCAAAATCTACTTTAGCCAAGTGGATTCGACAGGTCATAATACAAGCCTATGGCTTGAGAAGTAGACCGCCTCCGTTCAAAGTTAGGGCGCACTCCACGAGAGCAGTTGGAACTTCATGGGCAGTGCATCACCAGGCCTCCCTGGCTCAAATTTGTAAGGCCGCAACATGGTCTTCAGTACACACGTTTACTAGGTTCTACCAGGTGGACGTTAGAAGTCAGGAGGATGTCGCCTTTGGGCGCAGTGTGTTGCAGGCCGCAAAAGATCCTCATGCCTGATGGCGCCCAGCTTATGTATGGTATATCCCCCCCCTCATTTGGCATTGCTTTGGGACGTCCCACATAGTAATGACTATGCTGCTCTGTGTCCCGTGATGTATGAACAAGAAAGTAGGATTTTTAAAACAGCTTACCTGTAAAATCCTTTTCTTGGAGTACATCACGGGACACAGAGCTCCCACCCCTCTTTTGGGGACACGTATTGCTTTGCTACAAAACTGAGGTGCTCCCGGATGGGAGGGGCTTATATAGGGGAGGGTACTTCCTGTTTTGGAAGTTGCCAGTGCCAGCACCTGAAGGTAATTCTATATAACCCACATAGTAATGACTATGCCGCTCTGTGTCCCGTGATGTACTCCAAGAAAAGGATTTTACAGGTAAGCTGTTTTAAAAATCCTACTTTTCCGCCCCCAGCTCCTCCCGGCTACACCCAGTGCAGAATGAGCTCCCAGGTAATAGGTGTCGTGCGGCGCTGTTTAATAGGAGCCGTGCGGCGCTGTGTCACCTCCCGGGGGGAGCCGGTGTCACCTCCCAGGGGGAGCCGGTGTCCCCTACCGGGGGGCTGTTTGCCTCCCTGACCGCCCAGAGATGAGGAGGGTAAGGTGCCGAGTCCTGTCTGTTAGGCCAGCCACCATCACTTGCTTGTAGCCGGGCCACCTGTAGAGTCACACTGAGGGAGGAGGGGGACTACATGTCCCAGCGGGGGGGTCACTGATCTATTGCACTGTTACCAAGAGCAAACACCATTATTATCAATGTTATTATTATTATTATGGGGGGACTGTATACTGATTACATGTCTGTGTCCTCTACTGTCTATATACTCCTCTCCTCTACTGTCTATATACTCCTCTCTGCTGTCTATATACTCCTCTCCTCTACTGTCTACTGCAAAGCTGAAATCCAGGAAGTAATACAGTCTGGCTTCAGATGCCCACACTAAAGATGGCCACACTCTAATGCTAGTTTATAAATCTAAATGCTGTAATAACCTAACAAAACGGACCTTAGTTTACAGACTAACTTTACTAGAGTACATTAGGCTTGTGTATTATAGAGGTATTTTTTTTTTTTAAAAAAGTTTAATTTCAGCTGGAACACCACTTTAAGATTATTTTAAAAAATGTACCGGTACATGTGCCTTTTTAAAAGTTTTCCCAGCACACTTACCAGCTTGCTTGCTAAAAAAATAAAAAATAAATAAGTCTAAAAAAATTACACTGTCTAACAATTGGCAAATCTATGTGGAAGTCACACTACCCCGCCAAGGCCTCCTGTTACGCAAGATCTCCAAATTGGAGCATACAGTAAAACCTTGGTTATATAGCAATAGATTAATTAGGAGTAGATATGTCCTTTATCCTTTCAGCATTGTATAGTCAGGTTAAAAAAAGGTATACAAAAATGGCAACCACTTCAATTTATAGCTAGGTTTAAAAGTAAGGTGCACATGGAAGGACTTTGCACAGCACAAACAAATAGCACACTTACCAGCTAGCCTAAAAAAAAATACACTAACAACTGTTAAAAAGTGAGGTTTTACTTACACAACACCTGCAAATAGTTGTAGAAACTGTATTGCTTCATCAAGTTCCCCCATAAAGTGAGGTCCCAACTTTTCTTTTAGTGTTTCCCTGCGCTTTTAGGGAGGAATGGGCTGCCTGCAGGCGTACCTGGCCTTATAGTAATAATCATTGCGTTATTTGTTCCAGCTCTCAGAGATTGGAGTTGGAAGTCGGGACCAAAAAAGATGAGCTCATTATTAGAGTTTACATACTTTTAAGTGATAAATGTACCGGGGACATTAGCTAAATAAAAGTGCATGTATCCCTAAATCATTTGGGTATAATGACGTCTTTCAACATCTTGAGATAGCACTGCCATTAACCTGTGTTTGTCGGAACATATTATGGACAGAAACTCATTAATTTCATTAGGTTAAAAATTCTACACTACTTCAAGCTGTGCATAAATCTGTCAATGCTAATACAATTAATGAGGCATCATCATTTGCCAAGAGCCACAGTCAGGGGTAAGCTGTACAGTATCGGTTTTTGCCAACAGCCACAGCCGGGGGTAAACTGTACACTACTGAAATCCGTAAATCTAGGTAAGGTCATTAGAAGTCATGGGCTAATATACTTTTTGGTACATTTTTTTACTTTTTTAATGTTTGGCTGGCATTGAGCATTTTGCTTCTAACGTGGTGCTTGCACAAACTAATTTTGTATACCTATGATTCATGCAAAATAAATGCAACCGTACTGTATCCTGGGCCAATAGATCAGTTTCAGGTTTCGAAAGTAGACTGCATAGTCCACCATTCTGTCAGGGTTTGGGAGAGCTCTTGAGATTGTGTAAGAAGTGTAATATGGTCTTTACATTGCCTACATGAGCTTATGCTCTGGGTTTTCCACCTTACACAGTGAAAATTCATCATACATAGTTACACAGTTACATAGTTAGTCAGGTTGAACAAAAGACACAAGTCTACCTAGTTTAACCAAAAAAAAAAAGGGGGGGGGTCATACAATCCTATACCCAAAGTTGATCCAGAGGCCCTGGTCTCTCAGCAGAAAGAGACCCTTCTTCCTCTGTCAGCCCAGTAAAGCTTCTACAGATCCTCCCGTTTATTGTTTCTCTCTTGGGAATTGTAATTTCCAGCCAACCTGTGGTGATAGTGCAGTCTCACCATATTCAGGATGAGTAGCAAAATGTATTTTGGGGTGTAAAAGTATGCTTCTTGCTAAATACCTTGGATTGGTAATTTGGGGGTATTTTTACTGTCCTGGCTTGTTAGGTCCCTTTCACAAAGGCTGTCCTCAGGTCTGCCTCTCCGTTTTTCAGGCGGACCTGATCGGACCCTTCATTCAGCCCTATGTTGCGGCAGATGTCAGCAGACACATGTCTGCTGACATCCGCCGATATCCGATCTGATCCTGTCCTCCAAATCCAGACAGATGGTGTCCTATTTACCATCCGTCTGGCGAATCGGATGGGATTGGATGAAAAGGGACAGACAGTCTGTTTTCATCCGATCTCCCCATAGAGCAGAGCAGGACTCTGACAAGACCATCTCTGCACAGTGAGTGGAGACGGACCTGTCATCCACTTGCTCAATGGGGATCAACAGAGCGATCCCCGCTGAGTCCGTCAAACGGATCCGCCCTGTGTGAAAGGGGCCTTACGCCTTGTACACACGATCCGATTATCGTACGACGTATCGTTCGCAATTTGTTGCATAAAACTAATATCGAATACAACAGTGTAAAATGTGCTCTCCAAAAAGTAAGATTTTTGTCGTACGATTCAGGAAAAACGTTTCGGTGCGTAGCTACGTATCTGAAATTATGTCAAATACGTGTGACCTCTATGTCCTTCTGGTTTATTTTTGTGTTTCCGATCATGCATGGTGTTCGTCTATCGATTTTTAGCGGACGCATATTGTACTGATTAACCACTTCCCTACCCAGCCATAGTCAAATGACGTCCACAGATGGAATCTCCCATCCTGGGTGGACGTCATATGACGTCCTGGGCTTTGTGGGGGGATATCTGAATGATGCCTGCAGCTAGAGGCATCATTCAGATATCCTTTTGTTCTGCCGGCGATTCTGGGCAGCATATGAACGATCATATCGGTGGTTCTGCCGCTTGATCATTCTTATAGGCAGCGGGAGGGGACAGCCTCCCCCTCCCGCCGCCATCCGGTGCTTCTCCGGGCTCTCCCGTGCCATCGGGGACCCGGAGAGAATCGTCCGGCGCTGGTGGTGAGTCACGTGACGAGCATAGAGATGACTGGTGACCAGATGGTCACCAGTCATCTCTATGACCGTCGGAGGCCCGGGCACGATGTGATGACGTCACGCCCGGGTCCTCAGATGTAAACAAAGCCGCCAAGCTTTCCAGCCTGGAGGAGAGATGTGGGGTCTTATTGATCCCGAATCTCTCAATAAAGAGGACCTGTCAGACACATTCCTATTACAAGGGATGTTTACATTCCTTGTAATAGGAATAAAAGTGTTAAAAAAGAAAAAAAAGAAAAGTAAAATAAGTGTAAAAAAAAAAGAGTAAAATAAAAAAATTAAATTAAAATTAAATTAAAACGCCCCTGTCCCCGGTAGCTCGCGATCAGAAGCGAACGCACACGTAAGTCCCGCCCACATATGTAAACGCCGTTCAAACCACATATGTGGGGTATCGCCGCGTGCATTAGAGCACGTGCAATAATTCTAGCACTAGACCTCCTCTGTAACTCTAAACTGGTAATCTGTAAAAAAAAATAAAGCGTCGCCTATGGAGATTTTTAAGTACCGAAGTTTGCCGCCATTCCATGAGTGTGTGCAATTTTAAAGCGTGACATGTTAGGTATCTATTTACTCTGCGTAACATCATCTTTCATATTTTCCCCAAAAATTGGGCTAACTTTACTGTTTTGTTATTTTTTAATTAATGAAACCATTTTTTTTTTTTTTAAAAAGGCGTTTGAAAAATTATTGCGCAAATACCGTGCAAGAAAAAAAGTTGCAATGACCGTCATTTTATTCCATAGGGTGTCTGCTAAAAAAACATATATATATATATATATATATATATATATATATATATATATAATGTTTGGGGGTTCTGAGTAATTTTCTAGCAAAAGAATGATGATTTGTACATGTAGGAGAGAAGTGCCAGAATAGGCCCGGTATTGAGGTGGTAAAAAAAGCCTGGGATTGAAGTGGTTAAACAATTGTCGTCCGAGCAAAGTTTTTGTGTTTGTCCCTTCGGATTTTGTTGGACGGACTGTCGTGATCGGCTGTCGAAAGCTGTGTACTAACGATCAGATTATGGAACGATCTATCCGAAAGCGATCTTTTTTTCATACGATAATCGGATCGTGTGTACAAGGAATAAGGCTGGGTTCACACTAGTGCGACACGACATCTGTCCTACTTTGGATCTGACTTTGCCCTGCGACATGAAGCCGACATATGTCCAACTTTCAATGAACGGGGATCCGACTTGGATCCCCGCCAATGGCAGGCACTGTGTTTGGTATGAATCTTGAGGGGGAACTCCAGGCCAAATTTTAAATAAAAAACCGGCATGGGTTCCCCCTCCAGGAGCATACCAGGCCCTTGGGTCTGATCTGGATTTGAAGGGGAACCCCTACGCCGAAAAAACGGCGTGGGGGTCCCCCCCAAAATCCAAACCAGACCCTTATCT
This sequence comes from Rana muscosa, assembly GCA_029206835.1. Classification (NCBI taxonomy): domain Eukaryota; kingdom Metazoa; phylum Chordata; class Amphibia; order Anura; family Ranidae; genus Rana; species Rana muscosa. Next base: position 285,154,081 of record CM055119.1, on the reverse strand, counting down.
GAGCACGCAACCTGGCAGGCCGCAGGGGAAGAGGGGGGGACGAGAGAGCGGCCCCCCTCCCTCCTGAACCGTACCAGGCCGCATGCCCTCAACATGGGGGGTTTGGTGCTCTGGGGCAGGGGGGCGACCTGCGGCCCCCCCTGCCCCAGAGCACCCTGCCCCCATGTTGATGAGGACAGGGCCTCTTCCCGACAATCCTGGCCGTTGGTTGTCGGGGTCTGCGGGCGGGGGGCTTATCGGAATCCGGGAGCCCCCTTCAATAAAGGGGCCCCCGGATCCCGGCCCCCCCACCCTATGTGAATGAGTATGGGGTACATCGTACCCCTACCCGTTCACCTGGTGGAAAAAAATTGCAATAAAAAAACCACACAGCTTTTTAAAGTATTTTATTGCACAACTCCGGGGGTCTTCTTCCGACTTCGGGGGTCTCCGGTGTCGTCGCTGCGCTCTCCGTTTTCTTCTGCCGGGCCACCGCTAACTTCTAGCTCTTTTGCTAGCGGGGCCCGGTCTTCGCTGTCGCCTTCTTCTTCTCCCGCTATCCGGTTCTTCTCCCGCTTCTTTCTTCTGCCGGGCCTCCGCTAACTTCTTTTAGCTCTTTCACTAGCGGAGGCCCGGTCTTCTCCGTCGTCTCGTCCGGCTCTCCGTTGTCCTTCTGCCGGCCCCTCCACTAACTTCTTTAGCTCTTTTGCTAGTGGAAGGGCCGGTCTTCCCGTCGTCGCTGTCGGCGTCTTCTTCCCTCTTCTCCTCCCCGATGTTGACTCGTCGCTTCCTCTCGCAGTAATGCTAAATCTTCGGTCCGCAGAGATTAATATAGGCTTCTCATGACGTCACAGTCACATGTTCCGGGGCACATGGCCCCGGAGCATGTGACTGTGACGACATGGGAACATGTGACTGTGACTGTGACGGAGAAGACCGGGCCTCCGCTAGCAAAAGAGCTAAAAGAAGTTAGCGGAGGCCCGGCAGAAGAAAGAAAGAACCGGAGGGGAGAAGAGGGGAGAAGGCGACGGAGAAGACCGGGCCCCGCTAGCAAAAGAGCTAAAGAAGTTAGCGGTGGCCCGGCAGAAGAAAACCGGAGAGCGCGGCGACGACACCGGAGACCCCCGAAGTCGGAAGAAGACCCCCGGAGCTGTGCAATAAAATACTTTAAAAAGCTGTGTGGTTTTTTTATTGCAATTTTTTTCCACCAGGTGAATGGGTAGGGGTACGATGTACCCCATACTCATTCACATAGGGTGGGGGGGCCGGGATCCGGGGGCCCCTTTATTGAAGGGAGCTCCCGGATTCCGATAAGCCCCCCGACCCGCAGACCCCGACAACCAACGGCCAGGGTTGTCGGGAAGAGGCCCTGTCCTCATCAACATGGGGGCAGGGTGCTCTGGGGTGGGGGGGCCGCAGGTCGCCCCCCTGCCACAGAGCACCAAACCCCCCATGTTGAGGGCATGCGGCCTGGTACGGTTCAGGAGGGAGGGGGGACGCTCTCTCGTCCCCCCCTCTTCCCCTGCGGCCTGCCAGGTTGTGTGCTCGGATAAGGGTCTGGTTTGGATTTTGGGGGGAACCCCCACGCCGGTTTTTCGGCGTAGGGGTTCCCCTTCAAATCCAGACCAGACCCAAGGGCCTGGTATGCTCCTGGAGGGAGAACCCATGCCGGTTTTTTATTTAAAATTTGGCCTGGAGTTCCCCCTCAAGATTCATATCAAACACAGTGCCTGCTATTGGCGGGGATCCAAGTCGGATCCCCGTTCATTGAAAGTCGGACATATGTCGGCTTCATGTCGCAGGGCAAAGTCGGATCCAAAGTAGGACAGATGTTGTGTCGCACTAGTGTGAACCCAGCCTGAGAGTCTCTCAGCCACTGCTTCTTTCATAAAAACTGATTCCCTTTTCTCATCCTGGAAGATTCGGATAAAGGTGCACCTGTTTCTCATTCCACCATCTCTAGATGAATCAGACATGCCATTATCCAAGCTTATGGTCTCAAAGGATGGGCTTCCACCCTCTCTTGTCAAGGTGTAATCTATTAGATCCATAAATGCTTGTTAGGCCCCTTTCACACTAGCGGACCGTATGTCCGCTTTTTCATCCGTCCATTTAGGGATGTAAAAGGGACATACATTGGTCCTTATGAGATCGCGGGAGCGATCCCCGCAGAGCAAGCGGAGGTTCACGGGGCGGATCCTCACGGATCCGTACCCTGTGAAAGGGGCCTTAGGCTTTTTGCCAATAGGCTAATCCCTCTCCTCTCTATCTAAAACCTTAAAAAACTGTTTACGGTAATGTCAGATGGTATAGTTAAAGCACAGGATCTTCCTTATTAGTTACACACTGCATGCCTTTCTTAGTAAACTGCATGAGCTTAGCTTTTGTAGCGCCCTGCCCCCGATGATTGGGGCGCTATTGTAAATTTAGGGGGCTGTCTGACCCAATAGTTAGGCTCAGACTTGGAGCTAATTACATGAAAATTAAATTACATGAAAATTTGCCTCTGTCCTGGCTATGGTTGTGCCTGATAGTACTTTTCCCTTGTTGCCTGTAGGTGGCGTTTCCACCTCAGGCCCATGTTGGAACGAAGGCAGATCATGGTGTATTGGGTGTCCCTTCTCGGCAGCGGTTCAGTGGGTGTGGTGTCCCGCTGTACATGCTGGGAGGGGATACTTAAGGGGCAGACGTCATTTGCTCGGGGATTGTCTGCCTCGTGGCCCTCCTGGCGCGAGGTATGTGTGTGTGATTCCAGTCTCGGGCCACGTAGGCCCGAGGCTGCATCCCTTTTGAGTACGCGCACTGCATCTGCTGCTACAGATAGATCCGGAATAGATGTTGCTTTTGCTACGGAGCCACCAGCAGACATTGCAGCGGATACTACTGTCGCTACTTGTGTTTTCATCCCAACTGTGAAACGAAAGGTGGGCTACGTCAAGGCTTCCTGTGGCCGCGGACAAGGCCTACCCAAGCCCCTGCCGGAACCGGACCTCGTGAGCGGTGATGTCTCCGGGAAGTCCACGACAGGGACCGGTAAGGAGACTGGGGAAAAACCTGTTGTGTCTACCCGCACTTACTTACCGGCTGAAGAGTGGGAGGACTCAGAGTTGGACTCTTTGTCTGATGCCGGGGATGACTATTTATTTGAGACTGTTCTGTCTCAACAATAAGGCGATAAAATTCATCTCCAGGTTTAAGTAGGCCTTACTCAAGCTGGTTTGATATTCATCCCTTGCATCGATACAGGCAGTTTAACTCAATGAATAAACTTACAGTTAGGACGACAGACGATGAATCCTTTCGAATGTTCCGTTTAATGATGGATATTCATAGATGGAAAAATGTTGCAGTTGTAAGCCACATGTAAGATGTTTAGCATGGAAGATATACAGGAGTAATGACCAGAATCAGGAAGTGGTGGAGATATATAAAGAACTACGGTGAGAGAGAGAGTTCAGCTAGAAAGAAGGGGACAGATCTTAAAGACACAGAGCAAGAATAATCACATAGTGTAACATAACACTCCCCGTCTGAAATCTTTAGATTTCATAACCTTAAACTAAAATATATATTTTCAAAAAGTCCAATACTGACGAATGTCCTGGAACCTGTAATGAAAAACATGCAACAAGTAAATAATAAACGTAAGTTCAACAGGATGAAGAACATAAAGTCACAGTATGATGTCTTCAAAGAATTCCAAAGTTCTGAGTAGAACCTGTAGATGGCAGCAATGTACTCCCCGCCGTGCCAACAGCATGGCTAGTCCTTGCACAAGTCACTCACCTGGCAAAAGGAGTACTAACTCTGTAATTGGTCGACTAAAGGTTCGAGTCGATCCTCCCTTGGTTACCTTGACTTCTACCTTCCGGACTTTGTTATAGTCGCTGGGCATAACTTTAGTAATAAGACCCATAGGCCACTCATTCCGACAAACTTCCTTGTCTTTTAGAAGGATGAGGTCTCCAACCTTAAGATTCGGCTTAGATGCTTGCCATTTGTTACGACCTTGAAGGTGGTGAAGATACTTTTTCTTCCAGCGATGCCAGAACACATTGGCTAGATGCTGCACCTGCTTCCATCGATGCCTGTAATGGTGTGACCGCAGCTTCTGTTTTGTACTTACACAAGTGTGGAGTGAGGTGTTCACAGTTCTTATTTCCTTATCATCTTCAGGGTTTACTAGCCCATAGGTGGTGTCAATAGGGAGTAAGTAAGAGTCCTCACGCAGAAACCTTGGAGGTGACAGCCATAAGCTGTCCTGAAGAGCGGCAGGTGACACGGCTCTGGTCCCACAGTCAGCTGGGTTGAGTTCAGTGGGAACGTGATGCCATTGACTTGGTAGAGAGAATCTCTTGATACGTTCAACCCTGTTGCTGACGTACACATAAAATTGTTTTGTTTGGTTGTTTATGTAACCAAGTACTACCTTACTGTCTGTATAGAAGGTGAAAGAATCAATTCTAGTGTCCATTTCACTTCGTATGACCTCGGCAATTTCTACTGCTAGCACGGCTGCACAAAGTTCAAGTCTTGGTATGGTATGTGCAGGCTTGGGTGTGAGTTTTGCCTTGCCTAGGACAAAACTACAGTGTGATTCTCCATTCAGTTCAGAGGTCTTTAAATAGGCTACTGCAGCAATAGCTTGAACTGATGCATCAGAGAAAATATGAATCTCTCTCCGGTTAGCAGTTGAAGTGGAACCTGGAACATAGCAACGGGGAATCTGAAGTTTTTCTAGTGACTTCAAAGAATATCTCCACCTTTCCCACTTGTGTTGATTCTCACTAGGCAAGGGAGTATCCCAGTCTATGTTCTCAGTAGACAACTGTGTTAGTAAAATCTTACCTTGAATGGTAACTGGAGCAAGGAAACCCAGTGGGTCATAGATGCTATTCATCACGGACAGGACTCCTCTCTTAGTGAATGGTTTGTCACAAGTTGACACTTGGAAGGTGAATTTGTCTTGCTTGATGTTCCACAACAAACCCAGACTTCGCTGTACAGGAGGCACATCTGTACCTAAGTCAAGGTTTTTTAGACTAGTGGCATAGTCCTCAGAGTGAAAGGCATTCGTAAGTTCCTGGCTGTTGGATATAATCTTGTGCAGTCTAAGGTTTGCTACAGACAGCATCTCCTTTGTTCTGGTGAGAAGATCAATTGCTTCTTTAGCAGTTGGAAAGGACTTAAGTGCGTCGTCAACGTAGAAGTTTCTTTCAACAAATTGACGGGCATCAGATCCATATTCAACTTCTCCAGTCTGAGCTGTTTTCCTTAGCCCATAAGTTGCCACTGCTGGGGAAGGACTGTTACCGAAGACATGTACCTTCATGCGATAATCTATAACTTCCTTGTTGAGGTCATTGTCCTTGTGCCATAGAAACCTGAGGTAGTTTCTGTTGTCTTCTCTGACGATGAAGCAGTGAAACATCTGTTGAATGTCGGCCATTACTGCTACAGGCTCTTGTCTAAAACGAATCAAGACTCCTATTAGACTGTTGTTCAAGTTGGGTCCAGTAAGGAGCATGTTGTTAAGAGAAACACCTTCGTGCTGAGCACTGGAATCAAAGACAACTCTGATTTGGTCTGGTTTGCGTGGGTGATACACGCCAAAGGATGGAAGGTACCAGCATTCTTCTCCCTCCTTTAGTGGGGGAGCAGGCTCTGCATGATCTCTGTCAAATACATTTTGCATAAAGTCCACAAAGTGCTTTTGCATCTCTGGTTTCCTGCTTAAGTTTCGCTTTAAGGGGGAGAATCTACTGATGGCCTGCTGTAAGTTGTTGGGCAATCTCTCTCTTGGGAGACGAAAGGGTAGGGGTGCTACCCAGTTATTGGAGTCATCTTGAAAGAACTCATTGTCCATTACCTTGATGAATTCTTTGTCTTCCATTGAAGGAGCCAGTATGTCATCTTCACTGGTTGCATTAAACACTGTAGAGCCGAAGTCGCCATCATGGCAGGAGAAAGGGCTTGTGTCACCTGAGATACCATGTTGCCATTCGTGGCTGGCTATCTTCTCTTTCACCCAGTAGTGATGTGGGCATGGCTCAAAGTAAGTGTTTTGGCCATTTGGCAGAACATTTGTCTTGAATGACGAAATGTTGGTAGGTCTTTTCATTTTGCCTATGCAGACATTGCCTATGATGACCCATCCTAGATCCGTGCGCTGGGCAAATGGGGCATCTGGGGGTCCACTGACTTGTCTGTGTACCTTGTGAACTCTTAGTATGTCTCTTCCTAACAGAAGAAGGATCTGAGCATCTTTGTCAAGCGGCGATATCTCATTTGCTATTACCTTGAGGTGAGGGTGATGGAAAGCAGCAGCTGGAGTAGGGATTTCTTCCCTGTTGGCAGGTATCTGATTGCACTCAACAAGTGTAGGTAAGGGTAATTGCAAGTTACCTTTGAGAGAAGATACCATGAGTCCATGAGCCCTTCTTCCAGAAACCTCTATAGTTCCACTACAGGTACCCAAGGTGTAAGGATGAGCTTCGCCTTTTATTTCAAATAGATTGAACAATTCCGATTTTGCAAGTGATCGATTGCTCTGATCGTCTAAGATAGCATATGCCTTTAGAGACTTTTCTGGTTGATCCTTGTGGTATATGTTCACCAAGCATATCTTAGCACAGGACTTACCACAGCGGTCTTCTCCACAAACTTCAGTGCAGGATGAAGAAATGATGGTAGAATTAGGCACTTGGTCTGTATTCTCCCTGCCATGCGTTAACCTGGGAGGAGTGTTGGCAGGTTGTGCAGAGCTGGGCTCAAGAGGATGGAGGGCTTGCACATGTTCTTCAGCGCCACACTCTATGCACTTGATGGACACATTACAGTCCCTTGCAAAATGTTCTGTAGAAGCACAGCACCTGAAACATACCCTAAATGTCTTTAAAAGCTCCTTGCGCTCTTCCAAAGGCTTTTTCCTAAAGCCGACACATTTATTGAGGGGGTGTGGCTTCTTGTGTATGGGACACACTCTGCTAGGGTTTTCAATCTTCCTACTCTGTTTGTTCGTGGCCAGAACTGTGGTAGGGGTGGGAAGGATGTCAGTCTTTTTCACAGACACTGGGCCTCTATGGTTTCTATAGTTGCCCTGAAGACTGGTACTCTTAGGAAAGGGTGAGAAGAGGCTGTACTCACCGTAGGAAAAACTTGGATCGTTCTTGGTCTCTGCAATTTTCCTGATGAATTCACAGAAGAAAGAGAATGGAGGGAAGGAAACCTTGTTCTCTCTTTTGTATGATGACCCTAGTGCAGTCCATTTCTCTTGCAAACCATACGGGAGCTTGGAGACAATTGGGTTTACCCCTCTTGGAGTGTCAAGGTAACTGAGTCCAGGTAGTTTTGGGTCTGTCTTGGCTAGCTGAAGCTCAAGGAGAAGGTCACTCAGTCTCTGGAACTCCTTGTTGTCCTTACCGGATATCTTTGGGAAAGTTTCCAGACGCATGAACAAAGCATTTTCTATAGCTTCTGGACTACCATAACTTTGCTCTAGTCGCTCCCATGCAGCTGTGAGGCCTGCAGTAGGATTGTCCATGAAAACCGATCTTAATGGCTTAACACGTGCAGCAGATAGAGGACCAAGCCATTTGATCAGCAGATTCAATTCTTGATCAGCTGTAATGCCAATATTGCTGATTGTAGTTCTGAAGGCACATTTCCAACTTCTGTAGTTCTCAGGTTGGTCATCAAAACTTGTAAGACCAGTCTTTGTGAGCTCCCTGCGAAGCATGTACCTCACAAACTCTTCTGTTTCAGTTGTCTCCGCCTTTATGTGTGATGCTGTTGGCTGTATGGTGCTGATTGCGTTATCTTTGACATTGTTGTTAAAGGACACAGGGAAATATGGTGCAGCAGATGCATCCAGGTGAGTTGCTTGCTTGAAGTCAGTTGTTCCAATGGTACGTTGATTCAAGGCTGTACCGATGACTGGAGATTGATGACTTGCTTGAAGCTTGCGCTGATGCTCTGTGACGTATGAAGGCAGGCAAGGTAGGCAGGTAGGAAATGCAGTGGAGTGATTTTGAGTGCAGGAAGTTGCTGGGACTTCTTTAACTTGAAGCTGTGAAGGAGTCTCTATGTAGCCGGGAGCATTGGAGACAATGGAGTGTGCACTGCAGTGGCTTAGGACATAGTCTTTAGTGCGTTTGAGGGGGTCTTCCATATCTGCTATGTTTAGGTTAATGCTGTCTTTCTCACTTGCACCTTCGTCTGCACTGATAGCTTGCTGTAGGACCCTTAGCTTTGCCATAGCTGCGTCATGTTTACACTGTTCATTTAAGGTTTCCATTGTTGCTCTTTGTCGTGCTGACTGTGCTTCCAACTCTGCTCTTTGAAGTTCTGACTGCGCTTCCAACTCTGCCCTTTGAGCTTCCAACTCTGCTCTTTTTTCTGCATATGCCACCTGCACTTTTCTGGCTTCCACTTCAGCGCGGGCATTAATAAGTCGCTCACTGAGTGTTGAGTATCTTGAACTATGGGATCTTGACGAGTTTTTAGAACGTCTGGTGGAAACAGATCTGTGAGATGCAGTGTCCTGTAACAGCTTTATTTTTGCTTCTGCCTTTAATCTGGTTTGCTGGATAAAACTGTCTCTTTCAATATTGAGAGCATTGACGCGCTTTAATTGTGTCATCGCACTTTCTGTATTCATGTTTTGCAAGACATTAGTGAATTTGCTGCTGGTAAGCTGATAAAGCTCATATGAGGCAGAAAGTTGTTTAATGGCGCCCTCTAGTGTCAGTAGTTCACGTTCAACAGACACTGTATTGGCTTCAGCAAGGATTTTCTCCCAGACTAATTCCAAGCTATTTGACAATTCAGTCCTTGAAGCTTCATAATTTTCCATTACTTTCCAAGTGGGTTTAACTAAGCGTTTGGGTAACTCAGTTTCTTCAGGAACTTGTGCGGAGATAGATGTGAGTTCACATGCAGAAGCTTGGTCACTCATGATAGCAGACTGACTGTGAAAGCAGGCAGGATCTGTGTGCTGAAATATGACACTGTGCAGATTGTCTCAGGCTATAAGGCTGCCATGTGCTGCTCTGTCCCTTCTTTCTTGCTATGAGGGCAGTAAATCTTGTCTGTTTCAGTACTGACATGCAGAAATCTTGTAATTAGGCTGTGAAACTCCGTTTTTCTACTGTTCTGTCTCAACTACAAAGCGATAAAATTCATCTCCAGGTTTAAGTAGGCCTTACTCAAGCTGGTTTGATATTCATCCCTTGCATCGATACAGGCAGTTTAACTCAATGAATAAACTCACAGTTAGGACGACAGACGATGAATCCTTTTGAATGTTCCGTTTAATGATGGATATTCATAGATAGAAAAACGTTGCAGTTGTAAGCCACATGTAAGATGTTTAGCATGGAAGATATACAGGAGTAATGACCAGAATCAGGAAGTGGAGGAGATATATAAAGAACTACGGTGAGAGAGAGAGTACAGCTAGAAAGAAGGGGACAGATCTTAAAGACACAGAGCAAGAATAATCACATAGTGTAACACAACAGAGACCCTGTCTCAGGAGCTGAGATGGGGCAACGGAAGGTGCGTTACCCCATTATGTAGTCTCTCGGAAGTATTCTCCCACAAGAAAAAGTGTTCCGGATCAGTGTGACTTTGTTTTCCACTGGCGGCTTTTGTTTTCTCTAAGAAGAAGGAAAGAGAAAACCCTTTTCATCACTAAAGGAAACTTGCTATACTACTGAACTCTGGGGAATCAGTCAGATAGGATAGGGCTGCTGAGAACGCCGAGTTCAACATGGTTTATTTGTGTGTTTGCTGTTCCAGCCCCTGCTTAAAGGACAATTATGTGATGCCTCTGACACTAGGTGGCAGTGGTTGTCAGCGTAGGGAAAGACTTTTCATGTGGATACATGATTTTCTCTAGGAAACCTTAAAGAAGGAAAACTCCATCTCTTCGGAGATGCAGTTCTGCTTCTATGTATATATGCCTGATTCTTTAAACGTATTTACTATGCATAATTGTGTTTCTTTTAGGTACCTGTTGTGTTACACTATGTGATTATTCTTGCTCTGTGTCTTTAAGATCTGTCCCCTTCTTTCTAGCTGAACACTCTCTCTCACCGTAGTTCTTTATATATCTCCTCCACTTCCTGATTCTGGTCATTACTCCTGTATATCTTCCATGCTAAACATCTTACATGTGGCTTACAACTGCAACGTTTTTCTACCTATGAATATCCATCATTAAACGGAACATTCAAAAGGATTCATCGTCTGTCGTCCTAACTGTGAGTTTATTCATTGAGTTAAACTGCCTGTATCGATGCAAGGGATGAATATCAAACCAGCTTGAGTAAGGCCTACTTAAACCTGGAGATGAACTTTATCGCTTTGTAGTTGAGACAGAACAGTAGAAAAAAGGGGTTTCAGAGCCTAATTACAAGATTTCTGCATGTCAGTACTGAAACAGACAAGATTTACTGCCCTCATAGCAAGACAGAAGGGACAGAGCAGCACATGGCAGCCTGAGACAATCTGCACAGTGTCATATTTCAGCACACAGATCCTGCCTGCTTTCACAGTCAGTCTGCTATCATGAGTGACCAAGCTTCTGCATGTGAACTCACATCTACCTCCCCACAAGTTCCTGAAGAAACTGAGTTACCCAAACGCTCAGTTAAACCCACTTGGAAAGTAATGGAGAATTATGAAGCTTCAAGGACTGAATTGTCAAATAGCTTGGAATTAGTCTGGGAGAAAATCCTTGCTGAAGCCAATACAGTGTCTGTTGAACGTGAACTGCTGACACTAGAGGGCGCCATTAAACAACTTTCTGCCTCATATGAGCTTTATCAGCTTACCAGCATCAAATTCACTAATGTCTTACAAAACATGAAGTCAGAAAATGCGATGAGGCAGTTAAAGCAGGTCAACATTCTTAATATTGAAAGAGACAGTTTTATCCAGCAAACCAGATTAAAGGCAGAAGCAAAAATAAAGCTGTTACAGGACACTGCATCTCACAGATCTGTTTCCACCAGACGTTCTAAAAACTCGTCAAGATCCCATAGTTCAAGATACTCAACACTCAGTGAGCGACTTATTAATGCCCGCGCTGAAGTGGAAGCCAGCAAAGTGCAGGTGGCATATGCAGAAAAAAGAGCAGAGTTGGAAGCGCTGTCAGCACGTCAAAGAGCAGAGTCGGAAGCGCAGTCAGCACGTCAAAGAGCAAAGTCGGAAGCTCAGTCAGCCCGTCAAAGAGCAACAATGGAAACCTTAAATGAACAGTGTAAACATGACGCAGCTATGGCAAAGCTAAGGGTCCTACAGCAAGCTATCAGTGCAGACAAAGGTGCAAGTGAGAAAGACAGCATTAACCTAAACATAGCAGATATGGAAGACCCCCTCAAACGCATTAAAGACTATGTCCTAAGCCACTGCAGTGCACACTCCATTGTCTCCAATGCTCCCGACTACATAGAGACTCCTTCACAGCTTCAAGTTAAAGAGGTTCCAGCAACTTCCTGCACTCAAAATCACTCCACTGCATTTCCTACCTGCCTACCTTGCCTGCCTTCATACGTCACAGAGCATCAGCGCAAGCTTCAGGCAAGTCATCAATCTCCAGTCATCGGTACAGCCTTGAATCAACGTACCATTGGAACAACTGACTTCAAGCAAACAAATCACCTGGATGCATCTGCTGCACCATATTTCCCTGTGTCCTTTAACAACAATGTCAAAGATAACGCAATCAGCACCATACAGCCAACAGCATCTCACATAAAGGCGGAGACAACTGAGACAGAAGAGTTTGTGAGGTACATGCTTCGCAGAGAGCTCACAAAGACTGGTCTTACAAGTTTTGATGACCAACCTGAGAACTACAGAAGTTGGAAATGTGCCTTCAGAACTACAATCAGCAATATTGGCATTACAGCTGATCAAGAATTGAATCTGCTGATCAAATGGCTTGGTCCTCTATCTGCTGCACGTGTTAAGCCATTAAGATCGGTTTTCATGGACAATCCTACTGCAGGCCTCACAGCTGCATGGGAGCGACTAGAGCAAAGTTATGGCAGTCCAGAAGCTATAGAAAATGCTTTGTTCATGCATCTGGAAACTTTCCCAAAGATATCCGGTAAGGACAACAAGGAGTTCCAGAGACTGAGTGACCTTCTCCTTGAGCTTCAGCTAGCCAAGACAGACCCAAAACTACCTGGACTCAGTTACCTTGACACTCCAAGAGGGGTAAACCCAATTGTCTCCAAGCTCCCGTATGGTTTGCAAGAGAAATGGACTGCACTAGGGTCATCATACAAAAGAGAGAACAAGGTTTCCTTCCCTCCATTCTCTTTCTTCTGTGAATTCATCAGGGAAATTGCAGAGACCAAGAACGATCCAAGTTTTTCCTACGGTGAGTACAGTCTCTTCTCACCCTTTCCTAAGAGTACCAGTCTTCAGGGCAACTATAGAAACCATAGAGGCCCAGTGTCCGTGAAAAAGACTGACATCCTTCCCACTCCTACCACAGTTCTGGCCACGAACAAACAGAGTAGGAAGATTGAAAACCCTAACAGAGAGTGTCCCATACACAAGAAACCACACCCCCTCAATAAATGTATCGGCTTTAGAAAAAAGCCTCTGGAAGAGCGCAAGGAGCTTTTAAAGACATTTAGGGTATGTTTCAGGTGCTGTGCTTCTACAGAACATTTTGCAAGGGACTGTAATGTGTCCATCAAGTGCATAGAGTGTGGCTCTGAAGAACATGTGCAAGCCCTCCATCCTCTTGAGCCCAGCTCTGCACAACCTGCCAACACTCCTCCCAGGTTAACGCATGGCGGGGAGAATACAGACCAAGTGCCTAATTCTACCATCATTTCTTCATCCTGCACTGAAGTTTGTGGAGAAGACTGCTGTGGTAAGTCCTGTGCTAAGATATGCTTGGTGAACATATACCACAAGGATCAACCAGAAAAGTCTCTAAAGGCATATGCTATCTTAGACGATCAGAGCAATCGATCACTTGCAAAATCGGAATTGTTCAATCTATTTGAAATAAAAGGCGAAGCTCATCCTTACACCTTGGGTACCTGTAGTGGAACTATAGGAGGTTTCTGGAAGAAGGGCTCATGGACTCATGGTATCTTCTCTCAAAGGTAACTTGCAATTACCCTTACCTACACTTGTTGAGTGCAATCAGATACCTGCTAACAGGGAAGAAATCCCTACTCCAGCTGCTGCTTTCCATCACCCTCACCTTAAGGTAATAGCAAATGAGATACCGCCGCTTGACAAAGATGCTCAGATCCTTCTTCTGTTAGGAAGAGACATTCTAAGAGTTCACAAGGTACACAGACAAGTCAGTGGACCCCCAGATGCCCCATTTGCCCAGCGCACGGATCTAGGGTGGGTCATCATAGGCAATGTCTGTATAGGCAAAATGAAAAGACCTACCAACATTTCGTCATTCAAGACAAATGTTCTGCCAAATGGCCGAAACACTTACTTTGAGCCATGCCCACATCACTACTGGGTGAAAGAGAAGATAGCCAGCCACGAATGGCAACATGGTATCTCAGGTGACACAAGCCCTTTCTCCTGCCATGATGGCGACTTCGGCTCTACAGTGTTTAATGCAACCAGTGAAGATGACATACTGGCTCCTTCAATGGAAGACAAAGAATTCATCAAGGTAATGGACAATGAGTTCTTTCAAGATCACTCCAATAACTGGGTAGCACCCCTACCCTTTCGTCTCCCAAGAGAGAGATTGCCCAACAACTTACAGCAGGCCATCAGTAGATTTTCCTCCTTAAAGTGAAACTTAAGCAGGAAACCAGAGATGCAAAAGCACTTTGTGGACTTTATGCAAAATGTATTTGACAGAGATCATGCAGAGCCTGCTCCCCCACTAAAGGAGAGAGAAGAATGCTGGTACCTTCCATCCTTTGGCGTGTATCACCCACGCAAACCAGACCAAATCAGAGTTGTCTTTGATTCCAGTGCTCAGCACGAAGGTGTTTCTCTTAACAACATGCTCCTTACTGGACCCAACTTGAACAACAGTCTAATAGGAGTCTTGATTCGTTTCAGACAAGCGCCTGTAGCAGTAATGGCCGACATTCAACAAATGTTTCACTGCTTCATCGTCAGAGAAGACAACAGAAACTACCTCAGGTTTCTATGGCACAAGGACAATGACCTCAACAAGGAAGTTATAGATTATCGCATGAAGGTACATGTCTTCGGTAACAGTCCTTCCCCAGCAGTGGCAACTTATGGGCTAAGGAAAACAGCTCAGACTGGAGAAGTTGAATATGGATCTGATGCCCGTCAATTTGTTGAAAGAAACTTCTACGTTGACGACGCACTTAAGTCCTTTCCAACTGCTAAAGAAGCAATTGATCTTCTCACCAGAACAAAGGAGATGCTGTCTGTAGCAAACCTTAGACTGCACAACATTATATCCAACAGCCAGGAACTTATGAATGCCTTTCACTCTGAGGACTATGCCACTAGTCTAAAAAACCTTGACTTAGGTACAGATGTGCCTCTTGTACAGCGAAGTCTGGGTTTGTTGTGGAACATCAAACAAGACAAATTCACCTTCCAAGTGTCAACTTGTGACAAACCCTTCAATAAGAGAGGAGTCCTGTCCGTGGTGAATAGCATCTATGACCCACTGGGTTTCCTTGCTCCAGTTACCATTCAAGGTTCCACTTCAACTGCTAACCGGAGAGAGATTCATATTTTCTCTGATGCATCAGTTGAAGCTATTGCTGCAGTAGCCTATTTGAAGACCTCTGAACTGAATGGAGAATCACACTGTAGTTTTGTCCTAGGCAAGGCAAAACTCACTCCCAAGCCTGCACATACCATACCAAGACTTGAACTTTGTGCAGCCGTGCTAGCAGTAGAAATTGCTGAGGTCATACGAAGTGAAATGGACACTAGAATTGATTCTTTCACCTTCTATACAGACAGTAAGGTAGTACTTGGTTACATAAACAACCAAACAAAACAATTTTACTCCACACTTGTGTAAGTACAAAACAGAAGCTGCGGTCACACCATTACAGGCATCGATGGAAGCAGGTGCAGCATCTAGCCAATGTGTTCTGGCATCGCTGGAAGAAAAAGTATCTTCACCACCGTCGTTACAAATGGCAAGCATCTAAGACCTCATCCTTCTAAAAGACAAGGAAGTTTGTCGGAATGAGTGGCCTATGGGTCTTATTACTAAAGTTATGCCCAGCAACGATAGCAAAGTCCGGAAGGTAGAAGTCAAGGTAACCAAGGGAGGATCGACACGAACCTTTAGTCGACCAATTACAGAGTTAGTACTCCTTTTGCCAGGTGAGTGACTTGTGCAAGGACTAGCCATGCTGTTGGCACGGCGGGGAGTACATTGCTGCCATCTACAGGTTCTACTCAGAACTTTGAAATTCTTTGAAGACATCATACTGTGACTTTATGTTCTTCATCCTGTTGAACTTACGTTTATTATTTGCTTGTTGCATGTTTTTCATTACAGGTTCCAGGACATTCGTCAGTATTGGACTTTTTGAAAATATATATTTTAGTTTAAGGTTATGAAATCTAAAGATTTCAGACGGGGAGTGTTGTGTTACACTATGTGATTATTCTTGCTCTGTGTCTTTAAGATCTGTCCCCTTCTTTCTAGCTGAACTCTCTCTCTCACCGTAGTTCTGTATATATCTCCTCCACTTCCTGATTCTGGTCATTACTCCTGTATATCTTCCATGCTAAACATCTTACATGTGGCTTACAACTGCAACGTTTTTCTACCTATGAATATCCATCATTAAACGGAACATTCGAAAGGATTCATCGTCTGTCGTCCTAACTGTGAGTTTATTCATTGAGTTAAACTGCCTGTATCGATGCAAGGGATGAATATCAAACCAGCTTGAGTAAGGCCTACTTAAACCTGGAGTTGAACCTGGAGTTGAACTTTATCGCTTTGTAGTTGAGACAGAACAGTACCAGATCTGCTGTCAAGACCATCGGAGAATGGGGTGTGATTAGACAGTTAGTGAAGGGTGGTAGTGTTTTATGTCAAATGTGTAATGTACAAATGTTTTATCTGAAATCAATGTAATTTTGTACTTTGTTCCTTTTTCCTTTCCCTCCCCTCTTCCAGTTTTTTTCGGTTCAGGAACCAAACCCTCAAGCCCTGTACACACGGCCGAGATTCTCGTCAGGAAAAAATTGTAGTTTTTTTCCTGACGAGAATCTTGACAAGAAACTTGTCCCGGCCGAGTGTACACACGTACGATTCAAAAGAACTGCTGTTCTTTTAAATGGCACGCACACGGTGACGTCATCGACTATGACGAGCGTGCGCTCGTCACATTCCATGCCGTCGCCGCCATCTTGCTACACCCTATGCCTATGCCTAGGAAGCTACCGTGCATGCATCAAAGTCATTTCGAGCATGCGCGGGTTTCCATGGCGACAGGTAAATGTACACACGCTCGGGTTTCTCGTTGAGAAACAGGCAGACGAGAAAAAAGACCGCAGGTCGTCTTTTTTCTCGTCGGGGGATCTGGGCAGTTTTCTTGGCGAGAAAACTGAAACCCGTGTACACACAGCCGGTTTTCTCTGCAAGAAAGCTCTCCCGGCAGTTTTCTTGTCGTTTTTTGCAGAGAAAACCGGTCGTGTGTACGCGGCCTCAGGCTTGAGGGTTTCACATTTTTCCTCAGACACTGAGGACAGTGTCTTTTTGTAGAGGGGGTGTATGTAGCGCCCTGACCCCGATGATTGGGGCGCTATTGTAAATTTAGGGGGCTGTCTGACCCAATAGTTGGGCTCAGACTTGTGTAATTACATGAAAATTTTCCTCTGTTCTGGCTATGGTTGTGCCTGATAGTACTTTTCCCTTGTTGCCTGTAGGTGGCGTTTCCACCTCCGGCCCATGTTGGAACGAAGGCAGATCATGGTGTATTGGGTGTCCCTTTTTGGCAGCAGTTCAGTGGGTGTGGTGACCCGCTGTGCATGCTGGGAGGGGATACTTAAGGGGCAGACGCCATTTGCTCAGGCTTGTCCGCCTCGTGGCCCTCCTGGCGCGAGGTATGTGTGTGTGTGATTCCAGTCTCGGGGCCACGTTGGCCCGAGGCTGCATCCCTTTTGAATAGGCCCAGCTATGTTGGCTGGGGCCTGCAATCCTAAAAGGAGATCCCCAGCTGTCCGTCCAAGTGGAGGAAGCTACTTCACGAAGGAAACCGGGGGAGGACCTGCCCTGGAGGAGATCGGCAAAGTGCTTATGTCTCGGGTTAGGCCTGGTGGCTTCGTTGATGAGGGATCCACAACTCTACTCGCCTTACAGCTTGCCAAGTCGGCGTAAAGGTTCATCTGCTGTTTGACTGGAAGTTTGGGACTCAAAATCCTGTGGCAAAGGATTCCTGGACTATCCATTTACATGTTCACCTAAACGGTCTGTGGCAGAGACTGCTAATTCTCAGACAGTCTGTGGCAGAGGCTGTCCTGTTACTGGTTCGTGCATCATCCCGGCTGCTAGGCCAAGTGAGAGGGGTCTATCCGGGTGAGCATTACCCATTCGATCATTGAGAGTGGTGAAAGATTGATCGGAGCTTTAGATACTTTTTTTTGTGTGAACTCTGTACCGTGTACCTGAACCTTCACCTTATCTCTCCTACCTTCTACCTTCCACTTTCTCTACAAGTTGTACCGCAGCAAAAATAAAACCACAGTTGAAGGTTTTACATCTTGTGTGGACATTGAAGTTACTACAGACTTTCTCCCCTGACAACGAACTTAGAGGTAACGTGCAAGACCCAAAACTAAACCAGCAGCTCCTACGGGGTAGTGCTACACTTTGAAGAGATGAGAGATCATTTTCCCCCATTATAATGGCCTGAGGAAGCAAGATAAACTTCCAACTATATTGCATGAAGCTGATTTTGATAGATTCTTCCTTTCCTCCATGTTTTGTTGACAGGACAGTATGATCTTCTTTCCATTTAGGTGCTAGGATTAGGCAGGTTTAGTTCTAGCTCTCTGTGTTCAGTGAAGCTGTATTTTGTTTGCTAGGCAAATTTAGCTTGTCTCATTGTAACCAGTGTGGCTGCTGCAATTGCTGTGTTAGGTAAATTTAGTTGTGCTCACTGTAATCAGTGCAGCTGCATGTGATTAGTTAGGTTTGCGCAGTGTTTCAGCTGCTGCTAGTTTTGACTGTTTCATCTGCTTTCTTGAGAGCTGGAGAACTCTCTGTAACACAGGTGTAAAGCAAAGCAAATAGCAGCATATATATATATATAAACAGCCCTAGCCAATCCCAGGGAGGATGGCCCTGAAGGCTGCTGGGAGTCTGTATAAATACTCTGAGACACAGAGCTGCTGGACCTTTGCCTGCAGTAGGGAAGTTCAGTCTGAAGGGCTTGCTGCCCTCAAGTGGTGGCTGGTGGGTGTTTGTTTGGGTGGGGCGGAAATTAACCACCAGCCCCCCCCCCTCCACTGTCTGCCGGTCCACCAGCACTTACCCCACTGGCGGCGGGGATCGGCAGGCACATCGGGGATCGGTGGGCATATCGGACAGGGGGACAGGCTGCAGCGGGCATCTGGCAGCATCTCCTGTGTCCTCTTCCCTTCTGAGATCACGGGGGCTTCCACCGTGCATCTCCTTCCCTTTTCCTAGGCATCCAATAGGAGTTATAGGTGGGGGTGGTGGACACCGTCTTTGTTGTAGTATTACTGTTATATTGGTCAGGCAGTGCACTGACACCTTTGCAGCCACTGCGCGATTTGCTTGGTGCTCAGTGTGCTCCTGTACCTTTAAGAAGGGGTGGCTCCCTTCAGTCCACCTGACCTCCACCTATCCATCAGAATGCATGTGCTTCTACTGTGGAGTCTCTCATAAGCTAGAGATAGGACCACAGATACCAGGGTGCCGTGACGAGGCTCTGTAGCTTACGCATGTATTTGCAAATGTGTGCAGACTAAACCCCTGTTTTAATGCATACTGTTATGCCCCATACACACGATCATTTTTAATGTCATTTTTAAAACTGACGTTTTTCTTGTCATTTTTTTTCTTGTTTCCTCTCAAGCCTGTCTTGCGTACACACCATCATTTTAAAAAATGTTCAAGAAAAGCGCAGTGACGTACACCACGTACGACGGCACTATAAAGGGGAAGTTCCGTTCGAATGGCGCCACCCTTCACGTTAGTAAAGTTTGTTGAGAGACGATTCGCTCTTTTCAGTCTAGTGCTTTTCAGTCCGTTACAGCGTGACGAATGTGCTATCTCCATTACGAACGCTAGTTTTACCAGAACGAGCGCTCCCGTCTCATACTTGATTCTGAGCATGCGCATTTTTTTTCACGTCGTTAAAGCATACACACTATAGTTTTTCACGTCGTTAAAAAAAACGACATGAAAAACGACGTGAAAAAAGAGAGCATGTTCGAAATTTTTAATGCCCGTTTTTCACGTCGTTAAAAATGCTCTGGAGCATACACACGATCATTTTTAATGGCCATTTTTTTTAATGGCATTTTTAACGGCATGAAAAATGATCGTGTGTATGGGGCATAAGATAGGTTGATTCGGTTGTCAGCAAGCTGGCTGGTGAGTAAAGCTTGTTTTTTTCCCATGAATTTATCCTTGGTTTTGTTTATGTCCAATGGGATCACCTGACCTTTCAGCCAATCGGGGAATGGGTAACAGACCCGCGCTTCCTGATTGCCAGAGAGGCAATTCAGTGTTAGAAAAGCAAATATTAATTTGCTTTTCTAATCTGGGTGGGCTCCGAGCGCAATGCCCTGCACTCCGAGTCCAACCTATTTTGAAGCCTATTATAGCTCTAATCAGGTGCTTCAAAAAAAAAAACCCTGCCGCTGTAATTCACATTCGGCATCCTAAAACAGGCCGGACGCATGAATAGGGGGTGGCCACGGCGGCCATGGATAGATTTATGCTATACATGAATCTATACGTTAAACATATAGGGGGTAGAGTGATAGAGGGGGCGCCGACCATGCACCCTTAATGGAATGGCCGCTGCTGCTGCCCTCGAGGGCTATGACCTCAGGGCCTGGATGCTGAAGCTACAGAGAGCTGACTGAGGGGCTGTCATCTGAAGATCTAGTCTAACATCACAGCTGAAAGGAAGTTGGAAGGAGGCAACCAATTGTCCCTGGACATTTTGTAAATACAGACTGCTTTGAGAGATCTTGGAGACTTTTAGGCTGCTGCCATCCCACTTGTGCTAGAGAATCAGCTGTGTGTGTTTGATCCAAGGGGACATTGGCTGGTGCCCTGAAGAGCTTAGTCTATCCTGTTATTTGAGAAGAGACTCTGCTCTTGGTGCTCTAATGCTTCTAATGCTTGCCACTGCTTCTACTACAAGCCAAGTCCACAGTTTGCTATCACAATGACTTCTGCTTTAGCTTTTCAGAAAGTAGTTTTCTGTCCTCAACCTCTACATAGTTCTCATTTTTGAAGTATCCCACTCATAGGTGTGCGCAGCCTATTGCATTGGGGTGTGCACCCCAAATGTATAAAACATAGATGGTGTTAGTAGGCAGTGGACTTTTCTGTAGGGCCGAGGTTGGTGTTAGTAGGGCAGTGGATAGTGTCAGTATTTTTTTATTTATATTATTTATTTATTTTTCTATTTTTTTTAGGAGCCCCAATGGGGGGGTTTTGGTGAAATATTATCAGGGAGAATTTGCACTGCACGGGGTGATTAGGGTGTGCCCACTCCAAAAATAAAAACAACGAAAATAACACCTCTAGACTTGTTATTGACCCAAAGAGTGACTCCAAATGTGTGCAAGGCTGCGGGGCAATCCACCGGGAAAAAACTTGGGATGGACAATATGTTGGCCGCCGAAAAACATTGTCCAAAAATAGGGTTATCAGCGTTTTGCGGATAGAAAAAAAAGTGCCAATAATGGCATGCTGCATCCCATGGACTTCAATGTGAAATCGAGTCCCATTGACTTCAATGTAGAATCGTGTCCCATTGACTTTAATACAAAAAATACCCCCTATTGACTGCAATGCAAAATTGCATCCCATTGATTTCAATACAAAATCGCATCCTTTTTACTTCAATGCAAAAGTGTCCCTATTGACTACAATGCAAAATCGCATTCCAAGTGGTTGTAAACCCATGGAAAAAAAAAGCCTGCAAGAAAAAGTGCTAATACTATCTCATTATGAATTACTCACCTTAGATCGAAGCCCCTGCAGTGGCCCCGGCACACTGCTCTGCCCGGTGACATGTCTCCCGGAGTTATTTCCAGTTATCGCGGGCTCCAGCGCTGTGATTGGCCGGAGCAGCGATATGCGCATGTGCACGGGAGCCGCCGGTAACGGCACATCAGCTGAAGCAACGGCACGAACAAGCCGTTGCTTCAGTGTGCATGTGCTGATGACGTTGGCACATGCTGATACAATGGATATCTCCTAAACCGTGCAGGTTTAGAAGATATCCACAGTAGCTACAGGTAAGCCTCATTATAGGCTTACCTGTAGTGATAAGTGGTCTGTAAGGGTTTACAACCACTTTACCTTCAATGAAAAATCGCGTCCTTTTGACTTCAATGCAAAAGTGTCCCTATTGACTGCAATGCAAAATCGCGGCCTATTGATTTCAATGCAAAAATGCCCCCTATTGACATCAATGCAAAATTACGTCCCATTGACATCAATGCAAAATTGCGTCCCATTGATTTCAATGCAAAAACGCTTGCCATATTACTTACATTTTTTTTTTTTAAATATATAAACTGTCCATTTCAGTACTTTCGGCACCGAAAGTTTCATTTGGGTGCACCACTACAAAAAACCTGGTGTAGCGGGCATGTGGTTTTGAATTTGTTTGTTCAGGTCAGGACATCAGTGATGCTCAGTTCCCTGCGGCCCAGAGGGTGGCGCTGTCGCCCTGGGCCGGGGTTGAACCATTACTGGAGGGCCGGATCCTTCTGTGGCCTCTCGCGGCACCTTACAGCGGGGCGGGGAACCTGCTGCGCATGCCGGGAGAGGACATAAAAGGGGCGGACATCCTGGCCACGGGTCTTCGAGTCCCAGGCACCTTTAGCCTGAGGGCTGCTGTCCGTGGGCGGTGTTCAGGTGGCCTAGACCTGAACACCGGGAGTTCGGGAGCCATCCCAGACACCTTTGGTCTGGGGTGAGGTACTTGTCCTAGCCTGGGGCCCAGCTTCTTCCACTGGGTTCCGCCCGGGGGGGGGATCATCCTAGGGTATCCGGGGGATGGATACCCGAATCTAAGACGCAATGGACTGGAGGGTGGCCTCTCCGAAGACCTGGTGCAGCAGACTGTCGGTGACGGGTGAGGGCCTCCGGAGGCCTGTGGCAGGGGCTGCAACGGTTCACCCGGTAGGTGGCAGCTACCACTTCACGGTCGGTGGCAGAGACCGTGCGCCATGCCTATTCGACTCACTACAGGAATAGGAGAGTTCACTGTGCCTGGGCTCACTTGTATCCACACCCCCCTGTTCGTTTAAAGGAAGTCCAACTGATTGTGTGACATTCTATGCTGTGGAAATAAAGGAGTGTTGGACTTTAGTGGTGTGGGGCTCTTTTAATACAGACACTGTTCCAGAGAAGGAGCTCTTACTGCCGAAAGGTAACAGAACTTTGTATAGACCTACCACATCTGTGGTGAAAGCTTGGCGTGGCTCTCTCTCCTCCGAGATACCCCTAGACCAGAGCCGGAGCAGCCATTAAAGGCAGAAGGAGAGAGAGTGGGGGTCCGCTACACTGGGAAAATTTCAAGCGGCCCCTTGGCGGGTAGCACTACATAATGGTGGACTATGAAAGCTCAATAAGAAGAGATTCAAGATGCTTCTTTAAAAAATAGCTACATTTCTAATAAACTAAAACTTGAATGAAAAAAAAAAAAAAATAGCTACATTTCAGCTTATTCATCTGACATGACCCATCCTTCTTGTTTTGTGTAACATACATCTAGAAATGGCTATTGTTGTCTCTTCTGTTATTCAGGTTTTCTATACTTCCTTGTTTGTACCAGAGCCCCATAACCACTGAGAGAAACAATGATGACATTTAACCGCCTAAAGCCACTTACCGTATATACTCGAGTATAAGCCGAGATTTTCAGCCCTTTTTTTGGGGCTGAAAGTCCCCCCCTCGGCTTATACTCGAGTCATATAAATTTTACATTGTAAATATTACTTGTAAAGAAGTTGCGGCTGCGGCGTCCATCGTTCAAATTCCGCGGCGTCCATCGTTCAAAATTCCGCGGTCTCTTCCTGTTCCTTCCTTGATAGGCGAGTCTCAGCAGACACTCTCCGCCTATCACGAACGTTCTCTCATCCTCAGTTTTCCAGCAGACGTCTGTGATTGGCGGAATACCCAACACAGTGTCTGCTGGGAAAACTAAGGATGAGAGAATGATCGTGATAGGCGGAGAGTGTCTGATGAGACTCGCCTATCAAGTAAGGAACAGGAAGAGACCGCGGAATTCGAACGATGGACGCCGCGGAATTTGAACGATGGACGCCGCAGCTTCTTTACAGGTAATAATTACAATGTAAAAATTTATATTTACAGGGAACAGCGAGCTAGGGAACAGTGGGGCATCGGCTTATACTCGGGTCAGTGAGGTTTCCCAGTTTTTTGGGCAACATTAGGTACCTCGGCTTATACTCGAGTGGGCTTATACTCGAGTATATACGGTATTACTTAAACATCCGCCAAAGCTAATTACATCTATCGGAAAGGAAAGTAATTTAGACATGTGCAAAAGGAAAAAATTCGTTTCGTTTCGTTTTAATTCGTTAATTAATTAATTTCGTTTAGTTAGATTCGTTAAATTTGTTAAATTCGTTTTCGGATTTCGTTTTGTTTTCGACTGAATTCGAAAATCGGTCGCATTCGAAAATATTTCAACCGAATTCGAAAATATTTCTACCGGATTCGAAATTATTTCAACATGATTCGAAATTATTTCAACCGCATTTGAAACTATTTCAACCGGATTCGAAAATATTTTGCGACCCGACTTTGGGTCCACGTTTCTCAGGGTCACTTAGTAATAGAAACCCCAAATTTGGAGATGTTATAGTGCTAGTTCTACTGTGTTTGCATACCAAATTTGGGGTTTCTAGCTACAAGTGGCCCCGAGATATGTGGCCCCAAATTCGGGTCGCAAAATGTCATTCTCTGCTGCAGAAAAGTGTTTGACATTTTGTGACCCGATTTTGGGTCCACGTATCTCGGGGTCACTTAGTGATAGAAACCCCAAATTTTGTGTGCAAACACAGGAGAACTAGCACTAAAACATCCCCAAATTTGGGGTTTCTATCGCCAACTAACCCCGAGATATGTGGACCCAAAGTCGGGTCGCAAAATATTTTTGAATCCGGTTGAAATAGTTTCAAATGCGGTTGAAATAGTTTTAAATGCGGTTGAAATAATTTCGAATCATGTTGATACTATTTAAAGCGGATTCGAAAATATTTTGCGACCCGACTTTGAAAAAAAAAATGAAATTGATTCTAACAGTCTGCAGGAGATCTGCAAAAAAAAAAAGAAGTGAAATGGCTGTTAATAGTCTACAGGAGATCTGCTAAAAAAGAAATAGATGCTAATAGTCTGCAGGAGACCTGGTGAGAAAACTAAATAGATACTAATAGTCTGCAGGAGATCTGCAAAAAAAAATAAAATAAATGCTAATAGTCTGCAGGAGATCTTATGTAAAAAATAGTAATCTGCAAAAAAAAATTAAACATGAAATAGATAGTATCTATATTCTATTCTATTCTATTGTTTTTCTAGTGTATTCTCTATTTCTATTCTAATCTATTCTATCCAAAGTTAAAATTAATTAATTACATTTTTTTTAATTCCTACTATTCGAAATTCAAATGTATTCTATTCGAAATTCGAATTTCATAAGATGGTTGCATATTCTTTCTATTTTATTCTATTAAATTATTTTTTTTTCTATTCTGTTCTAATCTTTTCTATTTGAATTATACATTTTGAAAGATGGTTAGTTACTTACTTATATACATCTGTCACATAAAAAAAAAGATGTGAAATGGCTGTCATGGATGTCGATCGCAAGGCAAGTACATATGCTGTATGTCATTGTCCGAGTGCCACGTGACCGGCCACGTGACCAAGTTGTGGATTGTCCACTTGCCACAAGTTATGGGGTTCCTAGCACCAAGTGACCCCCAGATATGGGCGATATGTCAAGTGCTTTTCTGCAGCAGAGAATTAAATTTTGCGACCCGACTTTGAGGCCACGTATCTCGGGGCCACTTATAGCTAGAAATCCAAAAATATTTGGTATGCAAACACATTACAACTGGCACTACAATAACCACAAATTTGGGGTTTCTATCACCAAGTAACCCCGTTGTAATGCTAGTTCTACTGTGTTTGCATACCAAATTTGGGGTTTCTAGCTATAAGTGGCCCCAAGATACGTGGCCCCAAAGTCGGGTCACAAAATGTCATTCTCTGCTGCAGAAAAGTACTTGACATATCGCCCATATCTGGGGGTCACTTGGTGCTAGGAACCCCATAACTTGTGGCAGGTGACGTGGCAAGTGGACAATCCACAACTTGGTCTCGTGGCAGGTCATGTGGCACTCGTGGCCGTTCACGTGGCACTCATGGCAGGTCACGTGGCACTCGTGGCCGGTGTCGTGGCACTTGTGGCCGGTGTCGTGGCACTCGTGGCAGGTGTTGTGGTAAGTGGACAATGACATACAGCATATGTACTTGCCTTGCGATCGACATCCGTGACAGCCATTTCACATCTTTTTTTTTATGTGACAGATGTATATAAGTAAGTAAATAACCTTCTTCCAAAATTTATAATTCAAATAGAAAAGATTAGAACAGAATAGAAAAAAAATATAATTTAGAAGAATAAAATAGAAAGAATATACAACCATCTTCTGAAATTCGAATTTCGAATAGAATAAATTTGAATTTCGAATAGTATGAATTCAAATTTTTTAATTAATTAATTAATTTTAACTTTTGATAGAAAAGATTATAATAAAATAGAAAATAGACTAGAAAAACAATAACCCCAAATTTGGGGTTTCTATCACCAAGTAACCCCGAGATACATGGACCCAAATTCGGGTCACAAAATATTTTCGAATCCGGTTGAAATAGTTTCAAATGCAGTTGAAATAATTTCGAATCATGTTGATACTATTTCAACCGGATTCGAAAATATTTTGCGACCCGACTTTGGGTCCATGTATTTTGGGGTTACTTGGTGATAGAAACCCCAAATTTGGAGATGTTGTAGTGCTAGTTCTTCTGTGTTTGCATACCAAATTTGGGGTTTCTATCACTAAGTGACCCCGAGATACGTGGACCCAAAGTCGGGTCGCAAAATGTCAAGCACTTTACTGGAGCAGAGAATGACATTTTGCGACCCGACTTTGGGTCCACGTATCTTGGGGTCACTTAGTGATAGAAACCCCAAATTTGGTATGCAATCACAGAAGAACTAGCACTACAAGATCTCCAAATTTTGGGTTTCTATCACCAAGTAACCCCAAAATACATGGACCCAAAGTCGGGTCGCAAAATATTTTCGAATCCGGTTGAAATAGTATCAACATGATTCGAAATTATTTCAACTGCATTTGAAACTATTTCAACCGGATTCGAAAATATTTTGTGACCCGAATTTGGGTCCATGTATCTCGGGGTTACTTGGTGATAGAAACCCCAAATTTGGGGTTATTGTTTTTCTAGTCTATTTTCTATTTTATTATAATCTTTTCTATCCAAAGTTAAAATTAATTAAATAATTAAAAAATTTGAATTCATACTATTCGAAATTCAAATTTATTCTATTCGAAATTTGAATTTCAGAAGATGGTTGTATATTCTTTCTATTTTATTCTTCTAAATTATATTTTTTTTCTATTCTGTTCTAATCTTTTCTATTTGAATTATAAATTTTGGAAGAAGGTTATTTACTTACTTATATACATCTGTCACATAAAAAAAAAGATGTGAAATGGCTGTCACGGATGTCGATCGCAAGGCAAGTACATATGCTGTATGTCATTGTCCACTTACCACAACACCTGCCATGAGTGCCACGACACCGGCCACGAGTGCCACGACACCGGCCACGAGTGCCACGTGACCTGCCACGAGTGCCACGTGAACGGCCACGAGTGCCACGTGACCTGCCACGTGACCTAGTTGTGGATTGTCTACTTGCCACGTCACCTGCCACAAGTTATGGGGCTCCTGGCACCAAGTGACCCCCAGATATGGGCGATATTTCAAGTACTTTTCTGCAGCAGAGAATGACATTTTGTGACCCGACTTTGGGGCCACGTATCTCGGGGCCACTTATAGCTAGAAACCCCAAATTTGGTATGCAAACACAGTAGAACTAGCATTACAACGGGGTTACTTGGTGATAGAAACCCCAAATTTGGGGTTATTGTAGTGCCAGTTGTAATGTGTTTACATACCAAATATTTTGGGATTTCTAGCTATAAGTGGCCCCGAGATACGTGGCCTCAAAGTCGGGTCACAAAATTTAATTCTCTGCTGCAGAAAAGCACTTGACAGATCGCCCCTATCTGGGGGTCACTTGGTGCTAGGAACCCCATAACTTGTGGCAGGTGACGTGGCAAGTGGACAATCCACAACTTGGTCACGTGGCACTCATGGCAGGTGTTGTGGTAAGTGGACAATAACATACAGCATATGTACTTGCCTTGCGATCGACATCCGTGACAGCCATTTCACATCTTTTTTTTTATGTGACAGATGTATATAAGTAAGTAAATAACCTTCTTCCAAAATTTATAATTCAAATAGAAAAGATTAGAACAGAATAGAAAAAAAATATAATTTAGAAGAATAAAATAGAAAGAATATACAACCATCTTCTGAAATTCGAATTTCGAATAGAATAAATTTGAATTTCGAATAGTATGAATTCAAATTTTTTAATTAATTAATTAATTTTAACTTTGGATAGAAAAGATTATAATAAAATAGAAAATAGACTAGAAAAACAATAACCCCAAATTTGGGGTTTCTATCACCAAGTAACCCCGAGATACATGGACCCAAATTCGGGTCACAAAATATTTTCGAATCCGGTTGAAATAGTTTCAAATGCAGTTGAAATAATTTCGAATCATGTTGATACTATTTCAACCGGATTCGAAAATATTTTGCGACCCGACTTTGGGTCCATGTATTTTGGGGTTACTTGGTGATAGAAACCCCAAATTTGGGGTTATTGTTTTTCTAGTCTATTTTCTATTTTATTATAATCTTTTCTATCCAAAGTTAAAATTAATTAATTAATTAAAAAATTTGGAGATGTTGTAGTGCTAGTTCTACTGTGTTTGCATACCAAATTTGGGGTTTCTAGCTACAAGTGGCCCCGAGATATGTGGCCCCAAAATCGGGTCGCAAAATGTCATTCTCTGCTCCAGTAAAGTGCTTGACATTTTGCGACCCGACTTTGGGTCCACGTATCTCGGGGTCACTTAGTGATAGAAACACCAAATTTGGTATGCAAACACAGAAGAACTAGCCCTACAACATCTCCAAATTTGGGGTTTCTATCACCAAGGAACCCCGAGATACATGGACCCAAAGTCGGGTCAAAAATATTTTTAGATTCGAAAAAATTCGGATTCGGTTAAATTCGTTAGTATTGTAATTCGGTAATTCGGATGCATCCGAATGTCCGAATAATGAAAAATTCGTCCGAATTTCGATTCGGAACGAAACGAAATGCACATGTCTAGAAAGTATACACTGGGCAAATCCGGGTGGTGACACACATGATAGATAATATTCAAGCTGTATCACTCACTGGCTTCCTATGTTTTCAAGGATTTATCTGCTGCATTCTCCATTATGGAAAACATATGGAAAATCAAACGGCATATGAGGTCTGTCTTTAACCACCTCAATACAGGGCACTTAAACCCCCTTCCTGCCCAGGCCATTTTTCAGCTTTCAGCGCTGTCAAACTTTGAATGACAATTGCGCGGTCATGCAACACTGTACTGCACTGGGCCATTTTTTTTCAATTCGGCACTGCGTCCCTTTAACTGACAATTGCGCGGTCGTGTGACGCTGCACCCAAACAAAAATGACGTCCTGTTTTCCCCACAAATAGAACTTTATTTTGGTGGTATTTGATCACCTCTGCGGTTTTTATTTCTTGCGCTATAAACAAAAATATGAGTTACAAGTTTGAAAAAAACACAATATTTTTTACTTTTTGCTATAATAAATATCCCAATTTAAAAAAAAAAAAAATGATTTTCCTCAGTTTAGGCCGATTAGTATTCTTCTACAAATTTTTTGGGTAAAAAATATCGCAATAAGCATATATTGGTTGTGTAGCACACGGACCTTTTCCTGCCTGGCTCACTTGCAAGTCAAGGCACACCGCGCTATATGCCCGTACCCTCTTGTTTGAAGAGGTTAAGCAGTGTTCACAATTGTTGGGTCCCGCAGCGAATTACCTCCCCCCTCGGCTGGTTCTCACCCCCAGAGTGTAGGGAAGAGTCTGTTGTAGGTGCTCCAATAAGGCCAATGTCCAGTCAAGGTTAAACCTTAATGAAGGAAGGTTTATTTTCTTGTTGCTGAAAACTGGATAGGAAAGTTGAAGTTGAAGAATAAAGGAACAGGGAGGCAGGTTCAGGCATGCTGTACTTAATCTCACCACTCAATCCCCAGTGTCTCCGCTTATCCGGAAAGTCCCCTCTCACGGTCCTAGCAACCGGAATGACACTCAGGCGTTCACTTAGGTTTCTTTTCTTTGAAGATACGATCGGGAGATCCTCTGCCACAGAATCTCTGAGCCCTGAACCTCTCAGCGCTTGTAACTCAAGAACAGGTGCAAGTTGCTGCACATTACAAGGCCTTACCTTAGATGAATAGTGGAATCCCTCCAGAAGTTTACCGTGCCTCTCTTTCACCGTGAACTCTCACCGGTCCATCAGAAAGGTCCACCCCTGGCCTCCTCTTCTTAGAGCGGGTCCCCTCTCAGGGGCACCCTGGGATTCCTCCTCATAGAGATGAGCCCCAGCTAAAGGTGCTGCAGCCCCAGGCTAAAGGTGCCTGGGACTGATGCACTCGCGCACCCCTGGCCTAAAGGGCCAGATCACGCGACCCGAATTCCGGAACTCCTCACTCCAGGCGGCGTCTGCCCCTTATGTATCCTCTCCCAGCATGCACAGCAGGCCGACCACACCCACTGTACTACTGCCGAGAGAGGACACCCTAAGGCACAGCACTGTCACCAGTGGTTCAACCCTGACCTGTCATGGCAGTGCCACCTACAGGCCACAGGGAACTGCACACCAGTACAACACCTGCAGAAACAAAGTAACAGAACCTATCAATAAAGGCGGTCTGAGCCTGGCTAATAGCTCAGACCAACCCCTAAATTTAGGCACATAGCACCCCTCAAAGTAGAGGGGCGCTACAGTTGGTTTGCGCAAAAGTTATAGCGTCTACAAAATAGGGGATAGATTTATGGCATTTTTATTATTATTTTTTTACTAGTAATGGCGGCGATCTGTGATTTTTTATCGAGACTGAGATATTGCGGCGGACATATCGGACACTTTTGACACTATTTTGGGATCATTCACATTTATACAGCGATCAGTGCTATAAAAATGCACTGATTACTGTATAAATGCCACTGGCAGAGAAGGGGTTAACACTAGGGGGCGATCAAGGGGTTAAATGTGTTACCTAGCCACTTAAGCCCTGGACCATTATGTAGCTAAAGGACCAGGCCCCTTTTTGCGATTCGGCACTGCGACGCTTTAACTGACAATTGCGCGGTTGTGCAACGTGGCTCCGAAACAAAATTTACGTCCTTTTTTTTCCCCACAAATAGAGCCTTTTTTTGTGGTATTTAACCACTTGCCTACCCGCCCTTAGTAATATGACGTCCACAGATGGGATCTCCCTTCCTGGGCTTTGTGGGGGGATATCTGAATGATGCCTCCAGCTAGAGGCATCATTCAGATATCCTTGTCTTCTGCCGGCCATTCTGCGCACCATAAGAATGATCATAGGGACATCCCCCCCCTCCCGCCGCCATCCGGTGCTTCTCCGGGCTCTCCCATGCCATCGGGGGCCCGGAGAATGAATCGTCCGGCGCCGGAGGTGAACCATAGAGATGACCGTCAGAGGCCCGGGAGCGATGTGATGACGTCATGCCCGGGTCCTCAGAAGTAAACAAAGCCGCCATTGCGGCTAGTAAGCACGAGATCGGTGAAATTTTTTTCATGATCTCATGCTTTCCAGCCTGGAGGAGAGATGTGGGGTCTTATTGACCCTGCATCTCTCCATAAAGAGGACCTGTCACACACCATTCACCATTCACCATTCCTATTACAAGGGATGTTTACATTCCTTGTAATAGGAATAAAAGTGATAAAAAAAAAAAAATGTCAAGTGTAAAAAAAACGGTAGTTCGCGATCAGAAGCGAACGCACACGTAAGTCCCGCCCACATATGTAAACGCCGTTCAAACCACATATGTGAGGTATTGCCGCGTGCATTAGACTGCGTGCAACAATTCTAGTACTAGACCTCCTCTGTAACTCTAACCTGGTAACCTGTAAAAAATTTCAAAGCGTCACCTATGGAGATTTTTTAGTACCGAAGTTTGGCACCATTCCATGAGTGTGCGCGATTTTAAAGCGTGACATGTTAGGTATCTATTTACTCGGCGTAACATCATCTTTCATATTTTACAAAAATATTGGGCTAACTTTACTATTTTGTTATTTTTTAATTCATGAAACCATTTTTTTTTCCAAAAAAAAGGCGTTTGAAAAATTATTGCGCAAATACCGTGCAAGAAAAAAAGTTGCAATGACTGACATTTTATTCCCTAGGGTGTCTGCTAAAAAAACATATATAATGTTTGAGGGTTCTGAGTAATTTTCTAGCAAAATAATGATGATTTGTACATGTAGGAGAGAAGTGCCACAATAGGCACAGTATTGAGGTGGTAAAAAAAGCCCGGTGTTGAAGTGGTTAATCACCTCTGCGGTTTTAATTTTTTGTGCTCTAAACAAAAATAGAGCGACAATTAAAAAAAAAATTCAATATTTTTTGCTTTTTGCTATAATAAATATCCCCAAAAAATGTTTTTCCTCAGTTCAGGCTGATACATATTCTTCTACATATTTTTGGTAAAAAAAATTGCAAGAAACGTTTATTGATTGGTTTACGCAAAAGTTATAGCGTCTACAAAATAGGGGATAGTTTTATGGCATTTTTATTAATAATTTTTTTTTTTACTAGTGTAGCGCCCTGCTTCTATTGGGTAGGCGCTAGTGTAAATTTAGTTGTCTGAGCTGTAGTTTAGCTCAGATGAATTGTACCAAATTATTGGTTTCTGTTCCAGTCCAGCTGGGTTGCACATTTTTTCCACCTGACTGTGGGTGTTGCAGACTCGCCGTCACCACAGGTCAGGGTTGGAAATGCAGCTGGCTGGATGTATTGGGTACAGTGGGATTGGTCACCCCGCTGTGCATTCTGGGAGAGGGTACTTAAGGAGCAGACACCGTTTTGGCGGGGTCTTCTGATCCTGACCTGACGGCCCTCCTGGCGTCAGGGATGTGTTAGCAGTTTTTCTGCCTCGGGGCCTGCAAATCCCTGAGGCTCCGTACTGAGAGTAGGCCCAGGAGTTTCTGGGGCCTACTGATCCAGGGATGGTCCTGTGTCGCCTTGCCTGCGGGAAGGGACCGAGCAATTGAAGGACGCATCCAGATAAAAATCTACCTCACAGTGCTGCCGGCCTGGCTGATCGGGTCACAGAGCTAAAGAACGGGGAGAGGTAAGTGTAAACAAACCTTTCCCCGTACTTCCTAGTGAGAGTGTCACTGATCGTCTGTTCCCTGTCATAGGGAACGACGATCAGTGACGTCACATGCCAAGCCACGCCCCCACACAGTAAGAATCACTCATTAGGTCACACGTAACCCCTCTACAGGTTAACCCCTTCACTGCCAGTGTAATTTTCACAGTAATCAGTGCATATTTATAGCACTGATCGCTGTAAAAATTACAATGGTCCCAAAATGGTGTCAAAAGTGTCCGATGTGTCTGCCATAATGTCGCAGTCACAATAAAAATCGCTGATCGCTGCCATTACTAGTGTAGCAATACCCCTGAAGGGGCCGCTGGTTTAAAATTTCGGGCCTGCCGTTACCTTACTGTTCACCACGTCCGTCTCAGGGGTCTTCGTGGAAGAGTTGTTCACAAATGTCTGCACCAAACACTAATGCCGCATACACACGACCATTGTTGAAGAGGGGCAGAAAAATTGGGCCTTTGGTGGTGGTGGTGGTGGTGTTGCCACAACACTGTAAGCCCTCACAGTTACTCTTGGTGGGCGCAGGAATGGGCCCTGCTGTGAATTATTAGATCAAGAATTGTAATTACATGCCCCTGTTAAACAGGGGCAGAAAAATTGGGCCTTAGGCACTGGTGCCACAACACTGCAACCCCTCACAGATACTGTACTTGGAGCACAGCAATGAGCCCTGTTGCAAAGTATTGCATCAAAAATTGTAATTACACGCCCCTGTTAAACAGGGGCAGAAAAATTGGGCCTTAGGCACTGGTGCCACGACACTGCAACCTCTCCCAGATACTCTAGTTGGAGTGCAGGAATGAGCCCTGCTGCAAAGCATTGCATCAAAAATTGTAATTACATGCCCCTGTTAAACAGGGGCTGAAAAATTGGGCCTTAGTCACTGGTGGCAGCACCCAGAAACAAAAAAGTTCTTCCAAGCTATCATCAAGAATCGGATCATTGAGGAGGAGGATAGTCAGTCAACATAACAGGACAGTCACTCAGCATCAGCATCATCTTGAAGGGATGTGACATTTGAAAATAAATTATTCTGTTATATCAGCTTCAGGTGCTTGGTAGCTGGTGATCCGTGACAAAGCCTCCAGCAGCACTGAATGTGCGTTCCGAAAGAACGCTGGATGCAGGACAGGCCAGTAGCTCAATTGCATACTGTGCAAGCTCTGGCCAGTGATCCATCCTCAAGACCCAGTAAGCCAGAGGATTTTCGGTGGGAAAGGTGTCCAAGTCTGACCTTGCCCCTAGGTATTCCTGAAGCATGTATATCAGACGCTGGCGATGGTTGCTGGAACCGATCATACCTTGGGGCTGCGGACTAAAAAATTGTCTGAACGCATCGGTCAGACGGCCACCTTCCCCACCGCTCCTTCTTTGACTGACCGAAGCCTCAGCAACTTGTTGTCCAGGACCAGGAGTTTTTTAACCTCCCAGTCTCTGGGAACGCGTTGCACAGACCTTTCTGCAAGGCCTCCCAGAGTTGTCTCATCCTCTGCTCCCTCTGCGACGGTAAGATAAGGTCCGCAACCTTACCCTTGTACCGTGGATCAAGGAGAGTGGCCAGCCAGTAATGGTCCCTCTCCTTGATCCGAAGAATACGAGGATCCTTCCGCAGACTTTGCAGGATCAGGGAGGCCATGCAGCGTAGGTTAGCTGAGCCATTCGGTCCAGAGTCCTCTGGGTTACTAAGGACGACATGATCCACAGCCACCTCCTCCCAGCCACGTACAAGTCCATGGATTTCTTGGGACTGTAAATCATCCCTAAAAGACTGCTGCTGTTAATGCTGAGTGCCAGGCTCCACCTCCATGCTGACACAATCCTCCTCCTCCTCGTCCTCTTCCTGTGCGATGGGTGGGACAGAAGGAACACTGTCTGGGTAAAGGGGGCCTTGAGAGACAAGGAAGTTCTCTTCTTCCTGCCTCTGTTCTGCCTCAAGTGGCCTGTCCATTATTCCACGCAGCATATTCTCCAACAGGTGGACAAGAGGTACAGTGTCACTGATGCATGCACTGTCACTGCTCACCATCCTCGTGGCCTCCTCAAATGGTGCCAGGACAGTGCATGCATCCCTGATCATGCCCCACTGGCGTGGTGAAAAAAACCTGAGCTCCCCTGACCCTGTCCTGGTGCCGTAGTCACACAGGTACTTATTAATGGCCCTCTGCTGCGTGTGCAGCCACTGCAGCATGGCCAACGTTGAGTTCCACCTGGTGGGCATGTCACATATTAGGCGGTTCTTGGGCAGGTTCAACTCCTTTTGCAGCTCAGCCAGCCGAGCACTGGCATTATGATCTGTGGAAATGCACACAGACTTTCCTGGCCTGCCTCAGGATATCCTGTAAGCCCAGGTACCTGCCCAAGAACCGCTGCACCACCAGGTTAAGGACATGAGCCACACAGGGCATATGGGTCAGTTGTCCCTGTCGGAGGGCGGAGAGGAGTTTGGTGCCATTGTCACAAACCACCATTCCTGGCTTAAGCTGGCATGGCGTCAACCACCTCTCGGCCTGCCCCTGCAGAGCTGACAGAACCTCTGCCCTAGTGTGGCTCCTGTCCCCCAAACACACCAGCGCAAGCACGGGATGGCATTTTTTTGCCTGCGTACTTGCGTAGCCCCTTGAAAGCCTACGGAGCACCACTGGTTCCGAGGACAAAGCACAGGAAGAGGCCAAGGAGGAAGAAGAAGAGGAGGGGGTGGAGGAGAGAGGTGTGTCACAACCAGTAGTAGCATTTTGGAGGCGTGGTGGCGGAACAACCTCCAACACTACTGCACCTTGTCCTGCATCCTTCCCAGCTGCCAAAAGAGTGACCCAATGGGCCGTGAAAGAAAGGTAACGTCCCTGTCCATGCCTGCTGGACCATGAGTCAGCGGTAATATGCACCTTACCGCTGACCGCCCTGTCCAGCGAGGCATGGACATTGCCTTCCACATGCCGGTAGAGAGCCAAAATCGCCTTCCGTGAGAATAAGTGGCGTTTGGGAACCTGCCACTGAGGAACCGCACATTGCACAAACTCACGGAAGGGGGCCGAGTCTACCAACTGAAAAGGCAGCAGTTGAAGTGCTAGCAATTTAGCCAAGCTAGCATTCAACCGCTGGGCATGTGGATGGCTGGGAGTGAACTTCTTTCGACGGTCCAGCAGCTGGGGCAGGGAAATTTGCCTGGTAGAATCGGACGTTGGTGTACTGCTAGCAGAGTGCCTGCAAGTACTTGGCTGTGACACACCTAATTCTACACATTCATTCCTCTCAGTGCAGGTTTCAGAGAGGACTGAAGGTATAGTGGGGTTGGAGATCCCAGCTGATGCGGAGCAAGGAGAGGTCCGCTTTGTTCTTTGGTGTGGGTCTTTAAGGTAGGCTTGCCAACGAGCTGCATGGCAGGTCAACATATGTCTGGTCAAGCATGTGGTGCCCAAGCGGCTGATGTTTTGGCAACACGAGATACGCTTGAGACATATGTTGCAAACAGCAGCGGTGCGATCTGATGCACTCGACTCAAAAAAGGCCCACACCAAAGAACTTTTGGAATAACGGGCAGCGCCCTGCACAGGCGGAGCTCTGCGGTGTGATTCAGTCGGTTTGCTGCCCTTACGCTGCCCCCCAGAGGGCATCCTGCCTCGTTGGAGATGTGCCTCCTCCTCATCCTCCTCCTCCTCCTCCTCTCTCCTATCAGGCACCCACGTGGAGTCAGTGACCTCATCATCCCCTCCCTCCTCATCACTGGAGCCAATCTGGCAGTATGCTGCAGCTGCTGGAACATGACTGCCAGATTGCTGTCCTTATTGAGCATCCCCTCTCTTTGCTCTCATGCTACTGCCTTCCTCTAGCTGGGTATCATCATCAGACCCTTCGAAACGCTGGGCATCCTCCTGGAGCATGTACTGTGCTCAAACAGTTCGGGGGACTCCTCAGGAGGACATGGTGGGTCTAGGGAAGAAGTGACTGATGATGACATTGATACGAGGGAAGAGGACGCTTTGGCAGCTGCTTTGCCAGTACATTGAGCCTGGGTGAGACTGGATGAGGAGGATGAGTAGGGCTTGGTCATCCACTCTACCAAGTCTTCGGCATGATGCGGCTCAACACGTCCAGCTGCCGAAAATAAGGACAAGCGTGTCTCATGGCCACGTGCTGATGACGATGCACTGCGTCCACGACCAGCACTGTTGTCTCTAGACACAGAGCCTGCTTGCCCTCTTTTATTGGCTCGTGCCTCTCCTTGTTGGCCTTCCAGACATTCTAATGGCCTGCAGGGAGATGGGAAAACCTGCAATAAGGGGTAGCTTCAGGTGTATACTGTGCAGGAGGCACACTACGCCCACTGTAAGTGCAGCAGATGCCTGTTAGTGTAACACAAAAGAAAAAACCACGAGCAATAAGGGCTAGCTTCAGGTGTATACTGTGCAGGAGGCACACTACGCCCGCTGTAAGTGCTGCAGATGCCTGCCTGTGTTACACAACAGGAAAACATAGCAATAAGGGCTAGCTTCAGGTGTATACTGTGCAGGAGGCTTAGCAAAAATGACACTGACACTGTCCCCTGCCTGTCCTTCTCTGTCCCTGCACGCCAACACACTGTAAATGCACAAGGTTTAGCAAAGAATATCACTGACACTGTCCCTGCCTATCCTTCTCTCTCCCTGCACACAAGCTTTAGCAAAGAATATCACTGACACTGTCCCTGCCTATCCTTCTCTCTCCCTGCACACAAGGTTTAGCAAAGAATATCACTGACACTGTCCCTGCCTATCCTTCTCTCTCCCTGCACACAAGGTTAATGAATAAATAGCAAAGACACTGTCCCTGCCTATCCTTCTCTCTCCCTGCACGCCGGAACACACTACACAAGGCCGCCGCGCTGGTGGCCTTTTATAATGTGGGGCGTGTACTAAACCCCCCTGAGCTATAATTGGCCACAGGCATCCTGCCTGTGGCCAATTATGGCTCTCCTCGCTGCCGGCGCTGTGATTGGCCAAGCATGCGGGGTCACAGTGCATGCTTGGCCAATCACAGCGCCGGCAATGCACTGCGATGGCGCAGTGTATTGTGGGCCGTTCGCGTCACTCGAATTTGGCACGAACGGGCCAAATCGTTCGATCTTCGTCGAACGATCGAACAGCCGATGTTCGAGTCGAACGTATGTTCGACTCGAACACGAAGCTCATCCCTACTGGTGAGGCACTGGCTAGTATCAGAGCCAGATGCACACAGGTTACATACGCCATGTTCGTTAGAGCCAGATGAATAATTCTAGCACTAGACTTTCTCTGTAACTCTAAACATGTAACCTGTAAACATTTTTAAAGCGTCGTCTATGGAGATTTTTAACCACTTCAGCCCTGGAAAAAATTGGCTGCCCAATGACCGGGCCATTTTTTTGCGATTCGGCACTGCGTCGATTTAACTGACAATTGCGTGGTTGCACCGAAACAAAATTGACGTCCTTTTTTTCCCACAAATAGAGCTTTCTTTTGGTGGTATTTGATCACCTTATTTTTTGCGCTATAAACAAAAAAAGAGCATCAATTTAAAAAAAAAAACTATATTTTTTACTTTTTGCTATAATAAATATCCCCCAAAAATATATAAAAAAAACGAATTTTTAACTCAGTTTAGGCTGATACGTATTCTTCTACATATTTTTGGTAAAAAAAAATCGCAATAAGCGTATATTGATTGGTTTGCGCAAAAGTTATACCGTCTACAAAATAAGGGATCGTTTTATGGCATTTTTATTATAATTTTTTTTTTTTACTAGTAATAGCGGCGATCTGCAATTTTTATTGTGACAGCGATATTGTGGCAGACACATCGGACACTTTTGACACTATTTTGGGACCATTGTCATTTATACAGCGATCAGTGCTATAAAAATGCACTGATTACTGTGTAAATGACACTGGCAGAGAAGGGGTTAACCACTAGGGGGTGAGGAAGGGGTTAAGTGTGTCCTAGGGAGTGATTCTAACTGTGAGGGGGATGGGCTACAAGTGACTTGACAGTGATCACTGCTCCCGATGACAGGGCGCAGTAGATCACTGTCCTGTCACTAGGCAGAACATCTCCCCGTTCTGCAGCTTCGTGACACGATCGTAGGACACCGGCTGACATCGAGTCCGCGGGTCCCGAGGGCACAGTCACGGAGCTCGCGGCAGGCACGCGCGTGCCCGCTAGGCGGCAGATATAAAGCAACGTACAGGTAAGTTGCTTTGCCTGCCCGTGCCAATCTGCCGACGTATATGTACGTGAGGCAGTCGGCAAGTGGTTAAGCACTGAAGTTTGACGCCATTCCACAAGTGTGCACAATTTTAAAGCGTGACATGTTAGGTGTCTATTTACTCAGCGTAACATCATCTTTCACATTATACAAAAATTTTATACAAAAAAATCGACTAACTTTTTTTTTTGTTTTTATTCATGAAAAAAAAATGCGTTTGAAAAATTGCTGCACAAATACTGTGTGACATAAAAACTTGCAACAAACGCCATTTTATTCCCCAGAGTGTCTGTAAAAAAATATATATAATGTTTGGGGGTCCTGAGTAATTTTCTAGAAAAAAAATTATGATTTTAACAGAGAGAAGTGTCAGAATTGTCCTGGGTGGCAAGTGGTTAATTACCATAAGTGAGTAATTTACAAATAATTATTATATATTATTTTTAAGGTACTGTATATACTCGAGTATAAGCCGAGTTTTTCAGCACATTTTTTTGTGCTGAAAATGCCCCCCTCGGCTTATACTCGAGTCACCTTTTTGTGCCTGATCTCTCTGACTTTGGGGACCCGGTACCGGCCGGCCGTAGGTCCCCAAACTTGGCAAACATGTAGCCCCACTCTTCCTCTACAAGTGTGCAAACTTTGTTGCTTAGAGGACCTACGGCCGGGGGGAAACGATTTTTCAAAGCAGGGCCCCCCTTCCATAGACTCTCATGTTAAACAGTAATTTCTCCAGTGAATTTGGGGACCCGGTACCGGAAGGTCGTAGGTCCCCTGGACCTGGAACTTGGCACACATGTAGCCGCATTTCTCCTCTACAAGTGTGCAAAGTTTGTTGTCTGGAGGACCTACGGCCGGGGAGCACTGATTTTTCAAATACGTGCACCCCTTCCATAGACTCCCATGTTAAACATCAGTCTAGTCATGGGCACAGTGAGGCATGGGCACAGTGAGGCATGGGCACAGTGAGGCATGCACATGGACACAGTGAGGCATACAGATGGACACCCTAGGCTTATACTCGAGTCAATACGTTTTCACAGTTTTTTGTGGTAAAATTAGGTGCCTCGGCTTATATTCGGTCGGCTTATACTCGAGTATATACGGTAATTTTACTATATTTTCAAAAACTGTACTCAAGCAGGTGGCTTAATGGACAAATTACTGAAGTTTGAAATTATATCAGTAAATAGATAAATAATAAAATATTATCTTATAACATAATAAAATGTTATTTAGCTTGATTAAAATAGTACCTTTTCAACAGCAGCAGATCCTCCCTCTTAAAGAGGAACTGCAGTCTGCTCACATAATTTGTAATAAAAACATCTTTGCCTTTCTGAAGCTTCCCTCCAACCACTTTGCATATTATTTTATCTCACAAAACTGAGTACACCCCTCACATTTTTGTAAATATTTTATTCTATCTTTTCATGTGACAACACTGAGGCCCGGTTCACACAGGGGCGGCACGACTTTGGGGGCGACTCGGCGACGCGATCTCAAGACGACTTGAGAGGCCCGGTTCAGGCGATTTGCATAATGACTTCTGTATAGAAATCAATGCAAGTCGTTCCGAGTCGCCCCCAAAAGTAGTACAGGAACCTTTTTCTAAGTCAGTGCGACCTGAGTCGCTCCTATTAGAACGGTTCCATTCAACAGAGCGGGACGCTGAACCGGGCCTGAAGAAATTACACTTTGCTACAATGTAAAGTAGTGAGTGTACAGCTTGTATAGCAGTGTAAATTTGTTGTTCCCTCAAAATAACTCAACACACAGCCATTAATGTCTAAACCACTGGCAACAAAAGTGAATACACCCCTAAGTAAAAATGTCCAAATTGGACCCAATTAGCCATTTTCCCTCCCCGGTGTCATGTGACTCGTTAGTGTTACAAGGTCTCAGGTGTGAACGGGGAGCAGGTGTGTTAAATTTGGTGTTATGGTTCTCACTCTCTCATACTGATCACTGGAAGTTCAACATGGCACCTCATGGCAAAGAACTCTGAGGATCTGAAAAAAATTGTTGCTCTACATAAAGATGGCCTAGGCTATAAGAAGATTACCAAGAACCTGAAATTGAGCTGCAGCACAGTGGCCAAGACCATACGGCAGTTTAACAGGACAGGTTGCACTCAGAACAGGCCTCGCCATGGTCGATTAAAGACATTGAGTGCACGTGCTCAGCGTCATATACAGAGGTTGTCTTTGGGAAATAGATGTATGTGTGCTGCCAGCATTGCTGCAGATGTTGAAGGGGTGGGGGTCAGCCTGTCAGTGCTTAGACCAGGGCTCAAATGTCAAGTCTTGAGCCACTAGCCAGGCCTCAAGGGTTACTCACCACCAGTTGCCCAACCTAACCCCTACCCTGCTCCGCCCCTAATTCTGCCGCTAATCACGCC
Organism: Rana muscosa; assembly: GCA_029206835.1. Lineage (NCBI taxonomy): Eukaryota > Metazoa > Chordata > Amphibia > Anura > Ranidae > Rana > Rana muscosa. Next base: position 285,112,587 of record CM055119.1, on the reverse strand, counting down.
CTCATAAATTATCTCATGAAATAACACTTGTAAATGTTTTATGCAGAATTAAGTTACAGAAATAAATATTAACAACAACTTTATCAGTTCCCCTCAGCACAGCCTCACCTGTGCCCCACATTGCAGCCTCACCTGTGCCCCACATTGCAGCCTCACCTGTGCCCCACATTGCAGCCTCACTGTGCCCCACATTGCAGCCTCACTGTGCCCCACATTGCAGCCTCACTGTGCCCCACATTGCAGCCTCATTGTGCCCCCCCATTGAAGACTCATTGTGTCCCCCCATTGAAGACTCATTGTGTCCCCCATTGAAGACTCATTGTGTCCCCCATTGAAGACTCATTGTGTCCCCCATTGAAGACTCATTGTGTCCCCCATTGCAGACTAATTTTTCCCCCATTGAAGACTAATTTTTCCCCCATTGGCGGCCAGATCATGACAGCAGTGGCGTCACTAGGGTTGGTGTCACCCGGTGCAGACCCCCCTCAGCACTACAGACACCCCCCTCAACATTACAGACACCCCCCTAGTGCAGACCCCCCAGCATTACAAGACCCCCCCTCAGTACAGACGCCCCCCCTTACATACCTGTCAGGGTCACCTGTGGCCAGGTGACAGATGCACACCGTAGGGGGACAGGAGTGCACCGCGAGGTAGTGAACCCTATGGCTGGCTTCTGCGGATAGGAAACTGGGTGGTTGTGGAAAGCGGGACCAGAGGAGCACAACCGGGATCCAAACGGAAGCTAGAGCCAAGATTCCCCAGGGCGCGGAGTCTAAGACCCAGCTGGTCTTCTCCAGGGCCTCTAGTGGTGAGGATGTTAGCTGCAGGCTGGGACCAGGTCGCGGCCCCTGGAGTTTCCTAGCTCACGCCCCGTAGGATAAGGGGAAAAGAGGGGAAGCAGCAGCACAAGATGAGAGAGATCCGAATAACAAGCTGAAGGTCAGGGGCCACAAGCAGACAAGGATAACGAAGAACGAGCCGAAGGTCAAGGGTCACGAGCAGACAGGGATAGTCGGGGACAAGCCAATAACGTAACAGAGAGACAGACGTAGCACACGGCAGGCAGGAATCCAAACACACAATGCCTAACAAACACGTTGATCAGCAAAGCAGGCTTGCAGTGCACAGGTTAATATAGTGTTCAGTGATAGGGCCTGGGGTGGAGTCAGGCTGGGAGGAGATTATAAAGGAAGCCAGGTGAAAGGGCTCAGGCCTCTAAGATGAACACATGGGAAGGAAGGTAAGCTGACAGACAAACACTACTGCATATCCATGACAGTACCCTCCCTCTTATGGGCCCTCCCCCGCCTGGACCCAGGCTTAAAGGGAAATCTCTGATGAAACCTTCTCAACAGATGAGGTGCAGCGACATCAGATGCAGCGATCCAAGACGCCTCCTCAGGACCAAAACCTCTCCAATGCACAAGGTACTGAAGAATGCCTCTGCAGAGCCGAGAATCCAGAACTTGTCTAACCTCGTACTTAAGATTATCCTCAGAGACCGAAAACGAGGTAGGGAGATGACAAGAAGATCTATTGAGGACCAAAGGCTCTCTAGGAATAAGCAAGGGCATGAGAGGATCAACAGGAATCTGAGGAGGGTCCCCTAGACCCTTAAAGGGGAACTGGTCATCTTGCACAGGACCATCAGACTGGGCAGATGTCAGTGGAACCCTGAAGTCAGGTTGGTTAGAAGGTGACATGTCGCCGGAGTCAAGCTGAATGGCTGAAGGACAAGCAGAATGTCCCGAACAAGAAAAAGTAGGAGGCTCACTGGGCATGGGCTGGACTGGCATAACTAGTACAGAGGCAGAGTGAATAGCTGAGTCAGGTGTAGCGACTGCAGGACTTGTAGACAAGCTAGCCTGGCTGTGCGTCCAAGGGTGGTTAGGGACAGAGAAATGTAAATGGTTATGCAACCCGGAATGAATGACCGGCTCAGATTCACAGGGGGCAACCTTGGGTAGGCAGGACGAGGAACAGGAGGGACCCCAAGCCAGGATCTGTCCAGTAGTCCAGTCCACATGAGGAGAATGGAGCTGTAACCATGGGAGACCCAAAATTATAGGCGTTGAGGCCTTGGGTAAGATAAGGAAGGATATCCACTCCTGGTGGAGTGTCCCTACCGACATCTTAACAGGGAGGGTCTGGAAGCGGATAGGTCCCCCTGGGAGAACAGTACCATCAATCGCCAAGACCACCAATGGCGTGGTGAGGGGCAAAAGAGTAAGTCTCATGGACGATGCGATTTCCCAGTCCATGAAATTACCAGCGGCTCCGGAATCCAGATATGCTGAGACCGAATGAGAAGAAGCACCAACATGAAGGAACACAGAAAGCAGAAGACGAGAAGGGGAAGGTGATATTTCTGGGTCCAATACTCCACTTTCCAGATGAAGTGGACCCGGACGTTTTTCTGGACAAAGAGAGCAAGTGTCACGAAAATGACCTTTGCCCCCACAGTAAAGACACAGACCAAGAGTTCTGCGCCTAGCACGTTCCTCGGGGGATAGCCTGGTCCGACCCAGCTGCATGGGTTCCTCAGCTGGTAGGAGATGCTCTACGGGTCGAAGAGAGGGGAGCTCAGGCTGACTAAGAACCAAGGAGTGCTGGCGTTGCTTTTCTAAGGTCCTCTCCTGAAAGCGAATATCGATCTGGTTACACAAGGAGATAACGCCGGCCAGATCAGTGGGGATGGTTCTTCCTGCTAATTTATCCTTCACTCTATCAGACAGGCCATGCAAAAAGGTTGCGACTAAGGCCTCATTGTTCCAGCTCAACTCAGCCGACAGTATGCGGAAATGAAGGGCATACTATCCCACAGAAGCAGACTCTTGGCGGAGACGTAAAAGGGCACTGGCCGCTGAAGAGACACGAGCCGGTTCTTCGAAGATATTCCGAAAAAGTTTCAAGAAGCCAGACAGGCTAGAAACCACTGGATCATTCAGTTCCCACAGAGGGGCTGCCCAGGCTAAAGCTTCACCAGAGAGGAGGGAAATGATATAGGCTACCTTAGCCCGATCAGACAGGAAGTTTTGGGGCTGGAGCTCAAAATGAATTGTGCATTGACTAAGGAACCCCCTGCAAGCCTTGGAGTCCCCAGAGAAACCGGACGGAGCTGGCAGTTGTAGTGAGTGTGTGGCTGCGACTGGTGCAATAGGTGCAGCCGCTGGTTGTATTTGAGGTTGCAGATTCAGGGTTCCCAAGGAGGCCTGAAGCTGCTCAAAGCGAGAAGCCAGATCCTTAAGGAATCGCATCACCTGAGTCTGATTCGATTCCTGGGTTTCAAGTCTGCAAACTATGCCCTGCAACGGATCATCCACGGGTAACGGGATGTCAGCCGGGTTCATGGCTGATCAAACTGTCAGGGTCACCTGTGGCCAGGTGACAGATGCACACCGTAGGGGGACAGGAGTGCACCGCGAGGTAGTGAACCCTATGGCTGGCTTCTGCGGATAGGAAACTGGGTGGTTGTGGAAAGCGGGACCAGAGGAGCACAACCGGGATCCAAACGGAAGCTAGAGCCAAGATTCCCCAGGGCGCGGAGTCTAAGACCCAGCTGGTCTTCTCCAGGGCCTCTAGTGGTGAGGATGTTAGCTGCAGGCTGGGACCAGGTCGCGGCCCCTGGAGTTTCCTAGCTCACGCCCCGTAGGATAAGGGGAAAAGAGGGGAAGCAGCAGCACAAGATGAGAGAGATCCGAATAACAAGCTGAAGGTCAGGGGCCACAAGCAGACAAGGATAACGAAGAACGAGCCGAAGGTCAAGGGTCACGAGCAGACAGGGATAGTCGGGGACAAGCCAATAACGTAACAGAGAGACAGACGTAGCACACGGCAGGCAGGAACCCAAACACACAATGCCTAACAAACACGTTGATCAGCAAAGCAGGCTTGCAGTGCACAGGTTAATATAGTGTTCAGTGATAGGGCCTGGGGTGGAGTCAGGCTGGGAGGAGATTATAAAGGAAGCCAGGTGAAAGGGCTCAGGCCTCTAAGATGAACACATGGGAAGGAAGGTAAGCTGACAGACAAACACTACTGCATATCCATGACAATACCTCAGAACAGCGCACACACTGTGTGTCCCTCGAGTGCAGGGTCCTCCTCCTCAGTGGATGTAAACAGAGAGGAGGAGGCGGCGGCTTCGGTCCGCGCCGCTGAGGTACACAGCGCGAGGCACAGCTAATCATGGCAGCGGGCGGTGTTAGAGGTGCTGCTACCGACGGGTGTTACCCGCCTAGCAACGCCTCTGAATGACAGGATGAAGAGGAGAGCCACGGATCGCAGAGCGGTATAGCCTGCTGTTAGAACTAACATTGAAATTTCCTCCACTCTGCTCGCTCACACAGCCCCGCCTCCTCCTGTCCCCGCGCCTGTGATAGACAACACATCCCAGCATTGGACCCGCATTCTGTCTATTACAGGTGCGGGGTCAGGAGAAGGCGGGGCTGTGTGAGCTAGCAGAGCGGAGGAAATTTCAACGCAAGTTCTCTTCCTCCGTGCTCTTTACAGCTTTCCTGTAGGTAAAAATCACAAAGTGGACTTTATTACCGCTTTAATAGTTGCGGCCAGCATTCTAATACTTGATATAAATAAGTCCTTGCAGCACGCTATTATATAACCAGGTGTATCAGAGGGGAAGAAGTAGCTTACAGATTTGTGGCAGAGAGCAAAGGACCCATAATTCCAAGCGGCTCCTGTAGGGGGGGGTAAGGGCTACACATGGCTTGCACTCTCTATGATCAGATTCTTAGGATACATCAAAGTTACACTTGTTTAATCATAGATGCTTCTACTCAGGACATAGACAATTTCTTCACTTAATAAAAGTCCTTTTACTGGCAGAGTTGAAATCAGCTGTACATTATACAACTGTAGCCCACACACCTCTCCCCAGCCTGCATTAATTTAGGCTCCTCGCAGGAAGAGAAAGGCACACCGCACCACAAGCCCGTACCCTCTTGTATAAAGAGGTTGATCGGTGTTAGTTTTGGGCCTTGTCTGTGGCCAGAGTCAAAGTCCTCCTGAGAATGATCTCACCTCTACCTTAGATGGATGCAAGTCCTTGTTTTCCCCAGGAATGTGAATGTCCACACTAGCTGAAAGTCCAACTCAACATTTATTCCACACAGGATAATAAACAGCCTCTTTGAGAGCAGACAGGTTGGAGCGAAGATACAGGACAGCTTAGATGTGGAGGAGGTCCAGGCACCAACGTAGCTTAACTCTTTAGACTGTTTAGGTTTCTCAAACAGCTTTGGCGAATGATCTCTGCCACAGAATAAAGTCACTGTCACTGACTTGGAGAGTAGGGTCACTGCCACTGACTGGGTGAATAGGGCCTTGCCCTATAAAGTCACTGCCACTGACTTGGAGAGTAGGGTCACTGCCACTGACCTGAACATGAACTTCCTTCTTGAAGTATTTGGCCCATGTAAAGGAGATAACATCCCTCCGGAGAGTTACCAGAGGCCCCCACCGTCACCACGACTCTGCGCTGGGTCTTCGGAAAGGGTTACCTCCCTGGCCTCCTCGTCTCAGACACGGGTCCCCTCGCAAGGCGGCACCCTGGGAGTCCTCGATCCCTAGCGAACCCCAGCCGAAGGTTGCTGGGCTCCGGGCCTTCAAAATAGTACCTCACCCCAGACTGAAGGTGTCTGGGATGGAACAGTAACTCCACCTCCGGGCCTAAGGCACCCGGAGACGACCCTCACTCACCCCCAGGGTGAAGGTGCCTGGGCGTGGACGAACCACACACACCCAGGCTGAAGGTGCCTGGCCGTGGACCTTGAACGGAAGATGTCCGCCCCTTTTATACCATCTTCGACAGGCACAGCAGGTTCCCCGCCCCGCCGTACTACTGCCGAGAGGGGACACAAAAGGCACAGCCCTCTATTGGTGGTTCAACTCTGGCCCATGGCGACAGCGCCACAGGGAACTGTACACCAATACTATCTCCCATGAAGAAAAAATGGTCCATTAACCCTTAATCAGTGTGTCTGAGCCTAATTACCACTCAGACACTTCCCCTAAATTGAACACCCCGCTACACATTCCCCCCACTAAATAGACACTGGTCCCCAGTGTCTGGAGCAAACCTATGCCTCTCAAGCCTGAGCCAGCATAGGCCCAATCCAGAGACTAAACACAAAAAAAAACAACAACTTGAGCAGAGGAAAAAAAAAACTGCCTGTTTGTGCCGGAACCTAAACATGGGGAAAGGGGGTTAAGCATAGAGAAGAAAGAAGAATAACACACATGTGCACATTAAAACATCAAATGTCACATGATATACTTCAATAGATATTTACATTTCCCTCCCACCTGCACTAACTAAGATCCATCCCATTCCCAGTAATCTTGTTTGACGTCCGCCTGCAGGGGAAGAAAAAAAACATGCACAACTAAAAATGACATTTGCTGGAATGAACAGATTTTCCCCTAGAGGAAAATCTCTTCCTTCCAAAAGTAAACTGCATATATCACATTTGCAAAGCAATAGTTGCACAACACAGCCACCTGGTGGTAGTTGTCAGGGACCTGCCAGAAACAGAAGACAATTCTTGCTTCCCTCGGTACCTGTGCGCCGGCGCGCGCCAATTGCGCACGTGCGTGCGCGATGTGTGCGCGCGCGTGCACGCTAACGATATGGCGCCATTAGGCCTTTAAAAGGCCAGCAGTTACAACAGTGCATTGCTGTCTGATCTGCAGCTTTGTAATCCGAATACCTGCATACCTGCTACCTGTTACCAGTACCGACCCGGCTTGCTCGACCACCCGATACATCTCCAACCCTGACCTCGGCTCGCCTTGACCCTGCTCTGTCTCTCACCTGCCTAACTGCTGCCAAACCTTGCCTGTGTTCCTGACTACGTCTAAGCCTGCTGATCCATAAATCTGACTACCTGCTCTGACCCGGCTTGTCTGACCCTCCTGCTGTCTGCTGTTGTGTGCAACCTAACCAGGTTTATCTCACCTTGCTCCAGCTTCCGCTGTTCCGGTATCCGCCAGCTTCCGGGTCGCTGACCTGCAACCACCTGCTCTACTGCCTACAGCTCCAGCCATCCCTGGAGGATCACCACCTTGCCACGGTGCCTACCGCTACACCTACCACAGGCACTCCTACCTCACTGCGCTCTCGAGTTCACTGTTCCCACTCCAGTAGCTCCTGAGCCAGGGCTGTAAGAGAGGTCTCCTCCTACAAAGTCGGCTCTACGACCAGGTACGTTCTGTACATAACAGTAGTGCTGTGATTGAGACACAGGTGCTTGACAAATCCTCTTCTTCTTGACTGTGGCCCTGAACTATCTACACCCCAAAGTCCTTGTATCTTTGCGGTAGGGAGAGAGGGGAGAAAAAAAGCAACGGCTCCCGCTCCTCCAATGAGTAGAATACCCTTTTGTTAGGGCAAAGTTCCTGGGCTCTAGAGGATGCACTCTAGTAGACATGTGCATTCGTTTTCGTCCGAATGCATTTTCGTCCGAATTTCAGGTATTTTCGTTATCGTTTTAACAAACGAAAACGAAAATGCAGAATCCGAAAACCGAAAGATCCGACATAAAAAAATGCTTAATTTTCGTTTTCGTTGCAACAACAGTTCGATATAGATAGGAGATTCGACATGACGCTGACAATAACAATCTGTGTCCATCGAACCTGTGGTCGAATGTGCCTAACCTTAACTCTATTAGTCCAAGATTATTCTACATAGAGAGAAAATATTCGACATTATAGAGAGAAAAGATTCGACATTATAGAGAGAAAAGATTCGACATTATAGAGAGAAAAGATTCGACATAGAGAGAAAAGATCACTGCTGGAATTGGGTGGGGGGAGTAAAATAAAAAAATGATGATGATGAATGTTATTGGCTGATTGTAACCAAAGAGGAGGAGCAGTAAAATAGCTAGAACTAACTCGGCAAATTCGAAAAATCTATGGGAGAAATCTAAAGTGCTAATTATAAAGGCTAATATGCAAGTTATTGTCCTAAAAAGTGTTTGGGGACCCGGGTCCTGCCCCAGGGGACATGTATCAATGCAAAAAGAAGTTTTAAAAACGGCCGTTTTTTCGGGAGCAGTGATTTTAATAATGCTTAAAATGAAAAAATAAAAGTGAAATATTCCTTTAAATTTCGTACCTGGGGGGTGTGTATGATATGCATATGAAGTGGCGCATGTTTCCCATGCTTAGAACTGTCCCTGCAAAAAATGTCATTTTTGAAAGAAAAAAAGTCATTTAAAACTCATTTGCGGCTATTAATGAATTGTCGGCTCCCGGCAATACATACAAAAGTCATTGATAAAAAGAAAAAAAAAAGCGTGGGGGTTCCCCAGAATTCAATTACCAGGCCCTTCAGGTCTGGAATGGATATTAAGGGGAACCCCGCCGCAAATTTAAAAAAAAATTGACGTGGGGTTCCCCCAAATATCCATTCCAGGCCCTTCAGATCTGGCATGGATTTTAAGGGGAACTCCACCCCAAATTTAAAAAAAAATGGCGTGGAGTCCCCCTAAAAATCCATACCAGACCCCTTATCCAAGCACACAACCTGGCCGGCCGCAGGGGAAAAGGGGGGGACGAGAGAGCGGCTCCCCCTCCCTCCTGAACCGTACCAGGCCACATGCCCTCAACATGGGGAGGATGTCCCCATGTTGATGGGGACAAGGGCCTCATCCCCACAACCCTTGCCCGGTGGTTGTGGGGGTCTAAGGGCGGGGGGCTTATCGGAATCTGGAAGACCCCTTTAACAAAGGGGACCCCCAGATCCCGGCCCCCCCTATGTGAATTGGTAAGGGGTACATTGTACCCCTACCATTTCATGAAGAAAGCGTAAAAAAATGTTTAAAAAAAAACACACAAACACCTTGAAAAAGTCCTTTATTTAAAAAAAAACAAAAAAACATTCCAGCGGTGAAATCCAGTGTCCCGCGGCGATCCCGATGTCCAGCGCTGTCCTTCATTGGTTGTGCCTGAGCGGACCTGATGGGGAACTCCCTCTCAGTATTTTAAATGTATAGACCCGCCCCTTCTAAAGTTCCCCATCAGGTCCGCTCAGCGGAATTTACACAGTGAAGGAAGTTCCCCGCTCAAGCCAATGACGTAGGCGGGTCCGACATACCGAGTAGGCGGACCTGATGGGGAACTGCTCTCACTTTGGTAATACATGTATAGACCCGCCCCTTCTCATGTTCCGCATCTGGTCCGCTGAGCGGACCTGATGGGGAACTTTAGAAGGGACGGGTCTATACATTTAAAATACTGAGAGGGAGTTCCCCATCAGGTCCGCTCAGGCACAACCAATGAAGGACAGCGCTGGACATCGGGATCGCCGCGGGACACTGGATTTCACCGCTGGAATGTTTTTGTTTTTTTTAAATAAAGGACTTTTTCAAGGTGTTTGTGTGTTTTTTTAAACATTTTTTTACGCTTTCTTCGTGAAATGGTAGGGGTACAATGTACCCCTTACCAATTCACATAGGGGGGGCCGGGATCTGGGGGTCCCCTTTGTTAAAGGGGTCTTCCAGATTCCGATAAGCCCCCCGCCCGCAGACCCCCACAACCACCGGGCAAGGGTTGTGGGGATGAGGCCCTTGTCCCCATCAACATAGGGACATCCTCCCCATGTTGAGGGCATGTGGCCTGGTACGGTTCAGGAGGGAGGGGGGCCGCTCTCTCGTCCCCCCCTCTTCCCCTGCGGCCGGCCAGGTTGCGTGCTCGGATAAGGGGTCTGGTATGGATTTTTAGGGGGACTCCACGCCATTTTTTTTAAATTTGGGGTGGAGTTCCCCTTAAAATCCATGCCAGATCTGAAGGGCCTGGAATGGATATTTGGGGGAACCCCACGTCAATTTTTTTTTTAATTTGCGGCGGGGTTCCCCTTAATATCCATTCCAGACCTGAAGGGCCTGGTAATTGAATTCTGGGGAACCCCCACGCTTTTTTTTTTTTTTATCAATGACTTTTGTATGTATTGCCGGGAGCCGACAATTCATTAATAGCCGCGTGTCAGTTTTAAATGACTTTTTTTCTTTCAAAAATGACATTTTTTGCAGGGACAGTTCTAAGCACGGGAAACATGCGCCACTTCACATGCATATCATACACACCCCCCAGGTACGAAATTTAAAGGAATATTTCACTTTTATTTTTTCATTTTAAGCATTATTAAAATCACTGCTCCCGAAAAAACGGCCGTTTTTAAAACTTTTTTTTGCATTGATACATGTCCCCTGGGGCAGGACCCGGGTCCCCAAACACTTTTTAGGACAATAACTTGCATATTAGCCTTTATAATTAACACTTTAGATTTCGAACGTTCGAGTCCATTGTATTTAATAGGGTTCTAAAGTTCACACTAACATTTTGTCTGTTCGCAGGTTCTGGTGCGAACCGAACAGGGGGGTGTTCGGCTCATCCCTGTTGACTAGTAATAGTAATTAAAAAATATAATTATTACTAGTCATACAATAGAATTCATCTATAGCTTGTAGGCGGAACATTCGACTGGAAATTTATGATTGCAGCGTCGTACAGTTTCGATGCTCTGTCGAATCTTCTTTGAACATTCGACAGACACCATAAGCCTTCAATGACAGATTCGACCTTAATTAATTCAGATTTTCGGACGAATGCAATTTCTAACGAAAAACGAAATAAATAAAAACGAGTAACTAAATAAATGTATTTTTCTAACGAAAACGAAATTCCGAAACAAAATATTTCAGTGTGCACATGTCTACACTCTAGAAATAAAGCAAACACAAAAGAGTCTAGTCTCTCAAAGATAATAGTGTGGGTCTGGCAACAGCAGCGGTTTCCAATGCTTATCGAAAGTGTCAATGTGATACTCGACATTGTCTTTATCTTTCCGGCAGATGAGCACCTTGTCCGCATATATGTGCCGACCAAGCATCCAGGCAGCCTTACAGTCTTTATATCTCTGAGTAGCTGCAGGAGAACATGAGAAGTATCTGCGGGCCTGGGGTACTTTAAAGTGTGTCCATACAAAGTCCGCGTACCACCGGTGTCTGCAGGCCTCTACTTCAAACAAGAGCTCTTTAGGCAGGTACGGGTACTCCCATCCATACTCGCTGGCTACCTTCTGGTTAAATAACCTCTGTAATTGGGACAATGGTGGCATGGTGGCACGGTCTCCCGTACCAGGTAGAACTATGGCATCCGGGTGTCGCGGTACTTTCACTACCTCAGGACCAGACACAGGGGCCCGCAGTGACTCCCGTCTCATTTCAGTAACTGATGCAGGAATCTCCGGCTGTGGAAGGGCAGACAAGGGGACAGATCCCTCCTTAGGCTTTGAGGCCTCCACCCGGGGTGTGCTATCCCCAGTGGACATGGGTGGGTCCCTATTTCTATGGGACGAGGACAGGGGCATCTTATCCCATCCCTTCCGTTCAAACAGTTCATCAACTGCAGCTTCATCTCCCGCATCAGAGATTGACTCCAGGTCGGAGGTATCATATTCCTCCGCAGGCAGGTAACTCCTGGTAGAAGACGAGTCACCCCCTTGGACTAGTTCACGGGCATGTGAATCCCCAACACTTGGGACCTTAGACAGAGTCGCTTACCTCGGCTTGTAGCTGAACCAGGACGTCCGGGACCTTTCCCTGCATCCGTTCCGAGTAAGCACTGGGGTGTAGCTCCACCATGGCCGTGGGAAGCTTTCACGAACCCGATCCTCCTCTTGGGCGGTGGGAGAAAGGACTCTGTGGTGACCGAAGCAGCATCCTCCGGTCTCTCAATCTCTGGAACAATCTCTTCTCCGAAGTCCCGACAGTGCGCGCAGGGGTGGCTGTGTAAGCTCTGATTCCTCCTTTCAGAGTGGTGGCGCCCGTAAGGCAATTGTGCTGGAAAGCCTGAGGCTTTTCTGTAGGTTGCTCGACCTCAAACAAGAACTCCTTACATAGTTCGCATCGCCCGAATGGCTTCAGATGTACCACCAGTCCCGAGCAGCCGGAACAAATCACTCAGAGGGCCTCCACATCTTTGCAAACGTAGAGGGCAAACGTCCCTGGGGCTTGAGCCGAATCCCCGTATCCATTAAGGGAGCAGCAAATTAAGTCATCTTCATGGTAGTAGTAGCCGGAACCCATGAGGCATGAGAAGCCATGTTATCCATTTGCTGTTCCATCGCGCACTGTCCTTTTCACGCCAAAGTCCCCACGTGCAACTCCACACATGGCCAGACTCCTCCCATCTCCTGCATCGTTTGCGGGCTTTCTCTCTGTCACGCCCACGAACTACGCAGTCAGGGTTCTCCTCATGGCGCAGTTCTCAATATGGCCGACCTCCACGGAACTTCACTGGGGAATAAATTTCACACTATGGGGGGTTCTTCAACACTTCCCAACCGCAAACAAATCCCGGACTCGAGCCCCCATGTGTAGCGCACACACCTCTCCCCAGCCTGCATTAATTTAGGCTTCTCGCAGGTAGAGAGAGGCAAACCGCACCACAAGCCCGTACCCTCTTGTATAAAGAGGTTGAGCGGTGTTAGTTTTGGGCCTTGTCTGCGGCCAGAGTCAAAGTCCTCCTGAGAATGATCTCACCTCTACCTTAGATAGATGCAAGTCCTTGTTTTCCCCAGGAATGTGAATGTCCACACTAGCTGAAAGTCCAACTCAACATTTATTCCACACAGGATAATAAACAGCCTCTTTGAGAGCAGACAGGTTGGAGCGAAGATACAGGACAGCTTAGATGTGGAGGAGGTCCAGGCACAAACGTAGCTTAACTCTTTAGACTGTTTAGGTTTCTCAAACAGCTTTGGCGCACGATCTCTGCCACAGACCGTGAGGTTGGTCTCTGCCACAGACCGGGTGAATAAAGTCACTGCCACTGACTTAGAGAGTATGGTCACTGCCACTGACCGGGTGAATAGGGCCTTGCCCTATAAAGTCACTGCCACTGACTTGGAGAGTAGGGTCACTGCCACTGACCGGGTGAATAGGGCCTTGCCCTATAAAGTCACTGCCACTGACCTGAACGTGAACTTCCTTCTTGAAATATTTGCCCCATGTAAAGGAGATAACATCCCTCCCGAGAGTTACCAGAGGCCCCCACCGTCACCACGACTCTGCGCTGGGTCTTTGGAAAGGGTTACCTCCCTGGCCTCCTCGTCCCAGATATGGGTCCCCTCGCAAGGCGGCACCCTGGGAGTCCTCGATCCCTGGGATGGAACAGGAACTCCACCTCCGGGCCTAAGGCACCCGGAGACGACCCTCACTCACCCCCAGGCCGAAGGTGCCTGGGAGAGGACGAACCACACACATCCAGGCTGAAGGTGCCTAGGCGTGGACGAACCACACACACCCATGCTGAAGGTGCCTGGGCGTGGACGAACCACACACACCCAGGCTGAAGGTGCCTGGGTGTGGACCTCGAACGGAAGATGTCCGCCCCTTTTATACACTCTCCCGACAGGCACAGCAGGTTCCCCGCCCCGCCGTACTACTGCCGAGAGGGGACACAAAAGGCACAGCCCTCTATTGGTGGTTCAACCCTGGCCCATGGTGACAGCGCCACCTGTAGGCCACAGGGAACTGTACACCAATACTATCTCCCATGAACAAAAAATGGTCCATTAACCCTTACAATCAGTGTGTCTGAGCCTAACCACCACTCAGACACTTCCCCTAAATTGAACACCCCGCTACACAACATTCTTCACATACATGTGTAGCGGGTATATGCTTTCCTATTTTTGAATCTGGTGGGGAAACTGTGATGTGTGGTTCCCTGGGGCCCATCAGGTGGCGCTGTCACTTTGGGCCCGGGGTTGAGCCATTGTTGCGGTGGCGTACCTCTTTTGGCCTCTCTCAGCGGTTGTATGGTGGGGCGGGGAACCCGCCGTGCTTGCTGGGAGGGGGTATAAAGGGGGCGGCCATTTTCGGTGGCGGGAGTCGAGTCCCGGGCACCTTCAGCCTGAGGGCGGTGGTTCGTGTCGGTCCCCTAGGTGGCCTAGGCCTAGAGAACGTTCGGAGGTCGTGTTCCATCCCAGGCACCTTTAGCCTGGGGTGAGGTACTCGGGAGGAGGTCTGGAGCTCAGTGCCCACCACTGAGTTCCGCGAGGGAAGGAGGTCCTAGGGAACCCCGGGAGAGGGTGCCCGAATCCAGAAGGCGTAATGGACCGGTGGGAGATACTTGCTTGAAGACCCGGTGCAGCATATTGCCAGTGACAGGTGAGCCTCCCATCGGAGACCGCCTGGAAGGAAATCCCCCCTCGCTCAGAGACCGCATCCCACTTTCATGAAGGAAAGTGGAGAGTTCATTGTGTCTGGGCCTACTCGCATCCACACCTCCTTGTTTGTTCTGTTCTCTAAGGGAGTCCAACTGATTGTGTTCACTTTTGCAAGGAGAAGAATAAAGGAGTGTTGGACTTTGATGGTGTGGGGCTCATTTTCTGGCAGACATTGTTCAAGGTAACTCTCTTTGGAGGTTCCAGGTGCAGAACACTGACCCGAAGGTAAAACAAGAACTTTGCTTACACCACACAAACATCTGCGGTGAAGGCTTGGTGTGGTGACCCCGCTCTCTCTCCTCTAAAGTACCCCTAGACAAGAGACAGACGAGCCGCCAGAAAAGAGGCGAGAGAGGAGGCCGCTACACATGCATTGATTGATTGAAATTAAATTGGCTGTGTGACTTGCATAGCTGTGCTGCTAACTTGTAGCACTGTATCTAGCAGTATAAATAGAATAGGTGCAAAGAGAATATGTGCGGCGCATACCTAAGAAGTTTAATAGTCCATTGGCATTTAGGTCCATAAAAATGTGGATCCCTGAGACGGGCCCATTCAAGGGATTGCATAAAAGAAGAAGCACTACAAGACAGTAAGGGTCCTCACATATCTACTTCCCTTACCAGATTTCATCATAAGGTTGGCTCCACTACATCACGCATGACCAGACCCTGCATCGATCAGACAAAACATAAAAGAAGAAGCACTACAAGACAGTACGGGTCCTCACATATATACTTCCCTTACCAGATTCCATCATAAGGTTGGCTCCACTACATCACGCATGACCAGACCCTGCATCGATCAGACAAAACAGTAATGCCTTGTACACACGGTCGGATTTTCCATTGGAAAAAAATCGGATGTTTTTTCCGACGGAATTCCACTCAAGCTTGGCTTGCATACACACGGTCACACCAAATCCCGACAATCAAGAACGCGGTGACGTACAACACTACGATGAGCCGAGAAAAATGAAGTTCAATGCTTCCGAGCATGCGTCGACTTGATTCTGAGCATGCGTGGTTTTTAGTGCGTCGGAATTGCATACAGACGAACGGATTTTCCGACAGGAATTTTTTTCGTCTGAAAAATAGAGAACATGTTCTCTATCTAAGTCCATCAGAATTTCTGACGGAAAAAGTCTGATCGGGCATACACACGGTCGGAATATCCAATGAAAAGCTCCCATCTGACTTTTCCATCAGAAATTCCGACCGTGTGTACAGGGCATTACACTACACCATAATAATTGACACAGGTAAAATACAACAAAATACAGTAGGCACTTGCCTATATGCTTACTTATTTTCAGGTCATCCAGTCTGGTCAAGTGATCTCCCCAATGATAGCAAGCATTGGCTGCAGGGGAGAGGAAAGATCAGTGTCAACAAATGGTAATGCCTGGGAGTGTGGTGTCACCCATAGGCTAAGTGAGTAATTAGGTATTGCCTAAAGGCAAACAGAGTAGAAGATAGGAAAGCAGATTGAAGTAACAAGTTCCAGAGGATGAGAGAAGCTCTAGAAGACCTGGAGGTGAGCATGGAAGGAGGTGATGAGGAAGCTAGAAAGCAGGAAGTCTTGAGAGGAGCGGTAGAGGATGGTTCAGTGATATTTTGAGACAAGGTTGCTGATGTAGCTCGGGGCTGAGTTGTGGATGGCTTTGCTTTGCATGCTGTTAGTATTTGGAATTTAATTTCTTTGGGGAGCAGAAGCAAGTGGAGGAATTGGAAGATAGGGGCAGTGGACAATGAACAGTTGGTAAGGTGGATAATTCTAGCAGCAGAATTTATGATAGACTGAAGAGGGATAGCCTGTATACAGGTAGGCCATTGATGATGCAGGTTACAATAATCGAGGCGAGATATAACTAAGAAGTGAATTATGGCTTTGGCTTGGTGGTATGGTTGGTAAAGAAGGGGCGTATTTTGGAAATGTTACGGAGGGAAAGGCAGCAAGATTTAGACAGTGATTGAATGTAGGGCCAAAAAAGATGTAATAGCCTGGGATTACACCCAACACCCTGGGCCAGATAGGTGGTAATGATAGTTGTGCTTTTAATCTTAACGGGAAAGTTGGGGAAGGGGACATGCAGGAAGGAAATTGTATAAACTCAGTTTATAGAGAAAGTGACATCGTACTGTTTGTCAGTTAGTACATTTGTGATGCACAAGGAGACTAAAGGGGTAAGCTGAAAAGGAGAGAGATAGATGTTGGTATCATCAGGATATCGATGGTATTGGAAGCAGTGAGAGGCTATCAAATGACCAAGGGAGGTGTAGATAGAGGACAGAACCTTGAGGGACCCTTACAGAAAGATGAGAGGAGAAGATAGAGCTGTAGGTGACACTGAAGGAGCCCAGATCGGTAGGAGGAGAACCATGAAAAAACTGAGTCTTGGAGGCCAAGGGAAATTAATTTTTATGTGACGTGCGCAATCAAATTGTAACAAAGTCAGCAGAAAGGTCTAATAGTATGCGTAAGGAGTAGTGGCCATTGGTTTTAGCAGTTAGTAAGTCGTTAGTGACTTTTAGGAGGGTAGTTTCTATGGAAAGGGGAGATGTACTATGCATACTATATCGCAGAGGCTTCTGCAAGAATTATGTCATGATTATTGACACTGCATGATAATGACTCATGCATTATAGATAGAACAAAGCAGACTCAGAGTATGTTATTGCTGGAGGTAAGCCAGGAATTCCGTATTTACCATTTCTTCATGGTATGCAAACCAACCCATCACTGCTGATTAAAGTAAAAATAACTCCTAAGTATATGAAGAAGCAAAAATGACACCACACATCTCTGGAAAGCAGTGTGACTCTGCACTCTGCAGGAGAAAACGGAATGTAGCGGGACAATCATTGATTAAAGTGTATGTTCTGTAACTCCACATTTGTTGAACAAAAAGCAGTCCCCTCTGGGTAATCACTAATCAGTGTACATTGCAGGGATTTTAAAGTTGTTGTAAACCTTAAATTTTTTATTCATAAGAAACGTGTTATACTTACCGTGTTTGTGCAATGGTTTTGCACGGAGCTGCCCTGATCCTTTCCTTCTGGGGTCCCCCACTGGCACGTTGGGAATACTATAAGGTAAAAAAAATTAAAGTGGTTCTAAAGGCAAACGTTTTTTTTATTTTATGCATTGTATGCATTAAGATAAAAAACTTTCTGTGTGCAGCAGCCCCCCTAATACTTACCTTACCTGAACCCCATCTCGATCCAGCAATGTGGCACAAGAGTCTCGGAAGTTCAGGACTCTCCTTCCTCATTGACTGAGACATAGCAGTGGGCGCCATTGGCTCCCAGTCAAAGTTAGCGAGCCAATGAAGAGAGAGAGAGAGAGGGGGGCGGAGCTGAGTCACAGGTCTCTGTGTCTGAATGGACACAGAGCAGCGGCTCGGCTCGGGTGCCCCCATAGCATGCTGCTTGCTGTGGGGGAACGCGGCAGGAGGAAGGGGCTAGGAGCAACGGAGGGGGACCCGAGAAGAGGAGAATCCGGGCCGCTCTGTGCAAAACCATTACACAGAGCAGGTAAGTATAACATGTTTGTTATTTTTTAACAAAAAACAAAAACAAGACTTTAATATCACTTTAAGACTTTAGAACCATTTTAAGGCTGGGTTCACACTATTGTGAATTGGATGCAGGTTTCCCTGTATCCAATTTGCATGTCAGGAGTTTGTGACCGGCTCCCTATGGAGCCAGTTCACACATCTCAGGATCGGCTCCGGTGCGAATTGCACAGGTGTCCTGTGCATCTTCTGTTCTGTTTCCAGTACGAATTCAGCCAAAAATTTGGATTAAAATGGGACCTGAAACGGTGAACAGAGACGCACCAAACCCCTGCTGTGAGCCACTCCATGCAGCGGTGTGAACCCAGCCTAACAGCCCTACCTGTTTCTGCTCTGAAGAAAAAGCTGTTTGTTGTGTGCAGAGTGATTTTGAGTGGGAGTGACTTCTTCATTACTAAACATCTGATACGCTTGTGTTCTAATGAATACAATTTGGGAACTGTATCCCTTCAGATGTGATTAACCCTTTGTGAGTATCTCACCAAAGGTGAAATCTGATTTGTATCTTGGTGCAGACTTCTGGGAAAATCAGTGAGCCCATCACGCAAGCAGGAAATTCAATTTCGGGGGTGTTCTCTACCTCCAGGATGCTATATTACATTGAATTATACAGATAGTTACAATGCTGCAGACTGAAAACAAAAGCTAATTTGTAATAACATTCAATTACAGTAAAGCTTGTGCAGCAATTGTATACATATACAGTATGCTGTATTTTTTTTCCTTTTACCTGCTATTTTTTCCTCCACAAAAGTGGAGTTACCTTTAAAAGGCCACCTTTTAGAAAAAAATAATAAAATGCACAAACTGTATATTAACAGGGAAAAATTTGCATTTATTGTTTGGTTTTTTTGCAGAGGAGCGGGCAAAGCATCACACCTGCGATCATAGGATTGCGGGTGCAATGGCAGACTTCTGCAGACACTTAGGCCCCTTTCACACTGGGGCGTTTTTCATGCGGCTTAGCGCTAATAATAGCGCTAATATACCGCATGAAAAATTCCTGCCCTGTAGCCTTCAATGTGAAAGCCCGAAGGCTTTCACACTGAAGCGGTGCGCTAGCAGGACCGCTCCAAAAGTCCTGCTAGCCGCTTCTTTACAGCGGTAAAGGAGCGGTGTGTTCACCGCTCCTTTAATGCGGGTGCCCATTGAAATCAATGGGACACCGCGGTATTAACCCTTTTTCGGCCGCTAGCGGGGGTTAAATTCACCTCCCTAGCGACCGCATACCACGGTAAGAACGACGGTATAGCAGCGCTGCAAATCGCGCTGCTATACCGCCACCGCTCCTGCCCGCCCCAGTGTGAAAGGGGCCTTATTCCAGCTTCCTTCCGAGGTATTGGCTTTCAGTTGGAGAGCTGGAGAAAGTGTCAATGGATTATGAGTACGGTTATTACCGCCCCTGTATTCCGTTAAGAACTACAAGTCTATCTGTACAAACAAATGGCCACTGCCCCCACCTATAACTGGCCCTTAAAAAGTCCATCGGACGCTGATTTAAAAAGCGTCAGCTGCTGGTAGGGGGTCCTGTTTGCATCATTTTAAATATTAGGCCCTATATACAGGTGTCAGGGACGTGCAGTCAGGGGAGGCAGGTGAGGCTCTGATTGTAAAAAAATATTCCCCTGTTGATGACTTTGTGGTCGAAACGCGTCGGGCCTGCATTACTGCACCCCATATTGTTTTTAATTTGTGATCACTTTTATATTTTTGTCTGCTATGTTTATGACATTTTTTATTTAATAAACCATCAAAGGTTTTTTGACCTGCACCATTGGGAGCCTCCCTTTTGTTTCTATTTTTCTGTTCCCATATTCTGTCTTTTGGAGCCTGAATGCTGGAGGATATCTGCATCCCAATCCATTGGATCATCCTTTCCAGGACCACTTGAGACTAGGGATGAGCTCGGTGTTCGAGTCGAACATACGTTCGACTCGAACATCGGCTGTTCGATCGTTCGCCGAACAACGAACGATTTGGGCCGTTCGCGCCTAATTCGCGGCCCACAATGCACTACGCCATCGCAGTGTCATCCAGGCGCTGTGATTGGCCAAGCATGCACTGTGACCCCGCATGCTTGGCCAATCACAGCGCCGGCAGCGAGGAGAGCAATGATTGGCCACAGGCAGGATGCCTGTGGCCAATTATTGCTGAGGGTGTTTAGTACACGCCCCACACTATAAAAGGCCGCCAGCACGGCGGCCTAGTGTAGTGTGTTCCGGAGCAGGGAAAGAGAAGCATAGGCAGGGACAGTGACATTTTTTTTTCTTGCTTAACCTGGATTCCTTTAGTTTAGGGAAAGAGAAGGATAGGTAGGGAGAGTGTCAGTCTGTTTTACTGTGCTAAACCTTGTTTGTAGGGACAGGGAAGGACAGTGAGGGAAATTCTCATTGTGCTATACTGTGCTAAAGCATTCCTCATCAACCATCTTTAAAAAAAATTTTTTATAGGGACAGAAAACTATAGGTAGGGAGAGTGTCAGTGTGTTTTACTGTGCTAAACCTTGTTTGTAGGGACAGGGAAGGACAGTGAGGGAAATTCTCATTGTGCTATACTGTGCTAAAGCATTCATCATCAACCATCTTTAAAAAAAAAAAATTATAGGGACAGAAAACTATAGGTAGGGAGAGTGTCAGTGTGTTTTACTGTGCTAAACCTTGTTTGTAGGGACAGGGAAGGACAGTGAGGGAAATTCTCATTGTGCTATACTGTGCTAAAGCATTCCTCATCAACCATCTTTAAAAAAAAAATTTTTATAGGGACAGAAAACTATAGGTAGGGAGAGTGTCAGTGTGTTTTACTGTGCTACACCTTGTTTGTAGGGACAGGGAAGGACAGTGAGGGAAATTCTCATTGTGCTATACTGTGCTAAAGCATTCCTCATCAACCATCTTTAAAAAAAAAAAAAATTATAGGGACAGAAAACTATAGGTAGGGAGAGTGTCAGTGTGTTTTACTGTGCTAAACCTTGTTTGTAGGGACAGGGAAGGACAGTGAGGGAAATTCTCATTGTGCTATACTGTGCTAAAGCATTCCTCATCAACCATCTTTAAAAAAAAAAAAAATTATAGGGACAGAAAACTATAGGTAGGGAGAGTGTCAGTGTATTTTACCGTGCTAAACCTTGTTTGTAGGGACAGGGAAGGACAGTGAGGGAAATTCTCATTGTGCTATACTGTGCTAAAGCATTCCTCATCAACCATCTTTAAAAAAAAAAATTTTATAGGGACAGAAAACTATAGGTAGGGAGAGTGTCAGTGTGTTTTACTGTGCTAAACCTTGTTTGTAGGGACAGGGAAGGACAGTGAGGGAAATTCTCATTGTGCTATACTGTGCTAAAGCATTCCTCATCATCCATCTTTAAAAAAAAAAAAATTTATAGGGACAGAAAACTATAGGTAGGGAGAGTGTCAGTGTGTTTTACTGTGCTAAACCTTGTTTGTAGGGACAGGGAAGGACAGTGAGGGAAATTCTCATTGTGCTATACTGTGCTAAAGCATTCCTCATCAACCATCTTTAAAAAAATTTTTTTTATAGGGACAGAAAACTATAGGTAGGGAGAGTGTCAGTGTGTTTTACTGTGCTAAACCTTGTTTGTAGGGACAGGGAAGGACAGTGAGGGAAATTCTCATTGTGCTATACTGTGCTAAAGCATTCCTCATCAACCATCTTTAAAAAAACATTTTTTATAGGGACAGAAAACTATAGGTAGGGAGAGTGTCAGTGTGTTTTACTGTGCTAAACCTTGTTTGTAGGGACAGGGAAGGACAGTGAGGGAAATTCTCATTGTGCTATACTGTGCTAAAGCATTCCTCATCAACCATCTTTAAAAAAAAAAAATTTTATATGGACAGAAAACTATAGGTAGGGAGAGTGTCAGTGTGTTTTACTGTGCTAAACCTTGTTTGTAGGGACAGGGAAGGACAGTGAGGGAAATTCTCATTGTGCTATACTGTGCTAAAGCATTCCTCATCAACCATCTTTAAAAAAAAAATTTTTATAGGGACAGAAAACTATAAGTAGGGAGAGTGTCAGTGTGTTTTACTGTGCTAAACCTTGTTTGTAGGGACAGGGAAGGACAGTGAGGGAAATTCTCATTGTGCTATACTGTGCTAAAGCATTCCTCATCAACCATCTTTAAAAAAACATTTTTTATAGGGACAGAAAACTATAGGTAGGGAGAGTGTCAGTGTGTTTTACTGTGCTAAACCTTGTTTGTAGGGACAGGGAAGGACAGTGAGGGAAATTCTCATTGTGCTATACTGTGCTAAAGCATTCCTCATCAACCATCTTTAAAAAAAAATTTTTTATAGGGACAGAAAACTATAGGTAGGGAGAGTGTCAGTGTGTTTTACTGTGCTAAACCTTGTTTGTAGGGACAGGGAAGGACAGTGAGGGAAATTCTCATTGTGCTATACTGTGCTAAAGCATTCCTCATCAACCATCTTTAAAAAAAAATTTTTTATAGGGACAGAAAACTATAGGTAGGGAGAGTGTCAGTGTGTTTTTACTGTGCTAAACCTTGTTTGTAGGGACAGGGAAGGACAGTGAGGGAAATTCTCATTGTGCTATACTGTGCTAAAGCATTCCTCATCAACCATCTTTAAAAAAAAAATTTTTATAGGGACAGAAAACTATAGGTAGGGAGAGTGTCAGTGTGTTTTACTGTGCTAAACCTTGTTTGTAGGGACAGGGAAGGACAGTGAGGGAAATTCTCATTGTGCTATACTGTGCTAAAGCATTCCTCATCAACCATCTTTGAAATCCTTGTTTTTTGGACAGTCAGGGAAATTGTCATTGTGCTATTCTGTGCGAAAGCAATCATCCTCAACCATATTTAGAAATCCTTAAGTAAAGGGACAGAGAAGGACACCTGAAGGTAGCCCTTATTGCTTTTTTTCCCATCTCCCTGCAGGCCATCCATTAGAATGTCTGGAAGGCAAACAAGGAGAGGCAGACAGTCAGGAGGCAATAAAAGAGGGCAAGCAGGCTCTGTGTCTGGGGGCAACAGTGCTGGTCGTGGACGCGGTGCTTTGTCATCAGCACATGGCCATGGGACACGCTTGTCCTTCTTTTCGGCAGCTGGACATGTTGAGCCACATCATGCCGAAGACTTGGTAGAGTGGATGACCAAGCCCTCCTCCTCCTCCTCATCCTCTCTCACCCAGGCTCAGGGTACTGGCAAAGCAGCTGCCAAAGCGTCCTCTTCCCTGGTATCAATGTCAGACTCATCATCAGTCTCTCCTTCCCTAGACCCACCATGTCCTCCTCCTGAGGAGTCCCCCGAACTGTTTCAGCACAGTGTTGGGTACATGCTCCAGGAGGATGCCCAGCGTTTCAAAGGGTCTGATGATGAAACCCAGCTAGAGGAAGGCAGTAGCGTGAGAGCAGACAGAGGGGATGCTCAAGAAGGACACCAATCTGGCAGTCATGTTCCAGCAGCTGCAGCATACTGCCAGATTGGCTCCAGTGATGAGGAGGGAGGGGATGATGAGGTCACTGACTCCACGTGGGTGCCTAATAGGAGAGAGGAGGAGGAGGAGGATGAGGAGGAGGCACATCTCCAACGAGGCAGGATGCCCTTTGGTGGCCAGCGTAAGGGCAGTACACCGACGGAATCACACCGCAGAGCTCCGCCTGTGCAGGGCGCTGCCTCTGCCCGTCATTCAAAAAGTTCTTTGGTGTGGGCCTTTTTTGAGGCTAGTGCATCAGATCGCACAGCTGCTGTTTGCAACATATGTCTCAAGCGTATATCGCGTGGCCAAAACATCAGCCGCTTGGGTACCACATGCCTGACCAGACATATGTTGACCTGCCATGCAGCTCGTTGGCAAGCCTACCTCAAAGACCCACACCAAAGAACAAAGCGGACCTCTCCTTGCACCGCATCAGCTGGGATCTCCAACCCCACTATAACTTCAGTCCTCTCTGAAACATGCACTGAGAGGAATGAAGGTGTAGAATTAGGTGTGTCACAGCCAAGTAGTTGCGGCCACTCTGCTAGCAGTACACCGACGTCCGATTCTAGCAGGCAAATTTCCCTGCCCCAGCTGCTGGACCGTCAAAAGAAGTTCACTCCCAGCCATCCACATGCCCAGCGGTTGAATGCTAGCTTGGCTAAATTGCTAGCGCTTCAACTGCTGCCTTTTCAGTTGGTAGACTCGGCCCCCTTCCGTGAGTTTGTGCAATGTGCGGTTCCTCAGTGGCAGGTTCCCAAACGCCACTTTTTCTCACGGAAGGCTATTCCGGCTCTCTACCGGCATGTGGAAGGCAATGTCTTGGCCTCGCTGGACAGGGCGGTCAGCGGTAAGGTGCATATTACCGCTGACTCATGGTCCAGCAGGCATGGACAGGGACGTTACCTTTCTTTCACGGCCCATTGGGTCACTCTTTTGGCAGCTGGGAAGGATGCAGGACAAGGTGCAGTAGTGTTGGAGGTTGTTCCACCGCCACGCCTCCAAAATGCTACTACTGGTTGTGACACACCTCTCTCCTCCACCCCCTCCTCTTCTTCTTCCTCCATGGCCTCTTCCTGTGCTTTGTCCTCTGAACCAGCGGTGCTCCGTAGGCGTTCAAGGGGCTACGCAAGTACGCAGGCAAAAAGATGCCATGCCGTGCTTGCGCTGGTGTGTTTGGGGGACAGAAGCCACACTGGGGCAGAGGTCCTGTCTGCTCTGCAGGGCCAGGCCGAGAGGTGGTTGACGCCACGCCAGCTTAAGCCAGGAATGGTGGTTTGCGACAATGGCACCAACCTCCTCTCCGCCCTCCGACAGGGACAACTGACCCATGTGCCCTGTGTGGCTCACGTCCTTAACCTGGTGGTGCAGCGGTTCTTGGGCAGGTACCCGGGCTTACAGGATGTCCTGAGGCAGGCCAGGAAAGTCTGTGTGCATTTCCGCAGATCTTATAATGCCAGTGCTCGCCTGGCTGAGCTGCAAAAGGAGTTGAACCTGCCCAAGAACCGCCTTATATGTGACATGCCCACCAGGTGGAACTCAACGTTGGCCATGCTGCAGCGGCTGCACACGCAGCAGAGGGCCATCAATGAGTACCTGTGCGACTACGGCACCAGGACAGGGTCAGGGGAGCTTGTTTTTTTTTCTCCACGCCAGTGGGGCATGATCAGGGATGCATGCACTGTCCTGGCACCATTTGAGGAGGCCACGAGTTCGGTGAGCAGTGACAGTGCATGCATCAGTGACACTGTACCTCTTGTCCACCTGTTGGAGCACACGCTGCGTGGAATAATGGACAGGGCACTTGAGGCAGAACAGAGGCAGGAAGAGGAGGACTTCCTTGCCTCTCAAGGCCCCCTTTACCCAGACAGTGTTCCTTCTGTCCCACCCATCGCACAGGAAGAGGACGAGGAGGAGGAGGAGGATTGTGTCAGCATGGAGGTGGAGCCTGGCACTCAGCAGCATCAACAGCAGCAGTCTTTTAGGGATGATTTACAGTCCCAAGAAACCCGTGGACTTGTACGTGGCTGGGAGGAGGTGGCTGCGGATCATGTCGTCCTTAGTGACCCAGAGGACTCCGGACCGAATGCCTCAGCTAACCTACGCTGCATGGCCTCCCTGATCCTGCAAAGTCTGCGGAAGGATCCTCGTATTCTTCGGATCAAGGAGAGGGACCATTACTGGCTGGCCACTCTCCTTGATCCACGGTACAAGGGTAAGGTTGCGGACCTTATGTTACCGTCGCAGAGGGAGCAGAGGATGAGACAACTCCGGGAGGCCTTGCAGAAAGGTCTGTGCAACGCGTTCCCAGAGACTGGGAGGTTACAAACTCCTGGTCCTGGACAACGAGTTGCTGAGGCTTCGGCCAGTCAAAGAAGGAGCGGCGGGGAAGGTGGCCGTCTGACCGATGCGTTCAGACAATTCTTTAGTCCGCAGCCCCAAAGTATGATCGGTTCCAGCAACCATCGCCAGCGTCTGATAAACATGGTGCAGGAATATCTAGGGGCAAGGTCAGACTTGGACACCTTCCCCACCGAAAATCCTCTGGCTTACTGGGTCTTGAGGATGGATCACTGGCCAGAGCTTGCACAGTATGCAATTGAGCTACTGGCCTGTCCTGCATCCAGCGTTCTTTCGGAACGCACATTCAGTGCTGCTGGAGGATTTGTCACGGATCACAGGGTGCGCCTGTCCACCGACTCGGTTGATCGACTGACTTTCATCAAGATGAACCAGTCTTGGATCACCACCAGCTACCACACACCTGATGCTGATATAACAGACTAATTGATTTTAACATGTCACATCCCTTCAAGACTGATGCTGATGCTGAGTGCCTGTGCTGTTATGTTGACTGGCTATCCTCCTCCTCCGAGTCCTCAATGATACGATTGATGATGATAGCTTGGAAGATCATTTTTGTTTATGGGTGCCGCCACCAGTGCCTAACGCCCAATTTTTCAGCCCCTGTTTAACAGGGGCGTGTAATTACAATTTTTGAAGCAATACTTTGCAACAGGGCTCATTGCTGTGCTCCAAGTACAGTATCTGTGAGGGGTTGCAGTGTTGTGCCACCAGTGCCTAAGGCCCAATTTTTCAGCCCCTGTTCAACAGGGGCATGTAATTACAATTCTTGATCTAATAATTCACAGCAGGGCCCATTGCTGCACCCACCAAGAGTAACTCTGAGGGCTTACAGTGTTGTGGCAACGCCACCACCACCACCACCACGAAAGGCCCAATTTTTCAGCCCCTGTTCAAAAGGGGCATGTAATTACAATTCTTGATCTAATAATTCACAGCAGGGCCCATTCCTGCACCCACCAAGAGTAACTCTGAGGGCTTACAGTGTTGTGGCAACACCACCACCACCACCACGAAAGGCCCAATTTTTCAGCCCCTGTTCAACAGGGGCATGCAATTACAATTCTTGATCTAATAATTCACAGCAGGGCCCATTGCTGCACCCACCAAGAGTAACTGTCAGGGCTTACAGTGTTGTGGCACCAGCACCACCATCAAAGGCCCAATTTTTACTACCACTGTTCAACAATTATATGTAATTACAATTCCTGATATAATAGTTGACAGCAGGGCGTTCCAGCACCAACCAAGAGTAACTGTGAGTGCTTACAGTGTTGTGCCAACACCAACAACTAAGGGGCCTATTTCTGCAGAGTATATACGGCAGGTCCCTACTTTCAAACATCCAACTTACAAACGACTCCTACTTGCAAACGCAAGAAGACAACAGGAAGTGAGAGGAAATCTACCCCTAGGAAGGAAAATTCTCTCCTGTAAGAATTAATATGGGAGAAAGGTGTCTCCTCTCTACTGACGCTTTATCACCAATCCTTGTTTCAAGAAAAACACCACATTTCAAAAACAGTTGTCATTGGGACGGAAAGTGAGGTGAAATGTTCTGAACAGGGGCACAGACAGCAAAACAAATGTTACAGGGGTGATAACCCTTACCTATGTTTTCCAAAAAGTTTAAAAATAGATTTTTGGGCTGGAGCTACACTTAAACAATGTACCTGTTCAAAATTACAAACAGATTCTACATAAGAACAAACCTACAGTCCCTGTCTTGTATGCACCGCCTGTATACGGCTGTTCAGAGTATATAGGGCCTTTTTTATTTTATGTGCGGGGTTCCCCTTAATATCCATACAAGACCCAAAGGGGCTGGTAATGGGCTGGGGTAGGGGGGGGGGGGGGTCATGGGGTAGCTATGCCATTTTTCTTAAAGATTTTCATCCATATTACCGGGACCAGACATTACATTAAAGCCGCAAGCAGTTTTAAATGGCTTTTTTTTCCTTTAGAAGTGTCATTTTGTGCAGGGACAGTTCTAAACACGGGAAACACGTGGCACTTCACAGGCATACTTTAGACACCCCCCAGGTACGATATTTAAAGGAATATTTGACTTTTTTTTTTTCACTTTATGCATCATTAAAATGACTGCTCCCGAAAAACGACCGTTTTTAAAACTTCTTTTTGCATTGATACATGTCCCCTGGTGCAGAACCCGGGTTCCCAAACCCTTTTTAGGACAATAACATGCATAATAGTCGTTATAATTAGCACTTTAGAATTCGAACGTTCGCATCCATTGTATTTAATAGGGTTCTAATGTTCGTACGAACTTTCGGTCCGTTCGCGGGTTCTGGTGCGAACCGAACCCGGGGGTGTTCGGCTCATCACTACTTGAGACGTTTATGGCATTCTTAGAGATCTTGTTCCACGGATTTCGGTTGAGACCTTTACGTTATCCACAGAGATCCTGTTCCACAGTTTCCAGTCGCTGAGACCTCAAGCCTATCTGACTCGCTGTTGTATGACTGATGAGTCCACCTGTTGCGGTAAGAGTACCTCATCTATTCATTACCTTAACACTTGATTCAACAGTCAACTTGTTGTTCCTGTTACCTTGAACATTCTGTGGGAAGAATATCACTTGAGTGTGTTTATGGTTTACGGACCCTTTTTTATTCACAGAAGACATTCACATTATTGTTGTATACTTTGGACTATATGCAATTTCTATTTAAGTTACTTACCTCCAGTGACAGAAAGTGTGTTCATGTTTGTGGACTTCCTAAAGCCCCGTACACACGGTCTGACTTTTTGCCAACAAACTTCATTTTGAGGAAGTTTGACAAAAATTCAGACCGTGTGTACGCTCCATCAGACAAACTTTTTTGCTTTTCATCAGACAAAAGTTCGGTCTGCAAACGGACAAACTTTTGGCCAACAAAAGTCCGATGGAGCAAATTCCGACCGTGTGTACAGAAAACCATCGGACTTTTGTCCGATGGACAAAACAAATAATGTTAAAATCAACCAACAATAGCAGAAGTTGACCAAAGGGTGGCGGTAAAGAGCAGAAAAGAGCAGAAAAACCATGTGATGTTGGAAAAAGTTTTGGGAAAGTTTGCAGAAAAGTCCTGTGGTGTGTATGCTATGGGTGTTCCCGACCAACTCCGTTCGGACAAAAATCCACGTGTGTTCGAGGCTTAAGTCATAGGAGATTTATATCACTGTTGTACACTCTTATTGAATATTTTGATTTGAGTTTCACGTTTAACCATTTTGAGCTCTGGTTATCACCTTATTGTATAGTGGTACTCCATACCACTATTTAGGTTTCAGCGCTGCAATGTTTATCCCCATTTTCACTTTACTTTGTTTGAGTGCTAGAAGCTTGTACACTTTTTTGGGTTTTAGCGCAGTTATTTTCCCTATTCCATTTTGGGCACTATTCCCCCCCACCGACACCAATGACTGGGCACTATTCCCCCCCAACCGACACCAACGACTGGGCACTATTCCCCCCCACCGACACAAATGACTGGGCACTATTCCCCCCCACCGACACCAATGACTGGGCACTATTCCCCCCCAACCGACACCAACGACTGGGCACTATTCCCCCCCACCGACACCAATGACTGGGCACTATTCTCCCCACAACCGACACCAATGACTGGGCACTATTCCCCCCCCACCGACACCAATGACTGGGCACTATTCCCCCCCACCGACACCAATGACAAGGCACTATTTCCCACCGACACCAATGACAGGGCACTATTCCCCCCCACCGACACCAATGACAGGGCACTATTCCCCCCACCGACACCAATGACAGGGCACTATTCCCCCCCACCGACACCAATGACTGGGCACTATTCCCCCCCAACCGACACCAACGTCTGGGCACTATTCCCCCCCACCGACACCAATGACTGGGCACTATTCCCCCCCCACCGACACCAACGACTGGGCACTATTCCCCCCCCACCGACACCAATGACTGGGCACTATTCCCCCCCACCGACACCAATGACAGGGCACTATTCCCCACCCCACCGACACCAATGACAGGGCACTATTCCCCCCCCCACCGACACCAATGACAGGGCACTATTCCCCCCACCGACACCAATGACAGGGCACTATTCCCCCCCACCGACACCAATGACTGGGCACTATTCCCCCCCCAACCGACACCAACGACTGGGCACTATTCCCCCCCACCGACACCAATGACAGGGCACTATTCCCCCCACCGACACCAATGACAGGGCACCATTCCCCCCCACCGACACCAATGACTGGGCACTATTCCCCCCCCAACGGACACCAACGACTGGGCACTATTCCCCCCCACCGACACCAATGACTGGGCACTATTCCTCCCCAACCGACACCAACGACTGGGCACTATTCCCCCCCACCGACACCAATGACAGGGCACTATTCCTCCCACCGACACCAATGACAGGGCACTATTCCCTCCCACCGACACCAATGACTGGGCACTATCCCCCCCCAACCGACACCAACGACTGGGCACAAATCCCCCCCACCGACACCAATGACTGGGCACTATTGCCCCCCCAACCGACACCAACGACTGGGCACTATTCCCCCCCCACTGACACCAATGACAGGGCACTATTCCCCCCCCACCGACACCAATGACAGGGCACTATTCCCCCCCCCCATCGACACCAATGACAGGGCACTATTCCCCCCCCACTGACTCCAATGACAGGGCACTATTCCCCCCCACCGACACCAATGACAGGGCACTATTCCCACCCCCACCGACACCAATGACAGGGCACTTCCCCCCCCCACTGACACCAATGACAGGGCACTATTCCCCCCCCACCGACACCAATGACAGGGCACTATTCCCCCCCCACCGACACCAATGACAGGGCACTTTTCCCCCCCACTGACACCAATGACAGAGCACTATTCCCCCCCCAACCGACACCAACGACAGGGCACTATTCCCCCCCCACCGACACCAATGACAGGGCACTATTCCCCCCCTACCGACACCAATGACAGGGCACTATTCCCCCCCAACCGACACCAATGACAGGGCACTATTCCCCCCCACTGACACCAATGACAGGGCACTATTCCCCCCACCGACACCAATGACAGGGCACTATTCCCCCCCACTGACACCAATGACAGGGCACTATTCCCCCCACCGACACCAATGACAGGGCACTATTCCCCCCCCACCGACACCAATGACAGGGCACTATTCCCCCCCCACCGACACCAATGACTGGGCACTATTCCACCCCCCCACCGACACCAATGACTGGGCACTATTCCCCCCCCCCACCGACACCAATGACAGGGCACTATTCTCCCCCCCACCGACACCAATGACTGGGCACTATCCCCCCCCACCGACACCAATAACTGGGCACTATTCTCCCCCCACCGACACCAATGACTGGGCACTATTCCCCCCCTCCCACGACACCAGTGACAGGGCACTATTCCCCCCCCCACCGACACCATTGACAGGGCACTATTCCCCCCCCACCGACACCAATGACAGGGCACTATTCCCCCCCCCCCCACCGACACCAATAACTGGGCACTATTCCCCCCCCACACGACACCAATGACTGGGCACTATTCCCCCCCCCCCACCGACACCAATGACTGGGCACTATTCCCCCCCCCCACTGACACCAATGACTGGGCACTATTCCCCCCCCACTGACACCAATGACAGGGCACTATTCCCCCCCCCACCGACACCAATGACTGGGCACTATTCCCCCCCAACCGACACCAATGACAGGGCACTATTCCCCCCCCCACCGACACCAATGACTGGGCACTATTCCCGCCCCACTGACACCAATGACTGGGCACTATTTCCCCCCCACCGACACCAATGACAGGGCACTATTCCCTTTCCACCGACACCAATGACTGGGCACTATTCCCCCCCCCCACCGACACCAATGACTGGGCACTATTCCTCCCCCCCCACCGACACCAATGACAGGGCACTATTCCCCCCCGCACCGACACCAATGACAGGGCACTATTCCCCCCCATCCCCCCGACACCAATGACTGGGCACTATTCCCCCCCCCACCGACACCAATGACTGGGCACTATTCCCCCCCCACCGACACCAATGACAGGGCACTATTCCCCCCACCGACATCAATGACTGGGCACTATTCCCCACCCCCCCACCGACACCAATGACTGGGCACTATTCCCCCCCCACCGACACCAATGACAGGGCACTATTCCCCCCACCGACATCAATGACTGGGCACTATTCCCCACCCCCCCACCGACACCAATGACTGGGCACTATTCCCCCCCCCACCGACACCAATGACTGGGCACTATTCCCCCACCGACACCAATGACTGGGCACTATTCCCCCCCCCACCGACACCAATGACAGGGCGGCTAAGGGCACTATTCCCCCCACCGACACCAATGACTGGGCACTATTCCCCCCCCCACCGACACCAATGACAGGGCACTATTCCCCCCACCGACACCAATGACTGGGCACTATTCCCCCCCCCACCGACACCAATGACTGGGCACTATTCCCCCCCCCCACCGACACCAATGACAGGGCACTATTCCCCCCACCGACACCAATGACTGGGCACTATTCCCCCCCCCACCGACACCAATGACTGGGCACTATTCCCCCCCCACCGACACCAATGACAGGGCACTATTCCCCCCACCGACACCAATGACTGGGCACTATTCCCCACCCCCCCACCGACACCAATGACTGGGCACTATTCCCCACCCCACCGACACCAATGACTGGGCACTATTCCCCCCCCCGACACCAATGACTGGGCACTATTCCCCCCACCGACACCAATGACTGGGCACTATTCCCCCCCCCTCCACCGACACCAATGACAGGGCGGCTGAGGGCACTATTCCCCCCACCGACACCAATGACTGGGCACTATTCCCCCCCCCCACCGACACCAATGACAGGGCACTATTCCCCCCACCGACACCAATGACTGGGCACTATTCCCCCCCCCCACCGACACCAATGACTGGGCACTATTCCCCCCCCCCCACCGACACCAATGACTGGGCACTATTCCCCCCACCGACACCAATGACTGGGCACTATTTCCCCCCCCCCACCGACACCAATGACTGGGCACTATTCTCCCCCCCCACCACCGACACCAATGACAGGGCACTATTCCCCCCACCGACACCAATGACAGGGCACTATTCCCCTCCTGCTCATACTATCCTTCTACTCTACATAAGCTCTGTGAGGGGCTCATACTATCCCCCGGCTCTAGATAAGCTCATACTATGGTTGTGTAGTATGATCGGTATGTATGTAGTATGCTCTGTGAGGCGTCACACTATTCCCATGTTGTAGGTATGCTGAGGGCTGAACTCATTATTTGGTTCTCCTTTCTCTGGAGGGCATCTGTTGTCACGTGATGCCGGTGCAGTGGGCGGGGTTTATGCGGAGAAGGAGAAAGCAGGACGGAGTAAGGGGATCGGAGCAGTTTGGGGGACACCGGGAGGGTGGGGGGGAGACGGTACCGGGGAGCACGGAGGAGGCTGAGCGGGATACGGGAAGAGACCGGAGAGGAGGAGCCGGTGATGTGACTGAGTGAGTAATCCCCCATCCATGTGATAGCCGGCTCTGTACACACCAGATGCTGGAAATAGTTCCCGGAACCCCAGTCCTGACAACCCCCCCCCCCCCCCGCTGTGTCCGGTGCGCCCCGGTGATGATGGCGGAGCCAGCAGTGTGCACGGCCAGGACCTGCAGGAAACAGCTGTGCAGAGCAAAGAGCTGGGGGGAGAGGAGACTTGTTTATCCCGCAACTCTGCCCGGTACCGGGGGCGCTTATCACCATCATTACCACCGGGGGTCAGGAGGAGGTCAGTCCGGGGGGGATGTGTGACTCTTCCTGTGTGCTGAAATCACCATTGTACTCCACTGGAATGTCATCTCTACACACAACTTTATTTATATGTATATGGTGTACAATCTAGGGGGTCAGACCCCTTCCCTATCGACTCCAATGACTGGGCACTATCCCCCCCCCCCACTGACACCAATGACTGGGCACTATCTCCCCCCACCGACACCGCCAATGACTGGGCACTATCCCCCCCCACCGACACCGCCAATGACTGGGCACTATCCCCCCCCCACCGACACCGCCAATGACTGGGCACTATCCCCCCCCCCCCACTGACACCAATGACTGGGCACTATCCCCCCCCCCCCCACTGACACCAATGACTGGGCACTATCCCCCACCGACACCGCCAATGACTGGGCACTATCCCCCCCCCCCCACTGACACCAATGACTGGGCACTATCCCCCACCGACACCGCCAATGACTGGGCACTATCCCCCCCCACCGACACCGCCAATGACTGGGCACTATCCCCCCCCACCGACACCGCCAATGACTGGGCACTATCTCCCCCCACCGACACCGCTAATGACTGGGCACTATCTCCCCCCACCGACACCGCCAATGACTGGGCACTATCTCCCCCCACCGACACCGCCAATGACTGGGCACTATCTCCCCCCACCGACACCCGCCAATGACTGGGCACTATCTCCCCCCACCGACACCGCCAATGACTGGGCACTATCTCCCCCCACCGACACCGCCAATGACTGGGCACTATCTCCCCCCACCGACACCGCCAATGACTGGGCACTATCTCCCCCCAGCCGACACCGCCAATGACTGGGCACTATCTCCCCCCACCGACACCCGCCAATGACTGGGCACTATCTCCCCCCACCGACACCCGCCAATGACTGGGCACTATCTCCCCCCACCGACACCCGCCAATGACTGGGCACTATCCCCCCCCCACCGACACCCGCCAATGACTGGGCACTATCCCCCCCCACCGACACCGCCAATGACTGGGCACTATCCACCGACACCGCCAATGACTGGGCACTATCCCCCCCCACCGACACCCGCCAATGACTGGGCACTATCCCCCCCCACCGACACCGCCAATGACTGGGCACTATCCCCCCCCACCGACACCGCCAATGACTGGGCACTATCCCCCCCCCCACCGACACCGCCAATGACTGGGCACTATCCCCCCCCCCCCACCGACACCCGCCAATGACTGGGCACTATTCCCCCCCCCCCACCGACACCGCCAATGACTGGGCACTATCCCCCCCCCCCACCGACACCGCCAATGACTGGGCACTATCCCCCCCCCACCGACACCGCCAATGACTGGGCACTATCCCCCCCCCCACCGACACCCGCCAATGACTGGGCACTATCCCCCCCCCACCGACACTGCCAATGACTGGGCACTATCCCTCCCCACCGACACCGCCAATGACTGGGCACTATTCCCCCCCCCCCACCGACACCGCCAATGACTGGGCACTATTCCCCCCCCCCCCCCACCGACACCGCCAATGACTGGGCACTATTCCCCCCCCCCCACCGACACCGCCAATGACTGGGCACTATTCCCCCCCCCCCACCGACACCGCCAATGACTGGGCACTATTCCCCCCCCCACCGACACCGCCAATGACTGGGCACTATTCCCCCCCCCACCGACACCGCCAATGACTGGGCACTATCCGACACCCGCCAATGACTGGGCACTACCCCCCCCCCCCCCATTGACACACCAATGACTGGGCACTACCCCCCCCCATTGACACACCAATGACTGGGCACTATTCCCCCCCCCATTGACACCAATGACTGGGCACTATTCCCCCACCGACACCATTGATTGGCCACAATCCCCCCCCCCTCCGACACCAATGACTGGGCACTATTCCCCCCCCCCCCTCCGACACCAATGACTGGGCACTATTCCCCCCCCCCCTCCGACACCAATGACTGGGCACTATTCCCCCCCCCCCTCCGACACCAATGACTGGGCACTATTCCCCCCCCCCCTCCGACACCAATGACTGGGCACTATTCTCCCCACCGACACCAATGACTGGGCACTATTCCCCCCTCACCACAAACTCCAATGACTGGGCACTATTCCCCCCCCCCCCTCCGACACCAATGACTGGGCACTATTCTCCCCACCGACACCAATGACTGGGCACTATTCCCCCCTCACCACAAACTCCAATGACTGGGCACAATCCGCCCCCCCCCCCCCCCCCCGCTGATCAGGTGAGTAGCTGGTCCATGTTAGATCCGCTTATGCAGAGCTGACGTCTATGGGCGGTCGGATGTAAACGAGCTGCCTATGCGTTTACACCCGACTGCTATCCGATCTGCTAGAAGGATGGGGAATGGATCCCCATCTGTCTGTTTTTATTGGATTGGATGTCGACGGGTGTAAACGGACACGTCTGTTTACATCCGCCGCTCCATAGAGGAGAACGGAGGGTTCCGATCGGGTCCACCTTAAAAAAACACACGATAAGAAAATCTTACAAGAAACTCATTGGAAGCGATCGTATGATCTGATAGTACGCGGCTTTCGAGAGCCGATCACGATTATCCGAAGGGACCAACATGAACGTTTTTCTGATACGATACCAGATCATACGATTTTCATTTAATCCGTACAGTTTTCCTCCGAAAATACAAATGTACATTACATCACTTCTGAACTTTTATTCTGTCGTATGAGAATTCTCATAACTTTAGTAAACTGTTTATTTTCTATATGAGATTAGCATGCAAAAAAAAAAAAAAAAAAACGGACGATCACCTGTCCGATCATCTCATTGTATGTACCGGGCTTAACATGTACTCCAGGCATCTCATTGTATGTACCGGGCTTAACATGTACTCCAGGCATCTCATTGTATGTACCGGGCTTAACATGTACTCCAGGCATCTCATTGTATGTACCGGGCTTAACATGTACTCCAGGCATCTCATTGTATGTACCGGGCTTAACATGTACTCCAGGCATCTCATTGTATGTACCGGGCTTAACATGTACTCCAGGCATCTCATTGTGTGTACCGGGCTTAACATGTACTCCCAGGCGTCTCATTGTGTGTACCGGGCTTAACATGTACTCCCAGGTGTCTCATTGTGTGTACCGGGCTTAACATGTACTCCAGGCGTCTCATTGTGTGTACCGGGCTTAACATGTACTCCAGGCATCTCATTGTGTGTACCGGGCTTAACATGTACTCCAGGCATCTCATTGTGTGTACCGGGCTTAACATGTACTCCAGGCATCTCATTGTGTGTACCGGGCTTAACATGTACTCCAGGCATCTCATTGTGTGTACCGGGCTTAACATGTACTCCAGGCATCTCATTGTGTGTACCGGGCTTAACATGTACTCCAGGCGTCTCATTGTGTGTACCGGGCTTAACATGTACTCCAGGCATCTCATTGTGTGTACCGGGCTTAACATGTACTCCAGGCATCTCATTGTGTGTACCGGGCTTAACATGTACTCCAGGCATCTCATTGTGTGTACCGGGCTTAACATGTACTCCAGGCATCTCATTGTGTGTACCGGGCTTAACATGTACTCCAGGCGTCTCATTGTGTGTACCGGGCTTAACATGTACTCCAGGCATCTACATGTGCACTCAGATCATGAGTTTGCATTTGGCACATACACCTCTGGCGCCCATGTCACCTCAGGGTTGTACTAGATGTAGATTGCATTTTCCGATGATCAGACAGGTGTCTACTAAGCTGCAGACACACCTTTATCTGATTCTGCAAATATTATTATTATTATTATTATTATATATAAATGTCAATTGGTTTTGTTTACAATGGCAGCTCAGTGATCAGTTACACTGTAAACAACAGTAAAAACTGACAACTCAGATCAGAGCCGCTGTACAAACAATCCGATGTTGGTACAGCAATCTCCCCCACTGAGCTATTGTGTTCTGACAGGGGGAAGGCCCCCTCGCCAGAACACTTCGGTCAGTGCTCTCAGCCATTGGCTGAGAACGCTTATCGGGAGCCGGTCGGCAGGCCTTTTTCCGTCATGTGTCTTCGTCAGAAGCCGGCTGAACCACCAGCTTCTGTTGAACCGGCTGCCATACACATGGGCCGAATGTCGGACGGTTTCTAGTAAAACCGAACGACATTTGTACTAGTACGGTGTGTACTAGGCTTTAGTATCAATATCAATCAGTCAGAATTCACTATACTGACGTCAGATCAATACAAGTTTGGTTATGGATCATGCACATACACTCTGTGCTTTGCAGAATTTTATTTAAAAGAGAAATGTGGGATTGGAAAAAAAAAATCAATCACGCTCACTTAAGTGAATGCTGCATCTGTCTTCTGCCTCTAAATCCTCGTACACACCATCAGATTATCCGACGGGAATTGTGTGATGACAGGCTGTTGTCTGAAAATCCGACCGTTTGTACGCTCCATCGGACAATTGTTGTCGGATTTTCCTCCAAGTGTTGGAGAGCATGCTTTAAAATTTTCCGACAACAAATGTGTGATGTCGGATTATCCGATCGTGTGTACACATGTCCTTTGGACAAAACTCCAAAGTACAAACACGCATGCTCAGTGCTCACAAGAAAGGCTAACCATAACACAGCATTAGCAGAAGTTGCCCAAAGGTTGGTGCTAAAGAGCTGAAAAAACACGTAGTTTTGTGTTTGTTGGCCGACAATTCTTTGCCATTTGCATGCAATCCAAGTTCCTGGCCAACACCTTCGGACAAAAGCCCTATGCTTTTGTCCGCAGAAAATCAGATCGTGTGTATGAGGCTTAAGACTGAGAACTGAGTGATCAAAGACCTGTGATCGCTTAGTTTTCAGTCTTCAGCCTGCAGAGAGCTGGTGTCAGTCAAGTCGGTGGCTCTGTGCTCTGCCCCTCCAGTGCTCACTGGAGCACTGGGCTGTGGAGGGTGTGGTAGTGGCAGCGGTGTGTAGAGAGGCTGAACCAGCTGCCCTCAGGCATCCGGGTGAATCCCGACATTAAAGTCGGGATCCCTCCAGAGTCTGGAGCCACTGAGCGATGTCAGCCGACAGTGGACTTTAGCCTGCTGTCAGCTGAATATGGGTCACGGGAGTGCAGAACTAAGAGCACAGCTGTGACCCACAGGAGACGTAGGACTAAAAGAGCTTTGGCCATACTTTTGAAAAGTTGTCTTGTTATTTTGGCAAACAAAGCTGCAGGTTGGTACTACTACTTTTGCAGCATTGGAAATGTACTTTACTAGCAATTGGTGCAGTAAGTCCCCGTTCACATCTGTGCAAATTAGCTTGTTTTGGCTGCTACAGGACAAAGTAGGCTTAGAGGATTATCATTTTTTTTTCTATGGGGATCGTTCACATCTGTCTGTTTCCTTTCTGTGTGTCTTGAGGGCAGAAACATAGAGTGCTTTTTTTTGGGTGCAGCAGTGTACATTCTGGCCCCATAGACTTTAGTGGGAGCCTCCGGGAGAAGACAGCCACCTCTTTGCATCATCCACACATCCTCACATGAGCCTGAAGCAGAAGAACTTGCTCTGATTACTTTGATGACTTATCTTCTTGTAGTGATGCATCAGATCCAGCCGCTGATGGAAGACTTTAACATTTTGAAAGCTGAAAACAAGAATTACAAGAAATCTATGTACACCTAAAATGCTATTCTTAGAATAACCATCACATCTGGTTAGTTTACATGCCAGGTATAAGCTAAACAAGGCTTTTCATAGCAGAATGAGATAAAATCTTAAAGTGGATGTAAACCCGAATTTTTGTTTTTTTGCTGTCACAATGTAGTGTATAAAATTTCCTATCATTTGTGCCAGGTCTTGCCACAAAGAGTTAATCCAGCTCTGAGCAATCCTCTTTTATTGTTCAGTGAGATAAAATGGACAAACAGTTGCCTTTGTCCGTTCCGCCCCCTTGCTTTGAGTGACAGGTTATTTACATATCTCGTGCACTAGCTTTAGACAGGCATTATTTTTTAATTCCCACCCCCCACTTCTTTTCTGAAGTCATGTGGTTACTTTTCTGGATGTTGTGATCATAGCAGAAGGAATACACAGGAGAAAATGCATGTTGATAAGGGGAGTGTAGAGGTGGGCGGGGAGTCTACTGACATCATGACTCCACCCACCGAGCTCCAGACAACAGATCCACCCACAGAATCTGCAGTTTTTCAGTTCTTATAACAGACAGAGGGGAGACATTTGACAGATAAGGATACATGGAGGAGGCATCTATATCCTTATAGATCAGCACTATGGCAGTAGTTTAGAAAGGATGAGAGGGGGTTTACATCCACTTTAATAAAGACTAATGCCAGCGCTTTGATACATCGTGAACTGCTTTGTACAGGGTGGACTATTGCCACAATGCGCAAATATTCATAGCGAAGAGGCCTGCGCTTCACACGGGCGACAAGGAGCGGTAACAATAAGTGATCAATGGTTTTACCTCCTCGCGACTACCCACCTCCAAACAAACATGGCAGCTGCTCAGGTGAGAATACATTGCTGTGGCCAAGGTGCAGTAATTTTATCACCTGGCATATTGAGTTTGACGGATGGCACCACCTATCAGACTCTCTCATTGATGTCCATGGGACTGAGCCACAATCAAGAACCAAATGCTGAGCTTGCATTTGCAATGCAGTATTTCAGTGCAAAATCTCCCTTCAGCTGAATAAAAGGCATTCGAAGGTGGCAATATTACTGCTTGCAAAGCTGCCCCCCTCCGGATTGCTTTTTTTTTTTTAAATTTTAAATTTTTTTTGCGAAGGAGCGGTAATGAGTACCGTCTGGTTGAAAGGGGCCTTACGAGACCCTTTGATTTACAATTGCTGTGGTGCTTGAGATCAAACAGTGGCCAAGATGGCCGTTTCCTTGGCTGTAAGGCATAGGAGGGTTTAGTTCTGCTGTTTGTTGCACATGAAAAATGATCCACCCAAAAGTGGGACTTCCGCTTTAAGCACCCTCACCCCTTTACATGCCACATTTGGCATGTAATTTATTTTTGGGGGGGGAGGGGGAGTAGGTACCTGGTTTTACAGGTACTTCCTGTACCGCTTCCGTCTTCTACGCAGCTCCTCCTCTCCCCCTAGGTGGCAATCTTCTGGGACAGGT
Source organism: Rana muscosa (assembly GCA_029206835.1). Taxonomy (NCBI): domain Eukaryota; kingdom Metazoa; phylum Chordata; class Amphibia; order Anura; family Ranidae; genus Rana; species Rana muscosa. The sequence continues at coordinate 285,071,888 of CM055119.1, read as the reverse complement.
CCCAGAAGATTGCCTGGCCACTAAGAGTGCAGTGCGACTCGCACATACGCAGTGCGCACTTGGCCGTAAAGCTGCAAGCTGTCACGGCTGGATGCCCACATTTGCTATGACAGCAGAGAGGAGCGAGGCTTCGGACGGCCGCATCGCTGGACCGTGGGACAGGTGAGCGTCTGTTTATTTAGGCCTCATGCCCACGGGCGTTTTTTCAGCCGCGTTTTTGAGCGTTTTTTACAGCTTAAAAACGCCTGTCCATGTTAGTCTATAGCTTCATGCCCACCTAGGCGTTTTTGAGCTGTAAAGAGCATATGCGTTTGTAAGCTGTAAAAAAAAACCAGGACCAGTGCGTTCCTCAGCGTCAGAATTAGGCAGAAAAAAACGCGAGCGTCAAAAAACGCGCACTAACGCGCGGTCGCGTTTTTAGCTCTTTTTTTTTTTCAAAAAAAAATAAACAAAAATAAAAATATTTACAATAACATGGACAGGCGTTTTTTAAGCTGCAAAAAACGCAGCTGTAAAAACGCCAGTGGGCATGAGGCCTAAAAGTCAGCAGCTACACTTTTTGTAGCTGCTGAGTTTTAATAAACTGCAAAACAAGTGCAACTCCGCTTTAAAGCAATTCATCATTCTGGACGTACATAGTATGTCCAGATTTCTAAAGGATAAGTTCACCTTTTTTTCTAAAAAAAAAAATGCACATATTTTTGCAGGTAAAAGTGCATTTATTATTTTCTGGATCCTGCAGAGCAAAAGAGCCCATTCACACAGGGGCGGCGCGACTGTGCTGGGTGATCTGAAGACGACTTCAGAGGTGACTTCAAAAATGACTTCTGTATTGAAGTCGCCCTGAAGTCGTCTTGAAGTAGTACAGGAACCTTTTCCTAAGTCGGAGCGACTTGAGTCGCTCCGCTTAGAACGGTTCCATTGTACAGATTGGGACGCGACTTGTCAGGCGGCTGCGTCGCCTGATGAGTCGCCCCTGTGTGAATGGGGTCTTACACCTGTGATCTACAGATCAATGTCATTTGCAATATCGGGCTCCTGCAGAAACTGAGTATAGCTGCCTGTCCGTACCTCCCGTATCAGCAGACAGTTACTGCCACCATTGTATTCTACAGGGTCCCTGCATTCAGAAAATTATATATATATATATATATATATATATATATATATATATATATATATATATACTTACCAGAAATGGCTGTTACTGGGCAGATCATCCTAATCTGCCACTTCCTATTCCGTGGTGATCTTCTGTCTTTTCCTCCTCACGTTGCCTCCTGGGAAATGGGGCGCACTGTCTTCTGGGACCTGTGTGTCCCAGAAGACATCCAGCCGTTCACAAAGCCCTGCGCGACTCGCGCATACGCAGTAGGAAATGGGCAGTGAAGCCGCAAGGCTCCACTGCCTGTTTCCCTTAGTGAGGATGGCAGCGCCACTACACGATCCGAAGGACGAATCGGCCTCCGGGGGCCGACATCGCGGGCACCCTGGAAAGGTCAGTGTGCTTATTTAAAAGTTAGCAGCTATAGTGTTTGTAGCTACTGACTTATTTTTATTTTTTTTACACTGCTGGACCTCCGCTTTAACTATGAAGCCCAAACTGCAGATTTTAATGTGTGTGATAAATGAAAGAATTGCTCTAGAGGGGACGTGGCTAATATTATCTTTCTCTAGAGTCTATAACAATCCTTCACCTTCCAACTGTCGTTTCTACAGGCAGTGGTTTGACAATTGTATAAGGATTCTGGGACAACAAGAAATGTTCTTTCTAGTACATTTTTCATGTTCAATTTATTTATTTTAAACGAACAAGTACAGATGATACGACTGTCAATGACGAAGATCATAAGGTATAACGATAGTACAAAGTAATGAGCGCTCCCTGTAGTATAGAGAGCAAAGTCAGATATAAGGTAACATATGTCTGATTTCCCGATGAGGTGGCAGTGCAGGCCTATCCTCCGAGTCATGAAATAATAGCCGTTGTATAAACTTGTCTAACCATTGAGATGAAGAATAAGGCCTCATGCCCACGGACGTTTTTACAGCCGCGTTTTTGAGCGTTTTTTACAGCTTAAAAACGCCTGTCCATGTTAGTCTATAGCTTCATGCCCACCTAGACGTTTTTGAGCTGCAAATAGCATAGACGTTTTTAAGCTGTAAAAAAAAAACCCAGGACCAGTGCGTTCCTCAGCGTCAGAATTAGGCAGAAAAAAACGTGCAGAAACGCGCAAAAAGAAAGGGGGAAAAAAAATAAATATATACAATAACATGCACAGGCGTTTTTAAGCTGTAAAAAACGCAGCTGTAAAAACGTCTGTGGGCATGAGGCCTAAGAGTAAGAAAAGCTGAAGATAGAAAAAATATTGAGTGGGAAATAGCGGGGGTTCCCAGGGGTCATTGCACACAATGAAAAGAGTGGACCACATCTTAATTGGGTCTTACCATGGCTTGTTTGATCAAAGATTGTATGGCTCAGAACAGTGGGAAACAAAGTCTTAAGCCTCGTACACACGGTCTGACTTTTTGCCAACAAACTTCAAAATGAGCAAGTTTGTCAAAAAATCAGACCGTGTGTACGCTCCATCGGACAAAGTTTTTGGTTTTCATCGGTCTGCAAACGGATAAACTTTTCGGCAACAAAAGTCCTACGGTGCAAAGTCCGACCGTGTGTACAGAAATCAATCAGACTTTTGTCCGAGGTACAAATAAGCATGCCCAGAACCAATGTTAAAATCAACCAACAATAGCAGAAGTTGACCAAAGGGTGGCGGTAAAGAGCAGAAATGAGCATAAAAACCACGTGATGTAGGAAAAGTTTTGGGTAAGTTTGCAGAAAAGTCCTGCCGTGTGTATGCCATGGGTGTGTCCGCCCAACTCCCTTCGGACAAAAATCCACGGAAAAGTTTGGTTGAAGTCCGACCGTGTGTACGAGGCTTTACTTTGGAAGTTTGCAGTCAGGGTGTCCAAGCTGAGGTGTCCTCCCACCCACCAATAGACGACCGGTCATCGAGTAAAAGAAGCCGGCAACTCCATCACATCAAGCGTATTTATTGTGAAGCCTTCACAGTGAGTACAGTCAACCATGGCTTGTGAAATAACGTTTTTGGTCTCAAGTATACAAACAGCGGGTGTTTTCCAATCATGAGCAATCTTCTGCTTTAAAGTGGTTGTAAACCCTTACCTGTAGGTGCAAGAAATATATCCATAACCTACACGGTTAAGGAGATATTTGCAAGAAAGACGGCACCGAGGTCTACGGCACTGAGTGTGCCGTGTCTGAATGGGATTGTGCCGTCCCTGACGGCTCCCGCGCATGCGCGGGAGTGACGTCATCGCGGCTCCGGCCAGTCACAGTCCCGGAGCCGCGATACAAGGAAGTCACTCCGGGAGAGATGGAGGAGAGGAACGAGGACCACTGCAGGGGCTTCAATCTCAGGTAAGTAATTCATAATGAGCCAGTATGCTATGCATACTAGCTCATTATGCCTTTGTCTTGCAGGGTGTATTTTTCTTCTTCCTTTTTTTTTTTTTTTTTTTTTTTTTTTTTTTGTGGGTTTACTTTCTCTTTAACCAGTTGTCTACTGCCCACTGTCTAATGACGGTGGGCGGAGGTCTCTCTTGTTCTGACAGGACGTCATATGACGTTGCGGCTTTAAAAGCAGCTAGGGGGCGCCCGCGGCGTCCCGATGTGCGTGCCCGCCGGCCGCGATGGCCCAGTAACCAAGCAGGACTGTGGATCTGTGTGTAAACACTCGGATACACGTCCTGTCAGGGAAAGGAGAATGATGGTGTGTCACTTGTACATAGGGACAACCATCGGTCACCACCCCCAGTCAGTCCCCTCCCCCCACAGTTAGAACACATCTAGGAAACACATTTAACCCCTTCCTCGCCCCCTAGTGTTAACCCCTTCCCTGCCAGTCACATTTATACAGTAATCAATGCATTTTTATAGCAGGGATCGCTGTATAAATGTGAATGGTCCCAAAAATGTGTCCGATGTGTCCGCCGCGATATCGCAGTCACAATAAAAATCGCAGATCGCCGCCATTACTAGTAAAAAAAAAAAAAATGCTATAAATCTATCCCCTATTTTTGTATCTGATATAACTTTTGCGCAAACCAATCAATATACGCTTATTGCGATATTTTTGGTAAAAAAAAAAGTAGAAGAATACGTACCGGCCTAAACAGGAAAATTTCAAACTAATTTTTTTTTTAAAAAAATTGATATTTATTATAGCAAAAAGTAAATATTGTGTGTGGTGTTGTTGTTTATTTTTATTTTTTTTTTAAACTTGACGCTCTTCTTTTGTTTATAGCGCAGAAAATAAAAACCGCAGAGGTGATCAAATACCACCATAAGAAAGCTCTATTTGTGGGAAAAAAAGGCTGCAAATTTTGTTTGGGACCCACGTCGCACGACCGCGCAATTGTCATTCAAATTGTAAAAGTGCTGAAAGCTGAAAAATGGCCTGGGCAGGAAGGGGGTTTTCGTGCCCGGTAGGCAGGTGGTTAAAGGGGAAGTCCAGCCTGAGCTCATTTGGCTGGGCTTCTCTTATGGGTCACAGGAGTGCAATTTGTTTTGCACTCCTGTGACCCGTTTTCAGCAGAGAACTTAGAGCTGGGCGATTTTCTCCCAAAAAAAACTGGATTCGCGATTCGAATCAAATTTTTTATTTATTTTTTTTTGATGGACACCGCGCCGGTCCTGAGGAGCTGCGGGCAGGAGTTTTTAGGCAAGGCTGCAGCTTCGGCCTAGTCCGTGGCGTCAGGCCTCGCGGACTAGGCCGAAGCCGCGACCTCACCTAATAACTCCGGCCCGCAGCTCCTCAGGACCGGCGCAGTGTCAGCGCCGGTCCTGGTGAAAAAAAAAATATAGATTTGCTGAAAATCTGAATTGATTTGATCTCTCAACTCGATTTAAGATTCAAATCAATTTTTTATTTTTTTTCCCCAGCTCTAAGAGAACTGTCTGAAGTCGACTCTCTGCTGACGTCGCCAATGTCAGTCCAGGCACCGCGTCATCCTGACTCTGGAAGTCTGGATCCTTCAGGTGCCTGGACTGAGAGCCGCAGAGACGGCCGCTCCCCACCCCTCCACATTTCGGCGCTTCAATAAGTGCGGAGAAGCAGATAAGAGAGCTGCTGACTGACTGCATTGGGGAGGTGAGAGAACCGAGCCATCGACTATGTTCGATCTCTCAGTTCTCAGTGCAGAGGAGGCGGGGGACAGATGCAGCATCCACCTATGTAAGTATGATTATGGAATAAAAATCCCATACTTCTCTTTTAAGGTTCGCATGTGCGGCCGTGGTTTCGTGCCTGGGGTCCGGTGCATTCCTGTTCACTGAACCAGACCCAAAAACTCATAGGACCCTTTTGCAATCCGCTTCGGATATGTGTGAACCGGCTCCATTGAGAGTCGGTCACACTCGCATGTCATTCGAATTGGATGCGGTGAAAACCGCATCCAATTCGCACATATGTGAACCCAACCTGAAGGCCGTTATTATTTGTAGCAAGCGAAAACACTTTTCACACAATAAGACCCATGGTGACCTTCGAATTATAGCAACTGGCGAAACTGTGAACCGTGTCCTATGATTTCTGTGTGAGCTGAACGCATTCCTGCAGCCCGGAGCAAAATATGTTGGTTCCTTTCACACATGCCGCCAGGAGAAAGTAAAAACAAGACGGTTGAGCTGCATTGTTGCCGCTCCCTGACTCTCTCCTTACAGGCTGACTTGGTGCATCTTGAGTCCATACACATTGCCATTTTTAACCGCTTCAGCCCCGGAAGATTTTACCCCCTTCCTGACCATAGCACTTTTTGCGATTCGGCACTGCGTTGTTTTAACTGTCGTGCGACGCTGTACCAAAATGATATTTGCGTCCTTTTTTTCCCAAAAATAGAGCTTTCTTTTGGTGGTACTTGATCACCTCTGCGGTTTTTATTTTTTGTTCTAAACAAAAGAACGGCGTCAATTTTGAAAAAAACGCTATCTTTTACTTTTTGCTATAATAAATATACCAATTTTTTTTCCCTCAGTTTAGGCCGATTATATGTATTCTTCTACATATGTTTGTTAAAAAAAATCACAATAAGCGTATATTAATTGGTTTGCGCAAAAGTTATAGCGTCTACAAAATAGGGGATAGAATTATGGCATTTTTATTTATTTATTTTATTTTTTTACTAGTAATGGCGGTGATTTGCGTATGTCACTGGCAGGGAAGGGGTTAACACTAGGGGCTGATCAAGGGGTTAAATGTGTTCCCTAATGTGTGTTCTAACTGAAGGGGGGGGGGTCTGATTAGGGGAAATGACCAATCGCTGTTCATACTTTGTATGAACAGATGATCAGTAATTTCTCCCCTGAGAGAACTGGGATCAGTGTGTGTTTAAACACACACCGATCCCAGTTCTCGCTGTGTCACGAGCGATCGCGGGTGCCCGGCGGTCATCGCGCCCGCCGGGCACTCGCATCGCCCCTAGTGGCCACAGGACCAAGCGACGTTGCATAACGTCATTTCGCCCGGCCGTACGATGTTGCCGCAGTAAAACTGGCGGCTGGTTGGCAAGTGGTTAAACACTATAGGCAGCAGTGGTGGTCAAACTCTCCTATGTAAGTGAATGGGGTCGTGTTGTAAACTGAAGTCGAACGCTTGGATTGCGGTTAATGTCCGTTCCAGCAATGCAAAACGGACATTCTGCAATATAAAAAAAAAAAGCCAAAAATAAATAAATAAATAAATCGGGCATCAGGAGGCGGCAGTAAACACTACTGCTCGTGTGAAAGGAGCCTTCTGCTGTGTAGATAACGTGGTCCACAGTCTAACAGGTTGTAATATTCTAGGGTTTAGGTCACGCCACAATTTCTGAATTCCAGATACAATTATGCATTTTTTCCCTCAGGCTCACACCATGAATTGAACAGGAACATGCTTTCCCATGGGAATCGCATGTGATTGAGGTGCAGTGCAATTTCAGCCCCTTCATTTTATGGGCTGAAATGTTATCAGACAGCAGCAAAAGAAGTGCTTTACCTCATAAAATGTACAGCAGCCAGATCACATGATACTACTGTACCACACAATCCGGGGCAGGCAAACACACTGTTTGGGGTGACATTAAGTTAGCATCAACACCCGCTGCAGATTGCAATGCGTTTTTGAATGTAGTATGTGAAGCGCGCACGGAACACAGGTTTCCTGCATTGCGTTCTGGTGTGAATTGGCCCTAATTAACCGCTTGTCAACCGCTGCACGAACTTATACGTTGACGGAGTGGCACGGCTGGACAAATGGGCGTATATATACACGTCCCCTTTAATTTGCCGCCATGTGGTCGCGCGCCCTGCCGGCAGAGCGATCACGACCCTGTCGCAAGCTCCCTGACCGCGGACTCTATGTCCGCCGGTGTCCCGCGATTGGGTCATAAAGCTGAAGAATGGGGAGATGTCAGTGTAAACACATCTCCCCGTTCTTCCTAGTGACATGTCACTGATCACTGTTCCCGATGAGAGGGAACAGACGATCAGTGACGTGTCACTCGTAGCCACGCCCCCCTAACAGTTAGAATCACTCCCTAGGACACACTTAACCCCTTCAACAGGTTAACCCCCTTCACTACCAGTGTAATTTTTACAGTAACCAGTGCATTTTTATAGCACTGATCGCTGTAAAAAAAGACTGGTCCCAAAATGGTGTGAAAAGTGTCCGATGTGTCCGCCATAATGTCGTAGTCACGATAAAAATCGCTGCTCGCTGTCATTACTAGGAAAAAAAATAATTATTAATAAAAATGCCATAAATCTATCCCCTATTTTGTAGACGCTATAACTTTTGCGCAAACCAATCAAACGCTTATTGCGTTTTTTTATTTTATTTTTTTTGTTTTTGTTTTTTTACCAAAAATATGTAGAAGAATACATATCTGCCTAAACTGAGGAAAAAAAATAATGTTTTGGGGCACTCTTGGTCAAATCAAAAAGCACCACATCCCATTTTGACTTAATATTGAACAAAGGGGGGGCAATGGGTATACTCAATACCCTGGGATTTTTTGAAAGAACGGTGCTTGGTAGAGATGAACACAGAAATCAAATCTATAAAAGATTATATTTTATTGCATAAAACATTGAAAAACAATACAAAAAAGTAACCATCCTTAAAGATATGTAGGTCAGTTTTCAAGAGATGCAATTCACTGCTTAGTTTCCACTCAACTAGTTTCGCTCCCAACGGAGCTTCCTCAGGAGTGTTTAGAATAATAGCAGATTGAACTGTAAATACAGGATATATAACAATTAGCAACATAGAATGGTTAGAAAGTTACAAACTTTAATGTTAAACTTTAGAAAAAACTAGTTGACATGCGTGGGCACGTTATTGATCAAATTATTCATATTGAGATCATGGCCCATGCTGAGCATCATGCATACAAAAATATATACAAGCACTCACCAATTTGCAACAAAACCACAGACTTGAAGGAAAAATGGCATTTTCCACTGGTCTACTCAACCGGTTGACCCAATCCAATAAAACAACCCATAATGATTGCAACCATAGGGGTAAAGAAAATTCCTGTTGAAATATGAGAATATAGAATATATATATCCAACAAATCTGTCACAATTGCATTATAATAGGGACAGGAATGTAGTTCCTGGGATGGGTAAGGATGCAGCCTCTTACCTTGAGAGGTTTTTTCTATGTGTCACTCATTCACAGTAGCAATATGCCAATAGGGAATTGTGAGCATTTTAAATAGCAAAAAAAATTTTTGCTCAGAAAAAGGAAAACCCTCAGGCTGGAATATTAGAGATCAAAAGTGGGGAGGCTTCAATAGCTAGGCTTCACCCTAGATGACTAAGTAGGGTCAATGAACTTTTCATCAGCTGTAGATAAAAAAATAAAAATAAAAAAGAAGAAAGGAAAAAGTAATGAGCAACCGCGACCACTGCGAGGAGAGAAACAATCAACACAGCGGACGAAATGTTTTCCATACAGCATCCTACCTAGGTGAGTATAAGGAATCAGAATCGATCCGGCTGGAGCATGCACGTCTCAATGCCCCAGAGCGACGAGAGATCCTGGCAGACTGTCAGTGGCTGAAGCCGCATTTAAAATACCCCCATCGCGGCGGCGTCTGACGTCATCGCCGCAATGCGGACGTCTATTGGTAGATCAATGATGACGCGCGCCGTCCATGGGTTGGACTAGCGCAAGCGTCATTAGGACAGCAGACAGCGTGGCACGTCACACGTCCAGAGGGGTGTGTGTTGGCCAGCCGTTTGCTGCTGAGGTCAGCCGCGCCATCTTAAGTTTGGGAAAATAAACAAAATGAACCCGAAATCTCATACATGATGATGGGGAAAAAGATGTTGAAAAAAGTGGTAAAGCAGCGCAGATGGAACTAAGGGGTGACTGTCAGCATTGATCATCCGTATTGGGGCACCCAGTTGAAAACTCGATTGGCATCACGAGTCAAATCAAACCTGGGGGCCCCCGGGCGTCAGTATGGTTGCACTAGGTGGACCATGAATTGAGCCAGTCAAGAAATGCCATGTGGAATATAAAGAAAATTAATTAGGAAATTGTGTAAATAAATTATATGCATAGACATATTATATTAAAGGAGCACTAAAGCTTCCCTTTTTTTTGCTTAAAAATAACAAACATGTTATACTTACCTCCACTGTGCAGCTCGTTTTGCACACAGTGGCCCCGATCCTGGTCTTCTGGGGTCCCTCGGCGGCTGTCTTGGCTCCTCCCCGCAAGGACTCCACACCTTAATGCGAGTGAGCTCGCATGGTGTGGAGTGATTGCGGGCGCACTCCCGTGATACAGCGGCGGCCATAGCCGCCGACTGTATCACTCGGCCCCGCCCCCCGGCGTGCCGCGTCATTGGATGTGATTGACAGCAGCGCCAGCCAATGGCTGCGCTGCTTTCAATCCATCCAGTGTAGCCAATCGGCGGCCAGGCTGAAAAATGAAGAGGATGACGGGGACGAGCATGGGACTTTCGAGGGGCCAGGTAAGAAAAACGGGGGCTCGGGGGGGGGGGGGCGGTATTGTCGAATGTTTTTTCACCTTAATGCATAGGATGCATTAAGGTGAAAAAACATGTAACTTTACTACTCCTTTAACTAGATAGGTAAATAATAATAATAGAGGTTCAGTTGCCATTCCTTCAAGAAAAGTGATAAAATGATGTTGATTAAAACTTTATGCAATTAATAGCAATGGTCTATAATGAATGCAAATTGGCGAGATTGGGAAAGCTCAGGATGGAGCATGAACATACAATATGCCAAGTCAAGTCACAAAGTTGGTGATGTACATCATTCATGTTCAATACATTATAAATGATATTATACACTCTAGATGAAACATGCATTGGTGTCTGAGAGATGCGAGATGTGGTATAAATAAAAAATAAAGTGAAATATGAAGAATGAAGATAAAAAGAAAATAAAATAGAATAAATGAAATAAAATGAAATAGAATAAATAAAAAAAATAAAAAAAAAAGAGAAAGAAAGATAATGCAAATGAATATTAATAGTAAATTAAAAAATGTTGCGCACAGGTAAGTGAAAAAAGTAGAATACTGGTGAAAATTACTCAAATTAGTGAAAAAATATAAATACAGTGATGTGTATATATATGTATACATAAACACCAAAACGTGTAAATAACGGGAAATCAACCCCTCCTCAAAATACTGAGACAGTGTTCAAAAAATGAGAATTTAAATATTCATAAGTATATCTAAACAGTATACTAAACCAATCTGTGATATTAAAACACGCCAGTTATTGACAGCATATGAAGCTGATAAGGTAATATTAAATAAAACATATACAGCTCGATGCTATTATTAATAGTAACTGCAGTAATGCTCTAAATATTAAAAGGTGGAGATAGAGTCTATTCCTTATTAGTTCAAAAGAGCCCGTTTGATAACGTTTTTTGAAACGAAACTAGTCAGGGCGGTGCTACGCGCTGACGTCACTATTACCACGTGACCCCGGAAGCACGGGCGAACGCTAGGATTTTTATGCCGGCAATTTTAAACTACTTTTAGGAACTTTGCATTCCTGTTTTTACCTTGACGATTGGAATAAAGCTGCTTTGAGGTAATACACTATCCGAGTCCCTCCCTCTTCTTTTTTGGTATCTACATTGGAGGTCTGTTGGTTCTTTTTAAACAATTGGAGCACACCAGCCACCAGTGGAGGAGACAGAGCAACGAGAGGTAGAGGGAACATAAGGACTCTGGAGCCGTGACACCCCCAGGACCAGTACGAATACCCCGCAGAGGGTGATATCTGCAGGCTCTTCTGACCTTGCCACAGTGGAGGTCCAACTTTTGCGGTAAGGTACCCATCTTGATTCCCTACACACCGTGGTGGATGTAATTCTCCTGTGACTTCTGTGGATTTACCCTGGGTTCTACCTTTTTCCAGCATTTCCTTACAACCCCTTGCCCTTTCATTTGAAGCAACTTTTTGCCGTATGGGAACTGTGTGTTACATTGGACCTCTTTTGAACTAATAAGGAATAGACTCTTTCTATCTCCACCTTTTAATATTTAGAGCATTACTGCAGTTACTATTAATAATAGCATCGAGCTGTATATGTTTTATTTAATATTACCTTATCAGCTTCATATGCTGTCAATAACTGGCGTGTTTTAATATCACAGATTGGTTTAGTATACTGTTTAGATATACTTATGAATATTTAAATTCTCATTTTTTGAACACTGTCTCAGTATTTTGAGGAGGGGTTGATTTCCCGTTATTTACACGTTTTGGTGTTTATGTATACATATATATACATCACTGTATTTATATTTTTTCACTAATTTGAGTAATTTTCACCAGTATTCTACTTTTTTCACTTACCTGTGCGCGACATTTTTTAATTTACTACTTTACTGGATATGGTTTCACATATTTTATTTGTCGCAGCCTAGCTGCCAATTAGCACGATATTTTCACTTGTTCACATTAGCGCAGTATTATTTTTATTATTGATTAAATGAATATTAATAAAATTAAAATGAAATAAAATAAATGAATGGGAAAATAAAAAATATATGAAAGAAGGAAATATGAATGTTATGAAAACAATAAAGGTACATACTATGATGATTGTCAACAGAACTCTATAGAAAGGGCTTGAAGCTAAAGGCATCATTTAGACCCGGATGCCTGAGAGCCGATAGTCTATGAATCCACCTGGCCTCTTTCTGAAGCAGAATTTTGACAAAATTACCCGCTCTGTCTCCTGGAGGAATGTGTTCTAAGGCAGAAAAGTGCATTACTGCACTGTCGAATTGGTGAAACAGACCTACATGTCGACTTATTGGTGTTTCCATTTTTTTCTTGTTTATCAAAGAGACATGATCTCTGATACGGTGAAAAAAATGGCCTTTTGCTCTTCCCGACATAAATCTTCAAAATTCATCTCTACCAAGCACCGTTCTTTCAAAAAATCCCAGGGTATGGAGTATACCCATTGTCCCCCCTTTGTTCAATATTGAGGAAAAAAAAAAAAAAACTTTTTTTGTGTGTATATGTGTGTGTGTGTGTGTGTGTGTGTGTGTGTGTGTGTGTATATATATATATATATATTTATATATTATATAAATTTTTTTTTGGGGATATTAATTTGGCAAAAAGTAAAAAATATTGTTTTTTTTTTTTGTTTTTTTTTCAAAATTGGCGCTTTATTTTTGTTTATAGCGCAAAAAATAAAAACTCCAGAGGTGATCAAATACCACTGAAAGAAATCTCTATTTGTGGGGAAAAAAGGGGACATCAATTTTGTTTGGGAGCCATGACGCACGGCCGCACAATTGTCAGTTAAAACGACGCAGTGCCGAATTGCAAAAAGTGGCCTGGTTTTTGGTCAGCCAAATGGTCCGGGGCTTAAGTGGTTAAGGACGTGCATTCTGGTGTGTTTTTTATGCATTATGCTGCATTTCAGATGCGTTCCATACAGAAAAAAGACAATATTGACTACTTTTTGTTGACTGCACTGGTGTGAACAAAGGCCATTGGAATCCATGATAAACATTGTCCATGCAGAATTCTGCTGCTAGACTAAAGCCTCGTACACACGATCGGATTTTCCGACAACAAATATGGGATGGCAGGGTTTTTTTGGGATAATCCGACCGTTTGTATGCTCCATCGGACAATTGTTGTCGGAATTTCCGACAAATGTTTTTTATAGCATGCTTTCAAATTTTCCGACAACAAATGTGTCTTGTCGGATTATCCGATCGTGTGTACACAAGTCCGTCGGGAAAAAATCCAAAGTACAAACGCGCATGCTCCAGTAGCAATGCCAACCATAACACAACGTTGGCATAAGTTGCCCAAAGGGTGGCGCTAAAGAGCAGAAAAAACATGTAGTTTGGTGTATGTTGGCTGAAAAGGTTCTGCTGTCTGTATGCAGAACAAGTTCACGGCCAACGCCCTTCACACAAAATTCCACAAATTTGTCTGATGGAAATCTGATCGTGTGTACGAGGCTTAATACACCTTAACTGATTTGTGACTGCTGCTCCCTCTCTGCCAATTCCTTCACTGACTTCCACTAACCCACCGTCTAAAATTCTAAATACTAACTGCAACATACAAGGCCATCCACAACCTCACCCCCAGTTACATCACCAATCTCATCTGCAGAGATCGTCCAAATCGTCCTCTCCGCTCCTCCGAAGACCTCCTGCTCTCCAGATCCCTTGTTACCTCCTCCCATGCTCGTCTCCAGGACTTCTCCAGAGCCTCTCCCATCCTATGGAATTCCCTGCCCCAATATGTCTGGTCAGCCCCTACCCTTTCCGCCTTTAGGCGATCCCTGAAAACTCACTTATTCCGGGAAGCCTATCCCACCTAAGAACTGTACCCGAGCCACCCCCATCAGATCACCCCCTGCAGGTATTATGTTTTGTAACACTTCCCCCTCCCTTTAGATTGTAAGCTCCATGAGAAGGCCCCTCCTGTCCCTTCTGTATTGTAATTGTGCTGTCCCCCCTCTACATTGTAAAGTGCTGAGCAAACTGTTGGTGCTGTATAATAATAATAATAATAATAATAATAATAATAGTGCAGAATAAAACACACTGAACCAGCCCTAAGGCCAGATTCACACAGTTACTTTGTAGTAATACTGTGGGTGTTGTTGTGCTTGTTGGGGTGTTGCATTGCTATTCATTCTGAATGCACCTTTTATTTTGGTGCCGTTTGTCAGCTTATTTCAACGAATAGGTTGTCCTAACACAAAATGGCAAACATGCATTATTGCACCGCATCCGTGTACATCCATCCCCAATGGGCCGTTTGGCAGAGAAACTTTTTTGTAGGAATCTGTTTATCGGGTCAAAGAACTTCCTCTGCATTGCCAATCCTATCATTGAAAGCGCTGACAGATGGCATCCCAGAACAATGGAGTGACAAGTGACAATGCAGCACTAGAAGGGGGGGATGGTGTCCTATAGCTGGGTGTGTCTTTTAAACAGGTGGCCCTTGTTTTTTTCAGTTGATCATTCAGAAAGCATACAGGGAAGTCTGGATATTTCCCGGCTTCCTCATTTGTAGAGAACGACAAAAGACTGCATGGTAAATAAGGACATGTTTACTCTGCTGAGCTGAAATCTCTCTCTCTCTCTCTCTCTCTCTCTCTCTCTCTCTCTCCTTGCTATATATTAATATCCCAAAAAATCCTTCATCAGTTTAGGCCGATATAAATTCTTCAAATTTTTTGTAAAAAAAAAATCGCAATAAGTGTATATTGATTGGTTTGCGCAAAAGTTAGTGTCTGTAAAATAGGGGGTTGATTTATGGCGTGTGTGTGTGTGTGTGTGTGTGTGTGTGCGCGCGCACACACCGTATAAGCCGAGGCACCTAATTTTACCACAAAAAACTGGGAAAACGTATTGACTCGAGTATAAGCCTAGGGTGTCCATCTGCATGCCTCACTGTGCCCAATCTCCCTACCTGATCTCATGTGCTGTGTGACTAGACTGACGTTTAACATGGGAGTCTATGGAAGGGGTACCCAGCTTTGAAAAATCGCTGCTCCCCGACCGTAGGTCCCCCAGGCAACAATCTTTGCCCACTTGTACAGGAAGAGTGGGGCTACATGTGTGGCAAGTTTGGGGTCCAGGAGACCTTTGGCTGGCCGGGATCAGGCACACAAATGTGAAGATGGACACAGACTTGAGTATAAGCCAAAAAAATGTGCTGAAAAACTCGGCTTATACTCGAGTATATACGGTATATATAATTTTTATATATTTTTTTTTTTTTTAAACAAAGTTTTTTATTTATATTCAAAATTAACACATGTACAATCATACTAACATTTGTACATGAAGTTTTGGTATGTAAAGTGTAATACTTAGTATAACTGAATTTTATTATTATTATTATTATTATTATTATTATTATACAGGATTTATATAGCTCCAACAGTTTATGCAGCGCTTTACAATGTAAAAGGGAGACAATACAGTTGCAATACAATAACATAGAAGAGGATTAAGAGGGCCCTGCTCGGAAGAGCTTCCAATCTAATAGGGTGGGCAGGTGGTACAAAAGGTTGTAACTGTGGGGAATGAGCTGATGGGAGTGGTAAAAGATTAGTTGGAGACGTGATGGGCTTCCCTGAAGAGGTGAGTTTTCAGGGATCGCCTGAAGGTAGCAAGAGTAGGGGATAGTCGGACAGGTTGAAGTAGCAAGTTCCAGAGGATGGGAGAGGCTCTGGAGAAATCCTGGAGACGAGCATGGGAGGAGGAGGAGGAGACGAGAGAGCTTGACAGTAGGAGGTCTTGAGAAGAGCGGAGAGGACGGTTTGGGATATGTTTGGAGACGAGATTGGTGATGTAGCTCAGGGCAGAGTTGTGGATGGCTTTAATAGAGTATTTTTAAGAGAAACGGTATTTATGCACATCACGGTTTGAAATTGTACTTTCTGAATTCAGCGAAGGTGCCGTGGGTGGTTCCTCAATTAAACAAAAATTACTCTTTCGTTCATGTACCGACACAGCTTCCTATTGACATAATGGGTATTATCCGTTATTTAGGAGTGACTAGGCAGAAAAACATGTAAAAGATGTTGCATCACACCTTCTACAGCACCGCCCAGGGGGCGGACCCTCTGGGTATAATCCCTCTCTCTGCACCTAGCAGATCAGTTTTTTTCTGTCTAGCAAGGAGTAGGACATGGCTCCCTTCGGGCCCATGGGTCCGGGGGAAAAAAAAAATGTCAATTTTTTTTTTTTTTTTTTTGTTCCTGTGATCTTCGATCAACTGCCGACTGGGTGATAGGCTGGGTCCTCGTCCTTGTAGTCCCCCCAGTTTCGGCCATCGAGCGTGTGCCAACCCAAGCTACGTGCTGGGTTTTCCTCGACATGCCCGTCGCTCTATGGGTGGCCAAGCTACGCTCCAGGGCCTGTATCGCGGCTCCGCTTCGGCTGACCTTACGGCCGAGTCGCAGTAGCCTGTCCGGTGAGCTAGCACTACAGGGCATGCATATGATCGTTCCCTAGGGCTCAATCACAGCAAGCCTGGCCGACAGTCACCTCCGTGCGTGGACGATGATCTGTCCGAAATGTCTTCCAGCAAGATCCACGCAGAAAAGGTAAGTAGCTCCCCTGCTTTGGCAGGGTGACTTGGCTGGACATTCCTGGAGAGATCAAGTAAGTGGTTGTGGCCCCTTTCTTTCCTCTCTCCCTGGGCTCTGAGCTCAGGGTGCTGGGGGTCACCAAAGGGGTTCCATCTGGAGCAGGGCTGGCTGTAGCTGTCATTAAAAAAAAAATGTCATTTTCTGCTTACCTGTGTGTGCTTTCCCCCCCCTCCATGCTGTCGGCGGCCATTTTGCGGTGGTCCACACCTAGGTGCTTGCCCCGATTCTGGCTCTACTAGGACAGCGTGGCTTCACTATCATGGGCAACTTGGACTATCTTCTGAGGGTCACTTCAAACTTAAATTTAGAAGTGAGCGTGTCCATAACCTGTGAGACCCTCCGATACTGGAGGGGTGCTGAACACTCAGAAGTCAGTATTGGAACCGTCCCAACTCCTAGTGTGTCTAGGGTTGATTCTGGACTCCTCGGAGCCATACGTTTTTTTTCTCCCTAGGGGAAAGTTGCAGACCCTTCGGGCTGCCGTGCGGCAGTTGACATTCCAAAGACGGGTTGTCACGCCACTTTTTTTCAGGCGAGTCCTGGGCCTCATGGTAGCCTCCTTCGAGGCGGTACCATAGGCGCTATTTCACACACGAGTGTTACAGAAGGTAACTCTGTCCTGAAGGGTTAAGTGCCCTTCATCCCTAGATTATCAAAATCCGGGTGAGCCACCTAATCAGGATCTCCCTAGTTGGTGGCCGACATCACCGGCATTTCTGCCTGGGAAGTTGTTCCTTCCTGTTTATTGGATAGTGGTCACGGTGGACGACGCCTGTATTCCCGGTTGCAGAAGAGTCTGAAGAGCTCAGTCAACCTGGGTTGCTGGACTCCGGAGGAATCCCATTGCAGATCGTTGGCCTGTAATCCGGGCTATCTGGCTTTCCACATGGTCTCAGAGGCTACAAGGGCATCCAGTCGGACAAACACCACAGTGGTGGCGTATGTCTATCATCAAGGAGGAACAAGCGGCTCTGCTGCAGCATCGGAGGTTGCTCACCTCCTAAGGGACTTCCTTACCAGAGGGGAAGCACGCCAGTCGTATATCTCTGGACTTTTAGATTCAATACGAAGGTATTGAGGTTTGTGGCCAGGTCAGGAGACCCATGGGCAAACACAACAGATGCGTTTGATGGCACTGTGGAGTCAGTACAGAATAATCTATGCCTTCCTCCTCATAAGCTCCTTCCTCATCTGCTTCGCAGACTGGAGGCAGAGAGGACAACAATGGTCCCAATTGTTCTGAATTGGCCTCAGTGTCCTTGGTACGCCGATCTAGTGTGTCTGGTAGCAGACACCTTTTGGCATCTACCGCTAAGGAAGGACCCGCTGTTGCAAGGTCCCATACACCATCCGGTTTTCCCTTCTCTGGCTTAACGGCATGGCTCGAGAGCCAGGTGCTAAGAGACTGGGACCTGTCAGACTCTGTAATCTCTACCATGAGGAGTGCTCAGTAATCATCCTAGCAAGATTTACCATCGCAATTGGAAGACCTGCATATCCTATTGCGAGGAAATGAGGTGGCATCCGCGTACTTATTTGGTTCCAGAGTCCTGCTGTTCTGCAGGGAAAGGGCCAAAAATGTTACTTTAAGTACAATTGGGGGGCAGCTATCTGCCCTGGCTGTCTTTTCAACAACCCCTGGTGGCTCACTCTCTAGTGAGAACGTTGTACAGCGGGTTCGGCAGGCGGCCCCTCTGGTCCACCCTCCACTACCTCCGTGGGGTTTGTGTAGCAGACGCCCTTTTGGAGTCTACCGCTACGAGAGGACCTGCTGGCGCAGGGTCCCATATGTCATCCTGCTTGCAGGCTATGGCTTCTATGGCATGGCCTCGAAGTGTCTCAGAAACCACTGTTTGAGAATATCAGGGAGATTCCCCTGTTGACACTTTCTCAGAAAGTGGTCCTTTTGGTGGCTGTTACGCCAGCTAAGACGGGTTTCTGAGCGGGCAGCCTTGTCATGCAAGTCTCCCTATCTGATCTTCCACAAGAATAAGGTGGTGCTGCGTCCGCAGCCTTCTTTCTTTCTAGAAGTCGGGTTTGACTTTCCATCTCAAGGAAGACATTGTACTGCCATCCTTGTGTTCTCATCCATCAACTCGTAAGGAGACGACGCTGCATTCCTTGGACGTTGTCCGAACTCTCTGAGAGAATTGCTTGTCTGGTACTGCTCCGTTCCATTCCAAAATCCAGGC